>CM060842.1:42905000-43580000 GCA_030762175.1 Metallyticus violacea
GTGCTGAGAATGACATACAAAAGACAGTCATCACTCATCAGTGTTAGCAAACATTTGAAGGAATACACCATAGAAATATCTGCTGAAGAAACGGTCCCTGAGATTGCAGGGTAAAAGATGGCAAAGAATAAATGCTGTTATAAATGATAAAAGTATAGATCAGACATCAAAATTTGTGTGCTTGGGGTGTCATATATCCAATGTAATGATTGCAGATATGAAAGGGATAAAACATTTAATATATCAAATTAAATGGAATAATTATAACGTTTAAACAAAATGACAAATGAAGTCAAACAAATTATACATAATATTACAACAAAACTAGCTCTAAAGCTGTGAACAAGCAAATAAAAGGAAGTTTGAGGAAGTTTTGCAGATGAGATTTGCTTGCCACCTGGTAGCAGTAGTAATAAGCGTTATCGACAAAGGCGTCATAGAACAGAAAAGCATTAAAGATGAATATAGTTGAAATCGGAGAGCATGAAAATTAATAAGAAATCACGTGGAAAGATTGGGCCCCAATCGAATACCAAAATTACTCTATAACTACCAATCCCATGGGAGAAGAATGCAAGATGACTTGATCAGTTCTGAATTCGTAACAGATCCATGTCTCCCAAGCTGTTCAGGAAGAAGAAGAAAAAGTACGGTTTCAGAGTTACAGCGCTCTAAATGAATGCAATTTATTTTTATATCTCGAAAGTTCTTTCAAGCCCCTTTATATGTTTCAAAGATAATAGAATTAAATTCTACCCGCTCTAACAGAAACCTGTCTTTATGTTCATGTGATGATGCATGCTCCGTAGTACATTATCAAATATATAGCGATACGGCCAACACAATGCTTCAAGTTCTCAAGATGCAATCTCGGACAAAGTTTGGCCATGAAGAACCTAAGCCCACTTTAGTATGAAATGGGGTCATCTTAATTGTGGATCAGCAGACATCCATAAAGATGCTATCCTGACCACCGGCGCTGCTTAATAAACTGTCCAAGACGAAGTGCTCAAAACAGGAGAATCCCTGCTGAAGCACTAACTCGCAGAATGTCCTCAATGTAATTTCCGTAGATCTTCGCCAAATCGTTAAGCCTTGTTGCTTTTAAATCCTCGTGCACGTTACAGTTACAGAAAGAGAAGCACACAAGTAACAATCCCATCACGCTAACTAAGCTAATTCCTAAATCCACAGGTTTAATTTGTGAAGCGACAGAGCACAGAATGTAATAAAAAACAAGTAACGCTAACTGAAGATATACATATGCATTTAATAAAAAAAAGCATAACTTTGAAGCTTTTCCCGTATCATTATTATTTTATTTACAAGTTATATTGTTAGCTTAAAGCTTACAATTGCATTTAGCTGCATGACAACTAAAATGGGATGTGATTAAAATTTAAGCTACATTGTTAATTTTAGGCGTAAGATTTTTCATTTTTTTTTTTATTTCTATTTATTTATTGTGTTCCGAAAACGTTGCCTTCTCTCCGTCTTCATTTATTGTATAGTTTATATGCACTACACCTTATGATTTGTACATCGCTCCAGCATCTCCTGGAATCCAGCCTTTTCCTCTTCCGTTCGTTACTAAAGCCACAGGACAGCCGCTGTCTGTAAGGATTATTCGTCCAAGCACACGAGCACACTATTCCTCCTATAATCTTTCACATAACACCAACGACATTATCGCTTAGCGGGTATATCCAATTGTTAATGCTAACAATAACAAATCTCCCCTCGAGGTCCTCGGCGATTACAAAAATTCGGTTTTCACTATGCCCCCGTCCGATACCCCTGATTTTCAGAAAATATTTTTCTTATTTCATTTCAATGGCATAAACTGAGTTTCATTGAGAGAAAAATAAATAGCAACCGCTAGAGCGATTATTAAATGTTCGCTTTATGTTAAACCCCACCTATAATTGTCAAATTTAACTGATTAATGAACCCCGTGAACTGTTTGTTAATCGATCGTTATATACCGAGTTTCGTTGAGGAAAAAAAAAAAATAAACATTGCGGCCGCTATAGCGCTAACAGAAACACACATACATACATGGGGTTTGTTTTGTTTGTTTGTTTTTTCATGGTCATTTTTTGTGCCTGGGGATTGAAGAAAATTTTCAAAAATATTTTCATGGGCACAACAGCAGTTCCTTGAAAATTCCCTAAGCGTTTACTGTACTTCTATGTTCATGGTGATATGAACCAATGAATCACATATAACGAGCAGTATATTTGTCAACTCCTAAAACTCTTCAAAAAGTGTAGAGGTCATCAATCAAAATTGAGTATTGATTGCATTTAAGTTTATGTTATATCTGGATGCGATATATCAATTTTAAGTAGAAAGAAATATATAATTTTACTGTTTGTAAAAATTAAAACATAGGCCCATGTGCCATGGGAGACTTCAGAAAAAAGTACTGGTCGGGGTTAATCGTGGGACTTCCACGTCGCACAACCTTCGTTGGTGTTCCCTTGATTGCTAGTAACAATGGGCTGTTTGCATAGGTGCAAGCTCTAATTGTTACTTATCTTTGAAGTTGAATGCAAATGGGAAATGGAACGCTATTGTTTCTCAACACCGACCTCTTTCTCACAATTTCTTGTCCACTTTGTATTGTAAGTATTGCCCAGGGACAAGGCCTCTTTTCGCCATAGAGGAAACGTATACCCCAACAAAACATGTTAGATTACATTTAATGTTTCTTTCAAAGACAAACAAAGCAGGGGGAGGGGCTCAAAATTCTCGGTTTCCACCATAGGTAACCACGCAATTGAGAGATAATTGTTTATTATGATGGTATTCATTTGAAATATCAAGTCATTTTGTAAAATAGTTAATTTAATACAACTTTATAAAGATGTGCGCGAGTGTCCCATAAAATTAACAAAATTGAGTATAATACTGTGATAAACTTCTTTGCAAAAGATTATTTAAAGCAGAAGAAGATTGATAAAAGTTTATGCGCATATTTTTATTCGTTTTCAAAGATTAAAAATTGCCTGCTGAATTTAAACCTGGCCATATAACCTTGAAGGTGATCTATGCGCAGAGCAGCAGAATTCATTGAACAAATATATGACCGGGGAGTGCGTGCCACGCCTGTTAGAAGGAAATCAAAAACGAATTTGTATCAAAATATAGCAACCGTATTTGCAGTATTTTAATAGCAACAGAACTGATTTTGTGCGTCAGTTTTTAACGTGGATGAGATCTGCATCCACCATCACACTCTAGAATCAAAAGAGTAGTCAAAACATTGCACATATACCTGTCAAAGAAAACAAGGTCCATTTCACCAGCAGGACATCAGTTGTTTTGGACGCTTAACTAATTCTATTAGCTATATATCTTTAGATGGATAAAACCTAGCCGAAGAGTACAATTGCAATCTTTGAGAAAAAATCCTTAAAAAAAGACCCAATTTCCGGTTTGCAGAAAAAGAAAACAAAAATATTATACCATGAGAATGTACCTAGTAACAAAAGGTTTTATCGATGAAAATACCCAGAGATTTTATGTATCGATTTTATCATTCACCGTATTTCCCAGTCGGTCCTGGTGGTGTAGTGGTTACCATACTTGCCTCCTAAACCCAAGATCGCGGGTTCGAACCCGGCCAGGACCGACGGATTTTTTCGGGGCGTAAAAATCCTAAGCATGGCTTCCTTCGGAATGGAAGTAAAGCCGTGGGTCCCGTGTTGTATATTTACGGCACGAAAAAGAACCTCAAGCCTGAAAGAGAGGCCTCTGAGCAAAATTTTTCGGCCGTTTCACGCCCTGAGTTGAATGGGACGCTGATGACTGTGATGTTAAAGAGCGTCCATAAACAAATCAATCAAAAAAAAAAAAAAACAATCAATCCGTATTTCCCAGATCTGACTCCTTCTGACCTGGGATAAAAGCAAGATGATGTTGAAAAATAAAAGTAATGTACAAGTTTAAATGTCGATTCTTAATTATTAAGCTGAGAAATGTTCAAATCGGCCTCCTAGATGGCTCGTTACAATGCTAGCTGGGCATGCTTTTATGTACTTTCTGCGGACATTTTGATAAGCGTACATTTTAAGTATGCACTTAATGACATTTTGATATTAGAGTCAGCAAATATTTCTTGCCTTTCAAGGTCTTCGATTCTTAACCTAGTTTCTTTCCAGAAATCCCTTCCTAATGCTCCCCTAGCTCTCCACATGTTCCAAAAATAATTTTTTCCCCTAGAGTGTGCAATGAATAAAATGGACTTCACATTAATATTTCGAGTATGGGAACGAAATGGCACTTCAGCGTATTGAATTTCATTAACAAGAAAACTAATGTGTGTGTTAATAGCCAGTCATAACCAGATGCACCTCAATCTAACCACAAGTCACACAGTGTACAGATCTTCGTGGAAGTGGCAAGCATTTAAAAAATTACAATAGGTAAATTTATGAACGATCATTGCACTGCAACTTCAATTAATTAAATTACGTATTATCATTTACTGTATGGCTGTACTGTTGTTTGAAATGAGTGATGTGGCTCGTCGCTTCATGCATGAAGAGCTGGCTGACATTCACCTGCGCATCAGACGGTAATGGATTGACTGCTCATTTTGAACATTTATTACTGCATGTGATCCACTAAAGTATTGCTCTGTATTTGACAGAATAAATTATTTGTTTAAGTAACCTTTTGTGTTTTTGGTCCTCTTGACCGTCTATAAACATATTTGCAGCTTTGGAGTTAACGCCTACCGCACCACAGCGAAGCGTTCGAGAGTCTAGTTCATGTTGTGAGTGCCTAATTTCTCGACCCCCTTTCTACTCGTAAATTCTTTGTATATATTACGTACACATGCTTAAGTGACAGCGTATGAATTTATAGAAACCAAAACTAGTTAAATTAAATGTTAAAAGATATATTAAAACTAACATATTTTGCGATATACATTTTATTACCATTTTTATTACAAACGCTACAAAGAACACAATTAGGAACAGTTTAATTATATGATTTTGTTAATTATTTTAATGGTAAGGATTTTTAAGGGGAAAAAAAACATTCCAGGCCCACGTTTAGGTTACCTCCCCGGCATTTGCCATTTATTAGGCCTGAGAAAAACCTGAAAAAAAAACCCAGTCGGGGAGGAGGTCCTGGGGGGAAACGAATCCCACACCTCCTGCTCATGAATCCGCGCCTTAACGACCTCGGCCACCCGTGGAGGTGATTTTGTTACAAGAGCATAACACACTCCAAAATGTTTTCGAAACAGGTGATTTATAAAAATTCTGGAGTAAAACTGGCATTTACTTTAAATCTTCTTAACTGTTATTTCCTTCAGAAAAGTGGTTTTGTCATATTTTATATAAAACACGGTAACAAATGCAACGTTTATACATTAACTAAAACAATGTCGATTTTAAATGTCTGCAGTCATTATTTGTTATTTTATATTTAGGATAAATCCATTTCTTTCCTAATTCCTTTCTTAACTTTCAAGATGATTGGATATTGGCATCGGAAAGTTAAAATGAAAAGTCGTTTACAAACAGAATCATAACAAAACAGAACAGTTCACCAAAACTAAATATCTGTATGGAATAAATGTCCCAGTTGGCAGCATTCGCAAATTATGAAACCACAACAGCTTTTAAAATGATTACAGTTTAGGTATTACTCATTTAACACTAAAATTAAATGCCAAATGCAATATGTTGGCCATGAATTAAACAGTTTACCGTAGGCATCTCCCAATTACGTTGGTTGCACTGAATTTACTATCTTACTCATACAACATAGGCAAAATTAGCGACCAGTTAGCGGAGGATTGCAAAAATACAAATGACAGACCAACCGAAGGGTTAGATAATATTGAGGATATACGACACTCAGTGGCGTGAAGTTAAAATGGTTATGTGAAGGTATAAGGCATACACATGCATATCAAGTTTCTGAATCTACAAAATAAGTACACTAATATCTATCTTGCTAATACGAATTCCAAGGTAGCATAGAATTGAGCAAGTTCTAGCTATTTGAAAACTAATTTTTTTTGAGTCATAATATCAACTAAGTGCACACCCACTGTATTATGGTCCTGTATAGGAGATTTACGTAAAGTAAACAAACTCGTATGTCACTCTCTAAAGAAAAAATTACATGTGCAGAGTTACTGCTCATTGAAACTAAAACGTAACTTCATAACCAGTTAGAGCTGTTTTCCTAGCTATTGTAAACTCTGTTGCGGACAGATAACCAAAGCACATACAGCAACATCATCATTTATATTAACTTCAAGAGTTTGTAACGTCTTACAAACAGATCAATCGTCATATGAAATGATATTCCTATTACTACCCAAATTTTGCATATGATTAATATTATAACGTGTGCAGGCTGTATTAAATAATTCTGTATTAAATAATTCTGTATATGCTGTAACAACAGGATAATGCAGACTTGCTGGTTCCCAAAGCTTTGGTAACTGTCGTTTTCTTTGACAGCTCGGTCTATATATATTATTGTGCTTATTTCTACTATTGAACTCCTCTCCCAGTCTGCTGAGTACAAATCTACAACATAACAGAATTGACTATGAGAAATTGTAGTCACTGGAGCGTGGGCAACAACACCGAAGCGATCATTCATTAATTTACCAAACTGCTTCAAAATTGGCACTCGACATCTACAACAAATCGCTTCAAAATTTGTGCCCAACCTTGGACACTCAGCTGGAGGCTACTAATCCGCTCCAAAATTTGGCACCCAACGTGGGGCCACCCATCGACTTGCTTCAGTTTAAATCACAAAACTGCTATCGATTTCCGAACGACTTTATACAAAGTTGACAATGACATGTAACATTTCAGTTGACAAAATAACTGCACCAATTAATATTATTAACATAGAACCAAACACTAGTTCACTAAAGCATATCTTGAATATTTTAAACAAAATACAACTATAAAACACAGTATGAATTTCATGAGGCACATGACTACAAAAAGCTGGCAATTCCTGCGGATCCGAATTCGTGACTGTGAACAAGATATGCGTTACTGCCGGAACCAAATATTTTATTTTAGCCAGTATTCGTCTTAAAAACAGCTTCTTACACAGAGGCACGAAGAAACTCTGGAAATGTTTATTTATGCATATCATGATGAACATAGTTTGATCCGTTGACTACCGGAAAGTGTTTAGTGATAAAGGTTGTAATAGAATGCGATAAGTGCGCGATTGTGTCCACAATCAGTTCAAGGTCGCTTTCAAGCAGAATAAGGGATGTTCTCTACCTGCGCTAAGGAACACTGTCCCATAGAGGCGTCTTGCTGCTCCTGTCCCGAGCGGCAGCGGAGAAAGAAAAGTGCGCAGTCCTGAACGGCAGTGAAAAAGCGGAGCTGAAGTCGCAACCAAAATGAAAAATACAACCGCTTTTAACACTATAAATTTTGCATGTATTTTTTTTAACAAGACATAACCTAAAATGGAATTTATGCTTGTCCTCAGTAACTTTCTGGCTGCAATATGCTGTTTCTTATTACAAAACCAAACTTCTCAAGTGTGATTCACTGTATTTTATCACTTTTACCACGCGTTGTCCTATTAGAATTCGCAATTCATAGGCACACACTAACCTTAATGTAACCTCGGGTAAATTCCAGACATCGATAGACCCAGTGAATCGCTACGGCCTGACGCCCTACGCTCGCTTCTTTTTCGTAAATATAAATTGATAGGGATTGTGTGCTACTATGTTAAGGGGGTAAATCATTGTAATGGTGGCAAATCTCCTTTAACTCCAGCAGGAAAAAATTATATATCTGTTGAAGTCACGCTAGCTTTGGCTTTCTCCGCTACCGCTCGGAGCTGCAGTATCAGATGCCTCTGTCTGTACCGATGAGTGATTCTACTTGTTCATGCGCCATGCGCTTATCTACAACCATAGAGATATAATTGAACATTTTTATGTAAAAAAACAAAATCTACACAGTTGCTGTGTATTGATACGTACTTTGTCATGATAGCTTTATTAGTGTGTATGCAGCTACATTGTTAAACTTCCGATATCATTTTGATAATCCTATGTAGGTTATGCATTTTCGAAATATTAAAACACACCATACAAATCAGCATCATATTCGTCAAATAATTGGTTGGGTTTATTTCGCAATCCTTGTTTCATTAGATAGCATACTCTGAACAATGGAAATTTAAATCCCAATAATCCTACTGCTAAATTAACATGATTAAGTACTCGGAAATTTGTGGCGATCTAAACTCATTACATTATTCGCTTGTAAACCACAGTCCAAGTCCTAAAGGAAAGCACATAAACGCTATTTTCTAAACAACTTAACAAGCTTTCTGAACATGTTAAAAGTATAATCCAATCGCATTTACTCCTACGGTCTGGTATTCCAAAGACTGAGATTCAAATAGTACTTGTATAGTAGCAGAATTTAAACAACTATAAGATGAAAACAAATGTAACAAATATCAAAACACATTCGCTATAACTCATAGCATGATTGAAAACGTTAATAACTATTTTTGTGTAACAAAGAAACATGTATTCTAATGCTATAAAATCCATTTAACAAATCTACAAAATATGTTCGATTTTATCCTTCATCGATAATTTTCGGAATCAGAAAAATATCCACGTATGATTAAAGTGCTGGTACCAAAATTTAAATCGGTAAATTTAATGTAAACGTGTTAATTCGGTTGGACTGGAGGTCGCTGCTGATATATGTGAGGGTAGTGATCAAAAGCATTTCCTTCTTTTCTTTTCCTTTCTTTCTTTCTTTCCTTCCTTCTTTCTATATGTTTCGTTTCATTTTTTCTGCAGAACTTTTATTGATCCTTTAAAAAACAATTTTTCAAAAAATATTTCATATTTTAACACAAAAGGAATAATTAATATGGAGTTAACTTGAAATAACAGCTACATAAAGAAAACAAAATTAAGTTTTGTCTATTTTTCAACAATTTAGTCAATATTACTTAAAATTCAATCATAAATACAATTCTTTAATATTTGTTAGTAAAAATCCTTGTACCATATAATGTGACGTTTTCATTACAAGCAGCATAGGCTAAATGCAATGATGACATTTATGTGATTTTACTTATTTTAATATTTGCTAAAGGTAACTCAGTGTGTGTGCGTGTTTTGTTTTAATACTCTCTGTGATGACCGTAACATAGCGCTTTGAATTAAGACACATTGTGTGTTTTTAAAAGTGTTTTCGTATATACATAACTTTACAATTTGAAGAATATTACAATAGATTTAATAAAAGCCAAATTTGTGGGCTGTGTGGTACGGGGAACCTATACATGGGAATATTTTAGCTCTCTCTCTCGCTATAGACTGGTTAATGTATTTCTAAACTCCGTACAAACTGTAGGAGGTTTCATTCGCTTTGTCTGACGCAAGCATGTCCGTCTGTGTAACTTGACAACATATAATAGTTTTTGAACATGTTGAATAGTCATGTTCGGGGAAAAAAAAACTCCGTACATTTCAATTCAATCGCTTAGGTTCCTTTTGTTTACAAAAATTGAGTAACAATTTCTTCCTCTGTTCATTCCTATTGCAATGACGTAGTTCGGAAAATGCCGAAATAGCTAACGTTGTGGTAATTAATAGAGAAACTTACTTTTTCACATGTTCTTTTCAAATAGTTCTTTATTATACACACTACATTTAGTATTAACGTTTTATATAAGGATGAAAAAGTACTCTGCTCTATTTAAGTTTTAAGTTTCTCCTAAATGATAAAGTAGTTCTATGTACAGCAGCTGTCTTGTTAGAGAGGGGAGAGGTGGGACGATGATAGCCATCGGCCGAATCCCACATCCAATTTCACCAGTCCCTTTACAGGAGCTGATTTGTAGGGTTCTTAAAAGTTCGATATTCCATTTCTCTCCCCTGTTCATCAACTTCCCTTTGACCAATAATTACATTACATGCCTTTCATTACTGCTCCGTTGATGACATGAAGGGAGTCAGAACAGAGATGAAGATCATAGAGATAGCGCGGAGGTCATCGGATCGAGTCTGATTCCCACGACCAGTGCAGTCCCTTCCAGACCAAGGGAGAAAGACAATATGCCTTGTTGTTCGACCTCTTGCGTAATCAGATTTCATCTCTCTAACGTACGCATAAATTATTTTAAACAGGTTGGCTCTTACACGCAAAGAGTGTGTAAAAATAATACATTCATAAAAACAACAGAGAGTTTACTTTTGGCACGAACTTTTAATTAGTAGCCATATAAACTGCATTTTAGTTTAAAAAAAATGTCCATTCAAGCGGTGTTTAATTGCTCCAGCTTAAAAACGTACATTTTATCTTTGCTTCAAAGAATGTATATATAATCTTATTCCCCATCCCCGATTTATGCAACGTGAAAAGTCTTTGTGCTAGATGATGGATAACTGCTTCATCGAGACGACTGTATGATGGATAACTTGGCCAAATGAGTTCAGGTGACTTTGTGCCCCAGTTCTTTTCCTCTCCGTTCCTCCTAATTATAGTAGTTATTTGTATGCTAAAAGTTTGCTCTTTTGCATGTTTCCTATTTTTAATGTCTGTTCTTTAGCATGTCATAACAGAGCCGGAAGTTGGGTAGCCTTTTCTATCTGGATGGATATATTTAAAAAGTCAGATAGAAATGAACATGTTTCTGAACTTTTTTTCTTATATCATATTTTGGCTTCTGTTGCCTATTTTAAGATTTGAAATAGTTTGTGCCTATTTTGCATCGACAAACACAACTATTTGCGCAATTTATAAACACACAAACAATTTCAAAATATCGAAGTGAAATTGTTATAAAAAATGGCATGTTCACCTCACAAAAATATATATTGAGAATCTTGTTATACATTTATTTCTGTTCAAGAATTAAAAAACCATCTACTCAACCCAATCACTCATGCTCTTTAATAGTAGAGCTTTCATTAGTGAAAGGAACACACGGCTACATCCTGCTTACGAATACCGGGAAATATAGAATATGAGGGAAGTACTGTAGTTTTGAATAGTCATCGCGAATGAACTTGTATCGATCTGCGCGGGGTAGTTCTAGAAAATTTGTGGTAGCTTCTCAGCTTCATAAATGTAACAAACAACTGCAAGAGAGAAAGACGAGAGCGGTACAACTGTGCAATAAACTGTTCCTATAATGTTCAGTACGGAAGTAAGAGAGAGACACTAACCTGATTCCCCCATAAATGCATAAACAGAAAATGAAGCGATCAGAAACCATTGCGCATCTTTTGCTCATTCGCCAGGACTATTCAAAACTTTTATTTTGTCTTGATAAACTTTGCACGATATCCTGAACGGTGAATGTTCTGCTGTAGCTGGTATGAGTTCTTCCGAAATAGCTTGTTTTAAATATGCTCCAATCACTTCAGTGGCAGTAGAACGTTCTTTTTTTCCCATGCGCAAAAATGTTCACTCTGACAAGCGGCTGATTATGGCAGTTGATACCTTGAAAAAAAATCTGTTATTGCTTGTAACCAAGAAAAGTAGAGTACTTTAATTATGTGATAAAGAAATTATTAAGTTTCTTAAATACTTATTCCTATTGATAATGAGTGATATTACTCTTCGTTTTCAGTTTTGATAAATGGTTATTTCAATTCTATGACTACCTATTTTCAGTATTTTGAGTGCTTTTGCCTGTCTATTTTAATCAAGATAAATGCCTGAACTTCAGGGCTCGGGTCATAAGTATCGTTTTCGTCGTATTTTGTGTTAAGCTCATTTTGCCATTCTTTTGAAATATTTCCGCGAGCATTTGCTCTAAACCTGTAGCTGACCTGGGAAATAGAACTACATCATCAGCGAATCGTAAAATGGTGACCCTTGACTCATCAATATTAATGCTATAACTCTTTTCTAACCAGCTCAACTTTCTGAACAAAAGTTCCAGCAGACACCAAGCCATTAGCATTAACAAAAAAGAATAAGCACGTTGAAAAGTATACACATGAAAACCTAATGGGAGAACAAACTTGGTTCGCCCCTTAAAAATATGAATTCCAGTTGGAACAAGACGAAAGGTTTAAAGTGTGAAAGGCAGAAGATGCGATTCTCTTGACCGTTCCCACTCCAAAACTATGTAGAAGCCGGTCATTAAGTAAAATACGACAAAGACTAAACAAGCAAAAAAAGGAAAGTGAGTTTCTGAACAATTAAGACCGTTAGAAGACAGATGACAACAATTAGCCCTTGATGACCTCGGCGTTCATTAGCTTGTAACATAAAGAAGCCCCGCGCCGCTCAAGTAGCCTTTTCTTCTGCCAAGCTCTCCGTTAAAACGACACAACTGACTGTAGCTCGCTCTCTTCCTTTTCACTTAGAGTTTGCTTTTAACAGTCCCTCAGACCTAGAGGAAGGTTGAATGAGAGTAATGTCTTAATTATCATTCCTTTTTTAATTTTAAAGTGTTAAACGCCCGATCACAGACTGTGTACACTGATTAATTGGAAAAGACCTGCGAAGGAGAACGATCCCCGCGGGTATCGAACTCCAGGCCTCCCACTCAGATTCCGTACCTCAACGACCAGTTGTCAGTTCTCATTTTCTTTAAAAATATGGCCGCTATAAAGCTCTTGTTTTAAGCGTCCGACTACTCTATCATAGGAGGAAAAAAAAGTGCAAAAGGATGCAGTTCGACACGTAAAAGCATTCGGGAGGTCCGGGTTCTTTGGATATTTTTGTGGTTTCCCCTGGTCATTTAGCCGAGTTCTTCTATATACCTTTACTTTCCACGAATTAAAATATCTCTTTCATTTAATTTCATGCAGTTACAGAGTCGAAAGTGCCAGGGCAAGGTGAGCTTGCGTTTTGTAAAGATTTCTGCCTCGGCGTCTATTATAGAAGCCGATCCTCGCGGGACTCAAAAATCTTAAAGAGAAAGTTCACCAGCGTTGGGATGTTCTATCTGGAAACATGTAAGGGGCGTCTTTCTATGTCTGTGCAGTCAACGCCCGTGGATCTAGGCCGCTTGGTATCATTCTCACCCCATCCCGTCCTCCTGGATGTGACCTCTTTGGAACCATACGCACAAACGGCCAGCCACGTGAAAGACTGAAGTACCCAAGTATCCTCTTCCGTCCTAAACAATCCAATCCCAGCAATAAAACTGAATCAAGGCAAATTTCTGAAACCAAACTTTAGCGAACACCTAACCTAACCTAATGAAATATAAACTTAAGTAAATATTCATTATTACCATTTCTCCTGAAATTTAAACCTAACATGAGTTAGGAACGATCCATTAATATTTTAAAATGTAGCCTCTAGGTTACGTGTGAGTTGATAATAGCAGATTTAACAGTAATTTTGTATGCATATTTGTACAGTTGCATTACCTTTGCACTAAATTATATACAGTTTACTATGAAAAATAATAAGAAACGCCGAAGGTGAGGTACAGAGCCTCTCTGGTGGGAAAAAATAGAAGATATACGTGAGCAATGGTGACTATAGGTTATTTATTTATTTATTCTGGCAGAGCTAAGGCCATTAGGTCTTTTCTTCCGCTCTACCAATCTAATAAGAATTACACTCGTACATATACAAAATAACTAAACCATAAAACAAATAAATAAATTGTGCTTAATACCAAAACATTGATAATGAAAATGAACATTGAAAAATATCACCGTATGAAGAAAAATGAATAGAACATTAATAACACAAGCACTAAAAATGGCTATTCATACAGACACAAATCTATGTAAATAATCAAAGTAGACATAAAAAAAACGATACCATAAAGAAGATAGCAATATTTGTGATAGAAATAACAATAATGGCATTAATTGTACAATAAGGAATCTAAAACGAGAGTAATGGATTAATTGTTCTAAAGTTTGGCAGTCTCTGACATGCCGTTACAATGCATTGCACAGACGGGGAGTGGTTGCTGTGAAAGATGAGATGTGCAATATATGTGCCGGGAAGAAGAGCACGGGTTAAGGCTATGACAGGACGATAGATTTTGAAAACGAAAATATGGTTAAGATGGAGATGTATTAATAATTTTGAAAAGTATCGTGAGACATTGACTTTTCGGTTTTTCCATTGAGGGAGGGTGTATATGAACGAACAAAAGCTAATCGCATATGTAACTACGCACATTAGTTTTTGCATTAGGGATGGAGTTTAAGTCTGATGCAGAAAAACTGCAGTGGTCGAAGTGAGACATCACCAGGGATTGTAACAATAACTTTTTATATGGGTCTGGTTAGAGATTCGTTTAATCTTTTAAAATTGTGGATTGGAGAACTTGCCTTCCTATAGGTTTCAGCTACATGGTTTCTACCTCAAGTGTATGTAATTAATTTGTATGATATGTATTTGTTTTGTGTCCATTTTTACAGCAGTGTTATCACATTTTATTCACGTATTGTCATTAATAACGTTCTCTACAGCTGTATAACCAAACGCTAGCAGTGTCATTAATAGTGCAATTGTCATTTTAGTTTATTTGCAATGTAAGTAAGACACGAAAAATTTACATAGAAAGTACATTTTCGCTTAGGCAGCTGGCTTTCAAAACCCGGTTATAAACCTTAACAAGGATGGATAGCCTTCCATCGCCGGACAGAGATATAAAGCGAAAAGTGTTCACTTTTGCCATGTAAACAAGTCACATCGCATGGCAATCTTAACAGACCACTGGCAGAGTACAGTGACCTATACTGGCGTTATCACTTTAAAAATTTAAAGGCAGGCCCATAGCTAGATTCGTCTTTCCAATATGCCAACCTGGCGAATGAAATGTGAGATAATAATATTGAAGGCACCGAATGAGAAGTATTCTTATGAAAACGGCGTGAAGTAGGTTGTGCCCAAAGAATTTGGATTTGTATTTCTTATACAAATTTCATATCAATAAAGCACATATTTGGTTTAGTCAAGTTTGGGCCTCTCGTACCAAATACGACTCAGTTCATTTTCTAAGTCCGAGGTAGTACGGTGTGGTTCAAGTATTTCTTAGGCAAGCAGTATTCGCCGATAGTTTCGCTACAATTTTAGATAGAGTAATTTTTACATTCGATCAGAACTGCACATTCAATGTTAAGTCACCATGGTCTATTTAACACGATTTTACCTCGTCCATATTACTCGCGATCATTGAGTTTGCATCGCCTACGCGAAAAGGTTCACCACAAATTCTTAAGGGATTTAAAGTCAATAAATTGCACTATCATAGTGCTTCGTTAAAAGTGTTGCTTTTACACCTCAGAAATTCCCTCTTAGTCCCATTGAGCTCCACTCAACGGAAACAAGCGACAGACCCTGAGGCGAGTCGTCAAGGAAGTATTGGCGATCTACAAAAAGATTCCTACGTCACAAAATTTGACGCCTAACGGGGGCCATTTAAAACAGAGCTGATGCCACCAACATCCTCAGGTTTTCCCAACAGAAATTATTGTTTAAAATAACTCCAAGGTTTTTCGCAGAATCAGCGAAGGGAATTACAGTTTAATTGCTATTATAGGGAGGAATATTACCTATGTCTATAACATTTACAAATCGCTGGTGTCCCATTGCCTGCGATTTTAATCGATTAAGGCCAAGACCCAGAGTACGCGTCCATGAATGAATGAGTCAAGATTCTGGTTAATGTTAGCATGAATATCATTAGTTAGAGAGTGTATGCAAAGTTGTATGTCGCCAGTGTAGAGATGATATTTGCTGTGGCTAATGGCACGAGAAATATCATTGATGTACAATGAAAACAATAAGGGACCCAGAACACTACCCTGGGGAACTCCTTCACGAACCGCCAAGACGACTCCCAGAAACAACACAGTGCTGCCGTTCGTGTAGATAGAAATTGAATTACATGACGACACTAACACCTTTAGTTTAGTAAGAAGTAAGTCTGTGTCTATGGAATCAAAAGCTTTAGACATGTCAAGCAATACACGTTCGTTCATCGCAGGAACTGCCTTTATCGTCACATATATTAAGCAGTGCTGTGTTTGTGTTGTGGTCTGGCCTGAACCCAAGCTGATAAGGCTCAAGAAGGCCATACACATTAAGGTAATCTGTCAGCTGTTTATGTATGATACGTTTAAAATTTTTTGGATAGCGTTGGAAGAATGCTGATTGGCCTGTAGTCTTTAGAAGATTGGAGTGTTTTGATCTTTGGAAGGTGTTTTATGAATAGCTGAAATAGGACGATGTCATTAGTGAGATGCTGAAAATGTGAGTTATGGTCGGCAAATTATTTAATTTATTACAGTTATATTAACATGATCTGAACCCTGAGTTTTAGTCCTTATGGGTTGTAATGCTGTCATGAAGTCCGTTTCCGCGATGCATGTAAAGTGGAATTTCTCTTGCTCAGGTATCTCGGGAAATAGTTTTGGTATGGTTTGCTCCTTGACGGTTTTATTAATGGAACCTTTGTAAAGTGAACAATTGGGTCATTTGGTGAGAAGGTCGTTTCACATACCTGCATTGAAGTCTGCCAGTCCCATTGTTTGAATGCCTCGCAAAATACCTGCCACTTCGGCGGTCGATTCATTGAGACTAAGGGGTCATTCACAATGAAAATTAAGCGCAGAGTAAAAACTAGATGTCGTGTATCGTAATGGAACCGTTCACAAGAATCACGTAAACATAAAAATAAACAAAGCATTAGACGTAAACTTAGAAGCTTGCAAGTTCCAAGATTTTGCGTCCACGTATAAAGGAAAATGTAAGAAATCCGCCAATCAGAACGCATTGCTGCTCTGTTGACAGAATGGCGTCGATGAACATAAGATCAATCGCCTTACATCAGACCTATCCTTGCTTGTATGACCCGCCATTCTCTTCGCCGAGATGAATGGCTTTTTAAATATATTACTCCAAGCAAATTAGTTAGTGCACTTTGCATATGCACAAACGCTATCGCTGTCTGCTCAGGAGTAGCCATTGTAAATCAGCTGTTAGTTGATTTTCACTTTTTTTTTAATCTACACAATACAAAATTTACTCATTATGTTTTATTTGCGTTAAATTTTCATTGTGAATGGCCTAAACATGTCTTATTTTGGCATTCTTGATGACTTGTTTGGTTCTATTAGGAAAAGGTTTATAGTTATATAGGTTTTCATCGTGTTTATCTCCTCTATAACTCCTAGGTGCGAGGTCTCTTATTTCAAACGTCAGCAGTCATCCACGATCCTGGTTGTTTAGTTCATAGTGGGACATGTTTATTAAATAATTCTTTAATAAGTATTTAACTGTTTAACCTTTTGGTCTACTGTGCGTAATGTCCAGATGGTATTCATTGCATCGTTAGTCAAAAAAACATCATGGACGCGTTTCAAGTCTCAAGTTACAGTTTTGGGAGAGTATGCTGCGTAAATAACAGGACGACGAGATGAGACCAGTGGTAGCAGCTGTCCATGTGTCAGTATTCCATCAGGGTTATTGGTAATAATGAAGTCCAGTAGAGTTTCGGAGTTTCAGTATGATGGGTAGAGATAAGAGGACATGACACATATAAAGTATTTAATATTAACAGAGGACAAATAAAGAACGTTTGCACTGAAGCAGGAAATGCTGTCTCAAAATTTCCTATTTAATTATAATTGCTTCTGATGATTACTATAATAATAATACTACCTTGTTTCAGGAAACCAAGAGTATTAATACTACAATTAAAAGGAGGACCCCAATATTAAATGTATTAGCGTATGTATGTAGATATGTCTTTTTGATTAGAACGTAATACTCAAGTTATCTTTCTGTAATACCATGTCTTTGTTATGTTTTGTAAAGCTAATGGAAATGCTGTCTTTGTCGGAGGACATTTACCTGAGAAAAGGGCCTTTTGTTAAACATACTCTGTCAACCCCACTCGGACACACTCGCCGGCGCCAGAAGCCATTACGCTGTAAACATATAACTGTACTTGCAGTCAAAAGGAAATACCGCATAAAAAACACGTGTTTTCACAGAAACCAAGATATTAGCTATTTCAAAGGAAGGCCGCATATATTACTGAAATGTGTTTTATCGCAAGATTCTAATGAAGGGTAGATGTCCCTTTTTTTCCTTAGCGTGGGAATAGAAAATATATGTTTCCTGGTAAAACCCAGAATCTTCCACCAATCAACATGTTTAAAAGCCCAACGAATAAAAGCAAATTTGTAATAAAACATGCACTTGTGTAATCCAATAATATTCTAGAAAGAACCAAGTTTAATAATATTTAAAGGAATTAAATTTTCGCGAGGGAGGAGTGAGTTTGCATAAGAGATTTAATATTAATTATAGGAAGTTTAAGTGTTAAGCATTCGCGAGAGAACGCAGTCATAACAGTGGAGTAAGACTTTTGACAGCAGTAACGGTAGTAGCAATTAATCAGTATCTGCATCAATCATCAGTTACTAAGTGTCATAGTTGAATAGTTAAACCGTCGCGAAGAGTCAAAGCAAATCGTTCGGTCAGTGAGAGTCAGTCACGCAGTGCAACGTAATAGAACAGTCACAATTGTGTTAAAGTGATTAAATATGCGAGCGAATACAGCGAATTATAATCCGAAGAAGCACAGCACGTTCCAGAATCTTCCAAGTTGTCAAATAAATTAAATATCCAACCACATTATTACAGTCAACAATCTCCTTCCTCCCTAACGACTCTAAGTCATTAAAAACAGTCCAAAATTACCCTGAGATCCCTATCCTCTACATTGGAACCAGAGAGTTAGGAATGTTAGTGTTTAACGCCCGTTTTTGCTACAGAGGTACCACAGGCGATGGACACTGGTGATACATGAAATGATAAATTGGGAAAGGGTTTATTTTTAAGGAAGGAAACGTTCCAGGCCTAAGTTTAGGGTACCTCCCCGGCATTTGTCATTTATGAGGACTGAGGAAAAGTTGGATAAAACCTCAGTCAGGGAGTACGGTCCTGGTGGGATTTGAACCCCAGACTTCCCGCTCACGAGTCCGCGATTTAACGACCTCCGCCACTCGCGGCAGTACAGAGAGTTAGGAAACATCGAGCTCATGACTCCGAGAGCCCAGGCAAGACAAGAAGAGCATCTAATTGTTCAATTAAAATAGATAATAAATAAATCACCCATTTATACATAAAAAATAACACCTCCGGTTCCAGGACATATCAAATAACAGTTGAGATAGGTGTAGTTAAAGTTAAGAAGCAGAGCGTATGCCGACGCAAGGAACCCCTCCTTAAAAGTTTTAAAAAAGCAATGGGCGTTTATGTACCTAGTAATGGACTTCTTGGAGTGTGGATAATTTCCGCGTGTATGGGAGTCAACTTATTGCTACTAGGAATCAAACCCGAGCAGTCATTTGCAAAACAAGACACTAAATACCTGGCGCTGAGAAAGAAAAATCGAATGAATTGGAGAAACGTTAAAATAAGAATTTGAGGAGCTTAATGTTTTATATTAATAAACCCTAAATTTCTGCATTTTTCATTAGTCTGCCACTGCTGAGTTGTGTGTGTGGTTAAATATAAAACTTTCGTTCATTGGAATTTAAAATCAGATGGAAGAAGAAGAGAAAGCAAAAACCGTCTGCCTAAAAATAACGTTAAGGCATCACAAAGAGCGTAAACCTCAGAGTAAACAGATTGGGGTTTATAAAAAAGAAAAATGAAAAATACATGGCTAAAGAAAAGCCATGCTGTGGTAGTAGCGAAAAGCCCCACGATATTAATCAGAAATATTTAGTAAGAACAGAAGTAGAGGAATAATGCACCCAACTTAAACTTATTCTCGTTTCAAAATGGGCTACAACCGTTTGGATGTCTTCACTAGTGCATCAGTTCACTGTAAGAGGGGTTTATTGACGTTTTATTTTAACTATCTAGAGAGTTAACCTCTTTTACTGTATAGAAGCGTAGTTCTTCAATTGTTTTATATTCCATTGTCCAAGTATTATTATTAAAACAAATATTATACAGTTATCAAAAAAATGAGATTCTTATGGTGTTAGGAAAGACGACATAAAACCGAGAGGGATGGTTGAAGCGATTAATTACAGCCTAATTATGAATCTGTTTAGCACCCTCCAGCTTTGTGCCACCAATTTTGAAGCGATTTTTTTGTCCTTGCGTTGTGATGCAAATTTTGAAGTGGATTTGTAGATTGATTATAGGTCGCTTTGGTGTTGTTGCCACGCTTTAATGACAACAATTTCTCAGGGCGGATGCGGCTATTTTGTTGGCTCGTACTCAACGGGATTAAGAGAGGAATTAATAGTGTAAAAAGCACGCGATGCTACACATTATTTATGTACTAATTTTTAGGCTAGAAGATATATGCAATTGCTGCAGAAAATGGTCACCAATAAGGACAAGGTAATATCTATATATAATAAAATATCTACTTGGGGTTCAGTGCAGTTAAAAGTCGCAATCCTTCTTTGAGTGCAGCACTTTTAGAGTATTTTAATCCTCTTTGTGTTCTTATAGCTATTGCGACAAGGTTAGATCTTTGACACCATTACCGAACTGAAACATTCATTGCCTGTAAGTTCTTTGAAGTCGACAATGCACTTAGTTGATACATTCATTATCATGCGTAAACCGCATCCCCAAGCACAATTAACGTCGTTTTCAGCCCTTTTTGAACCCCTGAGGATTACAGATACCCCAACTGCTCCTAAAGGAGTCGTTAGAGAGCCTAATAGATGGAATGCTGTGAGTCAGAATTTGTGTAACCGGCGGGTGCTTTGCAACATGTTGAGTTTCACCGGAATTTGCTGGGTTTGTTTCCCATTTGGGAAAACATCCCAAGTTTCTCTATTACCCACTCGTATCTCAGTTATCGCTATTTTCATAAAACTCCGAGCTGGAAAACAAACGAAATGCTTCTATCTTACTGTTGGCACAAAGACGATCATCTCATTACGCAGTTGGTGAAGTTTCCATTAACCACGTTCCCACCTTCCGCTTCACATAGCTGATCAAAAGTAAATAATAGGCAACCAACCGCAGCGACAAAAGTTTCGCATAGTTCGCAAACATAAACATGAAATCAAAGGATCAAAGAGGTCTAAACAGTCAAAGCTGGACTTGTTAACAGATTTGCACGATTTAAGGATTTTCTGTCAAATATTCTTTGGAATTTTTCCTGCATACACAGGAATAAATGAAAATTTGAAACATAAATAATTAGCACATTAAAAGCAAGTTGAACTGTACAAATTGGTGTATATAATTAAAAATAAAACAATTTATTTATAACAGTATATACAAAGCGTAGAAAAGAAACAAAAATATTGGGATTAAATGTTATAATGTTATGGCAGTGTTGGCTCCGTTATATAAAGGTAGAACAGAAATTCAATCAAAAATATTTCAAATAGAACACGGGGAATGAGAAAGGAAAAGTTTAAGAAAAGCTAACGTTCAAAACTTGATTATATATACAACTAAGCAATTAAAATCTATAGACGAAAAAAAGACATGATACGTAAATAAAATGTCATACAAGATTCAAGGATGAAGAAAGCTTACCAAACCATGCTCTGAATGACAAACCTGGGGCTAAGAGATATGGCTACACCGAAAAGAAATGGAGGAATTTGCTGTGAGTGTCTAATCTTCTTGTGTCATGACAATTACATGCCTAACTTAAAATATATTCCCACATTTGCCGTTATATTCGTTTATGATAGGATCACTGGGTACGAAACATGGAATTTATATAGTGCCCATTTTAAAATAAACAATCACTATACATATACACAAAACACTTTCACATACAGTAATCGCATTTTATACAGCGTATTTGAAACTCGTTTACATAATACAGTATTAACTACATTATCTATCATGTACGCAATAAAATTACAATATGTTCCTGAAGCTCAATACTCACTTATATATACATACAGGATGCGGAAAAACAACGTGCAGAAAATTGTGGAGTAGAAAGGTAGTACCAACCTAAGCATTTTGAGGTTAGAAATATGAGGTTGCAGAAACAATATAATAACAGGAGCGCTGCTTGATCATAATTGAAATCTGACGTTATGAAACATCTTCATTTGCCAGTCAAAAGGAAATTGTCTCAGCTAATAAGTACTGATACACAATGAGAAACTAAATATTACATGCGCGTACTTAATTGATGTACCGTAGAGGACACCGCGTTGGTCTACCGCGCCAGATCCATCTGACACCAAATGTTCTGTTTTGGTAATTTCAAGCTGCAAGTGGAAAATGTGCAGGGGCTCCGTCTTGTTAGAACCATAAATTTCGCCTAATCGACGAGCGTTCGATATTAATAATTATTATTCAGCAGGCTTTCTAATGGTAGTTAACGCCCGTTTTAATTACTGAGGAACCACAGGCGGCCAGTAGGCCTCAAAACAAAATCAAACACACCTGGCGGCAGTGACTAGTACTGTATAAGAGTGCGTTTTGTTTACATCTGACACGCCACAAACAAGTTTCATATTCTGAGACTCTAACATGAGGATTTAATGTTAACGCAAGTAGTACAGTAAAAAAGATTATGCGATCCCTTGTTCCTATCCTCAAAATGCTTAGTTTGATATTGCCCTTCTACTCTACAATTTTTTGCATATTTTTTTTTTCCGCACTCAGTATATTAGGTATCGTTAAATGAACCCAATGACACATTTTCCTTAATTGACTTTGAGTAAATATGATAAGTGGCTTAACTAGAGAGACGTAAGATTTGTGCAGCGCAAAGAAAATACTGCTTTTCAAAATTACTATTTTATTAACTTAGCAAGAACAGGCTGGAAAAGTCACGTTTAGGATTTCAGTAATTTCTGCAACTAGTTCCAAAGTTCAAATACCGTATACTGTTAACTACAGTGACTATGTCTTTATGCACGGTAGGTAACATAATACAGATAAACCTGACAGAAAAAGCACGAAGTATTATCAGCTGGTCATTCTATCAAAGCACTGCAGTGGCTTCCATATCATAAGCTCCCACCAAATCCCAATTTTCTTCAGTGCTTTACCTACGACATATAGAGAGGAGAGATAGATCTAACAATGAGACTTATTTTGTTAAACAATGTATGTTTTCTGGCACGTTATTTAGAAATTGTGCATCCTATTTCCTTGTTATTTCTGTGTCCTAGTTCCAACTTTGGACATGACGCTGCCTTCTCTTTGCCGTGTATCTCTGTGTGTAATCAAAGCGTGTGCGGTGTGAAAATGGATCAGAGGAAACGGTCACTCAACTTAATGCCCGAAGATTTTTTCTCCCCTCTTTGGCGCTTTGTATATGATGCCTCCACTGACTCCCGTTAACACAAGACACACATTGACTGAACGAACATTCGCTGTTTTTGATCAAATGTGACACCGGCCTCAAATGTTTGCCAGAGGCCTACAGGCATTGCCACTCATACGATAGTTTGCCTGTTTTGAAATATTCATTTTAACACACTTAATATATATATATATATATATATATATATATTCCTCTTCAATATTTTAGTTCCTCATTAATGTTTAGGTTACATCAAGAAGATGATTCACTTTTAAAAAGAAACAATAGCGGCTTTTAAGAGGTACGATTCCTCAGAATGAAGAGCAAAACGAATGGCTTGGAAATAATATCAACTTTTACTCCTGAAACGGTGAATAGATTTAAATCGTCTGGCAATCAAATAAGTAGATTAATTTTTACAATTTCCGCTCTCACAAAAGATTTCTCTGCACAAGTGCTCGTCACGTTTAGCAGCAAACTTTTCGGATTCTTTATTTTTCTAGTGCAACATTATCTTTCTCCAAAAGCACATGCTTTTGTGAAGAAATAAATCGTTATTGCAGGATTTTTTATTCGTGCATCTATAGTTCTGATTTGTTGATATATGAAACACACCTAGATGCACAACTGTGCGACACAAAAGTGGTAAAATTTATGACGAAGACAGAAGAAAAACATAACTTTACATTCCATGTAACCTCAGTAGCTCTATCCGAGACGATTGACAAACCAATCGCAATGTAACTAAGTGTAATTGGTCCTCTGATGAAAAGTTTTGTAACTTCAATCATATGTACCTATGAGGACGTTAATACCAATTCAACAAATCATAACATATCCTTCATGCATACAACTTGTGAGTACCCAAAGTTGAAATTTCAAAATCTATTTTTTCTTTTAAAAAGTTCTTTAAACTTTTATCACAGGCTGTTGTACCAATATAACACACATGGTCAAATTTCCATGCTAATATTGTTCTTTTTTTAATTTATTTATTTCTATATGCTAATGTGTTAAATGCTCCACTAGATGCAGAATTTATAATTGTGACTGAATAAAAATATTAACATGTTTTTAACAAATTGCCACAGATTTGGTATACTGACCTGCTTGTTTCAGAAAAATATCTCATCTGTTTAATACAAAAATTTCGACATTTGATCAAATAAAATGCGGGAAACCGTTATGAAAATCATATTACATATTTTTCATTCTTGCAGACCAGAGTCAAAATCTAAAGAGAACTGGATAAATGCTACATTACTATGTATAGTAAAATTTAATTCTGAAAAGAGGCTCGTGACCATTATGGGTGACCGAGTTCGTTAAGCCGCGGATTCGTAAGCGGGAGATCTGGGGTTCGATTCCCATCAGGACCGTCCTTTATGACTGAGGTTATAACTGGAAAATGGCAAATACCAGCGGGATATCCTAAACTTGGGCCTGGAACGCTTTCTTCCATAAAAATTGTTCCTTTTCAATTTATAACTTTATCTGTATCATCAGTGTCCATCGCCTGTGATACCTAAGCACTTAAAAAGGGCATTAAACATTATTTAAAAATATATTTTAAAATGTAATTAGCAAAAGTTTACATCATTATGCTTAAAATATTATGTTTTAAAACCTATCCAATGCAAAAGCAACATAAATCATTGAAGCAGGGATTTTTTTTTTATTTTGTTTCTTTAAGCTTTAAAATAATATTTTAATCGCTTTAAGATTTTGAACACATCTCACCTTCATCCCCGTTGGCTCCGTTACTGTTGGGTTCCCTCTGGCGCTTTTATCACATCTTCTTTGAGGAAAACGTCTGCAATGGTGGCCTTGATTTGCTTAGTGTTGTCCTTTTGATACATCACTTGAATTGATTGAAAAATTTCTGTGTACGCTTCTTCCGAAAGCAAAATGAATTACTGTTGGACTGAAAGCTTTGTTCGAATCACAAATCATTACACGCATTCCTTTAGAATTTTGAGGACGATGTGCGTGGAATAATTCAAAATAAGCCCGTGTTACAATAGTAGTTACAAAATACAATTCCAGGGAAGTATTTCTCCTGCGTTTCGTATATTCGCATCACGTGATCATTTTTCGAGCATCATTTGTTTCATTGTGGCCATTGTCAGCGCTGCACGGCTGGATAACGACCGCGGAATGCGGTTCGACACAATGGCCAGACGTCTAGCTTCTTCCGCGTAACGGCTGTTCGATCCTTCACCACTGCGAGATATCTCGATTCTCTCCAGAAACGTCCTTTTGTTAAATGCAGGGGAAAGGGGGGACAATGTCCATTTCTTTTCCCCACTATGGGCCATCAGCTTAGAAATGATGGCCACAGGACACACCGCAAACTGTGTGACAATGCATCATATGTATAAAAGGCTTATCCTGCGCTGCTATGACGATATATTCTTTTCACAGAGTAGGTATGCAAGCGACTTTTAGGAGCTGCTGTACACACAAAACATGGTATAAGTGCTAATATGCAAATAAACTTTGATTACGATTTACTTCCAACATTACCACAAAGAATTTAGTGCCATGTTGTACAGTTCATAATCAACTATTTTGATCTTTTATTGCGCTGTTTTAATATAACATACTAGGGTGACT
This sequence comes from Metallyticus violacea, assembly GCA_030762175.1. Classification (NCBI taxonomy): domain Eukaryota; kingdom Metazoa; phylum Arthropoda; class Insecta; order Mantodea; family Metallyticidae; genus Metallyticus; species Metallyticus violacea. Next base: position 42,930,879 of record CM060842.1, read on the forward strand.
CGATTTATATGCGTGCATAATTTCGATTTTATTAAGGAAATTTGGTATATTTTATTTACTGAACTCCGCCTACATATTCTATCACAATAGCTAGACATTTCAAATAATTTAATGAAACATTTATATTAAACAAACATGCCGTTCATGACATATAATAAAACAAGATATACAAAAACAGCAGAATTAAACTTAGCAATATATTTACAATCCTTGGATTATAAAATAGCCTTAACACTTATGCCGAACGCGCTGTAGTGCTTTTCTTCTTTAATACTAATACAAGGCTTTGCATGCCATTTTCTCGCTGCATCCAGTCTAATTTAGGAAACACGCTATGGAAGGCACCTTAAATGTGGTCAGAAATTAGTTTCATTTACAGTAGAGTTGAGCAAAATGTACATTTATTGTAACAAGGAAACAATCAAACATACAATACTAAACAAGAGTGCATTGTACATTTTTGTAATTAAACACAGTTCAAAGACTTAATGGCAAAGCACAATAAAATGTAATAAAGTTTAATAGTCCCTCGTACTTGCCTTCAATTTAAACACCAAATAAAGTTAATGGCAAGGCACAATTGACATAAAGCATTAAAGCGCATCCCTTGCAATACCATAAATCAAAGAAAGGCACAAGAAGAAGTAAACATATGATTAATATCATCACATGCTTGCCTTCAATTCGAACAACAAAGAAATATAATGACAAAGCACAATTAGAAAGTGAATTAAAACATTAGCATCGAAACTTTTTGCCTTGAAATTGCAGATGTGTAAGTCAGAAAATTCTATATAATATAACAAAGAAAACCTCTAAGATTAAAAATAGTTAAAATTAATAATACGTAACTTACACAATTGTAAATATAAATGGTAAGCGGGTGAAATGTGGGGAAGGAGGAACGACCCTACAAATTTTGAATAATTGGCCGAAAACGCCTTCACCCCTCGAAGTAGCTACTACTTCTCGCTGTGCACTCAAGTGGCATGCTTGAATTACGGCTGGAGTAAGGCTCTGACGTCACCATGCTAGACATTTTCACACTAGTCTCGACCAATCAAAATAAAAGACAAGGGGAGTGGGTTATCATTATTTTTTTTAATGCTGTTTATCGCCCGTGGACACTGATGATACATGAGATGAAATGATATATGGAAAAGGATTTTTTTAAGGAAGAAAACATCTCAGGTTTAAGTTTAGGGTATCTTCCCGACATTTGTCATTTATGAGGATGGAGAAAACCTGGAAAAAACTTCGGTCAGGTAGGACGGTCCTGGTGGGATCCGCTCACGAGTTCGCGCCTTAACGACCTCGGCCACCCGTGGCGGATTAGGGAATGGGTGCAAGAAAGGAGACATGGATCAGGAATCTGGTTATACAAGGGTCCCTTATTGCCTATACCTTTGTACTATATGAACGACGCCATTAACATGTGCATAAAAACAAAACCTAAAGATTTAAGTATTGGATACCAAGAACTAAAACCAATATTATCTAACGTCATAAACAATATATGTTTAAAGTCCAAAACTAACTCGGCCACCATAGAAGGTGAATCCCCTCAACTTCTACGTGACACTGATGAATGTTAAACAATCTTCCATAACCTAAAAAGAAACGAGTACCAAGAAAAACAGGTGGTTATGCCTTCATCCCATTTCGCAACCCACCATCTTCAAACTAAAAAATTTAAGTAGAGAATTTTCAAGAAACAAAATGGTGCAATGCCACAGATAATAATAATAGTATGGATTTTTCATTTTGGATATTTTGAAACATTTGTGGTACACGTAGAGGCATTTCTTTTTGTGCAAATAGTGTGCCATTACTTCCCATTCTCAAAATTCAAACAATCCTGCAATACTCTCCTAATTCCTTAAGTTCATTTTCGTAAGTTGACGCGAGACCTTCAAGGATGAGAAATGCTTTAAATGTTGGGTGAAGAAGAACATCACAGAACAGTATGCGAGATATATCAAGAGATGACATGAGTCTGACTTCAATCATTTCAAGGATATTCATGGTTGTTGATACTTTGCCATGACGCAAAAAGATTACTTAAAACTTCTAGGTGGCAAACAGCAATAGGCCATTAAATAATGATTGATATTTGATTAACTTTGGAGAAAAATGTAAAATCATGGTTTGCAATTGCTCATTTTTCATGGAATAAGGCAAATACAAATTTCACATTCAATACAGGTGCCCGAAATTCATTTTGACATTCCCTAAGTATCATACTTTATCAGCACACTTGATATTTGTGACGAAATTTTTTGCGAACAAGGTCCCCCGTCATTGTGTTTCTAATTTTGGACATGTTTTCCTTAGTCATCGTGAGTGACGACCATCCACTTCTGTTTTTATCTTTCAAAGGCATTCAATCCCTACCATCCGAAATATGAGCCAAAGAACAAATCAAAATTCCAATTACTCGTTTAAAACATTTTTGAAGTTGGAAAAGTTTGTTGCACGAAAAGAACCACTAAAAAGTTCTATAGACAGGCTTGTTTACAACATGCAGTTATTATGCAAACACTGATTCTATTCATCTCCACATTTCTTTTCACCCCATTGACTTTCAAACTTTCCAACTTCCCTCTTTCCTCATTGTTATCTATTTGTTTCTTCCTACTGTTTTTTTTTTTTTTTTTCAACTACAGATTCCCATTGAAGTAAGTCACGTATTACATATAGAACTCTCCGCTTTACAATCTTCAGACACCCTTTCTTTACACAAGGATGGTCATTTCATAAATAATGCAAAAAGTGACAGCACTGCAAAGCAAACGATGCAAACCCAATAAAAGTGACGACAGTGGTAGCTGAAAAAGCAGCAATTGCGTTCGTTACTCCTATACGCAGCTTTGAATTGGAAGCGTCAGAAATGCAGGAGCCTCGAGTTTCTAAAGATTTTCCGCCAAAATTTAGTCACAGTCCAAAAAGACGTCAGAGCAATATTGATGTGTAGAGCTATGATTCACGTGCAAATTCATATTTTACTTGATTATTTAAAGTTATGCAAAATATATTTTTAACTTCAGTGATCACAAATATGAAGCGTTTGTTTGGCATACTTTTGCATATTTTGGACGTTTCTGCATATAATATTACTGTGCGTATTCCATAGCATGCATATACGACAAATTTGCATCTCTTTTAATTTGTTTTAAAAATTGCATCATTGAATTAAAAAGATTTAGCCACAGCCTGTCCCACGTCGTAAGGGAGATGTTAACCATTTAAATTTTAGTTACACATAGGACCGCTGATGTCATAAGGATACTCGTTAGACCATTGCTTCATGCGTCATTTAGTTGATGCTAACGATTACTTGGACGGTAATTTTGCCCAGAAATTTCTTTCTCCAGGTATGGAGTTATTTAACGTGCCATAAATATATGACAAGAAACCTATAGCTTTAAATCGCTCCCGAAGGACTAGCGCTCTAGGTTTTTATGTTCCCCAAAAGGATTCGAGTCCAGAGAATAGCGCATTATCTCTAGACAACCGAGGCAGGCAATTTAAAATAAAACACTTCGTAATTCATAAAACAAATCGAAGAAATAATATATTCATAGCAAGTACCGATAACGTATGTGACACATTTGTCTTAAGAAACACATGTCCCTACTCACAAGCGACAAGCTCTTTTCAGTCAATAATAGCAAAAATCTTGCATCCGTTTTTTTAATTTTTCTTTGACCTGTTAAATACGGAGTCGCTTTGCTTGAACTCAAATATTTCCTTTGAATCAGATACAAGTTTAGATGCATTTAGAATTGGATATTTTGAAACGTGCTTTTCCATAGTTTTAAAAACTATGCTCCGTGTTAAAATTAATTTTGGGAAAATTTCAGGCTTCATTAAGAGTCTAGAAACTAAAAGAAATGTCATTGTATGAATTAACGTTTTTGAAACTGTAACAGAAAACATTTCCCAAGCACAAGATTCCAGTGGTATAGCTGTTAAGATAAAATTAGAAACTGTGCTATCATAAAAACTGTGCTAATAGTGTGCTTAAAGGGAAGAAAAATTCATGGCATGGAAACTTGGATAGCTAAGCACTTACACCTTATTAACTCCCTTATTTCTACATGAGTATTTTACTCCAGAGGTGTGCAGCATTTTCCCTTGTAAAACATACTTGCACATAATTGACAAAGTATGACTATTGAATATCTTAAGAAATTATTAATCGTATTTTTATACAAGAAAAAGGATTTTTTTTCCAATTTATAATAAATTATTGCAAACAGGAAATAAATTAGAAGAATGGATTATGCATTAATTATTTTATTACAGGTCTGATAACAACATTGCATGTTTTGACATTATCCTAGCCCCATAAATACCATTTAGCTGTAGTGGTTAGCTTTCCGAATTAGTTGCTCCTTCTGCTTATTACGCACGGCTCATTTTACCTACTGATATTTTTAAATTCCTCGAGTGTACAGGATATTAATTTCCACGAGTGTACAGTACTATTAAAACGCTATTGCATTCGACCTATACGCCGCTATTGCAAATAACTTTGATGTTTATTCCATCGCATTAGGTATTATATGTATGCCTTAATATAAATTACATCTGTCTGCACTCCGGTCTAAAATTTGCTCCAGTGCATAATTTCCAAACTGTGATCATTAGTTTTCGCTGGTCCAGGGAATAAATGGCCGTTTTGCGCGAGGGAGTGTGGGAGAAGCCACTATAGTTCATTGCTAGTGATCTGTTTTATTATTGATGAAATGATCGGTATAGCCATTAACAAAAATTACCCGCAGTACATTACAATTCCCCGCCGTTAAATGGGTGCATGAATATATCTTTAGTTCTGTGGCCTGAAGTAACGCGCCCGATTTGTGGAGGCAGATTTCCGGGTTTGATTTTGCCCACTTGCTGCAATTAGTGAACAACTGCAATTACTGGAATATTTTCAGTCGTTTTCTGGAAATTGTTTCTTTTCTTTTTCGTTAATACACAGGGCGTTCAATAATTACTAATCTCATTCGGTTTCATGTTTTTCAGTTAGGTGGCAATGATCAGCTGGTTTACAAAATACAGTTCCTAAGTGATGTACACTTGAAACAATTGATCACCAGCAATTTTCAGATACCTTTAAGAAATGTGTGTGTGTCGACAGTGAATAAAGACATTCTTAGTCCGGCGAAAATGCCGTTATTATTGGAAAAAAGTTGCTTGATTGTTACGAACATGACACCAATTTACTTTTAATGGAGTCTAAACATTTCTCAGAAATCTCAAGTCAGTCTCAGCCAATAGACATAGACATTCTTCTGGACTGTTGAGGAATTGTTTTGATTGATGCATTGCTTCGTAGTGAAAAGATTAACTCCAAAGTAAGGGTTGTCAAAGTATAAGTTTCCGACCTGACATAGAAGGCCACAATTCATTGTTATAATATCTGGTACTATCTGATACTCAAAATGTTTCAGGAGTTTTTTTTTTTTTTTTTTGATTGATTTATTTATGGACGCTCTTTAACATCTCAGGTCATCAGCGTCCCATTCAACTCAGGGCGTGAAACGGCCGACAAATTTTGCTCAGAGGCCTCTCTTTCAGGCTTGAGGTTCTTTTTCGTGCCGTAAATGTACGACACGGGACCCACGGCTTTACTTCCCTTCCGAAGGAAGCCATACTTAGGATTTTTACGCCCGAAAAAATCCATCGATCTTGGCCGGGTTCGAACCCGCGTTTTGGGCGTAGGAGGCAAGTATGGTAACCACTACACCACCAGGACCGACGTTTCAGGAGTGTGAACAATGCATTTCTTTTCAAGCCATATCATTCATTTTCTTGAAGAAGCTCATTTATGTCAAGACAATTATATAATAGAGTGTACTGTTCCAAAATGAGTGTTTAATTAAAGGAGATATTAAATAATGCCCTGATGGGTGAAGGATTAGTCAAAAGTATTTTGTTTGGGCAGAGAGAGCCTTGAAAATGATCCACTAAGCCAATGGATGCACTGGTACAAGAAAACATCTCCCTCGTCTCCTCGTCTAGCAGGAAAGTTTGGGTGACAAGCGACTAAAGACAACAGAAAAAGCTACAAGGTTGGGGTTTTCTAAAACAAGTGCTTCGCACCTTTCATCGATAATTGTCAATGCATAAAACCAGTGCAACCAGAATTCTCTCAGCAGTTCAAATGCAAATACGCGTGGAATGTTGTCAGACGTTTTTGAACCATTGCGTTGGCGCGGTTACGAGAGGGCAGTATTAATTCATCGTCGCAGGGGACCAAATTACGGTGCTTAACCATTTCTCTCTTTCAAAAAGAGAACCTTTGAAGAAGCGAAGAAGAGTGAAGCACCATCTACAAAGACCAAGGTCACAAAGTCCACAAAGCAGACCACAGCACATAAATTTTGGGACTGCAGAGAAATTCTGACGATATACTTCATATAAAGGAACACAATAGTGACTGGGATGTACTAAGCTGAACTGGTGCATTAGTTACACAGTGTCATCAAGGAAAAGAGGGCGATTGCTACAGGACATCGCACCAGCCCATGAGGCTGCTGTGAACACTAATATATTCAAGGAGCTGAATCATACACCATACAGTTCAGACCGTCCCAAGTGACTATTGCCGTTTTCAAAACTGAAATAAGACGAGGTAGATTCAAGAATGATGAAGGATACATATTCAGCATTTTGCAAACAAAGTTTAGGACAATTTTTAAAGGGGGTATTAAAGAGTTAATCCAGATATAAGAGGTGTATTGAAGTAAAGGAAGATTACGATGAAAAATTATATTTATTGTGTCACCTATCTCTAACATGGTCAGGCCGTAAGCTCACGAACCGCACCTTGTATATTTGACATTCTTTCGGGAAGTTGAAGAAGCAGATTCAGTATCCTCACAAAAATGCGATCAAAGTTCTTCTTGTTCAAAGCAGCCAAGATGAGAATAATTCCTCATTCACCCTGCAACCTGGATGCTGCACCTTCGATTTTTGGTGTTTCGATTCTCTAAAAGATGACACTGGCGGGAAGATATTTGACGACAGTGAGGAAGTAACCGACACAATAGGAAGATAGCTGAGAGGTAGACCTGCAGAGTGGTACTGCGAGGGCATACAGGCTCTGACTTATAGGTAACTCACAGTCACTGATTATATTATATTACTTAAGTGATTATATTGAAAAATAAAGAATGGGGTACAATACAATTTATTTTAAACTGAAAAACAACCTAAAAGATTTTTAAAAAAATGTTCCATTACTAGAGGTACTTTTAGTAACTTTGAATACAGTTAAGTGCTCCTCATTGGTAGATCCTTCACTTTGAACTGTGAGCAAGGCCAGTCGAAACAGCTCAAACTACAGTGAAGTCGTCTCTTTTCTACTACCTGCAATTGTGGTGTGTTGCAGCCAAACAATCTCCATGCACAGTTACACTGTTGCGGTGTGCTTGGAGCTTCTCGGGATCAAAGGCAGAGTTCCGTTCTTACTTTTATAAAGTCCCCCACATATTTTATTTCTAAGGATATTACAGGCATTTTACTGCCGAGGCAGTTAACACATCAGAACTTTTAATTTAGTCTATAACTTCTTTACAGATTGAAAAATATTATAGGGTAATTAAAGCTTCGATGTTTCTGCAAATAATCGGTGTATAATGAATAATATATACATATATAGTTGAGTGCAAAAGTTACACCATATATCAGAAAGAATATTCTGACGTTGGAATGACCTGAAGGTACTGAACTTTGGAAAAACTAGACGTTTACTTTCACCCCATTTTTTGGTAACTTAATGTTTACAGGTACTATTTCTCCAAACGCTATTAAAGATAGTTTTACTGAATATATTTTAACTCTTTCTTGTAGGAGTGAACCAATGTTTTTGTTGAATTTTAAATACTGAAGTGGGCATAAATATTTGTTTCGTTAAAAAATAGATATGAAATAACAAATTTTGTTCTATTCAGGTTAAAGATATTAAAGATAAAAATCAGTTCATAAGTTAACAGGCTATCTTTTATGTGACCTACGGAAAATTTGGTAACTATAGTATCAAATTTATAAAACAACCGTGTTTTTTAAGTATAAGATGAACTTTTTTTCAGTCATGCACCATGTAACATGCCACTTCTGTGCTCAGTTACACCAGGGAGGTCATGTCCATGTATAATTCCTCCCGAACAAGGGACAACACGAAACATCTAAGATATACGATTAAAATATGTGGCATTTGCACCGAGTGGTGCCACCTACGGAAGGCTGTACGTAGGCGGCCCTCGTAGGAAAGAAGCTAAACACACACAACCCGACAATTGGTTAATTATGGCACAGGCAAAAGTTACACAAAATTACTCACACAGGGTTGCAAATCCGTCACAGGCAGGTCATCCAGATAATCTACGGTGTTTAGCAGCCTTCGAAGTAGTCTCCAAGTACATCAATAATGGAAGACCTCCGAACATGTCACCATTGTTCGATAGAACAGGGCACGCGCATCCACTGCTTCTCATAGGTCTGTTTGGCATTCTTGAGCATTCCTGTCACACACGCACGTGGCCTTTATTCCTGACCATTGCCGCTCACCAACTGAAATTCGGGGCGTGCTGAGACACACAACCTTGCTCACACACACAATCGGATGTCTTCAATTGAAAGTACGTTCCAAACATCTTCAATAGTATATCTTTGACCCCAAATTACGATTCAATCGCCAAAGTAGTCATATTTCAACAAAATTAAATAAGTTAGCTTCCTTTTGATACGTTTAAACAAAAAACGTACGAAATGTACTATTTCAAGAAGTTTAGTTGAAACTCATTAACCTATAAGTTCCGGTAAATCTTGAGACAGCTAAAATATTGCTAATTTTTAACGTATTTCCTGAAGTTCTAAAACAAATTAATGTAATGGGGGGTGGGGGGTTACTGCACTCCACAGCCCTTCCATTCCAAATCGTCCGTATGTACATTCCGCATTCCGTATGCATCGGCCACGTTTTAAAAATTAAACAGCACATACACAAGCCTATGCACTTTTGTTAGATGTTGAAACCTGCAAATACTACCATACATGAAACGTCGAAATCCATACTCCCAAAGGACCAAGCGGTACGGAAGAGTTTCCATTGTCAACATGAACATTATGCCAGACTCCTCATGGAAAAACCACTCTAGTTTACGTTTCTTTTTCTACAAAATTCGTTTGCATTTCAAGACAATAAAGAGCATTATAAAGATACTTAGTGCAGTTACCTACCGCGTCTATGATTTTAGCTTAATTATATCGTTTCTTGCTTCATTTATCTCAACTTACTAGGTAACTACTTACTAATTTTGTTTACAAGAAATCATCTTCAATCTTTTATCCTTTACTCTTTATCCTCTTAACTTATGCGTATATATAATTTTTACGCACTGTTACCAAAATTTTTAAAATTCCCTTTCTCTTTTCTTGGTGTAATTTATAACATAAAGTAGATCTGCATATTCTGTTCAATTCGGCCTTTTCTCTCTTTAAGTTTACATTTCTGTCATTCACAAAAGTTAATTTGTTTGCTAAAATTTCATTGCAAAGCTTTAATGTTTGGCAATCTTTTCTTCGTTTTTGCACTCTATAGCTAACACTTTAGAAGAATTAAATTTACAAAATTGTTTGTGAAGTAAACTTCCAAATTGCTGGCAAAAAAGGTATCGTAAATGAAGCTATTTCCACGATACAAATTTATGAGAATATAATTTAACAAACGGCCTACCAATATAAAAGCAATTACAAGAATTATGAAATACATATACAGAATTATCATAGTGGAAAGGAATTATACTATTAAAGAGTGTTTACATATCCATAAGACATTTAAGTGGAAAAGATGGTGGTGTTTCAAAGTGCAGGAAATTTTGCACCAGATAGGCATGGAAAATTTGTGATCAAATAGGGACTATCAAAACAGAGAACTCTCTAAAGAAATAAACGTAAGACTGGAAGATATTAAAAATGAAATATTTGGTAGTATGAGAGAAAAGAGTTCTTTGGGACCTTATAGGGAAATAAAAATACAATGGGATGGGGAAAAATCTACAAAAGTATGCCATAAAACACGGCGGGTTTGCACGAGCGATGAATTTAAAAGGGTTAAAATATGATAAAGATTTAGAAAATTTTCCAATGAATGGAGAAATTAACAAGGAGTTTCGTTGTTTATTACACTGTACGGAAACAAAATTATGGAGAGAACAGGCTTGGCAACCAAAATGGAATAATTTAGATGGGGAAATATCAATTAGAACGATTTTAACTGTACAAGGAGAAAATATTATAACTTGTAGAGAGCTATTTGGGCAAAGTTAGAGAGAAATGGAAAATAATGATGAAGAGTAAAATAGAAGGGAATATAATCTTAAAAGTACAATAGACTAGATGAATATAGACATGGGATAAGCTAATACAGTAATAAAAATGATAGTCACCAATAAACCTGGGGTATTGTGTACGGCGGCCAGAATGTAGGCAAGTGACTTCAAAAAGGAAGATATTTAGAAGAGATAAGTAATATTAATATTATTTTAATTTAGATCTCGTTTTGTGGTAGTTTGAGTAGTATGCAGATATAATATAATGATGGTTGTTGAAATAAATTTTAATATAAATTAGTGTAATAGTACATTAGTAAAGAGAACGTTTTATTAGGTTAACAAGAAATTCCAGAAGAGTATTGCTGATAAGTTAAATTCTGATGTTCAGTAGCAATAAAACTTTTAAATATTATAAAGTTGTATATGTGAGTGAATATCATATATAGTTTGTACGTTACGTTTTCAAAAAGTTTCAATTAAATTATAGGTATTTGTATGTATGTATATCTAATTGGGGGGAGGGCATCCATGTTTAATTATAGTTTCTAACATCATCAGGTACAGTATTGACCTGTCGTATCGCTCCATGCCAATTCCAACTTAGGGAAAATATAATTATACAAATTAAAAAAATAAAAACGAAAAAGAATCATATATTTTCGCAACGCTAAAGAAACATTTAAAGTGTACATAGAGTCAGATATTTCTGATAACTGCATACTCTTCTTTGTGACATGAAGACATGACATGAATGTATTAATATATTTTTGCAGGATGGGGTAAGGCATATTCAAATTACCAAAATATGCAATTACATTGTAACACTTGAATCGTTTATATGTACGTACTGAAATGGACCACAGAACTTCATTCTCTTCAAGTCAGAGTTCCCTCTGCGTTGGACAGTCGAAAGCAGTCGAAGGAGTAATTTCAAAGCACATAAAAATAAATAAAAAACTTTCCAAGTAGAACTAAAACTTTTGCTCCCGTGACACTCACAATTACTGTCCTTCCAACGAAAGGTTGAAGTGTCAGTATAGAAAAACCACACGTGATTGGCTGCCGAAAGCAACAAAACTTCACCTTCACTTTTTCCGCTAATTAGTACTTGGAAAAATGTTTCGATGGCACCAATGATGCACTATGAACCTAAATAAATAATAAATGGTGTAGTAAGTAATGTTTTATAGATCGTTTTCCGCGCACGCGAACTAATATCAAAACTGCACGGCGACAGTCAAGAACGCGTAAAGAACGTTTATCGGTATAATTAATATTATTATCTACCGGATAGTCTAAAGCTGGTTAAAGAGTGCTTAAATTTCAAACAAGAGGGTGTGTCGGACCAAAAAATAAATAAATTAATAATAACATTGGCGTCGTGTTAACAGAGGAAAAACGCGATGATATCGCTGTTAAATTTGAACATTTACCACGAATAACTCTTGCAAAGTTAGCACATCAAGCGGGGATAACCGTACGATCAGCACATTCTGCTACAAAGTTTACTGAAATGCATGCCTTAGAGCCCATCGGCCAGAGAAGGAGGAATTTCATCTTCGTTTTAAATATTTACTTTGCCGGTCGTGCTGCGGGCTATATGTGGGACTGCTGTCCCTGCCTGCTTGCTGGGAAAAGCAAAACAAAGAACCGATATATCTGTACGCATGCTCAGTACTCGTAAATCATGGATTTGTTTCTTATGACAGTTATTAGTGGCTATACTTTTCCGTTAAAGTGTCGAATTAAAGAATAGCCACTTATCCAAAACCACCACAACTATTGTTGTTGTTAATTCGTTCGTCATTCCTGTTTCCATCCAACTTCTTAAAAATATAATCCATAGGTCAAGTGTAGGGCGGACATTATGGGATTATAATTAGAGATTAAGCGAATGTTATATTTAGTTTTAAATATAGGAAGTAATATATGTCTATTACATTGCTTCCACATTTCCTCCTTCAAAGTGATATCCATGTTGATAATAATAATGTTACAAGTGAGTGGTGTGATGCAATCGGTTACATAAAGTACATCTTGCTTTATTGCTAATTAGCTGTTGCGCAATTATATCGTTTTCTCTTCTAAGACGAATTGTTCTAAAGAACAATTCTTAATTTTGTTTTTAGTACATCTAGGCGATTTTATCGTATGCAGTGTTATGAGAAAGGTAATTCATAAAGGGAATTGATGAAAAAGTAGTAGATTGTGTTGTGTTGCTGTTCTCAGATATGTTAGTGTTGGTCACAAGCAGCGCTAAATACATATTCCATTCGCATGCATTAACAGAAAGGTCCAACTCGCCGTTTTCTTTGCTGGAACGATAGCTCTTTTTAAAAGCGGAGAAAGACATAAATATTAACTAATATCAGGATCTGAATTTTCAGTGAAGATTTAGATGTAGGAAGACTGGGTTACTGTCAAGTTCTGAATAATCGAGTTTGCGTCCCTTTCTCTACTCATATTATTACCACATTACAAAGGTGAGGCATACCTTAAATTATACTCGGGTGTCATGCCTTCCTGCTTACTGAAATTCACATGCAGCTGAATGTTTCACGAGTCACGACGGAGTAATATCTACATTTCGGTTTGTTTACTTCCTCTTCATCCTTTTGTTGGAAGCGCCGTAGGCAGTGCTGCCAACTTTCCATGCGATCCCATTAGATGAACTTGAAAGATCCGTTATTTTCGACAAAAATAGTCAGATTTGTATCTCTGACAAAATACAATTGTTACCCCTTCTTTCCTACATAACCTCCACGTCAAATGGTGTGCGCTTGGTTACATTTTCATTAAGTGATCAGTTATATTACGAAAATAAGTCAAATAATAAGTTTCCCCAAAGTTTATAGATAAATAAATAATGATAAAGAACACGTTGTTAAGATTTACAGGGGCATTAAACATCTTACCCACCACGACCCTACTCCTAAACCCAAAAACCTGGCCAGGACCGATGGATTTTTTCGGGCGTAAAAATCAAAAAAGTATCAATCAAAAATCGTATAATCAAAAATCGTATGTAAAAATCAAAAAAGGTATGGCTTCCTTCGGAAGGGAAGTAAAGCCGTGGGTCCCGTGTCGTACATTTACGGCACGAAAAACAACCTCATGCCTGAAAGAGAGGCCTCTGAGCAAAATTTGTCGGCCGTTTCACGTCCTGAGTTGAATGGGACGCTGATGACCTGGGATGTTAAAGAGTGTCCATAAATAAATCAATCAAAAAAAAAAAAACACGACCCTTTTAGTAGTTACAGGAATATGGCTAATTCACTTATTAATTAAATTAAGAGGCGCTGTTTATTGGTTGAAGAAAGGTAACTTGGAGAAAGTAAATTTAATAGTTGGCAGCCAATGTAACAACTTACATGAAATAAAAGAAACTAAAAGTACAATGGCAGCACGAATGGGAAAATACCGAGGGAGACAGGAGAACTTTCAACTTATTTAACAACATTTTTGAGAGATTAAGTTAAACTTTATACAACCTACCAAAGATATGACACATTATCTTACAGGCCGTGGACCTTACAAAACTTATTGGAAAAAATTAACAGAACACAGGACGATATGTGTAGATTGTGTAAAACACAGTATAACCCAGGGCACATATTATTTGAGTGTACACGCTATTTAGAACGCTGAGAGGAGAAAGAGAAATTTAAGTGAATACCAGGTCGCACATATACTTAGAAATAAGGGTCTATATAAATACCTTGAGCAGGTCGCATTCAAAATAAATCATCTAGCACTGGAAGATGTGATATCAGAAGAACAGATTATAAATTGAACGAAGAAGTACAAAAGAAGTAAGAAGATCAGAACGCATACGTATACAATCTACTAACTTGACATGAATAGATCATATACAAGACAATTTTTATTAAACCAACACGAAGAGAAGATGAAGGCAAGGAAGAAGAGAGTGATGAAGGAGAGGAAGATACTTAAACGTACAACAGATGGGAGTACTTTTGGACTATAACCGAAAGAAGAGAATGGGGAGGAGAATTGCAAGGAGAATTTGGACGAGTATAGAATAAGGAGAAGAGAAACAGAAGAGTCAAATAACATACAGGAGGTAGAAGAAAATGGAGAAGGAATCGGCGATGAAGAAGCAGAAGAAATGAGGTAGTAGAAGTATGCGCAAGAGATAACCAGCATCTCAATCGTTCGGTTTTTAGTTCACTTAAATGGCTACCAGCTATTGGTTATGTTTGTTGCCTTCCATTAGATTTGTTATTTTGTTTAACTTAGTATTTTTGTTCCTCTAGTAGTGAAATGTTTCATTTTTATTTAACCTATATATTTGTTCTGTATATATAATTATGGATTTAATTTGTAAAAGTATTATGCATTGTGGGAAAAAGTAAATGTAATAAATTATAAAATTTGAAAATGCACATCCCGGCATAGTTAACAAGTTGCCGGACAGAGTATTTTTTTTTAACTTTATTTTTATTATAGGAGAGAAACTGGCTTTCAGCACTGCATCTATGACAGATTCAGAATTATCTATCTCCTAGACGGTTTCCCTGGTTTCCCAGAAGAATGAAAGACCATGGTGCGTGGAAAACGTTGCCAAAAAGCCATTTGCGTTCGTTCGAACCTCTGCAAAGTTACGGCACCATTTTCGCTATTACTAGATGGATATCACATCCGTTTCATATACTATACATTCCATGGGTGAATGTTTACAGATCTCGTATTTTCTGCCAACGCAAATGGAATAAATGCGCGCATTCCCTCGTTTGTTTCACTGATTACGTTCAGTAGAAATCGCGCACGGTAAGCTCACTTGTAGTTCATTATTGTGGGTAAGAGAAAGCTATTCACAGAAAGATGGAAAAACCCCCGCCTGCGCAAAACCTTTTTATTCTATGTTTTCTAGGAAAACATCAGTTACATGCTTGAGTGATAAAAGTACGCGCGTGTAAGTTTACATGGTTTTCCGCCAGTTATCCGGAAGATAAATGTCGTCATAGCAGGTAGTAGAGGAGCCGCCTCCGGTGGTGTGGCATAGACTGAGTGCAGAGATATCGTGCCTTAGGTCTATCCTTTCCATTTTTATTTGCGTGTGTTTGTTTCACCTGGCAGTGGAACTACACACTAGCGAGTACACAAATTTATTTTGGAGTAATAAAACAGGGAAATGTACTTAATGACTTACATTCGTATAAATAAGGTTGCAAGCAATATAAAAATTATTGAAAAAAACGAATAAAATATCAGTATATAAATAATATACAAGTTTAAAACTTCTAACATCAAAAACAAGTTCAAGCTTTAGATACACAACAACAACACAAAGTAAATATTTACGAAAGCATTATTGTCTATTAAGTAGCTGCACTATGCAATATACCAGTCATTAAGGTAGGGAACTCCTTCAATTCTTGTACCTGAAATTAAATGTGTTACAAACGTTCAGTTAGAGCGTCAGTTTAGTGAAATGCTAATTGTAGATGAAATTAGGCCAGGTGTCTTGGACATTTAAATTGAAAATTTCCTTGCGATTTTTCTAAGATATTATTATATCAGTATGACCAATTCTTATCAGTTTTCTTAAATTTATTTTCAGCTATATTCCACAGTAGTCTTCTAATCTAAAGTTTGATGAACTGTTTCTGTGACAGTTCTGCATGGAACGTGAGGACATATTTCACAATAAAGGAAAAAATTTGTCAACCTCTTTTCTGACGATCGTTTAGAAAATGTGCACCTCTGTTTATGTTTGTGTGTACTGGTTTCGCCAAATCATGTGACGCTCTAATCTTCACCGTGTTCCTCTATATGTAGTTACCATTGAAAAGGGACGTCTGTGTTAAGGGAGGGCTAGAGGAACGGCCATCAACTTAACACACTTAGATTCTTTTCTTTGGGGGCATATGTAGAATGTCATGCAAATGACCCCAGTTGACACAACACACAAATTGGTTAAGCGAATATTCGCTGTTTTTGATCAAATATGAAACAGTCTTGAAATATTTGCGAGCGTCTGACAGGCTCTGCTAAGATGGTGTAATGAACATAATTAGATTCAGGACAAAACTTTGAACATCATTTGTTTTTCTAGGATACTTACAGGAAAAAATTAATAACATGTAGTAAATTTGATCATCGACACCCCCATGCAATCAACTGTCACGGATATCTCTTAAAGTACGTAGGACTCCCTATGCTCTTGCACTCCTGTTCAAAATCCTGTGTACCTCCACTCCTCAGTATATCACCTCTCGTTTCATATACCTGTCCCTATGTAGAACCCGGAATATGATTTTACTGTCTATCCCTCGTCACCGAACACATTTCTACTCAAGCTCATTCAGCGTGTCAGTTCCCAGAATCTGGAACTCCCTTCCTCCTGAATTCAGAGACTGTCGAACAATAAAGCAATATATTGTCATCTCAACTCTATGAGTTACAAGTCTCTCGCTGCTTCTTCCTTTTCTTCTTCTTCTCCTCCTTCCCTTTTGTACCAGCGAAAAGTTACTGAATAGTGGAATTGTGACACTATCTTTATCAACTTTCTAACTATATTAAAATATGTAATATTTACTTATATTAATATTTTAGCTTTTTATGTATTTTATATATTTTACTCTGTATTTTTTGGTTCATCGACTGGTAGAATGGAAAAGAAGGCCCCAATAGAATTAACTCTTGCCAGGGTAAATAAATAAAATAGGTAAAATTGTTAAATGTCCCTAGCATCTGTGTTTACTTCAATGAGTGTGTTTCCTAAATGATGCTTCAGAGAACATAGATGTTTAAAAGAAAAATAAATAAAGAAAGAAAGAAAGAAAGAAAGAAAGAAAAAGAAAAGAAATCCTCCGCAGAGGTCCTGATTTATCCTGTATAGCGCTCGGGTTAAGTCATTAATCGACATCATAAAAATACCTGAAGCTTAGACGCTTTGAACTCACGCTTTGTCCAGTGGGACGTTTAATAATGAGGGCATATACCATCATTATTTCCTGCATTAACCGAAGTATCTGTGCTTACTTCCAAGTATTTTTATTAAAGTTATATTTGCTGCCGCTTATCTTCATGTACGCAAATGTACATTTTAAGGCTTGAATAGAAAAACGATTTCAAAATTAACTGATACTTTGATTTTGGTTGTGGTGAAAATTTGCATGTTTGGAGCAAGGACACATGTTCCTAGCTGCACACTTGATCAAAATGCTTGTGCTACAGCCATTGAAAGCCATCTCCAGAGAAACCACATCTTTACTGATACGATCTGCACGAAATTTTTATTTTTAATGCATTGTGGATCTCTCACTTGTTTCGATAATCTCCATATTTCAAATAATCTTTTTCTAGTTTAAAAAGACCCTTGTCACTCCACATGCACATATGGAAAAGAAGTTTTATGAATGGTTTCGACTCCGCACACTCTTTTAGGTGTTATCCTGACTTTTGCTGGGACTGTACGTTGCATGCTCAACAATGGCAGCTGCAGAGGAGAAATTTCCCAAGACAGCACTTAGGCAGCACAAAACGGTTTGACCAACCGCTTGGGGGATTGATAGGACGCATGAAAAAGGGAGAAGAAGCACAAGAAAAATAGACTTCGGTCGAGAATTTAGTGTGCATTTTGGTGATTCATCAACTCCTCCCCTTTGTTAAATAAAAAAAAAAAAAAAAAAAAAACAGGGAAAACTGGGATTTGTCTGGTGATGTTTTCCATCGGGCCGGAAATCAATGCAAAGACCCTCAATTACCAGCAAGAAAAGCTGGAGGGAGAAAGGATTAATGGGTCATTTGAGGGATACAAATGGCATTTTCTATTCAGGGATATGTTTCTGGGGCACAAAAAGGCAGCATAATACCCTGCGGTCTGTAGGCAGCGCTACCCTTGGACCTATAGTCTTGTGTGCAGCCGGCATTGTTATCGTCGCTTCCGACAAAAGAATAACGCCGGCCGCGTGACGTCACGTGAACCAGATAAAGATGAGCAGTGGCGGCGCGTGGCCCTAGCCATGCATCACCTTACCACAACGGCGAGGCCTTTTCATGTAGCCGGATGGTACGTAGAGAGGGGAAAAAATCTGATGATGGACCAGTACTTTTTTCTTTTCTTCCCCCAATCGAGCGAATGCAAATGAAAATTACTGTGCCACGTCCATTACGAGAGAGAAGAATAAAGTACTGAAAGGTTACCGCACTTCATTTGTTTGATAATGCTGCCAACCTTTACTAGCATTAATTTAGTGAATACTTAAAGAGTTGTCTGAATAGAGAGGAAAAACAAAAGCTTGGGTATGGGGAGAAGCCTGTATTTCGCTTTGGTATGCCAGGTTCGATTGAAAAGCCTTTCCAATCTATATACATAGCACTCTGCCAAAATACGCAATACTTATTCAATAATAACAAATGCCTAGACGTAGTTTCTTTTTCTAATATTAGAAAGCTAAAATTAAATAAAGGAATTTATGAATATGTTTGATTCTTTTAGTTTTGTGAAGTTTAGATTTTTATTAGCGTGCAATAAAAATTGTTGTTTGCGACTTACTTGAGCTTTACTGTGAGAATGAATCAAGTGGACGCCTGCTTTATCATCATAGAAACTCTTTTTCGTATTTTTATACCTAATAAAAACTCCAAGAGATAAAGTTTTTCATAAAAATCACTAATATTTTTACTAAATACACTAAAATCTGTGATATTTTTTAATGTAAAAAAAAAAACAGATATCTTGTTCTAAATTTGCCACATTGTGCAAATGTGTACATCTCATTTTATTTCATAGATTAAATGACTGAGAGAGACATTGGCGGTTTTAACTTTAAAATTTAGAGTACTTGTTTTAGTATGTTATATTGTGAGCTGAGAGGGACAATGAGGATATAATAATGGAATGAAATTAACATTTAAGTGGGGAATATTGAAAAACAGGAATCAAGAGTCAGTCTTAATAATGAAAAAATCCTTAAAACTATATAAAACATTTAAAAATGACTGACGGAAAGAAAAATATATTGAAATCTATGATAAATTAGGAAGAGGAGGAATAGTATGGCTCAGTTCTAGAGTTGTATGCTTAAGTAGGATAGGAAAGGTATCTAATAATAAAATATTTTCTACGTGTGGTGCAATGGATGATTGCATTTTGAAATGTAAAGAGAGCAAATTTCTTTTTACAAAGTGAGATATATTGCTGATGGATATAAGAGGCTAGAGAATTTGAAAAAGTTAAGTAGCTACTTAGGAAAAGTGAAACAAAAACGTTTAAAAATCTGATACAACTTATGAGAGCGATTACATTATATATAATAAAAATGAAAAATAACGTTACACTGTAACAATGTAATATATATATGTATATAATGAAAAATAAAAATAAAGAAACACTATTAACAATGTAACAAATTAACACTAATAATAAAAGCAGATAAAGATAAAACACAGAGAAAGAGTCACACTTGAAATTGCTGTATTTCGAACTACTGCGAGTTCTTCAATGGCAAGAAGCTAGAAGCAATTTCAAGTGTGACTCTTTCTCAGTGTTTTATCTTTATCTACTTTTATTATTAGTGTTAATTTATATATATATATATATATATATATATATATTAATGAGTTGAATACTTGTTAATTACTCATATATCCCCATTACATATGAAGGGTACAGGGGAAAACAATCAAAGTTCATTTTCGGTAAAATTTCACATTTGGTGCCAGTGAATTGCAAGTATGCAGTTCTGTATTCCAGCACATTCATACAGGGAAAAAACTACATGTAGTCCATAAAAATTAGCATAGAAAATATAGTGTCTAGGGGCAAAACAATCAGAGTCCTCTGTAAAATATTTACAATGAGATCATAGCAAGAAAGGAAGCTGATGAAGTTGCATCAAAGTTGTTTTACTTTTGTTTCCATCACCTGAACCCACCAACTCGAAATTTACAATGCTTTTGTGATTCGTGCCCCGGCCAAAATAAAAATATTACCATTATTCGCCTCATTCATGCTATGGTTCACAAATACAACATATGTGAATCAGTAAAAGTGGATTTTCCCATCAGAGGCCACAGTTACATGGAATGTGACAAAGACAAAACCCATGCCGAAACTCCCAGCAATTGGAATGAGCACATCAAGATGCCGCATGGTAGTATTTCTGTTCAATATCATTAATTGTTCCCCAGTATATTTTAAATCGTTGTCTTCATTTCTTAATAAAGAATACAGAAAGGCATATACAATGAAGATGAGGAATACGAAAAAATTTAGCTGAAAAAGGTCTTATTGAACTAAAACCAATCGAACAACCTACAATGTCTCCCGGGAGTCTCGTGTTATTGTTGATAAAATGTGCCTTACACAGGGTGATGAGCAGCATGCCCCTTTCTGTCCAAATTTAATTCCACTTTCCAAGGCAAAATATGATGACCTACAATACGATTCAGTTCCGAAAATGATCAGCTCTATTTTTCAGGGTTACCTGTAATAGACAATGAATAATTTTGATTGAATGATTATTTTTATTAGTGTTGCATTAATGTTTACATTTTTCTCAGCAAATATCTAGTACAATTTGGTACATTTCGCAATACAACAGGTGGACTTTGATTGTTTTTATTTACAAGTACGTGTACGTTGACTTTTTACTAACATGAACAACATATGACACTAATTTCAAAGGAACGATCTGTTAGAAAACTACCTTAAGAATTGTTCCAGAAAAACAGTTTATATATAAATATACACACACATACACACACGCGCTTTATTTCTTTTTTTTTAAGCGTTTTTACTCTAATTACATTCCTGTAAAAAAGTAAAAAGTAGATTTTGATTGTTTTTCCTTTGTATCCTTTATATATAACCCACGGCTTTAAATGAAAGGGTAACAGAAGAAATACAACTTTTTAATCTTTTCAATTCTTATGCACAATAATATTGTATCATTTGGTTGATTAATAATACATTCCTGTTTTGGTTATAAATAATGTTGGAATAAAACCTTCATGAAACTTTAAACTAATGTGCATAATTTTACGTTAGTTCCTATACTTGCTATTTGTCTATATTTGAATACAATTATGAACACATCATCAGTCAACTAATAAACCATATAAATCATTCATTACACTTAGCACCTACAAATGTTACAGGGATAATGTTAACTGGTATCCATGGACGTGAAATCGCCAGAAAATATGCCCAGGGTACTCTCTCTCTCTCTATTTATTTCCCAAGTATGAAGTTCTTTAACGTGCTGTAAATCTTACACTCCAGAGTTTTACGTTCAGAAAAAAATATATTTGAACGTGCAATTTTACGTCCAGAAGACAGCGCATTGCTCCTCCAACTACTTGCCTCCTAAACCCAAGATCGCGGGTTCGAACCCGGCCAGGATCGATGGATTTTTTCGGGGCGTAAAAAGCTTAGGGGCATAAAGCCGTGGGTCCCGTGTCTACATTTACGGCACGATAAAGAACCTCAAGCCTGAGAGGCCTCCGAGCAAAATTTATTGGCCGTTTCACGCACCGAGTTGAATGGGACGCTGATGACCTGAGATGTTAAAGAGCGTCCATAAATAAATCAATCAAAAAAAATCCCACAACAACCGAGGCTGGTGTCTTATTACTTACTTATTTTGCCCTCTTTTTCAGCCCTTTCTAATGTTTAAAAGGCAGCAAATTTAGGACCATATCTCAAAATAAAAGTACATTCCGTTAATTTCATCTGATCTAGACTTTACTCGGTTCTTTATTTACGAATTTTATAAATACTTACATAAATGAAATTCCTGTTTGCACTAGCTACATGCAAAGTCGAAGCTAATAAAGGTTTCTCATCTTTCAGACATTTTTGATATTCCGAATTCATCCCCTCGTTCAGCTATCACGTCACAGTTTAGGAACAATTCTAAAGTCCCCGAGATGAGTTGCAACGGTAGTAAGTATAGCATATCAGCATGTAGTAAACAAAAAAATAAAAAACACCTCAAAATAAAAATCTAAGATATATTACACGTTTCAGTAGATCAACCATTTATTTTAAGTTAAAGCTCGAGTAAAAAGTATAAAATATAGGCATTTCTTACAAGATAAAGCCTGCTGATATAGTATTTCAAGCTGTAAAGTGCCGAAACAAAAGCTTAAATAATTAAAGAATAAGTCGAAATTAGGCAGCTCACAGCGACAACATGTTACGCAGCAATTCTATAGGTCTGACATGAGTTGTACTGGCATATCTCACTACTGACTGAAACACGTGTTTATTTTCCATTAATTGCATCGTAAAATGTTTACGTATGATATAAATGCGAAAAAAGAGAGAGAAAACTTCAGAAACTGCGCCATTTGCACATACATAGGCTTCCGATCCTATCAATGAATGATAATTGTGGTGAAAATGAATATCTTGCTTCAAAATACATAGCAGATTGGCCACATAAATTTCTGAAATTTGAACAGTTTTGCCTTGGCACTGACAAAATCTGTGAACAAAATGAATTCCAAATGACTGCCTAATTCGGTGTGAATGTTTTGTTTTAACAATGAAAGTAGTGCAGGCTATGTTACTTATTCTATAAGAATCTGTATTGGCTGATGCTTATAAACATTTAAAAGACGTCCCTATAATAATGCGAAGGATCATTGCAACAGGTTTAAATTATAAGTAGAAATATCCTCCATTAAGATTTCTATCTGCAGCTCTCACGAACTGGGAGCTAATGTATACTACAGGTCTCGTAATAATAATAATAACAACAACAACAATAATAATAATAATAATAATAATAATAAAAACTTATTTCAATTTAAAAAGTACAGTTACAATGTTTCTAAATACATTTTGGAATTGACAGCATGTTTAAGTGATTTCGGACACCATTGGTAACATTCTGGATGGCGTACCACCCCGCATACCGGGATATTTTAGGCAGGCCTGTACCTTAGTTTTGAAAATACAAGTTTATAATAAGTATACACTATCTAATATGAACCATTTTACTTATTTATATATAATATTAAATATTTTATTCCCTAATTACATCGATATTATTTGTGTTTCAATAATATTCTTCAAAGTATTTCATTATTAGTGATGAGAAATATATGCAAATTCATATTTGTATGGGTAACTAATTATCTTATATAATGTAATAATTACAATTAAAATAATATATAATATTATAATTCAAGATTTAACAATATTATTAAAAAATAATATTAAAGACTCAAGAGGTTAGCTTTTTTTTTAATAGCAAGTTTATTTTGATTATTAAAGCAATATTCTTTGTTATTTCTTTTTTATGTAATAATATGCTGGTAGATGTCAAAAAATTATCAACCTTTAATGTAAGAAAAAATTGCATGGAAAATATTACTTATATATTCAGTTTTAAAAATGTAGCATTTCTATCGACATAAAATAATGTATTAAAAGAAAAGAAAGAAATATAAAATGTTTAAATGTTACCCCCTTTTTACTTTTTGATATTTACAACCTTTTTGTCAGCAGGTATTAAAATGCACAAATATCACTCATTTATTGAACTTAATGTGGTGTTTTTATTGTGTTACGAAAAGTAAAATGTTATTGTTCATACATTTCTCATAAATATTTCAATAGAATTTTTTAAATTCATACGTTACATGTATTTCAAATGTAATTAAAATTAGAGCTAATGCATAAGGGTTTATTTCCCCCTTTTCTCATCACGACCATAATACGTGTGACGTTCAGACACTGGCTAACGCAAACGTTCCTATTCCAAACAGATCCATCAACTCTCAAACAGCTGTAGTATTCCTACTGTAAAAGATTTCATTCCAAATCAATTAAGCTCGCTTTTTATTACGCAATCTCGAAGATAAATGTTGCTCCACCAACCATCGCCAGTAGTGCCGATAGGACAAACAACGTAATCTCTTTATGCAGGGAGGTTAGCGGAGGGTGTTAGTGCCCAAAATCCAGCCATTCACCCCTTCAGGAGCTGACGGGCTGACGAGGGGATGCAATGCATCAGTGTTGCCAACTGATATAATCGCATTCCAACATGCCGAGGCCATTTGTCTGCCTACAATCTTCTTGTTGCACGCAATTCATTTCACTTATCTGTATTCCATGCTGCTACTAGAGGCGTGTGAAACAAGGGAGAAGTGCAATTAAAAAAACGAGGGTCTTCCGCTATCGCATCTTGAGTATTCACGTATTCAAAAGTGCGAGGTAGGTAGTGGTACAAACTTCTTAAACTATAATCAAGAATTTATCACTCTGAGGATGAACAAATTTAATTTGAGTTAATAATAATTGTGGCGTCTTATTTGTATAAATTTCGGTCACACGAAAAGTACAGTTTGGCGATCAGAAGAAGGCGAGTGCGGGTTGAAGTGCGAGGTGGGCTTAACCGTTTATCTGCACATGTAGGTGGTATGTGAGATCCTCTCAGACTGGAGATTTTGCACACCTGCTAGACTTTTAACCATGGGGGAGTATCTGACAACACTGTTTATTTTTATCGGCACTAGCGTGCATGTACATAGTGAGGAAGGCAGAAAATGTTTACGTAGAGGTTTCCGTAACAGCTTCATCTCTCTAAATGTGACATTTAGCTGGAGACATTCGTCAGATCAACATGTGTCACATGTGTTGGTGTAATGTTAAGATTCAGATAAAAGTTTTTCGTGAAAGACAAACCTTCTTGAAGTGCTGTCAAACAGCTTTATTATTATGGAGAAAATGCTACCCCTTTAGCTCAAAGAAATCTCAGTAAGTTTGGGAATTTTGTTAAAAGAAGCGACTTTCAAAGTATTGATAGAAACGTCTCATATGACAAAAGTAAGATAGTCAAGAACTTGCGCTATATAATAGAATGTATAGAAACCGAAGAATGGACAGAGGAAATATGGAACAAGAAGTGGCATAATTTGCATGCATCAATTCTGGGATTAAAGATTTTTGGGATTAGCAGAAAAGAATTTTTGAATCAGTTTGGAAACTATGTAGGGAAAGTAAGAGAAAAGTGGTGAGGAAAGTGATCAAGGCAAAGGAAGAAGGTAATAAAGTAACAATGAGGGAAGATGATCACCTTTAGAGAAGTATTTGTAAAGTTCACTTGATAATACGTAGGACAGTTAGAGTGATGTAGGATCCATGCACACAACAACTGGGTATTAGTTGTAGAATCTTGAAATAACAAGCACTCTAGGATCAAGAAAATATTGTAAAATTACAATTGTAAATGTGTACAAATAATAATAATAATAATCATTCATTCACTGAAAAAAGTCAGCGTGATATGAGTGCTCCAAATTCGTTGTGCAGTTCAGGAGTATCTTATGGCTTGTTCACGCAAGTATTAGATTAGTCAAAAAATCTTGCTGAATTAATCTTGGTGACTTTTGCTCAGCGATATGAGCATAGTTCAATTCGTTGATTGCTAGATTATGTTAAAAATTGTGCCCACAGCAGCGAAGACTTTTTGCTCTCTATATTGCAGCAGTATTTATAAAGGAAAAGGATGATAACGAGGGAAAAGATTTTTGAAAAAGATATAATTTGATTGTTTTGATTAATAATTGGAATCTCAGGGTAATTTCCTTCTTCTCCTCTCCGATGATAGTTTCACCGACTTATATTTTTGCCACGGCTATTGAGACCCTGCTGCTGGATACTTTTATGGTCCTGTGACCATAGGAGGAGTCTTGGAGAATAATAAGATTTCTCGTTATAGGAGATGAAACACAATTTATTGTTTATAGTCTACTCCAACTAAAAATTTGCCGCCGTTGCTTCCTGGAGAATATGTGCCACTTTCGCACTAACTGTAGCGATCATCTCTGACGTTAACGCACTTTAATAACTGTTAAAACTCTCGTCCTAAACCTCACTAAACTCAACTAACACTGAGACGCAACTACCTCCTCACCGATAGTTTCCACTAACGATACTCTTCGACTGAACTGAACTAAACTGATAGACGAACAGGACTCTCTTTGCACTAACATGACTTGAACTAAACTGAGAATATTTTTCCACTGCTAATGCCTCACCGACTTGAACTGAACGGAGAATGAATGTGTCTCTGAGTCGCGAAATTACAAGACTAAATAAACCAGGTAGTCTGCCGGTCTCACGAAGCTATCCTCTTTCTTTGAAATATGTTTTTGGAAAAATCTAGAATATTTTCCTCCATCTTTGCATCTCTATTGGGTAATCTGTTTCCCTCTGATTCTTTTCTGCTACATTATTGGTCTGATGGTTTATGTGGCTTCTTGCATGTCGCCCACATACGTATTACATGGAACCTTTCGGATCTCCCTTCCTGAGATTATCGGTCTGTCTTTTCATCCCTGCAGTCGCCATATTCTTTATTGCGTCTTCCTTGCCTAACTAAATAACAGCTTTTAGACAATATACAAAGAAACATATTTTCCATGGATCCTGCTTAAGAATTTCGCCAGAAAATATCGGTTTGCCGTTTGCTTGGGCCTTCTATACAAATATTGATATAATAAGCAACAGAAATTCCCAGGTCAGATTTTTATGACTAGGGGTAGCTTTCTGCACTTTAGCAAAATGCTTAAAATAAGGAAGTTACATAAAATTACTTACTATAATCACTGTAATTAAATTTGCGGGTGGCAGCTTATAAATATTGTATCAATATCTGCAGTCGACACTAAATGTTATCAACGCAGTTCTAAAAAAATCCATATTGAATAACTTTGAAATAAATAGGCATTTTTTCACTGTTACTATGTCTGTTGGTTGGTGCTTACTTTGTAAACCTTCAGAGATACGATTAACCTATCTTTCCCAAGATAATTAAAAAGAAGTAATGAAACCCCTCTAAGAAAGAATGAATCCATTGCCATCACGTTTTACAAAGGAAGCTCTAGTGTGGAGCAAAGCGCTCACTTTACCATTAAGAACATGGCAAACATCTCTTGAAATTGCCAAAAATTTCCTGATTGACTGCAAGGAAATAAGTACGTACAATTCCATTAAGAAGAAGAGGCGAGGAATGCTGAATAATTGGTTCGTCTGCTTCATGACAATGATCCGATCCTTACAGCTATTGCTCAGAAGACTGCCTTGAAGGACCAAGGGTTTCAGAAAATCGAATATTCTGAAGATCTATGGGGGGGGGGGAACTTTTAATGACGGCTATAAAATAAAAAAGTCGTAAGGGGATATTTTGCAGATTAAACTGGGCTTCCAATTAATTTCTCAACTCTATATCATAGACGTATTGTTAGTCCTTAGTTACCCCTTCCTGTTTCTGAAAAATGTTCTTAATGGGTAGACTTTTTCTGCGAATGAATGTCATCGATGCCTTTAATAACTATTGATTCAACCAAATGAAAAAAAGTTGAAACTCTCAAATGTTAAAACTGTATTTTATTTTAATTTATATAATCCACTTGCAGGATTAGGCCCATGATCATATGAACCATTAGAATTCAGCTACACTAGCATTTACAAGTGGCATTAGAATAGGCGATCAGCTCATCGCTTCAAGTACCGTTAGTGTAATGCTAAGACCCAAATCGGGGCTAATTTTGTTCACAGAAGTTTCGGCAAATCTATGACACGGGACCAAAAGATTTAGATACCTCCAAGAAGATTTCTGCACCAGATTGTTACGTCTCGATCTCGGCCGATTTGAACCCCGAACCCTGAGTTCAGAGGAGAAAGCGTTACCCCTAGACCACCGAGGAGAAGATTTTTATATATTATGAAATAAAGTTGGTAGTTGCTTTAGTGCAATCTTACATAACTAATGAATATTTTAGACCACCTCCTTAGGCCAATAATTAGCGTTGCTGGCAGCGAGGCCCCGGATTCGATTTCGGGTGCCTACTTAGTTAGGGAAGTCTGGAACAGGTCCTCCCAGCCGTTAAGACAGTTGGGAATCTGCATGATGAATAAGTAGCGCTCTTCGAATACGAAAGCAGCGTGATAGTCGACCTGCGGGGTGCCGGCAGGCTCGTCATATACCACCCCCTGCAATACTGTCCAATATCAATGAAGTCGTAAAATGCGGGTACAGGATGCAGAGGTCGCCGCGACAGGCCAAGGCTCACCCCGAGATGTAGCGCCAAGAAGAAGAAGAAGAATTTTATGACTTTCTTCATATATACTTCCATTATTCATCTTCTGTTTGCCGTAGAAGGTTTTTAATTGCTTTGTTCACTAATCTTACTCAACGTCGTTTTGTTTGACAAATGTAAGAAAGAAGCTTAGACGCTAACAGTATCAGTTTAAATGGTAGACATTACACTAGATACAAAAGTTAATGGTACATGAAGGTCAGCCATACTAAGTGGGTGTGTGCGGAAGGAACTCTAAGCATAGAGCAGTCCCTAAGTTTCGAGGATACTTGTTCTATACTCGGGACAAGGTAATCTCTCTTTTAGACTCGTTTATGTATAAATAAATTGCCTACACTGGCTTCTTCTGACATTTTAAACACAAGAGAATATAACACACCACACACTTATCTGCAGGTCTCTTTTGTTTACATGTACATTTTGAAAGTGTATTACATCTTCCTCTTTGTTTACATTGTGTTTAGTTTATGCTAAGTAGCGAAAATGCAGTGTAAATGAATATCTCACTAACTACACGCCGCACAAACCAGAGACTTGTAGAGATATATTCAAAATATTAAACAATTCCAACTATAATACGAATATTCGCGTACTTGTATTTTAAATATTTTTTTCTTGCACGAAACATAAATGCTGCCCTCTCAATTAGTACAGGTAATACTTATGTACCTCTATAACTGAGTTTTGCATCTATTTTAAACACTTTACCTCATACATGACCAGATAGATATTGATCAGAACGGGAAACCTGCGTGACGTTTAGTTCCGTTACAAACGGCCGCTAGCCAGGAGCGATTGTACGAAGATGTACAGGCTAGCGAAGCATTTAAGTCCCGAGCGATCATGTTTACAGTACATGGTCAGGGGCTAGTTGCAGCGCATTCCCCCACGGGCAGTGGTCAATGTAACGTGTCGAGACCCAGGAGACCTGAGGAAAACCGCGGATACATGGGAACCCGCGGGGAGCCAGCGGCCCGTCACAAAGTTTGCTGTTGACTTGGGGTACACCAGCACGCTCTGGTGACTGCGCGCTGTAATTACCGGGCCCTCTAACTTTGAACATTTTGAAGGGCTGCCTGTTCTTGGGCAGATATTCCATCAAGTCGAAGGAAATGTGCCCGGCTATAAATTAACTTCTGCCTCTTGCTAGACCCGACAAAGGGTAATTAGAAAACAGGAGAACTGAACAACCTTTGGAGGCGCACTCCGTTAATCAAAGAGATGATGACGTTTGGAAAGCATGAGGAATCCCCTGAAAATGTTCTTGAAACCCAAACATTTGCATAGCGCATATCAACTTAATACTTGTTTAAGAAAATCAACGTATTTCATTTTGAAACTTTTCAATGTCAATTTCAAAATTCCTGCACTTATCTTCTTATCCTAAGGACGGTCAATGTTGTACAACGTTTATCTGCTACAAACTCCATACATATTTGAAATAGCATCCAGATATATAAAAAGCTTGCTATATTTGTATTCTCTACTGATATTCAGGATGGATAAATGCTTGCCTGCAAACTTTGAGAGATGGTCAGAAATGTTGGTTATGTAACACTTAAAAAGAGCCCATTCTTTGAATTTTAAAATTATTAAAAGGCATAATAAATAAAACTGCAGACCGGTGACTTATTACAAACTTTTTTTTTTTTTTTTTTTTTTTTTTTAAAGTTCAACCATCTTTGTGTATGTCTACAAGGAATTTGTTTTGTGATTCGAACTACACTACCTTTGCGTATGTTTACTCGATGCAACGGTGTGAAGCTGTACAGTTAGCCATGATCATGGCGTTAATATTTTGAACGCTGTGTACAAAAAAGTACAGTTTTGCTTTAAAATTATTTCATTAGTCATGTTTTGGTTTGCAATTTGTTACAAAATTTTGGTTATCTACCCCATTACGAGAACTATTCAATAAAAGCCGAGAAGTATACATATATATCATCACATAGTAGAGATAGATTGAGTTTGCCATAAGAAGAAATGGCCTCACCTAATTGGTGGAAAAATTGGTAGCTCGTATGCGCATGCGTCTAAGTACAGGATGCCAGCAAAGAGCGAATGTTAGCCAGTTGGATGAGTAAAATACAGTCGCTTCTTAACGAGCAATACTCTACTCTGAAATATTGCTATTGACTATAGAAATCCAGTATGGAAACATTGGAATGTTACAGCAAACATAAGTGGATGATGTTCTGCTACAATCAGCCACGCTTCAAAAAATTTAAAGAGGGCCGGCCGTGTTGCATCAACAAAGCAGGGTAGTCCGGGTGCTCCACCCACTGCAGTGAACGAGATACGAGATATGATTAAACAGCTGTCGTCATTGTTCGGGAAGATAGACGAATAACAGTGGATAAACTGACAGACATGTTACAGAGCATCCTGACCGAATATAACCGAAGAAACCTCTTAAGATGCATCCACCTGGTTGGCGCCTTTGCCATGACAATGTACGCCCTCACACTTGCAACATCGTTGCTCTATATTTATCCAGAAAAAAAAACATAGAATATGTGCCCCTTCCTCTAAACAGTCCGAACCTAGAACCGTGTTACCAGCTACAGGGCCAGTGTTCTGGTTCATCAACAGCTGTCGTGAAGAAGGCAGGGTTGGTTCTAAAGACAATGTCAAAAACGGCTTCCAGCATGTCTTCCTGAACTGGCTGACATGTTAAGCTAAGTGCAATTAACTGTGGGAACTACTTCGGCAATGACCTTTGCAACTTTGACCTTGCCTAGTGTACTCCAAGTTCCTATTAACTTGCCATCGTACGTATTGTTCCGTTATTTATGATCCTATGTCCACGGTTAATGTGCCAGAACATAAGTAGGTACCGTAATTTCTAAGCACTAAAACCTGAATAAAATGAAATGAAGTTATGTTGATACTGGGGTTGTAGATAACGGTCATGAACTTCAAAGCACACTCTTCCCTTAGGCCTGCCACATATCAGTTCTTGTTTATTTGCCGGGAGGTACCACATACTTTGATTATACCTAAGTTGATGTTGAGTGCTGAAGGATTCCGATGCCTAATTGTGAGCAATTTTTTTTTGTCGCCAACCAAAAGACATTGTACATGTCTAAACATTCACAACAAATTACTCTGTAATAATTAGTAGGAATCGGAATTTCTAAGCACTAGAACCAGAATGAAAAGGATGAAGTTATATAGGTGCTAGACTGTAAACAAGTACATGAGGTCACAGGCTACAAATGACTTTAATCTTTCGCTTCTTACTCATTAGTTCATGTTTACCTGCAGGGAGGGTGACTTATGGCTTGCTTTGTTTGTACGAGTAGTTTCAGTGTATGTAACTTGATGTTAACTGCTTAAGAATTTCGATATCTAGTAATAAGGTACCGAAGATGTGGTTTCCTTGAATCAAAACACCCAGTCAACATTCCGGAACTAATTTTCAAAGTTTGCTTATGCATTAAATCATGGAATGGTCTTCCTCTTTCCATCAGAAACGTTTTTACTATCCATTGTTGTCCTTTATTTCAAAGAAATGTCACTATGTTCCATCACCAAGTTAGTTTTCGTCTTGTCCCGACTGAGCGCAGCATATGCTGGTCAAGATCACGCCAGACGCATGGCTGATCTTGCGCTACTGGCTGCGCCTGAACATACACTTGCAGTTTGCATTTAATTAGGACAAGCATTATTCATCTCTCTGGTATTATAATTCAGTTTGCGTTTAACTAATTGTATAACTCAAGTTTTTGTATTATTATAAACTATGGTGTGTCACTGCTAATAATTACAGTACGTTAATTAAGCAAATGTTAAAAAGATGAACTATGCCGAGCAGAATTACAATTTATTTTTCTATTCACTGCACATCACTTGAACATCACGCCGCTTATGCCAGTTTCAGATCCACATGTGCATGTGGGGAGAGAGAGGGGGGGGGAGATGCTACAAAAATTAAATGACAAAATATTATGCAGGATATTTTAATTAGTGGAGACAGAAGTTGACAGAAAAGGAAAAAGAAGAAAAAATGTTCACAAATACGTCTTGTCTATTGCGTTAATTTTTTTTCGGTTATACTAAATTAATATACAGGATGGAAAAAAAAAAAAAGTAATATTGCTTACAGCTTTAGCATTTCAATGTGCCTTGAAAATGTAAAATGCTGCATTTATTACATGCCTGCTTTTATTTTGCACATTTTAGAACCGTTCTAGCAATTTTGTGTGTGTCGATAAAACTTGAATGATGAAAGTGTCCTTAATACATTACTCTGTCCAGGAAAAGTTTATACTTGACCATAATGCACTACCAAGCACACAAGTGTCAGTCATGCATCTGTTTGTATTTTAATGACATTTGTTAAATGACACCCACATAAAATACAACTTTTATAGAAATTAAGTAAAGATAATTTTAACCAAAGAAGTGAAGTTTGTAAAACCATAATGGAGTCGACAAATCAAAATCTGCAGTTTATAAGACACTTAATATTTTCAGACGCGGCGGTTTTTTTCTCTAAAAGGTCAAATTAATCGTCATAATTGATGGATTACGTTTGCATTTTGTACCTGTCATAGTGTTCACAGATGAAGTTGTTTGTAACATGGAGAGAGGTGCATAACTTTTACAATAAGCAGCAATGGGAAAACCACATTAGATTCATGAGTTGTGTGTATCTACTGCCAATTTACGACAGTGGAACTCAAGAATGTCAACAGACGAGATATAGTGCTGGAATTTTCAAGAGGATACTACGGTCTTGAAAAGTAAATGAATACACCATGTATTTATATGTGCGTGTTTCCTGTATTGAGCTCTAAACGTCATACCGTTCTGTATCCAGGACTGCAGCATATACTCACAATATTCTTCAGTCCACGACGATTTTAAATCTAAACTAAACAGTATCTTTAGAACTGAATAATTAGCTCTTGGTGCTGAAATATTAATTAACTTCAGAAAGGGCCTCGCGTTGGCTGGAATAGTGATTACGTTTAAACTTTTGATAGGGTCTGAATGATGAAAACCCACGCGAGACTGAAAATTGATTTTCTGGCGTATCGCACGAACGTGTACAGTCATGAGCAGAAACTAAATATGTTCCCATTATAATAAACATCTATGTAGCTTTCTTGAGTAAAAATAAAGAATTTCAAGCTCTGACATTGGGAAACACGAGAATACAAACTTGGTTCATCTGAAAGAGCTAAATATTGCAATTGTAACACATTTCTTACCATGCTGGGTGGCTCAGGCGGTAATACTTGGCACTCGCGTTCGGGAGGTCTACGGTTCAAAATCCTTGGTGACGGTTACCCTGACCTTGGGATTTTCGTGGTTTCCCCTGGATCTTTCCTTTCCACGAGTGTTCTTCTCTCTCGTTTCATATAATTTGCTTCCGTTAGTTCTGGCAAGGGGTGAAAGTTCCAGGGGGAGTTGGGCTGGTGCGGTGTGGCGGTGACTTGCGGTTTAAAAAACTTCTGCACGGACGACTGATATGGAAGCGACCCTTCTGAGAAGCTCGAACTCCTTGAAGAGGGCTTCGCAGCAGCCGGGGCATTAAACTGGAAACAATGTTAGGGACTCCGTTTGCGTTCGTGTCTCCCTCCTCATTCTTTATCCAGTAGGTGCCCCAACTGGAAGGATAGGCAAAACAACTACCAACCCCTTGAACACAACTGAAGCAACGAAATAGCTGCACAAACATTTCACTGAATCAACGGGTGGGGGGAAGATCTATTTCAACTCAATACAAATTTCGTATTTGAAAACTGCTATATTTCATTATTGTTCAAAAAAAAAATACACACCCCTTTCATTATGACACGGTGTTCTTTTAATTGTGCTCTCCTTTGGCATTATTGTAATATATGCAGGGAAAACGAGCAGAAAGGACGAATTGTTTGGATGTTAGAAATTGCCTCTAGTGGTGCTTGACAATCAGCCTCTTACTTATATGTCATTAAATTGTTGGTTTACTATAACCTTTCCTGACAATGTATTTCTAACTTCAACCTTTCCCAATTTTATTCTTTTGGTTCTGTTCTTCATACAACTGGTAAAAACTTACCTTACCAGGCTTTTTTTTTCCCCTTCTCTTTCAGCTTCAAACATTCATATTCTTGTCTTCTCTGCACACCTTTGCTACGTTGTTCTCTTCGTTTTATTCCCGCTTGTCCTCTGCTATTTCTCTCCCTCGTCTACCGTACTAATAGCTTCATCAGTGCTAACACAAAGACATTTCCAAACCTTGTGATGCGCGTCTACTTTTCTCCAAGCACCAACATAATTGCCAACTAAGGGTAAAAACATACGGAGTGTGTCGCTACATAGATGCCTATGCTACTAGAACAAAAGCAACGAAAATCCTGCAGCAAAATATGCCGAACATGCCTCGCTATCTCGCGTATCACGATGTATGATGCGGAAATTGGAGCAGTAAATGTGAGTAAGGCTTTAAAATATTTGAGTATTCATAGTGGTATAGAGGTGGTATCCAGGATATTAGGGACTGGTACTGCCATCTGATCAAAAACTTACTTTGAGACTAATGACCCCCGTCATCCTCGAAGTAGTTCCCTTCCACACGTATACACCGGTCCCTGCGATTCTGCCCTTTTCCAAGCGCATCTTGGAAGTCATGATCTTTGAGGGTGTTTAGCAGAGATGGCGTTTCTTCTTGAATTCTCTCAATTGAGCCGTACCGACGTCCTTTAACTGAATTTTCAGTTTGGGGAAAAGGATTTTTCCCGAGATGTGCACAGAATTTGATGCACACTCTCTGCTCTAATCTTGGACCCATCGTAAAATCGCCACACACTACACACAGAGTATCATGAAAAGTACTATAGCATGTGAACACATCTACCCAGCTGCATGAAACTTTAAACGCTTACTCATCAGATGTGCTACTGTTGCCACCATTACTGTCGAAATGGCAGCACCAGTCCCGAATATTGTGGATACCACCTTGTAGGTTATGGAATTGGATAATTAGGAACAGAGGAAGATATCTCGGTATTTCAGCCTTGTTCAAGGGCTGGAAGTTTTGGTGTCACTTCCCTCTCCACTAGTGGGAGCGCCTCCGGAAGGAATTCGGGCATAAATAGGTTTCCTAATATTATTTCAAGATAAAACATGGGAACCGGCGGTGCTCCATCCTCTGAAGGGCAGCTTTCATAACAGTTGCCGGGGTAATAACCTGTCCAGTGTGCAAGTCACCGCCACACCGCACCAGCCCACCTCATTCTGACACGATCGACACTGTAATAGAATTAACGATATGAAAACAGAAGAGCGGAAAATTCGTGGAAAAGAACATTCCATCACAATATTCTCCTAAGCGACTACTAAAGGTAAAGAAGCCATTAAAGTATATAAAAGCAAATAAATACCGGCTTGTAAACGTTCAGGTGAAAATACCCAATGTCAGGAGGACAGGCCGCAGCGGATATGAACTCGCGGCCTCTTGAATATGAATCCCAAGATTTCTTTCGGCAACGTGGTATGGCAGCACCATTCAAGCAATAGAAATGCCGCGACGTCAATTTTCAGTGAGTGTTTAACACGCGGTGTTCACACTTATTATTTGTTTCATGTATTATTTTTGGGTGGCTTTCACCACTTTTATCTAGACGTGATAAACGTATGCTGAAGATGTCATGCACTTGAAAAATAGTCCATTGTACTCGAGAAAGTTCGCTGAAGGCCCAACATCGTGGGATAAAATAGAAGCTGCCGCGAAAATTCTTCAGCCAATCTACAATTATTCATGAGTGGAAGAATTGTAATAGATGACCTCTCATAAGTTCGTTTCCAAAGTCAAGAGATCTGTAAAGTCTATGCATGCCAGCTGTGGAGAATTTCCTCAAGATGGGTACTGCGAATGCTGAGGATAGAACAGGTAGTGCAAGTGACATGATACATGGCGTTTTTCTCTATCAATTATCAGAATGGACGAGACAAGGATGTCATTCTTCAACCCCGAAACCAACCGGTAACCGCCTCACTGAATCTATACCGACTCAAAGCCATCGAAAAAAACAAAAAAGTTCGATTGCTGCCAGTGCTGAGATAATGATGGTGGTTATGTTTTGGAACAGTGAAAGAGCCATAGTCACCGTGTTGCCAAAGGAACACATTTTGCAATGTAATTTTGATGAACAAGTTCCTCAGAACACTGGAATAAAAACGGACGCAAAAGACTGCACCCCTGCTCTTCTATCAATATATTCCTTCTCCTGCTCGACTGGTTTCTAATGCTTCCTACACACCTGACATTGTGCCAAGTGAATGTTGGCTCTCCTCAACGATTAAAGACACTAATTGTGCAGCCCTTCCGCCCTGTAGTTTCAGCGCAACTCCCAAAAAGCCTTTATAGAAGTCGTAAAGACGAGATAAAAAATGTGCAGATACGGGAGACTACATTACAAGTTTCAGCAGTTTAAAAACTCATTAGAATTTGAATGAACTTCATATATTTACCTGGTGTATAAAAAACACGTTTCTGCAATAAGAGAGAAAATCCTGAGCAATGTTATTTGTACTTTTTCAAAAAAACATCCTAAAATGTAAGAAAGAAATCGCCTTTAAACCTCACTTTATAACCATTTTACATTCCAACTTGTTTTAAACATTTCCATCGCAAAGATTTAGGGCATACCTAATTTTTGTGTCAATTCCACCAGATGTCAGAAATGGGTTTTCAACTGTAAACGGGAGAGTGTATTGCAGAACACCAGCGATTATTCACATAAGAACTATCGATTTTGTGCACACAATGCATTTTAAGTAGCCCCAGTTCATAAATATAAATAAGGATTTTTCAATCAAAATAGCCGCTCTAAATGCTTACTTTAAATGAGACATAAAACAGTAAGGGACGAAAAAATATAAAACATTTCATTTTTATTTTTCATTCGAAGCATAGTGAAAAAAAAATAACATAACCATATTTGAACCGAGACTATACAGCTAAGCAACTGAATAATAGAACATAGAATATTCTTATTGTAATTTTCGGATATACGTCCCTATAAATAAGAGTATGTAGTTGTTCAAAATATCACGTGTTTTATGCACCAGTTGTTACTTGTTTTTATTACGCTTGTTGATCTTTTTACTGGTTTTATTTATTTGTTCCATGAATTTAGGTACTGATTTCTTACCTTGTACTTTCAATCGGCAAATCTGTTACCCGGTAGCTTTCTCACTAACCGGTTGGCAGATTTTGCAATGATCTGACCACTAGTTTCGTTCTGGAGAATTTATTTTTGCTTTATTCCAGAAACCGTTGATGCGAAAACACAGAACCCAGCGGACCGTATGGAAATAACCTATCGGAAGCTCTCCAGTTTCCATGAAATCCAGGATGAAGGTTTTGGATAACCGGTTGTAACCCGAGGCTAAGTGGAATTCCAGCCATCACCAATGCACCCTTGCGTCCTTTTCTTCTCCCATCACCGTGATTAATTTATTCCTTTTTCGCCCTCAACCCTCACTTTTTTTCCCCATGCTTCCTTGTCCATAGAGCAGGCTGGAAATAGAAGCATGTTCCTCAAAGGGAGTTTAATTGCGTTACACCTTGAAAAGGGTTCTTGTAACAAGTTTGTTACTGGGCAAACACACAGAGAGGGGATGATTTGCAAGCCTGAGGGGTTGGTCCACGAGTGTCGAGGAGGGTGGTTGTAATGACGGCCTGTTGACGACACAATCTCCCTTATTTTCCCACACGCTCTAAGTGAAAAAAGGGGTGGTCAGCGAGTGGCATTTAACTGTACTTGCGTGCTGAATTTCCCTCCCTATGATTACAGCGGGGGAGATAAACGATTTGTGGAGCTCTATATTCTATCAGAGGATTCGATTGGCTGCTCGCTACATCAAAGTAAAATGCTAGCGTTTGCATAAACTGCTTTACCATTAGGAAATTGAAACATCTGCATTATGCCCGGGGATGTTCTGACGCATTGTCCGTCTAGTCCGGTTGTCTCTCGACATTTGCATTTACAGAAAAACCTGAGGCTGGTTCAGCTGCAGACGAGAACAAAAAACTACAAAAAAAAAAAAAAAAAAAAAAACACCGAACTTTAAGATGCAAAAGTATGGCTGGAAAGAGGAAAGAAAGGTTCGGAAAATGAATATAAAAAGATTAAAAAGGGTACTAATAAAATGACTAATACATGGCCTAAACCAGTTACGTTAACATTCTTTATTCAACAATGTAGAAAAGTATATATACAAATCAATCTTTAGGAAATAAATGTGGCGTTTACTGAGTTTTCTTCTTCCGCTGTTCCTCCTTTCCATTCCTTCTCCTAAACTCTGAACATATCAGACAAAATAATGGTAACCATTTCCTGAGAAAATTTTTAACTTTTGCTTCTGTCACTGAGCAATTGTTGGACACGCTTGATGCCCTGTTTGGTCCGTTGGATCTAGAAGTTTTTTCCAACATCTTATACAGATGCTCCACCTGGTTATAAAGGAAAGTGTGATAGGTGAAGCCCAGTAACTTCTTGGGATTTTAACTGAACGTTGTGCTTTCTTTTGGTTTTGCTACATTTTACTTGGAAACCACTGGGGTTGCAAAATGATACATATATTATTTTAATGCTTTCCTTCTGCTCTATAAAATTATTTTATGCAGCTGCTCAAAAAGAATACAAATCATTCATTTTTCTGACCATTTTTTTTTAACAAAAGCTGAACGAAAATTTTCCAAAAAGGCGAAGAAGCGATCGGGGGAGGGGGTGCGAGGAAAAGTAAAAAAGGAATAAATATGCTAACCTCACGGAAAGGGTCAACAAAATATTTTTCTTTCATGTCCTAAAATACAAATCTCAAACGATCGGTATTGAAACAGAGTATTTTTGTAAAGATGCCGCATCTTACGTTCCTTGCATATATATCTTTAGCTGTGGGCATGCTGTTTCAATCCTACTAACTAAAAACCCACGAGCGGTTTGGCCGTATACACAATGCGGAGACAATTTGCGAATAGAGAGTGGACTAAGCATTTTACAGTGGGAAAGAATGCTCTCAGATGCTTCAATGGAGGTACAGAAATCGAGATATATATATATCAACGTCTTGTCTACGTTGTGATGTGACGAGTGTTCACAGTTATTCAAATGAAGCACTGCATGCGAGAAGTTGATTAGGTCCCAATTTTCTGATTTTAAGATAAATAATGTAATCGCTAGTTTTCCACATGCTTGTTTATAAGTCCTGTTTCTAGACACTGTTTAGTCAGCCATACGTATAATTGGGCGGGCCAAATATTTCCGCATCAGATGTAGTTAAAAGCTGTTGAAAGACGATTCTGAAGCAGTAGAAATATGCCTGGACTTTGAGAAATACTTGCCACTGCCTTTCAGGAATACTACAAGGAACTGTTGTGGTTGCGTCGCTTGAACAGAAAACGCATTATAGTTGAAGTCCTTAACTGTCTACTGCAGTACACGAGAAACAGAATTTCTGCAAAGCGTTTTATGACTTCGTGGACAACTATTTCTTCAGTGTACAAATAATTTGTGCATGTACATAGTTTCACATCTATTGACTGAGCGTTTGCCAAGGTTGAAAAAAATGACGACGAATAAGAAAGCTGCAGTGTTTTCTACTTGAATAGAGGTCATAAAGAAGGTACAAAAATGTGCTTCATTTGAGGCAGTATATGTAAGCATCACATATGATATGCAGCAGGATGGCACTCCTGTAATACACGTTTGGAATTTCAAAGGTGCTCTCGACCCTATCATATGCCAATTTACCATTGCCCGAACGAGATATGCTATCTTTGGTCGTGGAAACCTTTTAAAGGTTCCAGAGATATGTCGACCATGGTGTTCCATGCGTGTGCAGTTCTCAAGAGAGGATGAAATGTAGTGTCCTGCCATAAGTTACGGAAAATCTCCAAATAGAAACAGCATGCTATCCTATTAAGAGAGAAAAGCTACGGGATGTGGAACACTTTCTACAACACATTATCTTTTGATGGCTAACTAGTAGAGAAGAAATGAAATTGTGCAAATATTGTTGTTAAATAAATATATCACCCAAATGCGCCTAAATTTCTTACGTTTTCAATTTTCCATACAAAAAGCTGTTAAGTTCAAAATATTACAAAGTAATTTGATCCCTGTGCATCATAAACTTGCTTTAGAAGACCTAGCATACCTATCCAGAAATAAAAGTTGTTTGGTAATTCAAAGCTATTTGTGGCGTTTTACAAGTTTAATCTGCGGATTCCAAAACATGGGCAATTTGCACTCAACAAATTCAGACATTGCTTCAAATGTAAGTCAGTTTCATTGGAGACCAGTCATAAGCAGGCTGCACTTCAACGTAACTAAAGAGTGATCCAAAAGTAACGCAGGATTTCAGTTTACAAATATTTATGCATGAATTGACAAAGTTGTGACATACTTGAAAGAGTAAACAATTGCATTAACTATGGACAATAATAACCGGCAAATGTCCTCCAAGTCAGACATGTCCCTCGTGTACTCTTTTGACAAATTTTGCAATCAAATTTTCATAGAGCTGTGGGTCAATTGTTGAGATAGTATATCAGATTTCTTCTTTAAGTTGGTATGCGTTTGCTGTAAACCATGGCGCTGATGGTCGGTCCTGGTGGTGTAGTGGTAACCATACTTGTATCCTAAAACCAAGATATTAAGTTCAAACCCAAACGGGATCGATGGATTTTTTCGGGCGTAAAAATCTTAAGTATGGCTTCCTTCGGAATGGAAGTGAGACATGGGTCCGTGTCGTAGATTTTACGGCACTTAAAAGAACGCCTGAAAGAAGAGACCTCTGAGCAAAATTTATCGGCCGTTTCACGCCCTGCCTTGAATGGGACGCTGATGACCTGAGATGTTAAAGAGCGCCCATAAATAAAAACCAATTAACTGACTGACACGTGACGTCATCCTGCTGGAACAACATCTCATCAACAACAAAGCCAAAGTCCATGCCACAAAAATAACGTGCGATAACGTACACCATTGACAGTTACCGAACTTCGAAATTCGTTTTCGAAGAAGTACGACTCAATAATTCCACCATACCAAAGTGCACACTACAGAGTCAGTATATAGGAATAAATCGATTTTCTTCAAAGACAAGAGGGTTTTCGGTACCCCATCCAGATGAAAATGATTCTCTCAGCATAACTACCATCCACTTGCAGATTCTCCAGACCCAATGGACAAATGCCTGTCGATTCATGTGGTCTTTCGGTTTAAGCTGTTAAGTCATCTGAATATGCAGAACTTCCATCATAATCCGCTGCATCGTGCTCCTCGAAATGTCCAATTCAAGTGACCTGAAGCTCATCGAGTTCCGGAACACTCAGCGACATCAGCGCTCACAGAGGCCGAGCATCCAGTATGAGGGCGCCCACTTCTTTTGTTTTTCATACCGAGTCTTTTCGCCCAAACATAGCAAGTAATTTTCGCACAACATTCTTCGTATTTGTAATGTTTTCACAATAGTTATGCGCTCCAGCATCGTGCATTTCTCCATCACGACTACTCACGACTAACCGGAATGTAATTGTTACATGTTCTTCAGAGAGCATAGCCAACCCATTGGGAAAAAATGGTATGCCATTTAAATGCATTACTTCTGAGACACCTTTTATAAATCATAGATAGACACTCAATGTACACGTCTTAGTGGAAGTATAGTTAAGGTTTATGAACAATGACTGTATTTGAATTTCAATTAATTACGACAGGTGATGCACTGAAGCGGTGTCTGCAAATTATTTGTTTAAGGTCTTGTTTTTTTAATAGTGTTTAACGCCCGATTTTACTACTAAGGCACCAAAGGCGGGGGACACTGATGATGCAAGGAGATGAAGTTATATATTGGGACAGTAATATTATTTTAAAGGAAGGACTAAGTTTAGGGTACTTCCCTGATATTTGCCATTTATGGTTGAGGAAAACCTGGAAAAAATCTCAGTCAGGGAGAACGGTCCTGGTGGGAATCGAACCCCAGACGTCCCGCTTACGAGTTTGCACCTTAACGATCTCTGCAACCCGTTGCGATTTTAAGGTATTGTGTTTCCAGTGAACTTGAAAAGTCATTGCAGCTTTGGATTCAACGCCTGCAGCAACACAAGGAAAGTGCCCGAGATCATTTCCTGATACTCCTAAATTGTTTGTACACATATTTTCAGCACTCTATATACAAAATATACATTTAAATATAAATTAGCATGAAAAACTATATAAGTGCATAAAAAGTTGTTCATAAAAACCGTTTTGGAATTATTGCTTTTTGGTTTTAAGAAGGCTGTTTGTTTGGTTTCGTTGACTTGGTTTATTTACGGACGCTCTTTAACCTCTCAGACCATCAGTGCCCTATTCAATTCAGTGTGAAACGGCCGATAAATTTTGCTCATAAGTCTCTTCTTTTAGGCTTGAGGTTCTTTTACATGCCGTAAATCTACGACATGGGACCTACGGTTTACTTCCCTTCCGAAGGAAGTCACCCGACTTTTATGCCTGAAAAAATCCATCCATCCTAGCTGGAATTGAACCCGCAATCTTGGGTCTACGAGGCTAATAACGTTACCACTACACCACCAGGACTGACAAGGCTGTTTGCGATCTATGGTAACCAAGTGCTGCAGTGTTCTCTAGTGCTTGGCACCGAAAATAGAACCGTTCTATAAAAGGTACGTTACTGCCCTTTGCGATGCAAAATACCCTTATCCCGAAGTTATGAAGCATTTAACAAGCGTTGTTCCACAGTCTTCAAGAAGGGAATATCAAGGTGCTTAAGAAAAGAGTTAAGGCCAGAACAGGTATTACGCCAAAGGGGAAGAAACAGACAAATCGAAACGCATCCGCCAAACATACCCCTGTGATGTAAGTTAAAGAGCCTATGTGTCTAGCCGGAACTCAGCAATACAGATAGTCGTGGTGATCTAATCTAAACTGTGAACATCACTATCAAACGAGATTTGAACCTAAAAAGCGATCAGGTTGCAACAACAGGCGACATTTCCTTAAAAGCCTCTAATACATCGCTAATAAATTTCTATTCATTTAGCTTACTGAAAAGAATCCTTGGACGCTGAAGACAAAGAACTGTGGACAGCCTCTGGGAAGCCCAAGGAGTGAAATAAAAGGAATAACACTGTACTTCGAACCAGTTTGCTAATGTCCACACGACTATGGTGGAAGAATTATTATGTACTTAGGTGGTGGTTAAACCAGAAGCAAGGTACCGAATTATTATGATTATCCTCTTAAGCAATAAACCCCTTAGTAGAGAGAAATTAGGCAATGCTCCGGTATATATAGAATAGAATAAGATGAGGGAGTTTCGTGGATTCGTACTTGCAATGTAAATCGGTTGGTTAGAGCGTCAGCACGGAATGCTGTAGGTCCGTTGTTCAAATCCTGCCCGGACCCGAATTTTTCAACTCTGATTCTGCCTTTCCAACTACTGTCCTATACGCGGCTAATGCGAAAGAACTGTTTCTATATACAAATTCACGGTAAACTAAATTATGTTTATACGGCATTAAATACCTTGATGTGAATGTAATGCAACAAAGTGCAAGGCTTCAGTGTTGTTTTCTGCTCTCTCAATTGACTTTCCTGCAAACAGATTCTGCAGAGTACTTTTAATGCGCCTCATTTGTCATATGAGAGCAAGTAATACAACAGATACCAGAAAAAAGGGTTGATAAGTCATTCATTTACTATATGATAATGCTTAAATGTTAAGCTACTGATAGTATAGCCTAAATAAAATTAAGATATAGCTTTTTGCCATATATTAAGAACTGCAATTGCGAGGAATTCAAATAATTACGTACTAAATACCAGCCTTTACGTTATAATTAGACTATACAAGCATAAAGATGCATTAATAATCACTGCAATTAGCACCTGAGTGCTGTAGAGGTGCAAAGTGCAATGAGAAAGTTTTAATTAGTGTCAATTAGCTCATGGCATCGTTGGAAAGGGTAACACCAAATAAACTAAAGCTACTAACAGAGTAGTTTTTTT
Organism: Metallyticus violacea; assembly: GCA_030762175.1. NCBI lineage: Eukaryota > Metazoa > Arthropoda > Insecta > Mantodea > Metallyticidae > Metallyticus > Metallyticus violacea. The sequence goes on from CM060842.1 coordinate 42,975,328, forward strand.
TTAGAAAAATGCGAGGAAATCGAGCAATAACGGAGCACCCCTAAAGTCACTGACGAAACGATAGACACATCTGGAATAACAACAGTCGCAGCTGTTGTTATTCCGAGGGAAAACTGTAGAAAGAGTGTGAATATTTTAGTTCTGCACGGCCATTATGCAGATGCAGTTTCACAGAGAATAATATAAGTATTAAGTAGCGGCTATCACGTAACATATTGTCAAACTTGTTTTGCAATTTTCAGTCATCATTATGCAGACATGTTTATATTTCAAAAGCCATACTAAATTATTTATAATTTTATATTAACTCCTTAACCTTCCTACTATCAGGTTTTCTATGTTACATGAGTACCAATGTGGTCATAAAAAATCAAAACAGCGCAAAAAAACATATTTTTATCATGAAAACAGGACAATTATGTATATAAGCACATTTTTATACTTTGTCTTCCTTCTTCCATCTTAAGCGTCCTTACATTTGAAAGGAAGCAACGCTTGATACTGTTTAAAGACGAAAGAAGAACATTTAATGCACTTTTATGGGTGTTTTCTGTCCATAGAACGTTCACATATGTGCCCCCCCCCCCCCCCGTAGTACTTGAAAATGTTCGAGTATTTGAGATGTCATCAACTTTAAGAACAGGAATTTCTAATCTCCAACATTATTATCAGATTTTCAGCCGATTCGCAGCCTTCGGTTAAAAAAGCATGAATATTTCAATGTTCCCAACTATATTTCTCTTCTTTCAAACTTACTTTTAACCCTGGACTACTCAAACGTTTTCTGCTCATAATGTAATTCTACGGCACATCGGGGCGAAACATTAATAGCAAGTGAAGGAACAAGCCTTAACAATGGGGAATAAATAAGAGGGAAATGTCATTTTCATTGTTGCACGTATTTCGTATAACAGATGTTCAAAGTAACAGTCAGCATTACTACTTTCATAATGTTACATTCAAAGAAAAATGACAGTGGGGCCATATAAACCCCAGTGGTATTCAGTGCAACAACAATGAATACATTTTAATGAGTTGAAAATATAAAAATTAATAAAACACCGTTAGATACAGTTGACTTAAAGGGATAAAGTCATAAAATTGGAAAAGTATATAGTTTTAAAAAGAAGGGAGCTTTTTATTTCAAATTTGCTTTTGTAGTCATGTTGACCCCAATGGCGCTAGGAAAGCTAAATGTGGTCTATGTGCTATACGGCATATATCCAAATAGTAATTCCATACTCCCCAAACGCTCTCAAACATTAAAAGTCAATGTGACGCTGAAGGACACTCCCAAACTTTTAGAACTCAAGAAGTTAGTTATTCAACCATGTCCTAGCCACCAGCTATTTCCAATGGTAAAAGAACCTCTACTAACAGAAAGGAGGACATGGAGGTTATTGTAATTATTTTCACGGGGAAAAAAAAAAACAGAGAACAGAATATAAACTAGCACACTCTGGCCACGAGGGTAAAAAACTTCGACACTTAAATAGCATTCAGCACAACATAAAAAAGTTACTGTGGAAACAGAAAATACGACACATTCCATTCCTTGATGTTCTGGGTTCAACGCAAGGCATTTGGTGCTCTAAGACACGAGGTTTATAGAAACCCACGCAATCCGATCCAATCACCAACATCCCAAAAAAGAACTAATTAAAATACTTATCCACCAAGCCAAAACATACCGTACCTGAGGGCCAATACGAAACTTTGTCATCTAGAGAGTCTTGCAGGCATGTGACTACCGCAAGAAATAAATCGATCAAGCCTTGAAATCTCGAAAAACCGCGATTTTATACATCATAAAGACCAAATTAAAGAAATTTTGCCATTTATAGAACACATCACGATAGTATTACTCGTGTTTCGAGAAGAACACAAAACAGTTGTCACAACAACAAAATACGTCAAAATGGCGTTCCGTGCAAGACCAATGTACCCTCTCCTCTCCACAGAAATATTTAAAGTACCATAAAGTGGAAAATTATACATTGGTATGACCGGAAAATTCAAGTAGTACATAAGAGATTTACTCCTTAATCAGGGAAAAAAAAAAAAAAAAAAAAAAAAAAAAAAAAAAAAAACACCTGCTATTGTGAAACAGACCGTTTGAAATTGTTATGGAACACAATTTTAAAAAACATAATATCAACAAGAGAGAATTTCCTTCTAGATAGAAGAGAGTTCTTAGAAATAGAGCAGTATCTACATAATATAAACTAATACAGAGGTTTTCAAATAAGCAAAATTTAGAATCCGTCACCGGTTAACAAACAACGTCTGCGCCACAACTCTTCCAGCTCTCTACTCCCTCCAGCTGCTAATGGTTCTGTACCTCTGCCTCTTCAGAAATTGGTGACTTTGAGCATATGGCAAGAAAATTCCGAGTCTGCTAGAGCGGTTAGTGCCGCAGTCCGGAGCGGCAGCAGATAGAACCGAACTCCTCTGCACACTGTTTACGTGACCGCTTGTAACAATGTAAATGAGGCATATAATATTTTTTTGTTAAACATGATGTAACCTATGTGTTGTCGTCAATAGATTTTAAATATCACTTGGCAGGGAATTGTGTGCTATTAAGTAGGCAGGTAAAATATTGTAACGGAGGCAGTTCCCAATTAATTCATATATACACACACACTAACCTAATGCTAATCTCATGGTAAATCCTAGAAACCGGTGAACCCTGTCGTTTGCTGCGGCTCGCTAAGATCTGATGATCTCTGCTCGCCTCCTTTTCGTAAATATAAATTGATAGGGGTGGGTATATTACTGTAATAGTAGCAAATCTCTCTTGATTCCAGCAGAAAAAATATCGTAAATATTAATTTATAACGCGTTGTGTGCGTGGTGCTGTCTGCGAGCAAACCACAGTAATGGTGGCAAATCTCCTTTAACCTCGGCAGAAAAAAAAAAAAAAAAAAAACTAAAAACCATCAGGACCGAAACCACTACCTTCACAAATATGCTCTAACCGTCTGAGCTATCATGCCGTTGCGCTTGAAAGACATTATCTAACTTATCTGTGAAAGTTTCACTACCTTCGGCTCTCTCCGCTATTGCTCGCGACTGCAGCTTAACCGCTCTACCAGACTCAGAATTATTTTCTTGCTGTATGGATAAATCTTTCATCCACTGATGAACCCATCGTAGCATCGGCGAAAGATCTGGTTTTTAAATTAATTTAAACCAAACACTGACTACGAAATGATCAATTTCATTGTGCTTCAATAGCATTGCTGATGCAACGTAGTAATTTCGACAGTTGTCTTTGGGAGTAGAGAAACGTTACTATTAAGTCTTCCTTACTTGTTCGTTAAGTTATATGTCAAAATAACCTCAAGATGACAAGCTCATATGCGATATCACATTCAGGAGTGTCGTGATCTTTTTGATAATTTGAAAACAGTGAAACATTTTTGACAGGGAAGGTGCACGATTTGCATAGGTTTCTTAAATTTTGCTCAGTTCTTGAAAATAAAAACTTGAGAAACGTTTGTGGGAAATGCAAGAAAAAAAAACAGCAATAATGTTTTTTTAAAAAAAATAATGTTACCAGATACAGTATACTGAAAGGAAAACTTTGCATTTTCTACTTGGGTGTTTTCAAAGAGAATTTTTCCCCAGTGAATATTACACGTTTCGAGTTGAAGTGTAAGTTTGAGAATGTGACAATAGTTCTTTAGTGCAGTGCTGAATAAAACACTTCCACAATTCTTTAGTTTATCATTTTACAGTTAATTATTAAGAAAATACACTTTTTAACGGGTCTAATGATAATAATTACTCATATTTAAGTCAAATCTTTGATAGCAAAGAGTTCAGTCTCAAGTAGAGATTCATTAACATTGTACTTTATAGGCAGTTTTCTTTGGGTTTGACCAATCAACTCCTAAGCACTAATGATTACTTTCCAGAAGAAGACTTCAAGGATGAGCCACAAAGAAGTTCGAATAAAGAAAGGTATTTTAAAAACCGAACTTATACCTTTCCATTGTAAGACCGCAAAGTTTTCAAAAGAACCGAAACATATTATGGTTCTTTTACTTCAGCAGACGTCAAAAAAGAGAGGAAACCAATTTGAATGAGATGTCTCCTTTTAGCTCAAAGCGCGCAGCTGCCTTTGCCAAAGTGACATAGCTGGAAAAGTAATGAATGCAGCTTTTCTGTTTTAATGGAAAATGCAAATCACTGTTTGAAAAGCTTCAGTTAAAAAAATGACTTTAATAAAAACATAACATTATTACGATAACAGATTTACTGCCAACATGATTCACAAAACTCGCTTAGATTTCGCTTACCAATCACAAATATGAATTTGCCTCGACATTTATTGTTTTTCTATGCATTCATAATGACAATCTCTTTACAATTATATGGAATCAGGTCAGTTTTCTAGTTCATTTATAAATATTAATTGTGGGACCGTAAATAGCTGTTTGGTCAGAATATTTACGATCTGGAATTCCATTATCCATACCATTTGCCAATCAGAATTGTAAATTATTCTTTGACAAACAGCAAAGGTTCTCTGGACACTCATATACGGGACCAGTATGTATAAGTATTTATTTATCTAGCATACACAAGTTGAGTTATTCATAAACAGATGGCAACAGTAAATATTTTTCCCCCATGCCCCATCACCTTTCGCACTATATTGAGTTAGAAGCAGATTACGGACAGAGAATGTTACAATGACATTGTGGCTTTAAGCTGCTAGCGAGATAATGACAATTGTTACAGGGAAAAAATTACGATTTCAAAACACTCGCTCAACTGCCGATTGTGGTGACTTTTGAAAAATCTTTGCCAGTATTTTGGGGGGGGGGGGGGGAACCGATTTCACATGCCAACCTCAGTGTGGCTGTAAAATCATGATTTCTGGATTTTACCTTATAGTAAGTCAACCCTAAACATGGGCCACTTGTTAGCGTTAGTTCATGAAATGTTGACAATGCTGCGGTTGCAACGTTGTAACAGCCACCATTGTTTAACGGGTGGTATTGTAGCGTTTTCAATGTTGCCTCGTAAACATATGTTAAGTGAACGTAATAATGAGTTTTTTCGCTGCAGAACTGTTTATAACAGAAATTAAATTGCTGCATAGTAATGTAAACATTATACAGAACAACTTTCGACACTGAGAGATCTACTGTGTAGACATTTGCTCATGATTTAAGTAGGAAAAAGCTTCGAGCCGTTATCATATGTGCCATTTCTAACAGCATTTTGTGCTCGTTAACACCTAAACGTAAAGGATCAAGTATCACTCCGTGCGTCACTATGCAAATGACCTCTTTTCGACAATTTTCTAACTACTACAAATTAATCATTTGAATTAATCCCAATAGCTAAATTCAAACACTGACAGAAATCAGCTGCACACACAATAAGAAAAACAGCAGCTTCTACGTCACGACTGATCTATAATACTACTTTGTAATTGATTCAGAAGATGCAAAGGGGAGCATTCCTCATTTGTTAATCTGTATGATTGCCAACTGAAATGGGAGCTGTTAAGTGCAAGCTGTCAGCGGTCCGGAAATAGACACAACCACTTTAACTACTTCCGAGCAAAGATGCAGGAAGATATGCTCCTTCCAACTATGGAATAATGGAATGAAAAATGATCGAAAAAATTGTTCGATTATTTAATAAATCGATTTCTTTCCTAACGACGATAAAAGACGATGAAAGTAATTGTTTTTGCATGGTACTAACTCACACACAACATACACTAAAACATATAATGAGATTGTTATAATTTCACGCTTAAAATTAATATGAAAGACATGCTCAAAGCATTAGATAAGCGTTTCAAAGTATTTTTTGCAGTTTCAGTTGGCCATGTAATCAACAGCTTGCAGTTCACGGCTATGCGATGAAATAATCGAGATATAACCTACTCGATTATTAAGCAAACAATTGTTTTCATATTCCGATTAATGAGCTGATATACCTGTAACACAACTTCCAAGTTTAGTCTTTTCACTACTTTCATAACTTTTTTATTTAATTGTGTTTAACGCCTTTTTTACTACTGAGGCACCAGAGGCGATCTTTCTTAACCTGAATATGACAATATGAGTGTAGTGATGACCGTCAATGCCCGGCTTAATGGAATTCTTCATTTACCGTTAGCGTGTCCATTTGACTGCGAGCACCGAGAAATCGGTGGATTACGTTGCGCTCGCTGATGCAGGCAAAGATGGGAATAAGATGCAGATGGAACAATGGCCAAAGAGCGGCAGAGGAAACTGGAGAGCCCGGAGAAATGCTGCCCAGACAGCTATGAACATGGCACTGACTGCTTCCTTGCATTGAAAACCCACGACCTATAAGTTACCATAACACAATTTTCTTCTGTTTCTTTTCATTACCTAACATGCCGTAATATAAGTAGTATGCACGCTCGAGGCCGGTTCGTAGTGGCCGGACCGGTGTTTCGTGAGTCACCCAGTAACTGTGGAAGTGTGAGCAAGCAGAAAAAAAAAAGACGACAAGGCGACACACGTAATAAAATTAGAGCCTTTCTGCTCCGGAACATAGTTTTGTGCTGTGTTTAGATAGATGTTGTCCCACGTTTAGGTATGATCAAGCGAATTCCCAGTACAATACTACTGGAGTTATTTTTCAAAAATTGTATCAAAGGGATCTAAATTACTTATATATCTTACTAGTAAACATCCAATAATTCACATTTCCCCAGGTTTATTTTACTGCAAAAGTTTGTGCACATTCGTTTCTATTGTACCCATACAGCGAAGTGATTTGTTCCCTCTTTTGTTAGTACGGACCATTACTTTCCGTGCACATTTATCATAGCTAAGGCGACTAACTAACCGAACATAAACTCTACTTGCTGTTTTTTTGCGGTTAAGGGAGCTTACTTTGCAAATACCAATTTGGTAAGTGTATCAACCAGCCCTCAGCGTGAGAAAGGGAAGGGCCCGCCGTAGGGATGGAGGGCTGCTGCGTGGCGCATGCGTGATATATTGACATATCAATTACAATAAAAACCTCCCTTACATTTCCCACGAGCTGGGGAAAGGGATGTTTAACCCTTTTGTCAACCATGGGGATGAGTTTTCTATTGTGAAATGAGTTATTCAGACCCTCCAATAGCAGGCAGGCAAGCAAACTAGGGCCCCTTCTCCCAATCTTGCATATTAATGCAGCTCCGAATACATAAATGTTTAATGTCCAGCTCCTTCATCCCACGCTACCAGCCATGCGGTTATTTTATTTGCATGTAATTGTACGCAAAGAATTTGTGTTGAGATCTTGTACAGCTTACAGACTCGGGATTCGTTTCCCATTTTAGTGCTAATTTAACTGTGTATTTATAATATGCTTGCGGTGATGAAGAAACATTACCCCTAATATTAACTTTTTCACCACTTAAGTTGTTACAGTAAAGCAATAATCCAGATATTCTAGTGAATAAAATGTTCTTATAAGCATTGAAAAAGCTTTTACGGCCCATCCCCTGGGAAATATAATATAATATGTATGTGCAAACCATTATACATGTAGGTGTATAGTATGATAGAACTTTAATATGGGACTTGTATATCGACAAAAGAGAAAGTATCTGGTGTTTTCTGTTACTGTAGCTTGGAAAGTCAAATAGGCCATAAACTCTATACAAAAGGGCAAGAGTAAACCTGAGGATCGAGTGTGATGCCAGTTTTAAAAGGACTGCCATTGGAGAGTTAATAATCCCAAGAACTTAATAATTCGTTAGAGCTTTGAAGCCACAAGTGGTGTATAGTAAGTCATTAAACTAGCAAGTGTTAACTAGAGTTTTAAACTTTCAAATAATAACGAACGGCATGTGCTGGCAGATGAATTTAAACCAGCCAATAGCAAAAGTAGTGTTTGTGTGACCCCTCTGGCGTCATCAAACCAACAATTACTAGATTTGAATTTTATATATATATATATATATATATATATATATATAGAGGCGTTTGCGCCGCTGGGGCAGGCAGCTCTCAATCAGTCGGATAGTACTCAGTTCATATACTCAAACGCTATTCGGCAACTGAGTTTTAAGTCTACACTGTCCTCTCGGCCGTTTAAGTTTGTTTTTCTAAGACATCAGCTTTAAATCATCTCATCTTCTTGGAAGTGACATCAGCAAAATTTATATTCGATATAGCTATGGTTTATCGTACGCAGAACACCAGAGGACGCGTCAACTCTTGAGCATTATAAATTACCATATCTATATTATGTCTCATCGTGCGATTATTTGTACTACTGGTCTCTTCTCCCAATTCTGTTGATAACAAATCACAAAATGGCGAACAGTCCCCTAAGAAATTGTTGCTATCACAGGTAAACAACTACAAAACAAACAGCTTCATAATTTGGCATTACCAACGCAAGGCCAACGACAACACCACCACTACCACCTCATAATTTGTCACCAACGTGGGAGTCATACCAACCCGCTTCAGTATACATATAAAAATTGTGTTCCCAATTTTGGTTTTCTTAAATATCAAGCACCCATGGAATCTCTTCTTTCTAAAGATTTATTGTGTTCGTATATAACCGATAAGTAGCGATGAAAAGTATACCCTTATTCAAAATCCTAATATATATATATATATATATATATATATATATATACAAATATGTCTAAATGTTTACTTACATATACATTAAAAACTAGAAATTCTGCAAACATATTCACAGCATCAGATTCCAAGGGGAGGCGGTCACTCGCATTTTAAGGGGAAACATTCACATTATTAGTTTTAACAATAACCACTGTAATTTGGTAGTACATAAAACTTAATGTGAAGTTCTACATATTCCCAAATCCTAAGGCCCTTACACGCCATATGAAGTGCACAAAGTCTGGCTATTTGCATCTACTTCCCAAGGAATCCCATTCCAGAACCTGCAGCTTTTCAAACCCACGTTTGCCTCCTTTCACGAAATTGGCTGCTGTTTTCTCCACCCTCTCCAAAGAATTTCTTTCGTTTTTCCGATAGGGATCGCAGCAAGATGCTCAAATTCTATTATGGGACAACAAGGGACCCATACGCTCTTTGGACACAGCGCTTCTCATTTTAAGCACTGTCATAACGAAACTTAAAACCTTCCATGGTTTCGAGTTACATAGTTCGCTTGATCCATCTAGCTTTTCGTGTAAAATGCACATTCCCTGTACATGGCCAAGATCCTCCCGCGTTTTTTTTAAATAATTTTATATATATAAATCTTCTTTATCTTCATTTGTTTATCCACTTATCGACCTCACCCAGATCACTCTGCTGCGTTTTAGTATCAGAGTTTTCCTTTATCTCAGCAAACATCATCAGAAAACTACTACTTAGATGGTATAAGAAGTAATAAATAATTTATATAAATTAGAAAGAGTAGCGGTCCGATAATTAATCCCTGAGGGACCCTTGTAGTTATGATGTCCCTTCCACATTGTGCTACCAGTAATACTAACAAGTTGACTTCCATCATTTAAAAAGTCCTGAAGCTCAAGACATTGCTCTTTTATTTGATCAAACACTCGATATTTTTGACAATAAGGTATCATGGGGAACCAGGTCAAAGGTGTTACTAAAATCTACCACAATGCGGCAAACCCTCCCACATATCACTAATGGGCATCCACTTCTGCCTTTTATCGTTCAATGCACAACGTTGCCAATCGTATCAAATTCCTATAGGTAGGTAAATATTTCACAATTGTATGTTGCATGTTTTACAGGAACGATAGTTTTCTTAATTAAACATGAACAGTGAATACTGTCAGTTCCCTCATTTCCTCCTGTTATCCGAACTAATTTAATGCAGCAATTGTAATATTATCTTGTCAAGCAACGCGTTCGTCTGCCATCCACTGCCCATATTATTATTTTTTTTCCCCATTCCAAAACAAAAAACCCAGTGGTGATAATAAATTAAAATATAGTTTGAATTGTTATTTCGGATAATTATATATGGTGTAATTACAATTCAGATAATTTAAATATCACTTATGATTCAGCAAAGTTACCTATATGCATAATATACAATGCGGTAAAGGCATTTATCAGTTAATGTTCATTCCAAATATTCACATATCGGTTAATTAATGCACCCGTTAATTGCAATTCGGATAAGTGACTATTCCACTATCGCAGTTCAAGCAAGATTTTAATTTCTTATCCTTAGCGGATGAATATTAGAGAACTTAGGTTGCTGCGAATTCATTTAATATCCAGCAAATAGTACGCTAAACACTTGCAAGAAAATGGGTAACTGACGTTTTCCTATGTTCTATATGGTTTTCGCAAACCTCTTCAGATGCTTTGGTGCGAATACTGTGGACTCTGAATACCTGCAGTATTTCTAACGTACTGGAAATATATCGGGCCAGGCAGTCCAGCCCATCCCTATTTAAAGTCGTCCGGATGGCTTGGATTCGGTGTGGCAGTGTGTTTCCGTGATTCGCAGGTATTTCCGACGACATTTCTGTGTCGATATTCTTGAACGAACGCGCAGCGAAGGGAGTTTAATTGTATTAACATGTTAGTAGTTTCCAGGATGTATGGGGATTTATAATTTAGTTTAGTTTTTTTGTATGTTTTGTTTGTGTTAAAGTAGACATTCTTATAGTAATTTTACTTTGTTCTCCCTCTTTCTATTTTATTATAATTATTATTTTAATCTTTTTTATTTTTAGTTTGTTTTAAAATTTAAATAAATCTCAATAACAATAATGTAACAACTGCAAACATGTAATTTTTCAAATCGAAAATAAAAGGTCTGGAATATGCGTTCCGGTATAGGAAACAAGGTCCTAGGATGTAGCATTAGAGATTTTTAATTTATTTTATTTTATTTTATGTACTAACATGTGACTTACCGACTTAATTCAGTAACCAATGAACATAATGGCTGCGGGAAGTTTAAAATGCGCGCGCTCATACAAGTTTACATTGCCACAAGTCCATTATGTTTCTGATAATAATCATTGCGATTCAAGTCGTGCGAGATTTTCTGAATATTTGCAAACAAAAATAATATTTCTACACCAAGTGATTTGTATGAGGGCTTTAATAATTAAATCTGTGTTTATTGCCAAATGAATACACAGTATACCACGATATATGGCATAATCTATGCTTTATGCATACTCTTTAGTATCATTACAAATAGATGATTCAATATTGCGAAGTCTATATCTCCTAAAAGATTATTCTATTTATCCAAAGTATATTTAAATCCCAGAAATAAAGTATCTCGGCATTTTTTTTGAGTGGTGTTTAACGCCCGTTTTAACTGCTGAGGCACCACAGGCGGGTATCTCAGCAATGAGAGTGACACTATCTCGTGGTGTATTTCCAAAAGTCCTCTGCATACACCACATGGCAAGCGATACGTTCATCGTTCCCTGGTTGGTTCCGCTAGACTAAAAGCATATGCTACTGCGCATGCCTGGCAAATTGAGGTTCGCTTACTGGATATCAAACGACAGCGCATTCAAGTCAAACCGTCATAAAACTTACGTTCCTACTCTAATTGGGTATGCTGCGGAATGTTGTGCTCCTGCGTCGTATCCGCATAGTCGGGGAGGTTGATGCTGTATTAGGCAGCCCTACCAGTGGTACTAGTAGGCTAGTCGGAAAGGAGTAAGCAACCTATCCGCTTCCAACCCGTAAGGATGATTTGTTTATATTCTGGATTTCCGCTTTAAATGTAAAATGTAACTATGTGGTTTTAGTTATAAAACTTGTCAGCTAAGGTTCAAACATTCATTCGCAAAGATGATTAGACGGTTTACTCAAGAGCAACGCGTAAATGCTTACTTTAAATAGTCGGTGTCTTGGCCGAATGGTTAAGATTGCTTGCCTCCCAGCATGGTGGTTCGGGTTTGGTCCCACCGACTGTACGTGCGTTTATGGTGGATGAAGCGGACTTTGGGGAGGTTTACTCCGGGTGCTCCACCATCATTCAGTGTAGTGTAAAACGCCTCTTCTCTGCGCACATTACAAATGAAATACTCTCCTCTGCTGCTATTGTGGGGAACTCCAATGTCAGACAGGCAAGTGAGTTGGCGCTAGAACTCTCATGTTATTTTAAATATGAACCAACTCGTGGAGTTTCCAGAACTTATTCTGACCAACTGCCTTCTTCCAGAACTCACTTCTCAAAATTAACACAAATCTTCAACTTTCGCCAACAAAATCAACAGTGGAGGTTTAGAAATGTAAAGGAAAACAACAAACAGTGAAATATCAGGAATATCCGCGAATTTAAAAACACCCGTAACCGAACAAGGTTTACAGTTAAAATCCACTGAATAATTAAATTACATTTAAACAAAGTACTGTTGTTGTATTTGTTTCATAAATCTAAGAACGCCATGTTTGTAGATTTCTGTTCGTTTTACATGAATTGGAATAAAAACAGATATATTTAAATTAATAGAACATTCTCTTGTAGGCTATTAAAGAATACAACACCTCCATTATATACACTGGAAAATGTGCAAGAAAGAACGTATGCAGAAATTATAAAAAGTTGAAGGGATATTGAATTCTTTCTCGAATAAACAGGTTACGTAATAAATTTGTTAGAAGTGAATCGCATAAAACGTCTTATTTCGAGGGGAGAAAACACACAAATCCACTTTATTTAAGTATATTAGTATTCTTTACTATTTTAAAGTAACGCGTTTTATGGGAGCAAAAACGAACAAAGGCCGAAAGAGAAAGAAGAGCAAGCTCCTGGCAGATAAGTTCGTAACAACTTCAACTGAAGAACGGGATTGGGGAAGACCGTAGGAATAAAAAGAAAAGAAAAAAAAAAACAGCCACAGAGAAGGAAATCTTAAAGCAGCTGAGAGTGTTTTCTTTTTAAATGACAAGTTCGTTTCTTTATTCAACAACGAAAATGTGCCTAAGTTTGGTTCTATCTTTCAGGGTTTTCGTGGTTGTCTCATCGCTTAGTTGGAAAACGTGCTTCAATTTCATATCGTATCTGGTTAGCCCGTTATTTACATATTTGAACACAAATAAGTTTAACTCTTTCGTCTATAATGGAGCACAGATCAAGTTTTCCTTTGCTTTTGAAATATTAATGATTAAAAGCGAGCTTACAACGCCTAGAGAGTGAAAGTTGATTCCGGATGTGAAATTTACCGCTTTTCCCACAAGGTTTACTGGAGAAAGAACACAACAATGAGCTTCCAAAATAATCTTTTGAAAACAAACACTTCAATCTATATAATTTGGTATCGAATTCTTAAATTCCTTTTTTCCAACCGCGATGTTCCCTCGAGGGTGAAAATATAATATTTTCTGAGTCTTCAAAACGCCTCAGCATCAGCTATTAAACAGGTCATCCAATGGGTGCTAAAGGTTCAACAGGTATCTCTTTAATTTTGAAGAAAAGAAAACGCTGGATTCCATCTCAACGAATAATGCGGCCCCGTGATAAAGGCCCAAAAAGGTCACACACACAAAAAACAAAACAAAAAAAAAAACAGAGCAATAACCAGAAAGAAATAAAGCAAGGAAGCAATGAAATAAAAAGATCTACGAGCAGGCGGTAGAAAGATAAAAAAAGGCGACGTTTTCTAGTAAAAGAGACTAAAGCACAAAAAGGAATACAATAACGAACAAAACCAGTAACGGCGTATGAAAAAGGAAACTTCCAAAAAGAACTTCTACAGCCCACTTTCATAAAAAGATGGGCGATACTCTTTGCCGGAAATCAGAATAAAAATATTTTGAAAAGTATTTAAAATGCACACCAATAAAACTTAATTCAATAATAACGATGACCGTTTGAAATAGTTCAATTTAGAAAAGATATATCTCGAGTTGACAGTGACTATTTCTTTCATCTGTTCTTTTAAAATTTGTCAATCCTGAACGGAAATTCCGAAAGTTTGTACTGATGTTCGCGTGTACATGAGTTCGTACCTAAAATGAACCCCATCACATTTTCTCAGTTCTATCAGAACCATGTACAATGTGTTATTATTTACATTACTGTCTCTTTTTGTTACAGTAGCATTAACTTGTCTTTTTTAATATTTGGATCAAGCTAAAGAGATAATAAAAACGATTAAGAAGAAGAAGAAGAAGAAGAAGAAGAAGAAAGATAAGTATAAACAAGGATAGGATAATACAGCAATAAATATAATGGTCACCAATACGCTAATAACCTGGATTTGGTGTATTGGGATTAGAATGTAAACATATAGAAAGAAAATATCTAGAGGAGATAAGTAAGAGTAATATTGTTTTATTTTATTTTTAGATCTAATTTTGTAATGGATTGTTAATGTACATTTAAGTGTAGTACATTATGCAATTTTGAGATATATTTGTAATAAAATTCAATAGAGTAATGGACACCAAGACTTCCGAATATTCCAGTAGGAAACAGCTGATGAGCCGAAGACAAGAGTGCAATAATCAGCTAAATAAGCAAAAATAAATGACAATTTATTGAAAATGTATAATTTCTAAAAGTATGTAAATTATTAAGTTATGAAACTAGTTACAAAGATAGAGGAAAACATGTACATTGTAATGTTATTTGCTGAAATAAAATTCTTTCAATCATATATTTTAAAGAAAGGTTTCTAAATGTTCTTTGTATATGAAAAGGCTAAGTTTAGAGATGTTGATACACCTTAAGTACATTTAAAATCTGAGTAAATTCAGTGAAAAATTGCAGCTTGTGAATCTCTTAATATGCTGTTAATATGAAGGGGGAAAAAATGGTCTCTTAAAAATTTTAAACTTATAATAGAAAAGTACATTTTTTGGCGAATGTATTTCTTAGACTGTATGTTAATTATTGAGGAAAAATCCGTTAAGGAGAATGCTGTTAGTGGCGGTTGGTTGTCAGTTACGTAGAAAGTTCTAGAAGCAAATCTGTTGCTTTAACGGGATTGGTTGTTGTCAGTTCCCCACATATGTAACAAGTCATGGGGAAAGCTAGAAATTAGGAACAGACTACCAAACAGGCAGGATGTTTGTAATAGCATCTTCCTTCCCTCCAGGTCGGAATTATATAAAACATTTTAATCAGGTATTTAGCAAATTTAACACACACTCTTTAATAACTTGGAAGAATGTAATAAATGTTATAATGTGTTTAATGAAAAACAAAAGTTTTGATTTAAAAATTCCCTTTCATACTTTTAGCCAAGCGAATAGCCGTTACGTTCTCACATCAAGATATCTTAAAACTTTTATTTGTTAGGCAAAGGAATCAAGGTTGGTGAATATGCGCACAGATATTTCAATATGAGTATTAATGTTTAGGAAGTCGCGATTAAACTTTCATACATATAGCGTTAATTTAAACCTTAAAACTGAAAATACATAATTAATTTTGATTCCTCCGAGCGTTCGTTGATTTAAAGACATGAAAGTAAAAAAGATAAAGATTAATATTTCTAAAATTTGAACCATTTTTTTTTTTAATTTACTTTCATTTCAACCAACATTTCTAATCATTGATCCAGTTACAATTTTCCATTTATATATCGCACCAACCTTTATTTCAACATAGTTACTGACCATAATAACAATAATAATGTTAAATTCCCTGTTGTATGCATTAAAATTGTCACATCACAGCTAGTTCCCAAGCCGAAGAATGTAAAATTAGTGACGCTTCCGGAGGGCTGCAGTGATAACTGTACCACATGAAAAGTTCGCTACAGGCTGTTTGGTTTACGTTGAAACATGACCATTTTGCTGCTACCTGAGCTGTCTAGGAGGAGACTGCGCTAATGACGGCCAAAGGGACTGAGAAGCACTGCCACGGTCATCCTGCACTGCATAGTCTCTCAGTGGCAATTGCACTTGTACTCGTTGCACCTTTAGGCAGTGAAACATATTATATATTTAGCTATGCTCATGTTAGGAAATGAGGAAAACCTGTGCAAGAAAAATTATGTGTAGGATGCACACGTTCTTTAATGTTTTTTTTTTTTTTTTTTTTCAGATTAGGCAGTTAAGAGTTACCTACTGCCAAGCGGAATAATCTTTCTACTCTCCATGTTTCAACTAAATGCAGATGCACTGTAAGTGCCATCTACAGGTTGGTAGCCGAAAAGCTACATATGAGACTTATTTGTGCACGGCAGTTTCCAACATTCTGATTTATGAACAAACGTTCGCGTCGCGCAAGAATGCATGCAGTCGAAGATGATGTTACATGAAGATGCTGAATTTCTTTCAAAGGTAATTACTGCTGATAAACTTGGTTACAAATTTAGAACTTGAGACCAAACAGCAAAACTCTATATGAAAAATTTCCTTAATCACCAACACCAAAAAAGCAAAGTGGTTACTTCTGCTGAGAAAGTTATGGTCGTCTCATTTTTCGATATTACCTGGATGTCATGCCTGCATGCACAACTGTAACTGGGCGATTGTATAGAGATGTCGTGAAAACCCTACAAAGTCAATCAGGCCCACGTTTTCGTGCAACATGCTGGGTGCTGCACCACGATAATACACATAACAAATATTGTTGTTGAATATCTAAATGTGAATTTAATACCTTGCCCTCCCTATAGTCCATATTAGGTCCCATGTAACTTTTTCGTTTTCCCCAAATTGAAGAAACAGCTTTGTCGGAGGCGGCATTTTCTATCATCAGAAACAGTGACGAGGGCGATTATGAAGACCCTGTCAAAAGTAGTTTCCAGTATGTCTTTGAATACTGGTAGAAACGCTGGGACAGGTGCATTGCACCCAAAGGGGAGTACTTTGAAAAATATCATCTAAATTATGAGGATGAGTAAATGAATGCTGTCGATAAAATTATGACATTCTTTAACAGCGCTCGTATAATAAACTATAAGAATCGAGGTATTATCCAATACCAAAATCAAATATGTACCTAAATTAGCGCCTTTTTAATTTTATTTTTTAGTTCAAAAGAATAACAACCATTAATTACAAAAATGAAAATTTTCTAAGAAAAGTTCATAATACAATGTGCTCCCCCGTCTTTTCTTCGTAAACATTGGATCATTGAATAAGCCGTGTACAGTTTGCAACACAATGTGACACTTTAATAATAAAACATGTAATTTTTTATTAGTGTTTAACGCCCGTTTTTATTACTAAGGCACCACAGGCGTTGACACTGATGATACACGATGAAATCATATATTGGGAAAGGATTTTA
The DNA here is from genome assembly GCA_030762175.1 of Metallyticus violacea. Lineage (NCBI taxonomy): Eukaryota > Metazoa > Arthropoda > Insecta > Mantodea > Metallyticidae > Metallyticus > Metallyticus violacea. The sequence goes on from CM060842.1 coordinate 42,992,521, forward strand.
TTTTAAGGAAGGAAACGTTCCATGCCTAAGTTTAGGGTACTTCCCCGGCATTTGCCATTTATGCCTGAGGAAAACCTGGAAAAAAACTGTCAGGGAGAACGGTCCTGACGGGATTCGAGCCCTGGACCTCCCGCTCACGATTCCGTGCCTTAACGACCTCGGCCAACCGTGGCGGTAAAAAAAAAACATGTAATTAATTAATTCTTTGTGTTATATATCTTAATGCTATAACTAACATTTAATTTATTTAAATTATTTTTATATTCAGTGCAACTTAGTTTTGCTTCAAGGCGTGTCAAATGAACACAACGATGTAGTAATATATCTGCTATTACCCATGAGGCACATATATGGTTCCGGTGAAAATAACCCAGCTGTTTTTATATGTTGTGTATGACTGAATGAAAATTTATTGCACTATAAGTTAGAATTACTAGTGATTTAATGTCAAAATACTTTTAGCACCTTATATTTATGTAATGTTCTTTAGTGCTAGATGCTGCTTTGTTTTATGCCATATACGGTACTTGAAAATGTGTTACAATATTTGTAATCAATAAATGTGCGAATTTTTAATGAGTTACAGAACCGGATATAAGTTAATAAAAATATATATAACAAAATCCAGACTTGCATCTAATATCATTAGCAAAGGCTTTCTGATCACCTAATCAGCTTATATATAATTTCGGATATTGTTGCAAGCTTTGGACAGAAGACAATACAAATTACAGTTTTCTGGTGATGAGAATTTACAAGTACAGAAGTACTATCAAATAATCGTATTCTTTGGTTCTATTTACCCTCCTTGGAACTTACATACCAATGCCCGAGTCAGTCGCCTGTCGGGGAGTTATTCTACTTTGGATGCACATAAATAGTGTGTCCTAAAATCTCGGCCTAACTAAGTATCGTGAAAATGGGAAACTAAGATAGTTGTTAGATATTTTAGACGGCCGTTGTAAAGCTTCAGACGCCTAAGTGTAGTCATTTGTTTGTGACGATAGTTTAAACAAAAAGTTTTAATAATTTACACAAAATGGATAAAATTTATTTATTATTTGAGATAAAGTACTTCGTTTTGAATGGTTTAACCTCATATCTACTATATTTTACACGACGTTTTGAGTAAGAAAAGACTCCCTACTCCATGGGTGCAGCGTTCGATAACAATGGACCTAAAACGCAGTGAAATGAACATTTCGCAAGAGTGTTTAGACTTGTTTAAACGCTATAGTTTCTGTTACGTTTCATAACAGTAGATGAAACGTGGATTCATCCCTACACCCCAGAGATGAGGGAGAAGTCCAAATAGTGAGTGGCAATATGTGAAAGTGCATCAAGAAATAAAAACGGTTCCAGCTGCAAGTAAAGTCAAAGCGGATTTCTGGGATTCTCATGCTGTGCTAAACGTATACACCTTGCGAAAAAGAAAGCTCTTTTTCATAATGTTAATGTGCCTTTACGCACGTCTACGATTGTTGCTGCAAAACTGCATGACCTTCGCTTCCTGCACCCACATCCGCCGTAAGATTTCGCTCCCAGCGATTACTTTTTGTTCCCAAACCCGAAGAAATGGCTTGATGGACTGAGAATCACGAGATTGAAGCTGAGACAGACATTTATTTTTCAAAGTTGGACACATCTAATTTTACTGAGAGAAATTAAAACGTAGGAATGTTGATGAACTAAGTGTATTGATTTATAAGGTGACTATTTTGAAAAATATATATAATTTAGGTAGAATTACTCTTAGAAATTCCGGCTATTCAACAATTTTATTAGAATTTACCCCGGAAAGCGATTCTTTCTCTCCAGTTTGCGTTCGTCTTGTCAGTTCGGTGTGTACTATCAGCTTCAGAGGTGGTGAATTATGTTCTTAACTTTGAACAATGGAAACTAATCCTCCGGGTATGTATTTTCATAATACACTTTTTTTGTTTGTGAAATCAAATGTCTATAGTCAGGAGTTAAGGATGTTTTAAATATTGAGAATTTGAGTTCCATTTCCCTTGTGTTCTAAAAGTTGTACGCATTTCTAACACGCCGCCTAGTTGGGTAGATTTGTATTGGAACAATTTTCTTACGCCGTCAGCTTTTAGGGCGGTGCATCATCGTCACGAATGGAGGGCTGTTCCAGTGTGTGAGAGACAACGGCATCCCACAGATGCCTATCGGGGGAAATTTTTACAAGTATATAAGAATAAGTTTTAGGTACTAGTGATTACGGACACAACTATAAAAAGGTGCCCAATTTAATTATTTCACAGTGGCCTACACCGCAGGTGTACTAAATATACTCATACCTAACCTAACCTATCTTTAAACCGCAGGTGTACTAAATATACTCATACCTAACCTAACCTATCTTTAAACGTCTTTTTTAGAATCATCGCCTTCTTTGCTCTTGCAAGAAATTATAATTAATGTTGAAAAAGTAACATCTTAAACGTTTGTTCCACAAAAACATGGTCTAATGCATTACAAGTGTATAGACCTGTAGCTTGTAGTTATTAAGAGTATTCTGTTCCACAAACATTTCTGCTACACTTTTTACAACTCCATACTTACAAGTTTATAATTAATTTCCCTTGTTTTCTTTGACAGAAGTATTAGTGTTGGTTGTGCACTTGTAGAGAAAGCATAATAGAGCAAGTTTTAATATCTTTTTAATAATTTTTGGAACAAATTGACCTAAATATGCGACGTATTGCCGAAAGTGGTGATAATAATGAGAGTATATTTAAAAAGTTAGGTTAAGTGTAATTAAAGTACAGCTTATGATATTGGCATTTCCTATTTCAAATGCATATTTCAGAGCAGAATCCTAGTTAAGTATTTTTTTTAATAATTGTACATGTCACACATTATATCTTTCCATTCTTCATTCTCTTTTAAAATAATCTTTCTTGACACTATTTTCCCCATTATTTTTTAATTTATATACTTTTTTTTTTTGCTTATAATGAAAATGTGATCTGCAAACAATTTAAACAAATTTATCAACAAATGTATCTTAAGTATTACAATTATAATTATTTCTGAGAAAAACACAAAACCCACTTAGGGGAAATGACAATAATCCATTCTGTGTGTTAAAAGATGCGAATTTATTACAAAAGATTGGATATAACTAATTCAAGGTATGACCATCTGTGGAAATCTGTTATTCCTCCATCTTGCTCTTATATGACGTCATTTGTAACTGTTTACTAGTATTTTACAAGTGTCGTACATTCTTTCGTAGAAGAGAGAGTTACAAGTCCATACTTTACAGAACTTGTACTAATACACTTGTAATGTATCAGACCATACTTTTGTGAAACAGAATTCTGAAACAGGATCTAGTGGGAATAGTAAACGCGGTCGACTCCAGAAATATTTCGAGGAAAGGGCATAAAATCAAAGAAATAAAAATATACTCATTAGTACATTCCCCCCAAAATAAGATTATAAAAGCAAAGGAGGAATGTTACTTCCCTAAAGAAGATATTTAAATTGAAACATCAGGGAAGGTCAATTTGCAAGGCCTAGTCAATGTTACCTACAATAAATCACCGCGTTATGAAATAAACACGGTTTTTGGTAGTACTCTGATTGCGCCCACTTGCAAGTTTTTACGGCCACGTTTAAACTCCGTGGTTAAAAACGATGGTGTTGCAGAGTCCCCTATAGCATTTGTCATATCTATATGAATTTCTGCTGCACTCATACCCTTCTTTACGAAGTACTTAACCACACGATGTTCGATATTTGTCACTTTTCCCGTATACACCTCTGCACTGCAACAAACGGCATTAGCTACCACGATTCTCGATCAATCCATGTATTATTGCATAAATGTATCTGTGAAAGATGGCGGTTTTTGATAACAAAAGGCTGCAAGTCTGTGGGTAATTCCAAGAAATGTTCAAATTATCCCCGTATTTAACAACTCAGGCGTTTAACAGAAAAAGTAATGTCGCCATTAAATTTCGAGGTAAATAAAAGACCTATAATTAAAATTTGGTTCGGATTCCGAAAAGCAATGACATAGTCTTTCCAACCCACAAAACAGTATTCGCTTTCTTCGGCGCTGCTCTGACTCTCGTTTTGGCTCGATACAAATTTTACCTCGGTCAAAATAAATTCGAAAAGTCCTGAGAATTGCTACTTAACATATCCTTTCGCGTATATGACCTTATGGTCAACAACGCAAATGTCAATATTGTTACGTTCGTGCAGAATATCATGCATTGGTTAAAACCTCTTTCTTGCAGCCTCAGCTTTCTCGTGCGCATTCACTCGGCAGTATTACGGGTACTTTTTTCAATGATATCGTTCACTTTACGTTCATTGGTCTTTAAGAGTGCGCTTCTTCTTAGGTACATGTGCGGAGACGTTTAAACCAATTTATTTAGAAATAAATTATCTTTAAATTTAGTGCAAGAACCTTGTGAAGTTCTTCCGCCTTGATGTGCGTTGCTATTCTCATTAAATAAATATCTTCATCTGTGGAACTCGACTTTTAGATATTTATGACAGATGCGAAAGTGGTCTATCTACGCTTATCATAACAGCGATGCCGCTAAACAATATTCCCCAAGCTCATGCACATTTTCAGACTTCAACAATGACTCCCATAGATGTTGAAGTTTTATCAAAATGTTCTCCTTCATGGTGTTTTACAAAATAACGCACTGCTTTATATTAATTACCATTCTTTATGTTCAAAAACGTTCCCGTTCATTTTGTTGATCGGAATATAGTTATAGTTTCATGGTCAATTAAATATAATTTTAATGGTTGGTAACATTTATTCTATCTTTCAGCAATCTATTAGTACTAAGTAAATAAAATAAGTGTATATTTTACCAGTGCTGAACTCCTTGATCATTGGAACACTTACCTGAAACAAAAGAGAAGTATGTGTTACTTTTCACAGACCAGTAGATTATTTACTCTAAGATACCATAAACAATTGAATTAGTCTGCATTGTTTAATACGAGAGAGAACTCTGTTCCTTCACGTACAAACTCAACTGATTTGCACAGAAAGAACAGCCTTGAAAGACTAGGAGGATAAGGCGTGTCCAGCAACAGTAGTCACCGAGGAAAGTATCACTTGTGCTTTGATCACATTTGTTTACATTATATGAGAATGTGTGATTATAAAACCGTTCAATTTTAATTTCCTCCCAAATAAATACCTATCTGTTGAATGAAATCACAATTGAAGAACTATTTGGGAATGAATTACAGTATCTAAACATTGATTTGCCATAACTGTCGGAAAATCTGCACAAATGTCTTCGTGTGAGGAAGTTTTCGTTGGGTACCTTACAAACCTACACAGAGGGACAAAAGGCAGAAATGGCAGCTCCCGATGTATCTACGATACCTTACTAGTGAGGTTTGCTGGGTTACCACTTTAATCTAAAAACAAAGAGACAGTACGGGATTTGGGTCTTCTCAAATTACGACTACCCAGTGAAGGCTAACCGATGTCGATGGATTCCAGTTTCAACTCAGAAAGTGCTCATATTGCAACCATACCACTTCAAGAACAAGAAACAATTATCAGAACAGTAACAGAAAGAAACTTTCTGGGCAAGAACTGTTACTTCACCACGACTATTCCGCAATGAAAACAATGGTTTTTGTGCTTAAATCGAGAGTGACACTGTACATTTCAGACCTAGCTCCTGTTTCCAACCGTCAAGAAAAAAACTTAAGGAATCAGGAATCAGCAATTTGGGAGCTCTACGAGGAGAAGGTTGATGCAGTCTCTAGAGGCTTCTATGACTGGTTCCGTTGGCAGGAATGTCGTAAGTGAGAGAGACTATTTCGAAAAGAAATAGGCAGAGGTAGTTAGTTAATTATGACTGCTACTTGTGAGCAGAAAGTTTGGGGTTCAATTCCTGCCAGTACCGTCCTCCCTGGTTGAGGTTTTATCTAAGTTTTCCTCTGTGCTCACAAATAGTAAAAACCGAAGAGCTACCCTAACGCTTATTCCATTAAAAAATAAACTATTCCAAATTTATCATTTCATCTCATATATCATCAGTGTCCACCGCCTATGATGCCTCAGTAAAAAAATGGGCATTAAACACTTAAAAAACTGCCACCAAGCGGAAAAAGATGAAAATGTACGGAAGTGCAAAGATACCACAAGTTTAAAATACATAAAATATTGTATTTTTTTTTTTTCAAAATTAGCTGACAGAAGAATAAATTGTGTTGCAATAGTTAAGCAATGCTCCTCATAGAAAGTTAAGACTATATGCCTTTTTTGTAGACCGTTTTCTAATTGTCTGTAGAGGAATAGTTTCTACTGTTAGCAAATCTAACCAAACGAAATTAACGGAAAAGTATAGCGTCACTTTGAAAGTACATACTCATTCTATAAATGGGATGTTTGCAGGTTATAAAGTCGATGCTATTCGGTATCGAAGGAGATCACTCTATAACATAGGCCAGGTAGCAAGTTCGATACATTTGGCAAGCCAATACGCTCAAAAAGTTTGAACAGCACATGCGTTGTCTAGCGAAGTACGACTGAAGCCAAACAAACTGGTTTCATAGTAAAGGGTAGTTTTCCAATTAATCTGTTCCTGTTTCTGTATGCATTACAGCGAAGGTCTCCTGAATTGAAAACCACCAGAGAGCTTTCTCCGAGCTTTGTTCTTAAGTACATCTAGCTTTGTGTAAGACAATCTTTCTCCCATGCATTTGTTATTTCCCTACTGGTAGCAATCTACACTAAATCTTGTTTTCAAAGAAACAACTAAAGACAATTCATAATTGTAGTTTAGTTAACCGAAAATATGCATGACATATGCATTTCTAAAATATGTGTAATTAGGTGTAAATTGATGTAAAATATATTCTCGCTAAATTATATTTTAAAGAAATTAAGGTAATAATTAAATGACTACAGTTGAACCAGAAATTCATAATGGTTTACACAGTGCGCCTATTTTATTATTTTACCGACCTAGTGGCTAGTGCACTGTGCATAGATGCGTGGACAACTCCCGTCATGCTATTCTGCACAACAACGTGAAAAAATTGATTCGGTTTAGAACCTAACAGTGTACCCAGAAACTTTAGAGTGCCATTTGCTATAGATATCAGTCTCTCTACAGTTCTATACCTTTAAAGGACAGAAGTACCGCCACAAGGTTGGCCGAGGTCGGACTCGTGAGCGGGAGATCTGGCGTTCGAATTCCGTCAGGACCGTCCTTCCTGACTGAGGTTTTTTCCAGCTTTTCCTCAGTCATAAATGGCAAATGCCGGAGAGGTACCCTAAACTTAGGCGTGGAACTTTTCCTTCTTTAAAAAATCCTTTCCCAATATATCATACCGTATCATGAAATATGCGAATCTATGCAACAGAGTTCAATGCAGACAAAGAATCAAAAAATCAGTCCTGCAGTCATTTCAGTACCTGCTTAATAATTGCGTATACGTGCGCTCAATCTCCAGTGGCATTTTACTAAAATTTTGAAGCTGGATTGCATTGTCAGCCTTGCTGAAGTGCTATGACACCTCCGGGAGGAAGGGATGCAGTAAGGGAGACACCGAACGGTGAGGCATGGACTTAGACGAGGCCCCTAGCATTGTTTCTAGATAAAGCAACACTGTCACTTGTAGAGCCGCTCAAAAGATTCGCTTCCATACCAGTCGCCGATGCAGAAACCTTTCCAAAGTGCAAGCCACCGTCACACCGCATAGCTTACCTTGCCCTGGCATTTGCGGTCCTGTAACAAAACTTAATATGAAATGGGAGAGCATTCGCTCAAGCGACTAGTGAAAACCATGAAAAAATCCAAGATCATAATGTAGAGTCCCAGGGGATTTGTACCCGTCCTGTGTTATCCTGGTCGTTCCTTGAGCCTGTTACTCTTGAGTGTAAATAGTGAACATGTTGGTTCACACACGCTGTAGAGCGCACTGTTGCCAGCCTACCGTCATAGCGGACCATAAACATGCTGAAACATGTAACTAAACTAGTGGAGTTCAATAATTTAAGCTCACTTGTCTCAAACGTCCTGGAATATAACAAGATATTGTTAATTTCCAAGTGAGGTATTTAAAATTATTCTATTTACTTTTATTTTATTTTTTTTTTTTTTTTTTTTTTTTGTTAAGGTTCTTCAAAAAAGTGACAATATCAGTAACGCAGAAATCCGACTACCGTGACAGGTATATGAGATTCCAAGACACAAAGCTGTCGCTCTGAAACACACAAACAAGGATATATTAGTTTCACCGTCTCCAATGCCTCGCAGCAAAACACGGTGTTCCTTCAACTTTTCCCTACGTAAAATGTCATCGGCTTATATCGAATCCCTGCAAGCCCCTATACTAAAAGGTCAACGGTCGTCGTTTCGCCCAAAGTGATGCATACACTTAAATATGCACTACTGTGTGTGTGAGACTGGAATATGAAAGTCATGCGACATAAAAGGTGAACACCTTTCTTCTTGTACGAACGGGCGCAAGGGAGGGGGGTCATCACCCGCAGGCTCTTCTATTGTTTTAATTGTCGTGCCATGTCTGGTCTTGCCTCGGCGCTCTTTACGACGAGAAAACGGGTAATCCTATATCCGTTCTTCTTTTGTTTCCTTCGTTTCTCTGCCTGTATGAGAATGTTTCCGTTTCCTGGAGACAGGATGCGTTACCAGATGCTGAAATTACGTACCGTGAAGAGCATAGCTTGCAGGTTATGGCATTAACACGTTGTACCAACGGAAAGACATTAAATGCTTGCATCCTGAAACGTTTTAAGGATGAACTCTGCCTGTCTCAATAAAAGATTGTTATGAGTGAAAACAACACAGCGAACTACTGTACACGTTGGCATTTGAACTATTCAGGTTGCACTTAAATTGCTAGTGAGAAACCCTTCGTAATCAGCAGCGCTCGCAACGCAGATGTATATGAAAGAGCTTGCAACCATTTACCAGATTCAACTACACCGTTTTCTTAATTTGGCTACAGAAAAGTCAGGCCAAAGATTTTCAGTAGAATTCATATGTGGAATATTTACAGGTAACAGCAAATACTCCATATCATCCAGGTATTTAAGCGCTAGTGACGTGAGCATCTTGACTTGCTATGACCTTTCTTCTTGTGCGACAGCTGAGTTTGCTCCAGAACTTCGGGGTAACCATACGTTTTGGCTTTCAAATCAAAAGTTGTTGGGTCCGATGCCTTCTCCAACACTTTATATCCAGTGACCCAGGTAAAATGGGGCCTTGCCTCTTTTTTTTTTTTCTTCTTCTTCTTTAACTTTGTCTTAAGGTGTATTTATTTTGTGGCTGGTTTCTGCCATCATCCAATGCACACTCATCACTAAAACATACCTGCAAAAAAGTATCTAAATTTGATGTAAAATGTTCTATCTATGAATCTAAAACCTGTAAAAATAAGATTCTTTTCTACATATTTCCAGCTATTTCTTCCCTTCTGTCAGAAAGTATGCTCACTTGGTATGGGAGTTAATTATTAAATTTCCAACAATTTAAACAATAGTTTATCTTGCATGTAAAGCACATTTTGCTTGTTTTAAATGTACATTTCATGAATATAATTTAATTTGTGTTTTAACCTTATATTTGATTTACAAATACAATATTTTGAACAATATGTCATCGAGTCAGTTTTGAAACTTGGTAGGACTGACAGTAGCTTACACGCAAAGCAACCAATAAGTCACGTCGCATCGGTGAATCCTCGTGTTATCCGGTCTTAGCCGTTCTCTTATGGTATGAAGGTGGCTTTTAAGGAGTTTTCGGAATTGCGTTCAAGTGTGATGTTCATACTTATACATAGTATTAAATTTAGTTCAAATGTTATTGTTTAGTATCTCTTCAGATTTATAAAAAATGTAATCTACTAATTTACACAAAGGAAAGTCCTTCAAAATATTCAACCGTTAGTAGTTTTAGAAATCCAATTGCGCAAATATGTTAGTAAGTTAGCAATTGTTCACAAATTAAAACTTCAGGTTATATAATTCAGTTTTGTGGTGCTGGTACATAAAGGTTTTGTTTTCATGTAATCATGCCAAAAGTAAAAATGAGCTACAACGCTGGGTTACAGAGGTACCAAAGCGAATTTGAAGGAGATTTGTTAACTACAGACGGTACAATTTTTACTGCGGAGCGTGTGAGCAAATAGTTTATTACTACCATACAATTGAAAATGCTAGAGAACAGATCCGAAATAATTGTGTGAGGTGTTATTGATCGAAACACAAGACCGAGAACGACAATTCACAAAAAAGAACCAACCATCCCAATTCTCCTTGCTACGGAACAACTTGAAACTACAAATTGTTCTTCTGTTTCCAAATGTTTTGTCAACTCTAAAGTTGCTTGCCCAGATGTGTATTACTCTTTGTGACGGATGATGCGAGCTACATGATCAAAACTGGAATTTGTGTGCATATTATGGAAGGTTTCAATGCATAAAATCCCTGTCTCTAAATATAATACAAGATAATATACAAAATTAAAATGTATAGAATGTTAACAATAAACTTTAAAATCCCAGTAAATCTCTCAAGAATATTTGTTTTATACCGATACATATGCTGCACACACTACCATGTAAAAAGCACAACGATTATATATATATATATATACACACACACACACTATTACAAGATTAACGTCAAATGAAGCTTTAAATACATGTCCGTAAGTCTTTCAATCTCAAGTTTCCTGATACAAATGCATATGCTACAGACCTTACCACATTCAAAAAGTACAATGGCTTAGCAATGTATACACCCTAAAAACATCATGTTAGATGCAGAAAATTGTATACCTACATAAAAGTTTGTGTTTAACTAAAACCAAGCAAAATGTACAATAAAACAAATAATGTCCATTGAAGGAGTTCCGCAACAGCTTCCATTTCGATTCGCCACAAACATAAGAAAAACGCCTTTCGGCTTCGCTGCATGGCAACTACTGTACTAAAGTGTACTCGAAAGTATTACAACTCGAGCGTTTCATGAATACAAGTAGTAGGCAATAACGTTAAACTCAAGTGGCGTCACTATAGTTACATGACAAAGACCGAACATGAGAGATTGTTTTATTTACAGAAGATCTTTAACTTCTCAGGTCATCAGCGTCCCATTCAATTCAGGGCGTGAAACGACCGATAAATTTTCCTCAGAGGCCTCTTCTTTCAGGCTTGAGGTTCATTCACGTGCCGTAAATGTACGACACGAGACCCACTGCGTTATTTCCTTTTCGAAGGAAGCGATACTTAGGATTTTTACGCCCCGAAAATATGTATCGGCGCTGAACCCACGATCTTAGGTTTATGGAGCAACTATGGTTACCACTACACCACCAGACCGCCACGGGTGGCCGAGGTCGTTAAGGCACGTAGTCGTGAGCGGGAGGTCTGGAGTTTCAATCCCGCCAGGATCCCCTCCCCCTCAACTGAGGTCTTTTCCAGGTTTTCCTCAGTACTCATAACTGGCAAATGCCGGGGAGGTACCCTGAAAGGTCTGAAACCTTTCTTTCCTTAAAAATAAATCCTTTCGCCATTCATAATTTTATTTCGTGTATCATCAGTTTCCACCGCCTTTGGTGCCTCAGCAATAAAAACGGGCGTTAAACACTATCCACAAAAAAAAAAAAAACCTATACCACCAGAATTGACGAACATGAGGTAGAAAATATCATAGATGAGAACGGTACAACATTTTGCAGCACTATAAAAATGCAGTATTGGAAATACAAAGCAGTGATACCAATCCAATAAAAATATATTAACTCAAAATATTGACAACTTTTATGAGAAGGTGTAAATAACCCTTTTACAAAAATTTAATTCATGAACTGTGTTTATAGCTACTAAAATCAACATTCTAAAATTTCAAAGGCAAATCATTTTAGTACAATTATTATTTGACCCCCCCTGCAATTGAAACTGATGGTTAAACACACTCTCATCTGTTGCAGTGGTGGTAGATCACAAAGGGAACCGCAACATTGTACACATACATATGGCAGGGAGCGGAGGGAATCTACACCCAGCTTGTGTAAAAAGATCCAGCTTCAGAAATACTGCGTGGAAGAAAAGGGCGACGCAATTTGTTACCGGAAACAGTCCGGATTTTTCCAGACAGTAAAGTCGGCTGCAAGAGAGTGTTGGAGAGCAAGCGTTCGTTTTTTCCGCGTACTTGCGAGGTCATGTGGGGTTTTCCTGGCAGCACCACTAAGTACTGTGACCATATACAACGGCTTTTGGCGAGGAAAGGAGCCCTCACATCGATCCAATGGTGTACCTAGCGAGGCAGGCACAGCAGCTAAGTGCCAAAGAAGATGACAGAGTGGGCGCCATACTGCGTCGCAAAGTACCCGAACAGCACAGACAATAAAGATTTAAAGTAATATCACAGACATATACGAGAGATACAAACAGTACAAAAATATTCCATTTCGATACTTTAGGGATGCGAGTGAATGTGAATTTAGAAAGAGAGACAGAGAGTGTTGCGCAAATTCAGTTTTTACTTTAGAGAGAGAAAAAAAAATAGATATCCGTATGCGCATGTCTCAAAAAGTTCTTTTTTTTTTTTTTTTTTTTTTTTAAACCGAAACTGCAAATTTTTATTGTTGGAAGAAAACTCCCATGAACGGCAACTCTGCAGTACGGGAGGAAAATAATTCACATATACTAAGAGTGCAACAAACAATATAATAGGCTGAACAATATATAGAGTTTCAATGAACTACACCGGAATCATTTCAGAGAGTGTGGAGGTGTATTAGACAGGTAATTTGATAAAACGTATGGTTTATTTGTTCCAATTTCGAAGCTATGATTCTAAGATTCTAAAGTGCCAGTGCGCCACTGGCTGATGGAGATGTCCATCCAAAGCATAACAAACGATAACAGCGGGAAGTTTCAGATCTATCACTGTGGCTCAATGGTTACATTAACTTTTAAGTAAGAGGTATTCATTTGTTTTCGAGTTCCAATACCTGTCGTCTTTTCCTTTTCCCCTTCCCTCCCTGACTAGTCCTAATAACACAGGTTTTTCTCTAAGTTTAAAGTTTTTTTTTTCAGTTTATACACTTAAATCTGAACATATTAATTCATATTATTACAAACCTCGTAGTTGTTATTGTACCTATTTACCAATCAGAATCGTGTCCTGAGTATGTGTTATGTAAATCAATTTTTAGGCATCATAGTAGTAAGCTTATGTATGTTGGTAACACATTCATTGTTGAGAGAGACAATAAAACTTGAAAGCATTAAGTAAATTTCATTCATAATACTATAGTATACGTATCGGAACACTTCGTATTAAAAAAAATTAACATGACAAGAATTGAACCCGCGGACTGCGGAATATCAGCTTTTGCATTATGCATTACGTCACCCAGCAGTTACAGAGCTCCCTCTGGAGTACGCTACATTTACATTTATTTAGTCGGTCTTGGCTACATAATGCAAGAACACAATTAATAGATAATCAGTGTCGCACTGCCAAATGATTGGTTCCAGATTTGAGAGATTTTTTGACACTAAATCTTCAAAACGCTGATAATTAGTTGCGAAAAATCGATATTTCTGTGCTCGCAAAGCAGTTTTAAATACATTCTAAACCAATTTTTCACCCGGCTTGGCTTTAACAACGACTTATAAGCATCTGAGGCAAAAGTTTTAGGTTAAGTTGTGAACCATACATCGCCTATCTCAAATTGCTTATATACGACATATCTACACTCTCTGAAATTATTTCAGTGTAGTTCATGAACATCCTGTATAGCACATATAAATTGAGTTAACTTTAAAATAGAAACAAACTACGATGGAATAATAAATAAATAACATACAATTGATGTAAAAGTATGTCAGCAATTCCCCATCGAAAACCATTCAAAACAAAATATTAAATTGAAACTCTCGTCTCTTTAAATTTCAGACTATAATTTGTTCGCCACATTTGCCACATAATGAGTATAAAAATAAATGGCAAAAAAAGATTTAAGTTACTTAACAAAGAATAAAATACTTGTTCCATACTGAACAAATAACGGAACCTTGAGCCAATATAATAATGCATTTAACATTTACAATCAACTATTTATAGGTACGTTCTATCTGGGTCACAGATAAGTTACGAAGGAGACCCAGGACCTATAATTCAGAATTGAAGAGCAGAAAGTACATGCGTCCCATTCGAAACGGGGTCTCCTTGCTGTTTTCCCGAGGAAGAAGGAGAAGCGAAGTCAAGTCGCAACCAGTACGGGTATACGATTTGCTTCAATCAATGAGCAACCACCTGTTCGTCAGGTAGGTACGGAAGAAAAGTGGAAGCAGAAAGACTAAGTTCTACATTAAATGTTGCATATTAAAATATCTCAAAAACTGGATTTTCTTCAATTTTTCCATATGTACAATAAAGATCCTTCTGGTATTTGACAACACGTGTTTCAAAAGTACAAATTTCGAAAGTAATGCAGCAAAAAAGAGAGATCTATTTATTAGAAGCTTCCGATATTCGGTACACTATTGAATTTTTGTGTGTTTTTAAGCTCCTCATTAAGGAAAAAGACAATGGATATTAAAAAATAACGCGAAAAAGTAAGTTTCTTTCTAATATTCAAATTTTTTTCTTGCTACTAATCAAAATGTGTCATTAATGAGAATTAAAAGCACAGCAAAACGTTCAATGTTCTCAATAGTTACTAAGAAAACGGTACATTAAACATACCTCTTTTGCCGCATTATTGTAAAATTGTTTTTAAAAAACGTATATCGCATGAAAAAAATATAAGTACAGTAATATTAATAATAAAGTCCGATCATTATTGTTCATGTAATATATATATATATATATATATATATATATATATATATATATATAATGATTCGTATATTTTAAACGTAATCTAATGTGAAACAGGGATACATAAAAGAGTGTCTTATTTTTTAAAACATTCTTAAAAAATAAGTTAACATAAAAGACGAGAATTTAATTTTAGCAATAAAAATGTCAAAATAATTCAACTATAGTTCAAATCAAACTACTAAAGTATTTTGCTAATTGTTACACCAAAAGAATTCGTAAGAATAATATGAATGTTAAAATACAAGCCTATATTTCATTACATATTATTTATTAGCAATTATTTCTCCCCCAATTAATTTTATGATATTATTTTTTGTGAAATTCAAATGAATAATTCTGTTTAAAAACGCAAGGTTACAATGGAGAGAGCTTGTTTATCGCTGAATGTGAGTTTTATCAAATGTAGCCATAAGTAAAAGTTTAAATATTTAATAATTAAATATTTTAGCACATTTTTCTTAAAAATTCCAGGATGAATCTATATTTCAGAAAACTATGTTATAGTTTTTTTCTGCATAGTTTCCCTAGGTATAGAACTCCAATAGCAACATGCTCGTCTCAGCGGCAACATTTGCCTTGGTGAAGGGATGTTGACATTGGATAAGAAAGCCACTGCAAGCAAGCCTATGGAATCAGGCTTTATCAAGAGGCAATGTATTGGAACAACACAAAAGACAATATCAACGGAAGGAAGGTTAGAGGATAATGCGACTATTCAGAAAGCCCCGATGTATGAACTGAAACGCACACCATCAGAAGCTGTTTCAATATAAAAATTGTGCAAAGGATGTTGTGTAAGAAACAACTATCCGGTAGTATAACAAAGCATTTTATAACACCGATTTTTATTTATCTATTTTTACGCCTGTATTTACAGGCGGTGGAAACTAATGATACATAAGATGAAATAATAAATATAAAAAGGCGATTGTTTAAGAAAGGAAACGTTCCAGGCCTAAGTTTAGGGTACCTTCCCGGCATTTGCTATTTATGAGACAGGAAAACCTGGAAAAAATCTCAATCAGGGAGAATGGTCCTGGTGGGAAATGAACCCCTGACTTCCTACTCACGAGTTCGCGCTTTAACGACCTCGGCCACCCATGGCGGTACGTACTGAGGTAATACTTTAATCATTAAATTCATTATTTTTTGCCTTAACTGCTAAATTGCGTTTATTTGAAGTTGGTAATGTTGCTAATCGTAAACTTACACAATCATATCAAAGCACTTAGGAAAAATAAATTATTGCTCAACCAAGCCGAGAGGATCCGTGGATGGAACGCGAACTAGAGCAGTGACACAATACGAACGTTCAGTAAACACGGTACAGTGAGGTTTAGCTGTAATAATTGATTCCCATAGCACAGTGCTAGGAGACATGGAACATTAGGTATAATAACAGGCAAGCTCAACATGTTACTTGTTATCTATCAATTTTGTGATCAAGAGAAGAATTAAAGCCTGAAAATACTTGTTACCAACGCCAATGAGCGTGCTACATTTGCACTGGGTATAGTAAAAAGACTATGTATATAAAATTAGAAAAGTAAACTAAGCGAACTATTCGCCGGTAAAAATAAATCTAAAACCCAAATTATGACCTTATTAATAAATGATATAAAATCATTTATGGCATCACTGTGTGTAATATTAGAGGGAAAATACAATTTTGCAATCTTTAAGTATTACAATGGATAATACACTTTTTAGAATTATTATTATTATTATTATTATTATTATTATTATTATTATTATTATTATTATTATTGTTGTTGTTGTTGTTGTTGAGATTAAACCACAAAAATTAATGTCATACTATTAATTAAAAGAAATGTATGACCACTGAAAGACAAAACTATACTATGTGAGTATTTTTAAACATTTTTTAAATGTAACCATGCTTATGAACTGAGCCCTTGGTATCATCATTACATTCACTAAAATTGAAAAATAACAGAAAGTTTCGAGTTACATTGTGTGTTTAGGAAGAGGTTCATATGTTTCAATAAAACAAAAACATGTTACTATTTAAAAACAATTACAATGTACAAAGCACATAAAAACAATCGAAAGCTTCCCCAATTTTCATTGGTTTAAAATTTAATTTACATGTTATTGTAGTACAAACATGTAAGCAAACGTTTTCTGAAGGTTATTACAGAGGGCTCTTACATACAAATATAATTCTCAAACACATATTAGATTACTGTTTCACATTTGCAATCTTCACGATGATGCTTTTGTTAAATATAAAACATACACATTGTTATAAATACAATTATTACGCTGAATTAATTTTCCTTTTAATTTTAAAACAATATAAATAAAATTAACCGCAAAAGCGCTTTTTAAATTTCGGTTTTCAAGTATACCCGTATTCATAATGGCCCAATTTCCGCAATTTTCAGAAAATAATTTTTCTTATTTTATTTAAATGGTATATACGAAATTTTGTTGCGAGGAAATAAAAATTGGTTCCGCTAGAGCGATTTTTTAATTTTGCGTTTCAGGTAAACTCCCACTCCTGAAGGCCCGATTTCATTAATTTTCAGAAATTGTTTTTCTTATTTAATTTAAATGGTATATACGGAGTTTCGTTGCGAAAAAAAAATATTTATGCCACTAGAGCATTTTTAAATTTTGGGTTTCAGGTAAAACCCACTCCTAATAGTCCGATTGCACTGATTTTCAGAAACTACCATTCTTATTTTATATCCATGTCACAAACCGCCTTTCCTTAAAAAAAAAAAAAAATAAAAAAAAAAATAAAACTGTTGCCTCCAGAACAATTTTTAAATTTCGCTTTCACCCCCAATTGGTTTTCAGGTATTTTCTCACTCCTAATGACCCGTCTACCCTGTTTTTTTGGCAATTATTTTCATCAATTTATTTTAAAGAAAGATGCCACATTTAGTTGAGAATTTTTTTTTTTTTTTTTTTTTTTTAAATTTTCGGTGCACTGCCTCGGAAACCCAAAATCGGAAGTTCAAACCCGGCCAGGGAGGATGAATTTTTTTGGGCGTAAAAATCCTAAGTATGTCTTCCTTCGGAAGGGAAGTAAAGCCATGGGTCCCGTGTTTTAGATTTACGGCACGTAAAAGAACCTTAAGCCTGAAAGAAGAGACCTCCAAACAAAATTTATCAGCCTTTTCAGGCCCTGAATTGAGCGTCCGGTTCAATTCTGAGCTGATGACCTGAGATGCGTAAACATACCAAATTTACAAAAAACAATTTTCGGTGCCTAGTAGAATCGATGGAGACTTGAAGAAATTTTTCAGAAATCGTTTAAAGGGTACAAACGCAATAGCTACATTCTTTCGGAATTCGCTAAAAGACGATCATATTGAAAAGAGGAGAACTGTGCGAGAACTGTACGACAGTTTGTCCAGTGTGTGCAAATCTCATCCCCGCACAAATTCCGGTTTTTTTTTAAACACTTCGAACATTGTTGCGATATTTTCATATACTGCATTTTTATCTTTTTTGGCAAGGCATCAAATGAAAAGTGTACATTCCTTTGAAATACTTATAACTTCACCGCTCAGCTAATAGTATATCAAATATTTGTTCAATTAATTTTGGTGTTACTGGGCGTACTTCATGTAGGTCATCTTCAAAGGCATATTTAAATTAGCAGCCTATTTTCATTCCTTGAAAACAGACAAGACTCCATAAACATTTATTAATTCAGTAAATTTCCATTGGCGTTAAACCACCTTTTCATAGGACGTTATCACTGCACGATGTTCTATTTTATCCAATACCCCAATAGGTATGCGTTAAAAAGCCTTATTAAAGAAACATTATGGGACAATGACTTGATATTTCAAATGAACGTTTAAGACAGGTGTACCAACGTAAAAAAGTTATCTTGTCAATTACATTACCACCTACGGTCAGGTCTGACGATAAGAACTTTTGTAGGCCGTTCTCCTATTTTAAAAAAGTATTAATTTAATACATTTTCATTAAACTTTTCTATCAAAAATTTTAATGGTGCCAAATTTCCCGTGCATTAAAACCACGATATAAAAATATCTACCGACAATCGTGTTTAACAGTATCTGGTGTTCATTTGTTTTGCGTAGCATGTCGGCATTGATCGACACTTAATAAGGGTTTAGCTTGATTTTATTAACGCACTACATGAAATCACATTGCATGTTTTACTAAAAGTAGTTCATAAACCGACTTTACATGGTAATGAATGTTCCAAATTAACATGTCAATCGTTGCAAATTTGACTTTCATTCCCAATGGAAAACATGTTAAATGTTAATACACGAGCCTTTCCCCGCGGAATGGAGTTGTACTCGCATCATTACACGATGTTTATCTGTTATTAGCTCATTTTCCTTCATTTGAGAAATGAGAGCGTACACTTTGAAGGTCACGTCAGCCTTTGCAGTGCTCGATTTTAATTCAAACAACTCTTTAGTTTCCCAAATAACGCATATTTTTCCAAACAACATTGAAAAATACGAGGAATTTTTAATAAAACTATTTTTAAAAATATAATTTCTTGTGCAAATATTTTAATGTCGCAACATTTGTTAATTTAATACATAATGTACACGTGGTACTATTTTTATTGTTGTCACTTCCGGTTCCGCCCGTGAGAGATAAAAGTTGAGACAAGTTCAGTTCCGCCTACAGCAAAATGGGGGTGACACCACCGCCATGGGTGTTCGATGTCGTTAAGGCGGGGACTCGTGAGCGGGAAGTCTGGGGTTCGAATTCCATCAGGACTGTCCTCCCTGACTGAGGTATTTTCCAGGTTTTCCTCAGTCTCATAACTGGCAAATGCCGGGGAGGTACCCTAAACTTAGGCTTGGGACGCTTCCTTCCTTAAAAAAAATTGTTTCCCAATATATCATTTCATTTCATTATCACCAGTATTCACCCCCTGTGGTGCGTCAGTAGTAAAAACGGGCGTTAAACACCGTTCAAAAATAAAAGTGACACTTGACGAGCTACATGCTGTTCTGAAAGTCTGCTTTCGTCTAAGCAATGTTACAGAAGTCCTATGGAGAGTTCGTTCCTCCTTATAGCACATCTCGAAGATGGTTTAATATGTTTAAAGAAGGGTGTTTAACGCCCGTTTTTGCTACAGAGGCACCACAGGCGGCGAACACTGATAATAATGAGATGAAATGATATATTGGTAAAGGATTTATTTTTAAGGGAGAAATCGATCCAGCCTTAAGTTTTAAGGGTACCTCCCCGGTATTTGCTATTTATGAGGACTGAGGAAAACCTGAAAGAAAACCTCAGTCAGGGAGGACGGTCCTGGCGGGATTCGAACTCCACACCTCCCGCTCACGAGTCCGCGCCTTAACGACCCCGATCACCCGTGGCGGTTTAAAGAAAGGAGGCACACTATTTTATAGTAAGGTGAGCTCTAAGAGAACAAAACACTTTTGCTGTTTTTGTGAATGAAGATCGTCGAATAACTTTCAGAAATGCTGAAAATTCCATTGAGTGCCACCCACACGTTGGTAACTGAAAAGTTGCATATGAGAAGTGTTTGTGCACGGTGGGTTCCCGAACAAAAGAACATTCGCGTACAGGTTTGCATGCAGTTGAAGACAATGTTAAAGGAAGATGCGGCGTTTGTTTCAAAAGTAATCACTATTAATGAAACTTGGCTCTGTTGTGGAACTCCATCATCACCAACAAGATCAAAAGTGGTTGCTTCTGCTGGAAAATTCATGATCTCATTGATTAATATTCAAGTAATGATTTACCAGCATATAGTACCTGAACATACAACTGTAACTTTGCAAAACTACAAATTCTACAAGGCCACGTCGCACGCAAAATGCTGCATTTACGTGCAACAAACTGGATTCTACACTACGATAAGCGTGGCCACATACCGGCAATGTTGTTGCTGAATGTCTCACAAAAATCAATGTGAACTCTGTCCCTCGCCCGATCTATAGTCCAGATTTAGCACACGTAACTTCATCAGAATCGGCGGTGAAGGCTGCGAAGGCGATTCTGAAGGACGTGTCAAAAATGACTTTCAGCAAGTCTTGGAATATGGGCAGAAAAGTTGGAACAGGTGCATTGTATCCAACGATACTACTTTAAGTAATATCATTAAATTTATGATGACGAGTGGTTAGAAAAAAAATATAGAATCATTCTTCATTGAACAGTCCTTGTACAAAACTAAAATTGTGTTCTGGAATAATATTTAATTTTATATGATTTAACAGTTATATTATTTATTTTGCACTACAAGGGTCATTATAAACTTGTTTAGATTATTTTCCCTCCCCTAATAACAGGTATTGACTTTATGGCTTTCTTTGTTAGAAATACTTATAAACAAGTGGGAACACAGGAACATTCAAAGCAGCTGTTTCCAAACATCGGACCTTATGGAAACGTTAGGAGTATTGAACTACATCTCATTAATATTAAAGATTGTAGAGGATTCTTAGAAAGACAATTTTAGATAAGGAGTCTTTGATCAGTGGCGTGTGTACGGTTCAAACCAGCACACTACTAACTAATAAAGTTTCCATTCAAAATGATAATACACATACCGGACGAATTTGTGGGCGCAGTCAGCATGATACGAGTACTAGCCTCGGATCACTTATCGGGTTCGAGTTTCGCTCATTGCTTTTACATCTTATGTATGAGCAAACTTAATCATAAAACAAATACCTAAATAACCTACACCACAGGACTATGACTTGCAGCAGAACAGTGCGTGGCTTGCGAATCCCTTACGGGTACCAAAAATACTGCAAGTGTTTTGCAGGTTTTCCCCCATTTAATGATGGATTTTGAAATGTTTGTATTGTTGTTGTTTATGTTATTATTATTATTATTATTATTATTATTATTATTATTATTATTATTATTATTATTATTACAATCTATGCCTGCAATATCGAGCTGTAGTCACCGTAAGTTAGACGTACATGTATTTAAATATTTAGAACTAAGAAATAATTTTTAGTCTGTTATAAGAAGTAAGACTTTGACTATGGGCACCGAGATGTGTGCCAGACGAAGGAAGGGAGGAACAGGAAGGGTATGCTCTACATCAAAAATCTAATTCTTAGTTTTCAGTTTAATATGAATTTTGCAATATTAAAGATAGGTAAGTATGTTATTCCATTATATCTAACCTATTTAATTTCGGGTAAAAGTTTTATATGAAAAATATTACAATTATTTGAGCTTGGTTACGGGAACTGGAAAGAAAATAGTGGCAACTGACTCCACGCTGTTACTAAACATGTGAGGACGTTCTTCTTCTCAGCATGTCTAGAGGAATGGCACTGTTCAACATACTCAGCGTCATTAGTGCACTATTTGTAGACGAACTATACGAGTAATTGTGTAAATTTGGATTCCCTCCTAAAGTTACATGGCAATGATACGTTGCATATCAAACGGTGGTCAGTGGAGTGCCATACTTTTGACCAGAAAAATAATAGAGCGGGTGATGCGCAACATTTAGATGTCGTCCTAGAAGTGCATTACTTGATTTGATTCAATTACTACTGGAAATGATTTTAAAATTGTCAAATGGTATTATAAATAAAATTGCAATTGATATAATTAAGGCAATAAACTTATGATTTCATTCACTCAATATATTTATTTAGGAGGAAAATAGAATTGAGCAGTTTGTAATTATTCTTTACACCCAATTATTATAACTATAACACTAAAAGCTGCAATAACAGGCCAAGGTCTATAAGTGATTGTTGATGGACAATGAGGAAGTTAACCCCAGAAGTCAGAACAAGTCACACTAGTTCGAACCCGGCCAGGATCGATGGATTTTTTCGGGGCGTAAAAATCCTAAGTATGGCTTCCTTCGGAAGGGAAGTAAAGCCGTGGGTCCCGTGTCGTACATTTAAAGTACGAAAAAGAACCTCAAGCCTGAAAGAGGAGGCATCTGAGCAAAATTTATTGGCCTTTTCACGCCCGGAATTGAATGGAATGCTGATGTTAAAGAGCGTCTGTAAATAAACCAAATAAACAAAAATTCACACTACAGTGTTGCAGTAGGGCGCTCCTTCTCAAACAAAAATGGCTTGGCTACGGTGTCCAGTGTCTTCCAGAAGTGACAACGGGTGATGTGGCAGCGGATTACATTGAAGGACTTTAAAAACGTTCAGGTTCTAGAATAAATATTTTACTACTTACATGTTGCCATTACTTTCTTTCCAGTTCTAGTAGTTGCAATATTTTAAGTGTTGTGTATTTTTGGGAGGGAAATTCTGAATTAGACCTTTTTGTCGTAAGTACAACAATTTTAGGGGGAGAGTTAGTGGATTAACAGAGAATGCGATTAGTTGAAGCTGCATAAAAAAAATTATCTACATTATATGCAAACAATTTATATACGTCTCAATAGTACATAGGTACCTAAAGTTACAATACGAAGTAAAATCATTATGAAGTTGCTTCGTCACTTTTGATAAAATGTCATCACATTAGTCTGTATTAAGACTATACCTTAAAATGCTCACATAGCTGTAAATTAAAGCAAGAGAGGCGCAAAGAGGAACATACACTTCTGCTTTTAATATTTTACCAGGACATGCAACTGTTTCCTTTCCTATTTTTTAATCAACATAATGCATATTTTAATGATTACAGAGAACGAACCCCCCTCTACTACCATAACTTTCAGAGAAGTAGGTTAATGAGATCATACCGCCCTCTTTTGTTGCACTGTATACAACTGGCACTTTGGTATACGCAGAGATGAAATGAAAGACGCGTGCCACCTCAGTACAGTCGACGTCAAAGCTGTTTGTTGTCCATTTCGAAAAGTGGTTTTCCTAAGCTATGAAATATTCCAACAGTTTCCTTAAATCCTCTTCGAAAGAATAACGTATGCTAGAAAAAGATCTTCGCCAATTTTTATTCTTGCTTGCATTCGGCACGCTCAGCATTAAGTTGATAACGCTTATGATTTGATGAACATGTTGAAATCTTCACATTTTGTCTTTGTTGATTACAAACACCATCGGAATTTCCAGTGTTGTCAACAAGAAGAATGTTGCTTCTGTGCTGCATACTTGGTGGCATTTTTCGTAAGCTCTTGAATTACTCTTAGCACGCAATGTAGCCGATCGGAGATGAAAGCAACAGTGTTACATACACGTTCTTAACGCGATGGACTAGTGCGCCTACTTCTTCAGTGTCATATATCCTCGATACACAATCAGCAACTCTTTGATGTTTACTAAGTTCGGTTGCTGCCACACTTCGGTTTTGTGTTGATTGATAGAAAATATTTTCCTTATTGGATATTCGTTCCTGTACCTTCAGTGCATAATATTTTTTTAATTGGTCCGATCAACTCGATACCGGCATACCTTGTAAACTGCCAAAGAAATGTCCTTTATTATTTCGTAAAGGTTCACATTCGCCGCTGTTTCCTACCTTCACATAGTTCGAGACCTGCAATAACCAAATCATTGCTGATCTGAAGAAAATCTGCTAAAATCAGTATACTAACTGACTGCGTGGAAATGCGACAAACCATTTACTTCTTCTTGAAATGAGTAAATGAAATTTCGGCTAAAGCCACGCGAACTGAGGCATAATTGCAGAAAAATGAACAATAAAAACGTCTATGATTTGTCATTCATTTCTTAATCCTCCACACGCTTAACCTTAGCGAATTCTGCATTTCTATAATGGTAAATTGAATTAATTACCAATAATTTAAAATGAAAAAGTCTCACCAGATACTATTTTATTCATAACCATATCCAGTTTGAAAAGGTAACACCTACATACAAATGTTTAAAACAAAGAAATGGGCCTACTAGCACTGATTACAGAAAATGCAAGACCGGTTTACTGAAGTGCTATAAATAAAATAAAATAGGAATTAAGGGAAAGAATTTATAATTATTTATATGTTGTAAGTTGGTACTACAGACTTTGTCTTGAATAATGAAACCATTTATTTTTTTAGATATTATTATTATTATCATTATTATTATTGAACAATTTAATGATAAGCGTAAATAATCAAAACACAATTATACATGTTTAGCTAAAGAAAAAATGACGACATCCAGTACTTAATGTGTTGTATTTTTTAATTAGTATGTCTATTTACTCTATGTATATATATACTCTAAATAATTTATTTACGGAGTATATATATTATATACATTAAAATATGTGCATCAGTTACAAAAACTAAAATATAGAACCTTTTAATATACTTAAGACAGAATGAATGGAGGTTACCAATTCATGGAACTTTATAAATAGAGGTTGTTGTTCTATGAATATAGACATTTCAGAAGCACTGTAAATTAACTGCATTAACATTCATTGTTAATGTACAACAAAAAAAGACTTAAAATACGTTATTACATTAGACACTGATGCATGACGTACAACATTTTTCAATCCATTAAAAATATTAATCATTCTTGTGTCAACAAAAAGTTTAGACGGAAAATAATGCACATGTTTAAGCTGAAATTAAGCATGAACCAACTCATGAAAGTGAGGAAGATTTAGTAAATAGAGAGAGGAAAAAAAAATTATCGTGTTTCAGAAATTATTAATAAAAGCTGAAGAAATTAAACACATGTATGAAAATACTAGTAAACGAAAATGTCAAATATAAATAATTTACTTGCAAGTTTGTAAAACAAAGATTTATATAAACTAGTGGTTAAGAGCAACGATATTAAAACTAAAAATATAAAGCAAAATTATTATTATTAACGCATAAAAATGCGTTTCCTGATCTTTTATTTGGATAGAAAACGTTAATTAAGTTTGGGCAAACTCAATTGATACAGGATGTTAAAAAGTGCCAAACGAGAAATGGGATTGGTACCAAACGGTAGAAGTAGAAAGGAATGCAACAAAAAACAAATCACTGAAGGGCGCAAAGAAGAAATGAGGGCATTAAAATATTTAACTAGCATGCTGAGATTCCGTAAGCATGTCCTTCAACAATCAAGAACTGAGGAGCACTAGTTGGCAACACTGCTCTATAAAATAAAGCGTCATTCTGCCATCTACTGCCACGCTCCTGCAAGCGGACAGCGGAAGCATTACTTGGTAACATCCGTGTTGTGCACGAAGGGGATTCGGTAAATTGGTTCATCATCGAAACTTCCCTGTTCGCTGGGAGGACGGGGGCTACAGGGCACACGCATTTACACCCATGCTAATGTTTTCTTCCTTTGTGTCATGTGCGTTTCCATTTTGTCCGCTGCTCTTTTTGTTTCCAGTGAGTAGGATCGTAAAGAGTCCTCCGAACTAAACAAAAAATGTCAACAGCAGGCATGTGACTTTAAAATCTTGGCGATAAAATGCAAACATGCGAGTTTGACAGGAAGATACAGATAAAACTCCAAACAGAGAGCTATTGAAGAATTTCATGAGCTACGCAACAACCCTTCAAGCTTAACCTAGGCTTCTGGACAGCATTTTGCCATTTCTCATGAATGTGCTCATGAATACGTCGGTCTTTTTAGAAAAAGACTCCAGGAATGTTGGCAATCCAATCTGCGTTTTCCAAATAGCAATCAAAAGCCCTTTGCTGATATACGAGACGATGGTAAATAAAGAAATCTACAGTCTAGTGATCGGATTTGGTGACATATGAAGTTGATTTTTAAAATGATAGGTTAGAACCAACCTAACAGGTTATATTTCCTACAGTACAAGCGTTATTTGAGTTACGGGACGCCCGAGCTGGCAGATTACTGGGGGAATGCAGCCGCCGCAACCTGAAAAACGAAGTCGTCGCACGCAAAGTTAGTATTTTTATTTCAATATTTATATTTTTACTGAAAGCATAAAATTAAATTCCTGTATTTCATCTAACTTTTCTTTTGTAAGAACACGGCGGTTGGGAACACGTTTCTTGTCTCTGAGAAACCCTCTCTCGTAACATTTTAATAACTTGGCGAACAGTTTCTCTACCTGGCATATTTGTCAGGATATTTAACCCGTTTTTACATATGTATCGTACATAAAAATCCTAGTTTTAAAACGATGTATATAATGCTATAACTAAGAAGAACAATTACGTACAATGAAAGCACCGAGTAAAACACGAATCCATAACCACTCGCTGTCCAAACCTCCTACAAACTAAATACAAGCTGCTACCTGCACATTATAAGTCTTGACTGGGTAGGTAGCCACGCTCTGACGGTCCGTAAACCAAATAATTTTACTCTATAATTAGAATCCTCTTAACAACATGTACTTATAAAATTTCCCTACTGGGACTAATAGTTAATGCCTGGCATGAAACAACGGATAAGATATGACAGTGCTTGAAAATGTTTATATTCATAAGTGCAATACTTAATAATATGACACTGACCCTACCTCACATCCCTAAGGCTAACATGAACACATATTTACAAACCCAAAATATTGTCGATATTTAAAACCACGAGTTACCTTATTAAGAATTTCGAAGTAACGTAACTGACATGATCGCAACAGCCTATGTCGGATTTGGGTACCTACTGTCTGGATCAGAAGAAGGCAAGCGAGAGGAATGTGCCACGTTAACTTTTTCTACCCTCCCCGTTATGTTCATGTTGATAAAAATAAAATGTTGCCAGAGACTCGCACATGGTTAGAAGTCCAGCGGGGGTGCTAGATCAGAGTCTGAGATGTTCCCCTTCATGTAGCAGCATTGTTATCCACATACACTCATACGTGTGCAGATAAACGGTTCAAGCCCCTGACACTACAGCCTTCTTCTGATCGCCAGACTGCATCTGCTTCGTTAGACGCGTTATAAAGAAGTACCCAACAGTTTGGAATATTTTTAAAGAAAATGGCGACTTTCTTTTCACTTCAAAATTGTATGTGTTTATGCTGCCTGGAATTAGTTCACTTTATATTAGACTTTATTATTATTATTATTATTATTATTATTATTATTATTATTATTATTATTATTATCATCATCATCATCATCATCATCATCCTCGTCGTCGTTAGCAGCAGCAGCTCTATATATATAGTTCATTTTCTACCTTTTACCTCTGATATAGTATTCCAACATTTATATTTAGGTTAACAGGAGATTTGCTGTATTTGTAACGAGAGGATTAACACTCGAGGCTAAGTGTAAGTGGAATCGCCGCGCAGATGGAAACTGTGAAAGGTTTGCTCAAATGTCATGGTCTATTTCTTATGGTGCTTAAAATGCCTGTCAGACCGTTTGTTTTTTGTTGTTGTTGTTGTTGTTTTTTTTTTTTAAGCTTCCCGAATCTCTTATCTCAAGGCCTTTGATCGAAGCCCGTTTTGATACTTTTATTGGCGTAAGGATGTCTATCCCGGCAGATTCCTGTGGAGTTCCCACATCATCTCAACCAAAGCCTATGGTTTACTTTGGGATACTCTTCGTCCCTTTTAATGTACATTTTCCAAAGTAGGTATATTCTGCCTTGTAAGATTACATACAATGCGTTAATTCGCTGCTGCAAAGCCAGAAGCATTGTGTCAAATTTCATCAACAGCAGCGATAATGCTCTGATCTGGGAAACCAGAAATTTGTTCTATGATCTCACAAAAATGCACTTAGTGCATAGGAGTTCGACTGTTATTTATGCTCACGTTTTATGATCATATGGTTTAAGTAAACTAAATTCATTTTGTAACATTCTTTGTTATTACACAACCGAAACAATCTTGATCTTTGTCTATGTTTCTGTACAGTATTCCATCTTCATATTCAACACGATTGTGAAACGTTAAAAAAATCAACTTATAGTCATTGCTATCTAAAAGGATGTTTAATGTTTAGGTTGCTAATTGCAATTAAAAAAAATTAATCGCTTGCCCTGCATAGTTTGTGTTTGTTTACAGTTTACTGCAAATGTTCAATACAGTCAAGCTTATGTTATTACCATGTGATATCAATGAATCGTAACTCTAGAAATTCAAATGTGTATCATATACGTGGAAAACTGTCATGTCATCTCCGTGTACTGCTCTCTCCTTTAATGCATATTTCTCTCCTTCAGCTGGCCCCTTCCATTCCTCTTTCTGATTGTTCTGCGTGTGGCATCAAGGGTCAACCTTCCTGTGGCTTGGAACAATACTGAAAATCAACCGACGTCATACGTTTCCGAGAGTGAGAAATATCCTTTGCTTTTAAAATACGAATTTCAATTGGATTGTGAAACTTGTTGTTATAAGATATTTTTTGATTATTTGATTTTACAGAGTTTCCACATTCGTGGAGCAAAAAGTTATAATTTGGAATATCTTTCACAGAAATATTTTACTTTTCTCTTTTCAACAGTACTGGCTGTATTTTTCTGGGTTATAATACATAAAAGAAAGGCATAATCAAAATCGGGAATATTATTATGACCTACTCTGTGTCGGAGAAGATCTTTGGATGGAGAGAAGTAAGTAGAGGAGGGTGGGTAATTAATTGGAATTCTGAAGGTAGAAATGGCACAGAAGACGTTGATTTCGAGAGAATTCTGTTCGTGTTTCCAAAATCTCGCGTGATATGCCAATATTTCCGGAAATCAAAAAACACTAACTTTTCAGAGAAACCATCTTCTTCCATTAATCTCTGCTCAAAAAAAAAAAAAAAAAAAAAAAAGCTCCTAGGTATATGTTATTCTTCTTCAGAACTTACAGTACCTACCTTTAGATGATACGGTTTCAATTGTAAACGCTGCCGCAGATTTCATCATACCAGTCTTCTGTGGGGTATGAAGCTCTCGATTCGCTTGATCGCCTCTGGCTAAACAAGCGTGGACACATTCTTTCCATGTTTATGGCTTAAAATTGTGAATACTGCTTTTCAATTGACTCGCCACTGAACGAGTCTATCCTACATTTTGTCCACCACCCACTACGGACTTCTCATCGCGGGTTCAAACCCGGCCAGGATCGATGGATTTTTTTCGGGTGTAAAAAGCCTAAGTATGGCTTCCTTCGGAAGGGAAGTAAAGCCATGGGGACCCGTGTCGTACATTTACGGCATGATAAAGAACTTCAAGCCTGAAAGAAGAGGCCTCTGAGCAAAATTTACTGGCCATTTCACGCCCTGAATTGAATGGGACGCTGATTACCTCAGATGTTAAAGGACGTCCTTAAATAAAACAAGTTAAAAAAACGGACTTCTTTGTATGAAAGACAACTATTTTCTTCAACTATTTAAACTGTTAACTATCGGATACCATGGAACTAAAATAAAACCGGCAAAGACAACTTTTGAGAGATTGCTTTTCAAATTATATTCTAGGAAGAATATTTACTCATTACATTTTACATAAAAACAAATTAAATTAATAACGTTCTTTTAATTGTCCTGTGATCTCCAAACCATCACTTTCTTTGGCAACAGCTTGTCAAGTTATCTTCCGTTAGTCCATGGCACTGTGACTGCTTTAGATGCATGTAATCCATTATTAAACTTTATTTTTTATCATGAAATGCCTGATTTCGAATTTTATTTTTTGTAGAAATTCAAGCAGATCCTCTAAAATATTCAGCCTGTTGCAGTTTTAAAGCAATTTGGAAATTTCCTCTCAAAGCTGCTGAAATACTTATGACTATATTTTTATACACCTGTGATTTAATTTGTTTTGAGATATATTGATTCCAGAAGATGTAATTTAAATTGGATACTGTATTTCGTTCCGCTCTCTTTAATGTCTTATCCTGTCCTCGATATTTAGTCATTCCTACATCAAGATGTTTATGTCATGCTTTATGTTATACAACCACCTGTGGTGCCTCAGTAGTAAAAACCGGCGTTGAGCACTACTCAAAAAAAATTTATGTTATAATATATTTTACCCTGTCCTTTTTAATACCAATTTCGTATTGCTTTTACATATATTTTAATAGAAAATTACATTTTTATATGTTCAATAATTTTTCTATATTATATTTCTTCCGCTTCATGGCATTAAACCTCAAGGCCTGCTTCCGTATCAAGAGGTTGTATCTTTCCATCTTGTTAATGGCCTATCCATACCTCTTCTACCTTTAGTTCATACCTACTAATATATCTGGAAGTCTTTCAGATACAATTCTCTGTAAGTGAAGAAACCATTTAGTTATGAAATATTGTACTCAATGCGTTATATTGTAAGAATTGAGTTTATTTATGTTTTCCTAACTTCTGATGACTATAACCAACTATTCTTTTCTGTTAAATGTTCAATTTTCTCAATCATGTGTAAGTATGGTAAGCATTTTTATCTTTCCTCCCCTTCCCGTTTTCTTTCCCCCCATTCTGTACTATTTAACTGTTTAGATTCTAAAGTTTTACTATTAGTGCCCACCCTACTGTTAAAAATACTATAAATTTATTTCATAGTTTTTATCACTTCTTTGGCAATAATGAACTGAAAAGTAAATAATTACAAAATTTATCCTGCTCTGTTATTACTATTGACATAATTGTTTCAATTTTTGTCTCAGAAAGTTTCATTTTACATTCTTTCAATTACAATTTGTTGTAGCTATTCATAAATCAATTTCTAAATTGACAAATACAATCTCATTATCTACAAAAAATACGTTGTTCAGGAGATTGTCACTGATTTCAAAAATTACTATTTAAAATTTCTTGCTTCTCTGGTGATTTCGTCAATAAACAAGACTTCCATTTCAACACTTGCCAGTCTAATTAAATTCCCTTTAAAATAAATGTAATTTAAACAGAATATATAGATATTGATGGAGAAGTTTAAAACCAAACGTAATTACATTTTAGTCTTCATCCTGAGGTGGAATTTATTAGCTGCCACCCCCACATAAATTATAATCAACATATTAATTAATTTTATGTAACTTTCTATTTTAATCATGATTGTAGTGTCATTTTTATTTCTTGCACATCTGCTGATGCGTTGTGTGTATGATGTTATTTTCTTACGAAAATGCAAAAATGTCCGCGCCATAAAAACTTGGCCTAAAAATGGTAACAGGAACCTATTGCCTTCGTAAACATATTTGTGTAGTTGACCCAAACAAATGGCGGACCGCTATTACTTGGAGAATTATAAAGCAGAGCCCTTCAAAAAAATGCTTGAAAAAGAAATGATCATATCCCTGAGAACCAATCATATAGTCAAGTAGTCAAAATCCTTCCATATTTACTCCCATTACCACCCACCTTTCGCAAAACCGCTGCAATCTCAACCCCGGCCGCCACCGCCACTATGAAATTAAAAATTGCACTCCTACATCAGAATACTCAACATTTATCATTTATTTTTGTCTGAAAATCTCCATTGTTGTCATTGTTTGAATTTTGACAATACTACAAAAATGTTGAGAAATTAACGTAACAGCTGCAGTCTGGTATTAATAAATTGTTTCAAATTTGTGCATACCTACAAGAAAACGTTAAGGGATTAGTCAAGAGTTCCGAATTTGTTATATTGCTACAATGTTAATGTAAATGTAATATTACTCAATGTAGTGCTCGCCCTGCACACAACCTAAAGTATATTTTTACTTCTCCAAATTCAAAGCCTGTATTTTAATTATTTCGAAAATGAAATAACCATAATAACAATTTATGATTCCAGGCAGATATAAAAGATGCGACAGTAAATTTAATCCTCTACAAAATTCTAGTATCATAATGTAGCAGTGCCATTGAAATTTCAAAGGGATTAAACCTTAAATGTACTAAACAATGGTTTTAAATTTCCTTTCAAATATATAAACTACATATTTTGTTTCAATTAAATTTATTTTAAATAGGTAATAATTCCGACTGGATAGTGTTAAAATAAAAACCCTGTACATTCCAAACGATGCAGAATATTATAGAAAGTGTTGTTTGATTTCTAGGTTCGTCTTTATATACTTATTATTAACAAAGTGTCCTAATAATCAACTTCATATCTATGCGCTATAATACATTTATGCTGTTTTAAAATGTATTTTTCACAGTGTAAGACACATTGAGGTGGTTACTTTTTAAATGACACAATATTATTTATAGACACTACGCGCAAAGAACGCGAAATAATGGGAACGCTTTAAAACGTGTCCTATGCGAATGGAATACGCTTTTTATACATAATATATGTGTGGAGTATGTATGCACTCTAGCGGAGGCAATGCGATACAGCTGTGGGGTAACTTAACCAACTCGTTAGACCCAAGTGGGTAGATTGCACCGCTAGTTAAAATTTGAGTGGTCCCGGTAAGGCAGTACATACAATAAAGGTTACCATAGGCTAACTGCTAAGCGCTGTAATTTCAGCCTTTACTCTTAACATAAGTGACCCAAAATGCATTTTGAGCGTAGAGTTACGATTCTGGTTAGATTTTTAAAATTCATGTAACATTTTTAAAAGTTTCCGGAATGATTTCAAAGTTAAATTCACTGCTTCCAAGAGTGGCTGACTGACCCCACGATTTGTACTTAAAGAGAATGGGCATCGTGTTCTAAATGAGCAATTTTTACCCAGACCAGATTACTCTTTATTTTAAAAGTAAAGCTCCCTCATATGTTTGTGTACGGTTTCTAGATGACATCTGTGTTTGACACTCTGTTATGCTCAAAGAAGCCATAACTGGCCAAAAATCAGTAATGATTTTTCGGTTCAAAAAATTTGTCCAGCTATAGCTACCCATAGGGCGGTCAGAAGATTATATACAGTCTTCATTTTGACAGATGGCCGGCTAAACGGGGATTTTGTTACCCCCTCCAATTTCTCGCTTCTCCTGTGTTGACGCGAAGTCTTTGTGCTTTACGAGAGTTGAAAGTTGTGAGATCAAGTGTTCTATTGCAAAAGGTCCGTGTACTTTAGTACACTGACTCTTAATGTATGATTCCTATGTAACAACAAACTCTTGTAAGAAGTGAGACGGCGATATATAGACATATTCCCTGCTGTTCGTGCGCCTCACAGAGAAACGGTGCGTAATCTTGTGAATTGATTTAGGGAAAATTAATTTGTTCTTGATAAGAATCTAGAGAATTTGCATTATAATTATTAATAAATGATGATGAAATAGGCATGATTTCAGATTTCACTTGGGGGTACGATTTATTCTTCTTGGAATCAATGTACCTTCACAAGCACACTTTAATATCGATCAGGTTTTCGGGAGTAAAAATCGTTAAGTATGGCTTCCTCGGACGTGGGTCCCATGTCCTAGATTTAGGGCAGGTAAAGAAATCTCAAACCTGTAAGAAGGGGCCTCTGAACAAAATTTATTGGCAGTTTCACGCTTAGAATTGAATGGGACGCTGATCACCTGATATGTCAAAGAGCGTTCTTAAATAGAGAGAGAGGGAGAGAGCGAGAGCAAGACCACACTTTGAGGTTTACATACATAGCATTACGCTGGTCAATTCTTACAGAAACCAACCAGATGTTTTGTAACAATGTTATCGACGTGCTAGGAGATGAAATCTGAGAACTGGTACGCTTCAATTTAGATCACCACTCGCTTACAATTAAAATACTGTAATTGCAGCCACTTAAACAACCTAATAGATAAACACAGCACACAAACTACCTTTGCCGTCTCTGCTGTGCCACGTTGTTAGTTAACACCAGCGACTAAACATGAGTTCATCCCTTAGTTGCTAGTTAGTGTACATGGATGGAAGCGCGGTTGCATACTCTCTTTTTCTTTCCCGAAGAGTTTTTTTCGTAATTTGACTTTTACGTAACGTAATAGTGGGGGGAAACAATAATACTTACGAACAATCCGGAACAGTTATAAGGCCTGCAATTATTTTTATGGGAAGAGTACAAATAATAATAATAATAATAATAATAATAATAATAATCCAGCAATACGAAACACATTCTAGGTGAATCACATAAGGTCTATCCGTAAATAGAAATCCCTTCTATGTGACATTCACATAACTTCAAATGTACAAATGTTTTCCTCAGTGCTTATAAATGGCAAATAGGAGGGTGGTATTTAAACCTGGATCGCTTCCTTAAAAAAAATCCTGTTCCAATATATCATTTCAATTCATGTAACAACATCAGTGTCTCAGTCTGTAATGCCTAGCAGCAAAATCAGGTGTCAAAACGCCATTAAAAATAAACTACCGTATAATATAAATTTCAGCATGAGCTTGGCCGGTAGCTGATGGCAAACTAGTGGCTTGCTAGGGCGCCGACCACGATGAAATTTGGCTAATACTGCTGCTGCCTTTTAAGTTACATCGTCACAACATAAATGTACAATAAAGCAGCAATAGGCATATACCTTGTCACAGGCGCACGGTACCCAATTATTCATCATGTAAGGGAGTTTTGTGTACAAACAAGGTTTCATTGTGCTGCGTTGTTCTGCATTGCAACATGGCCAATTAAATGAAGCCATGCTTCGTCTGTAAAGAATATGAAGTATGGGATCAAGTCTGTTACTCCGCAAACAGAGAATGTACAGAAATTAAATCGTTGCAGTTGCTGGAAAACAGAGAATCGAAATGGCTTCAATGTTAACAGTTTTGTAGCTTTCCAAATTGTAGTTTTAAAAACTTGTTTCCTATGCAAGCCTTTGGGAAGATTTTTTAAGACTACTTCTAACCTTTCCCCAACTTCGTCTAGTTTTGCCTCAATAAGACACGTTATTCTATCCTTGTTTAAAAGTGTTTACAAGAAACCATACATCTTATTTAGAGAGAAATGGTAAATCCAAAAGTTTTATTGAAAAACGCCTTTTGACCTTCCTGCACGAATGTGTAATAACTAGAGCAAGGATTTTTAGGTTTTAACCTATTTTCCCCTTGCATAATAATTAAAACATTTATTGTACATTTCCGTCTCACGAGTATTATAAATATATTAAACCTATTGTTTTTTTAAAAAATTAAGAAATAACCTAAAAATGACGAAATAGAACTTTAGGATCTAAAAGAATAAAAAATGGATTGTTGAACATTCTGAGCACGTTGCTCACGTTAATCAACAAAAAACAAAACATGTGCAGTTTCATTCGAAAGATTTTAAAAATGAGACTAATTATTATGTATAGCAAAAGGTTATAATGTGAACTCAAAAATGTTTGTGATTATGTTAGTGGGCATCGCTATAGGTGGCCGAGGTCGTTAAGGCGCGGACTCTTGAGCGGGAGGTCTGGGGTTCGAATCCCGCCAGGACCATCCTCCATGAATGAAATTTTTTCCAGGTTTTCCTCAGTCCTCATAAATGGCAAATGCCGGGGAATCGCACTAAACTTAGGCTTGCAACGATTCCTTCCTTTAAAAAAATCCTTTCCCAATTTACCATTTCATTTCATGTATCATCAGTGTCCACCACTGTGATACCTGAGTAGTAAAAACGAGCGTTAAATCTATTCAAAAAAAATGTTAAGTTGTGCAAGCTGAATTTTCACCAAAATAACTAAAAAAGAAATGAAATAATTGTGCCATGGTTTAGATATCTCAAAAGTGTGTAATAGTTATCATATAAAAATAAATTGCCAAAAATTATGAAATGTTACAATAATATGGTCAAATTTTATCATCAAAAGATTATAAGAGACTAAAATAATGTTTTATAAAACTTTAAAACCGGATCTTAATAATAACATGTATGTTGTTAGTAAAGTCTCTGTACCTCTATCACGAGAAAAACACAAATAATTAAATTAGAAGCATTAATAACACTACTTAGAGCATTTCGTGTACACGTGCTTTTAAACAGGCAAAAGCTCTGATTAAATGTACATGGAAGAAACAAGGTCAGATGAAGTGACAGACCTGTACCTCGGCCGTCAACATCATTTGCGAAGGTTGTATATTTTTATAGACATGCGGAGCAATGCATTTCCCTAAGTCGAGCAAATATATCCCTTAGTTGATACGAAATAGAACCATATGTATTCATTTTGCATTATTCTCTGTTTGTTTCTTTATCAACGTCTCATTGCAGGTTTGAGCGTTTAAGGTGTTTTTGCCTGTGAAACAAATCCTTTCCGAACTATGGATTGTAGTCAATTTAGAGAATAAACCACTAACTTTATTCCTATGTATTTATTAATTAGAAGTACATGGATGGTTTTTTCATATCAACTATACCGAACGAAATTTTATTTTATTTTTTCGTTGCATTTCACTCTCTATTTGTATTTTAGTCTTCTAATGCTCATGCAACTGACATATTTTGCGCTGAACAAAGAACCTGATTCATTCAAGACTAATGGGACATTATTAGGCTAATACAAGAGACCTAGCTCTAACCGTTCTTAGGTGAAGACATAGGAAGGAGGCCTTGATTCAAAACAAATTTACCTTTCTTTCTTTAATATTTTCCATTACTAAGTATAACAATTTAACTTCGCTGCCCTCAATGCTTCACTAAATAGCCCTATTATTATAGTGGTTCTTTTCTTATAGTATTCAACTTCGTGCAAAATAGATCCTCAGAATATTATCAGAAAACGTGAAACTGTTTTATGCAACACGGTTACGAGAAAGTTATTACACCCGACAAAAACAATGTTTATACGTTTATTGCACAGATGTAATACCGTTATCATCATATTTAGATATGACATCATCAGAGTCCGGAAGTTAGGCAAAATGCCTATTCTATCTGGGTGCATATATTTAAGAATCAGATAAGAAATGAATATGTTTCCATACATTTGGGTCGCTAGGGTTAGTTCTATTTTACCCCCCCCCCCTTTTTTTGCCTATTTTAAGATTTATTATTTTTGTGACTATTTTAGATAGTTATGGATATTTTCTGCAATTATTTACGTATTTTAAAAAACACAATGTATTGAAGTGAAAAAAGTTATAAAAATTAAATGGCTATTTTCTATTTTCTATTGAAAATCTTGTTATATATTTATTTCTTTTCAAGAAGTCAAAACCTTTCTTCTCAACCCATTCACTTAAGCTCTTTAAATAGCCGAACCATCATTAGCGAAAAGAACGCACGGTTACCTCGGGCATACGAATACCAGGAAACCGAGGATGAGGGAAGTACTGTAGTATTCAATAGACTTGGCGAATGGTCTTGTATTGATCTGCGCGAGATAATTCTAGGAAATTTGTGGTGGAGATAACTTCTCAGCTGCATAAATGTAATAAACAATTGCAAACCTCCCTAGAAACAGTATGGAAGAGAGACAGAGAGAGACAGAGACAGAGATACTAACCCGATTCTCCTATATATGCATAAATAGAAAATGAAATCGACCAGAAACCACACCTCTTTGATGCTTTAAAAAAACATTTTGTTGCTTGTAATCAAGGAAAGTGAGCTTGATACTTTAATTATGTGATAAAGAAATTATTAAGTATCTTAAATACCTATTGTCAAATAATAATAATAATAATAATGGATATTACTCTATATTTTCAGTTTTAATAAATATCTATTTTAATTATATTACTGCCTATTTTCAGTATTTAAGTGCCCCTTTGTCTGCCTATTTTAACTAAAATAAATGCCTGAACTTCAGGGTCCTGCATATCACAAAGAAAATCGCACTGATACAACACATACACTTTCATTCAAACGTTAATAATATAGAGGGAAAATATCAGGGAAAAATTACAAAAAATACCATGTATTCCTTGTTCTTTTTGGAGCTGAACTTGGACATTTGAAAGAAGCAAAGAAGAACACAGTACTGATAATTAAAGTTTAGTGTTGAGGCTTCAGAGAGCCAGAAAGTAATGTCTCCTGCTTTTTGTCTTTAATTTACTTGTGATAAATTGTAATTTAGCGCAATTTCTCAAACCTGATTTAGATTCCTTTGCAATAACATACTATTTTGTCAACAGATGGCTCCACTACGTCGTTTTAGAAAAGGGCAGGCATTACACAACAAGCATTAATAGAATTCTCATTTGGTATGCCGAAACTCCGATTCGCGCTCCTGAACGACACCAGTATATTTATGGGAAAGCAATAGTAGATGCCAAAACGCATTGTAACAAAACTGAAGCACCGTCGCCATGGAAAGCAAATCTCTCTTCCACCCGCTGCAGTGACTCCACACAACATACAACGTGTCGTGCTGACCACCGGGTAACGACATGAATTGTTTCATGCTTTCCACTGGAAAACGCAGTGTGGTGGTCATTATTGAAAAGCCAGGCTATTCAGAAACTTCGTGCGCCAGATGCTGAGGAAGGACAACGATTTTCACCGGGTCTTTGTTAAAAGGTGGACAAAAACCGTTGAAAAGGACGAAGTGAGTAATTAAAAGAGACAGTCGTGACAACGGCAGCACTACTATTTGCAAAATAAAATAAAAATAGAAATCATTAACTTTCTGCCTCTACTCATAAAAAAGAGTAAACATTAAAAATGTAGTAAGTAATGAGGGAGACTAGAATTCTGTAGGATAGTTTAGTAAATCAATTAAGATGGTAGAAAATATATGGAGCCAACTTCCTAAAAGTGCATGAAAGGATATCACAAAAAAGAAGTACAATCAAAAGTTATTCAGAACAAAAAGAAATATTATTTATGAAAACAACACATTTGTAAGATCTATGAACGGTGAAAAAGACCACCTGGAAGATGCCAAACACATTAGAGAGGGGGGACAGAGAGAAATACTGTCATTTTTGGAAATACTGCTTATAAAAACATAATCCGATTTAGATTTTGGATAATACATATGTTGGAAATGTATAAATGTTATAACAATACACAGAAGCTTGAACGCAAGTCCTTAGAGAAAAACTTAAACCGTTGGTCTCATGTCGGCAGCACATTAAAGAACTCCAGACTTTAAAAAGCAGATCCATGAAGCGACAGGCTGATCATCTATCCTGCACAATGTAATTAAATTCAAATTGTTCCTAAAGTTCGTCAAGACTCGGAACAAGCCTTAGACCTAAGCTTTGTAAGATCATGACAACAATAGTCCAGAGAAACATCAATCAAATAATTATTATAAAAACCCATAACATTCCGAAGATGGGAGAGGACCAAAACAAAAGGAATTAATTTTATAAAATAATTCTACCAATAACGAACATCATTCATAGCTAACAGTCAATGTTAATGTATGTTTTTCAGTCTTTTTGAATACCTGTTTTTACTGAGAGCATTCCTTTGGCTACCAAATAAGAATGTATGCCTGTATTTCAAAATTAGTCAAACTAAATAACTACTTATTTTAAATACGAGGGTAGAGCCATAAGTTTCCGGCCTCGCCGATAAGGATTATCGCCTTCACGAAAGCCTTATCTGGTGTCATCCTTGTCTTTTAAGTAAATAATTGCAGCTGTAACTTCCGATCCGCTGTGTTCAGTTGTTCCAATATAGTTCCATAAAGAAGGGTATGTATAGAAGATTGTGACATGCTCAAAATGGAGTATCGACCTATTATTAAGTTCTTCGCAAAAGAAGGACTTACTCCAAATGACATTCAACAGCGACTGGACGGTGTACATGAGGAAGTATCCCCCTCATATTCTAACGTAAAAGAATGGACCAAACTTTTTCGAGAAAGCATTGAAGAAGAAGCGCGTGCAGGTCGGCCCTTGGAGGTGCTCACTTCCGAAAACATCGCTCTTATGGAAAGAGAAGTTATGGAAGACCGGCGGCTCAAAGCTACAGAAATAACAGCAACGTTGGGCCTTTCTAAAACAACAGTCCTTCAAATTATTCATGAGCATTTAAACACGAATAAGCTCACTGCAAGATGGGTGCCTAGGCTTCTTTTCTCAGTCCAAAAGCAGCAAGAGTCATCTGTTGTCTGGCATTTTTGGAGCTGTGCCATGGCTACGAGAGAGAAGTTCTGCAAACCATTGTTACAGAAGATGAAACTATGGTCCCTCTACTATGATCCCTTGTCCATAAGAGAATCAATGGAGTGGCGTAAACCTGGCGAAGCATCGCCTCTAAAGGCCAAGGTCACTTAGTTAACCAAGAAGATCATGGCCAAAATCTTTTGGGACTGTGACGGAATGCTCCTCATTGACTTCCAGGAAAGGAACACCACAGTAAATGGGGAGTGCTATGCTGGCCTACTGCACAGACTGCGTGCTTCCATCAAAGAAACAAAGGCGAGGAAAGCCGAGTGGTGGTGTGCGCCTTCTTCACGACAAAGCGGCTGTGCAGACAACTCTTTTTGCAAAGGAAACTGTGAAGAAATGTGGCTTCAAGCAGATCTGCCATCCATCCCAGCCCGGATCTAGCTCCCAACGCCTATTTTCTCTTTTCAAAACTCTAGAAGAACCTTCGAGGAAGGCAATTTAAGTGTGACGAAGAAGTGATGGATGCGGTTCATGCCCATTTTGCAGACAAGAATTCTGATTTTGGGGGGGGGGGGGTTGAAATGCTAATTAAAAGATGTGAGAAGTGTATTCCAATAAAGGATAACTATAATGAAAAGTGAAATATAGTTTTTGTCTTTATCACACCTAAAAAAGGTTAGGCCAGAAATTTGCGGACCTACCCTCGTAAAATGTAATTTAAAAAATATCAATTTAGGTATTAAAGGATGTGTTTAAAACCAATATTAAATGAGCAAATATATATATATATATATATATATATATGTGTGTGTGTGTGTATGTATATTGTGTTCATTCAACAAAGTAACATAAGAGATTCAAAATGGTAAAGTTAGGAATAAAGTTATGGGTTGCAATTGACAATGATCAAAAACGAATTAAGAATTTAAAATTTAAAATTTAGAGACTATAGTTGTATTTTGGTAATAATTGTTTTAAAATGGTGTATATCCTATAAAAAGAACGGAATGTAAGCGGATTAGTCAGAAGTTTCGAAATAGAATGTATACCTAATATTAATCCTTGTAATATTACCAAAGTTAATTCTGTTTTCATCTCACAACTATGATTTATTTTTATCCTATCGTATTCAAACGATAATAAAAACGATCCAGTGGCAGGCCCCGATTGAAAATGAACGATGTGATAAGAATTTAATCTTCCCTAAAGTTTAAGTACTATAGGATAGGGGTGGCTTTTGAAATTCCAACATGGTGATGGTGACTGCCTTTGGTTTTAAGACTATCTCTCAAAATATAAACGGGCGTGCTATTTTTTTAAACTAAATTTATTTTAAACAGTTGTTATTTAGAGGTAAGTTTTGAAATAATATATAACAATTCAGCACACAGCAGATTTGAAGAAACAAAGTTTGTTTAGCTGGATGCAGTCAGAGGGTTTCACTGCGGAATCTCGTGATCAAGTAATTGTATATCAGTAATATAAGCCTTGACTTTACAGACTGGATTTGCAAATTCTTCGTTCAACTAGTTTCCTAATTGTTTTCCCAGTCTGAATGGATGGACGCCTTTACATATCTGCCATTTAACGTAAATTCATCAGGAGTGCGGTACCTCCCGATTAAAACTAGCGCTAGAACATGAACATTTAAAGGCAGACTGATAGATCACAGCGAGCAATTAAGATAAACGTAGGCAGATTTAATGATCATGTACGTCTCAGGAAGAATTAATGCTCTTAAAATTAAAGAAATTTTAAATAAAGCAGAAGGGACGGGCAATGCTCATGATGAGCCACAGAGCTGCATTTGGTGCCAGATCTTGTCTCTACAAGATGGAAGGAGAGAGCCGCAAGAGCAGCCTCATTAGGCAAGGAAGGGCACGAACTCCGGACCTCTCTACTGTAGAGCATGGTCCCTTTTAATGAAGCTAATAACCACTAATCACCTCAATTAGCCAGCACGTCTCACACACACACACACACACACAAACACAAACACCGGTTGTTCCTTTTTAATCGCACGGACAAAAAAGGTACCACGTATTGCCTCTCTAAGCTCCTTTGTAATTGTCTGGAAGCTTTGCGTTTGCAACCCAAGCAAATAAGGATCCTCTCTAAATCGTGCCTTCACTACTAATTTCACAAACTCGCTTGTTCCCTCTTCTTCGTTTGTTCTCTCACGCCCTGCGATTTCACTCTTGTTCCTCCATAAGCTTTCTCATTCTTCATCCTCTGATATCACTAGCATCACTAGCTCCTTCCTCTTTTTTCTACAAACTCCAGAATCAACTTCGGCATTTGTTTCTGTCACCTGAAATCTGAGATACGAAATATCGTAGTGTTCAGTTCACTTACTGCCGAACAGATTGCCTCCACCTTCTTGTGCACTGTGCCACACACAGCCAGAAACAATGTCCGATTCGGAAAACATCGTAAGCATTCTCGCCGACGCGGAGTTCACAATGCCACCTTCAAGTTATGCCATAAACAAGAAATGCGTTTGCTCTGACCGTGTGCTCTGATGGTTGAGTAGACAAAAGCAAGTGTAGCACAGGTTTGAATCTGAACCTGCT
Organism: Metallyticus violacea; assembly: GCA_030762175.1. Classification (NCBI taxonomy): domain Eukaryota; kingdom Metazoa; phylum Arthropoda; class Insecta; order Mantodea; family Metallyticidae; genus Metallyticus; species Metallyticus violacea. The sequence goes on from CM060842.1 coordinate 43,035,665, forward strand.
TATACTTATGTTATTTATTTGTTAGATATTGTGGCATATGGGGGAGGGGGCTTAATGATGGGGTTTAATAATGTAAATAATGATGGGAGCTGGAGAGTTGACTAACGACGCATGCGGAGAGAGGAGGGCTTCATTTGTCCCCTAAAACATCACACACTGCATGTGTATAATCTATTCACACATTTAAGGCGAGCCGTTCTCATTGCGCTAACGAAAGTAGAATAATTAATAGTGAACAGCTGCACGTTTTAGTTTAGTGCTGGTGTACAGTGTTACATATAATATATATATACATATATATGACCTCTAATTTATATACAAAAAATAAAGGATGTACCACGAAAGAAAGGAAACATTATACATAGTAAAGCTCGAAGAATTGAGAATATTGATTGTTGCATGTGATGGGTCCAGGCAATAAAGTTTGGATTAAAACATTCAAACTTACGTGTATCCCACTACACCGGTGTTCCAGTAGAACAAGTAGCAGAAGGGGGTGAAGAAGAAGAGAAGGGGGTGAAGCCCGCGTATCTTCTCTGTCTACTCCAGGAAATAGACCAGAGCATACAAAAGTGAATTCGAATATTTTTCACAAGAATAGGATACGCTGCTGCATAGACGAATTTTATTTAGTAAGAAAAGAAAATCCTACACATCCAAAATATAATGTTCGAAAAAGAAAGAATTGCATTTCCTTAAGGGTTCACTCTCTGAAATGAGTTCTTAAAGAAATGAATTGAAAATGGAAAATGTGGCTAAATTAAAGGAAAATATTAATTGAAAAGCCAAACATAAATGAAATGCGGTATCAGAAAGCAGTACGCCGCTCTAGGGATCAGAATCGTACTATTGAACATATACAATATTATATATAATATTGTATATTTTGTTTATTAGTGTTTAATGTCCTTTTTTTACTACTGAGACACTACAGGCGTTGGGCAATGATGATAAATTAAATGAAATGGTGAATTGTGAAAGGATATTTTTAAATAAACGTTCCAGATTTAAGTTCAGAGTACTTTTCCAGCATTTGCCATTTATTTATGAGGACTGAGGAAAACTTGGGAAAAGCCTCAATCATGGTGGGATTGCAATCCCAGAGTCCGTGCTTAACGACCTCAGCCACCCGTGGCGATTTTGTGCGCGCGCGTGTGTATACACATACTCTATATATATATATATATATATATGAAAAATAAAAATAAAGAAACACTATTAACAATGTAACAAATTAACACTAATAATAAAAGTAGATAAAGATAAAACACAGAGAAAGAGTCACACTCTCATTTCTAGTTTCATCTGTTTCCATGCATAACATTACCTTCGATACTCAATATTTACTTTTATCACTTTCACTTGTCTAGCTTCTTGCCATTGAAGAACTCCCAGTAGTTCGAAATATAGCAATTTCAAGTGTGACTCTTTCTCTGTGTTTTATCTTTATCTACTTTTATTATTAGTGTTAATTTGTTACATATATATATATATACACACACATCTGTGTGCAAGGATAAGTAGAAAAATGCGCTGTTCACCAACAGTTATGGGAACGGAAAGGTGCTCGTCTTTGCATTCCAAGCCCTTCATCATCGTCCTGGGTCGGTAACGTATCCTACTGTAATACCATGATGTAATTGTCACTATAAAGTTGCAATAGAAGCGATGAAAGTGTCCGTTTATTGTATAACTTGCTTAATCCTAAATCCCCTGCAGTTAGAAGCCATATTGTAAAAGATACATAGGAATCAGGAGTGTAGCACATTCCTAGTGTCCAGCCTTTCACTTAGCTGTTGGAAAAACTAGAAAATAGCGGGTGATCTCGGGCTGTTACAGAAATAACATATATATGCATTTTAAGATATTTAAAGTAAAAAAAAAAAAAAAAAAATTAAATCAATTATTTCGATTTCAAAATAAGTGACACACTAATAATTATTCTAGAGTGAAAAAGTAAAAAGGAAATATAAACTACCTTTAATACAATTAAAAAGTAATGTTTCGTATTAATTAAAAACAAAGATTAATTTTTCTTTTGGTGTGTAAGCATAATGAAATAAGTATTTGAAGTTATAGTATCCTGTTTATACATAATTTTTACTTATAAAAATAACAAATAAAACAATTCACGCATGGTTATAATTCGAACCTCTCGGTATTCCCATTGCTAAGTATCTACTTTTATCCGCTCAACTATCAACCCTCGCCTGCCATGGTGACGACAGAATGAGGATAACGCCTGTAATCCACGCGCAGAGGCATGCCGAGAATCAAACAGAACTAAGATAAACGTTTCAAGGGAATTTTTTATATTTACTTTTTTCTTCTTCTTCTCGGGTTGTACCGTCTGATTCTGTTGATGGGTGGTATTGTTTCTATAGCTCCCTTTCATGATTTCAACTGGCCTAATTTATTTTATTTTTTCTTAACTCCTTGCTTTGCAAGATCTACATGAGAGAAATGCATGTATCAAAGGTATTAAAAGGAAAGAGCCTGTTTAATTGGGTTTGGGGAGGAGAAAGATTTTTTGGAAATCAACAAACACTTAAATATTATTAAAATGTCCTCTACAGACAGTTATCAACAAACACTTAAATATTATTAAAATGTCCTCTACAGACAGTTGTTTCAAGTGCTTGGTATTATTCCAAAAATAATAGTAGACATTGATGACGAAAATAAAAGTAAACTTGTGTTTGATTAAAAAAATTAAAAGTGTACAGAAATTGGAACACGTTTGTACGACTTTTTCTTCTTCGATCACAGATTTAGCTCTGCCTGTTACGATCTCACTTTTTTTTTTTTTAATCTTCTTCGCTACGGAGTCTATGTCAGCATATTATTTTATATTCTGCTGTCATTCTTTTTAAGTGTTTTACCCAGTAATAATGGTTGCACTTCTAATTCTTTCCTTATCGTATCCTCATTTCTTATGATCTTTTGTGCAACCTTTTTTCAAAATATTTCTAATTGTTACATACACAGTTTTGAATTTCTATAATTTTATATTAACATCTATATCTTCTTCATATGCGACATCATAACCTAAACATTGAAAGTGTGATATTTTTGTTCTATTATTTTTTTCTTCCATCATAATTTTATGTTCATATTGGGTATTTACCTCCGAACGCCATTGCTTTTCTTTTAGTCTTTGAAATTATGTTGTATCCTTCATTTATTTAATATAGTTGTGTATTGCTGTATATTTTAAAAGAAGAAAAGCCAACCCTAGTTAGAATCAAAAGTCTTATGTTGGCGCAATGTCATGCTGCATAGTAGGTGGTTAGCATTGTCGGCTACAGGGTAGGAAGCCCTGGTTCGATTTCCGTTACCTACTGATATTTCCTTAATTAAGAAAGTTTGGAACGCTGTTCACCCAGGCTTATTGAGAACAAATGCGCTGCTGCCTGATGGATAGGTGGCGTCCTTTCTATTTGGGTAGCTTCATGAAGTCAACTGACAGGGTGCCGGTATGCTGATCATATCTTCACCCCTGCAATACTGCCCTCCATCAATGCGTGATACGATTTGTACTACAAGCTACAAACATATATGTTTTAATTTTTCATAACAAAAGTAAATGTTGGTATCTTTATGGTTGTTTATGTGTTCATGCTGTTTTATTTCTCATTACTAGACTGGCTTACTGGACATTAACTTCAACTCCACTTATCCCTACCCTTCGCCATGTTCTTCAACGTCGTTTTTGAACCTGTCTCAGGTTATATTTTTTTGCATTTAACCCTAGAATAATGCATCGCCTGTTTGGCCGCAGTAAGACAGTTCTAGCATTCTCTAGAAGATTAAGTTGTATACAGATTTTTAGGAAGTAGAGTTGAGGTAACAGTACTACCGGCTGCGGCCAACTTACTAGCAGAGATGAAAAAAATGTTGCGGACGATCAAGTTTTATAACTAAAGTTTATTAGTAAGGAATACTTACACATCAAAGTTATATAAAATAAAATTTGATAATATACAGGAACCTTTCTCCTTTACTGATACCTTTTTAGACGTTTTTATGCATTAGCAATTACTGGTGGGATTTTTAACAATTACTGAAATAAATTTCGTTTAGATCTGATAGGACTTGCTTTACTACACGCATTTCTATTCCCTGGTCCTCAAGATTCCTGCTGACTACTCAAGTTGCCAGTAACACTACTAGCACTACTCTCGTTACGTGTCAGTGGGGATCCCTGCGAGACAAGATTAGAAATGATCAACTCCATAGAGCCGTGGGGCAATACCAAGTTTAAGAGACTATGAAATCCTTTGAGAGCCACTGTCGAAGGGGAATGTTAATAAGATGGAACGTTTCCCACAGATGCAATCTCGAGACATCTGCCACAACCATCAAGAGGAATGAGTCAAAACCAACAACACTTGTCCTTAAGGACCTCCCGTCCGGGATACAAATCGTTCCCTTCCCAAATTAAAAGCTGTTAAACACATCAAGGCAGGAGGGTGATAATGGATACGGGATTTAATCAATTCTCGCACAAAGAAACGAGGGACTGCGGGGGTGATGTCTCTCATTACGTAGCGGGTTAATGGCGTCGTCATCAGAAAGGAGCTGGGAAACAGTGCTGCCAAGCGACGGCAACAAATATCCTACCGTAATTATACAGACGGCAAGGTAAAGGAGCGCTGTGTTACGAGCTTGCTGAGACGCGATCAAGTATTATTGCATCTCAAAACAGCACCTTTACAATTAATGCGGTAATTCCACTACCTCGTGCTGAGAAAATTATCTCTTTCCGAGGTTAAGTACCAACAATGATAATAGTTGTTTCTAAAGCTTAGGCATCCGTGCACAAATAATCTTCCTGCAAAAGTAATTCTACTTATTGTGGATAATTACAAAACAATGTACCTACGACGCAGGAAGAAGAGCTTAGTACAACCTGTAATGCCTTAATGTGCTATAAAGTAATATTTTCAAAAGTTTAAAAATAAATTTAAAAATCACCGGTTGACATCACGAAAAGAATTTTATGTGGAAAGCAAACAGAAAACATACTCGAGTTTCTGTATACCAAAACTGGGTAAAAAAATTATAGTGCAAGAGCTGTACAAGCACTGACCCTTGAGCGGCCTTTTTGAATGCTAAATCTTTATCTAGTTTTCGGCTACATATACGGTTCAGTATTGATAATGCAACTCTTCCTCAAAAAATTTCGAAATGAAAATATAAATACCTATTTTAGGACAGTGTAGGCAAAAACTTTCAACTACCATTATCCACACATTTATGAAACTTCTAGCTCCTCCTCCCTCCGATTCATTTCCTTTATCTAGCGGTAAAAGTACATGATCATACTTTTGAATTCATCTATTTGACTTTGTTACACGTAGAAATTGCATAAAAATACCAGTTACTATAACATATAGTTGGACCTTGTCCTTTTTACCGTGTGATCAATGAAGGTTCCCCCACGACGCGGGGTTTTTCCTATGAGCGAGCTCCCACTCGTTTGCCGCGCAGTGGAGGGCTAGAAAGCCTGCTTGCTTACTTGTTGACCTTGCTGACCGTAGTAGATGTAGTGCAGTTGTTCCCGGGTGTATGTTGTGTTGTTCATGTCTTAATTCGACAGTATACAATAAAGTATATTATTCTTGTGTGTTTACAACTGCACATGTGTTAACTCGGTTGTGAAAGAATCATTGAACCATTTTTTATAGCATACAGCTGATTCTGTTACTTATGTGACTAACATACTAAGCCCCTTTTCCAGAGAATTAACTGACAGGGAGCGTGATCATGTATTTTTCAAAAAAACTCTGCTGCTATTGCTCACTCTGCGAATAATTCCAAGAGAGCAATTCACAAGACAGAGTTATTAGCAGGGATTTGTGGTCCCCTCGGTCCCCCAATTTAACAACCTGTGATTACAATCTCTGGGATAAATTAAAAATGCAGGGTACAAGACGAATCCACACAACATACAAGAACTCATAATATTCTTCCGATAATTATCCCGGTTATTAAAAATGAATTACAGAGTGATGATTAATATCCTAAAGAGATGTCCAAAATGTGTGGAGAATGAAGGCGGGCAATATTAGTACCTCATTTGATAATTTGGTAAGTAATGATGCTCTTAAATTGATTGGTTTGATTTATTGTTTTACCCTTCCGCTTATCACCGAGACCCCGCTGACCGGCTAACGAGCGGTGTCCTCACCCATAGGCAAAACACTCCGGAGAGAGGGGGAACAAAACTGATCGAAAGGTATCTGCACATCATTGGCATTTCCCAAGACTAAGCTTCAGGAAATATGGAGAGGTTCCTAAAACATCTTCACATATATGCAGTTCTTGCAAAATACTAAATAGGTATTTAACTTTGGGATCTCTCTTTTTAGACTTAGAGGATATTAGAACAACTAATATCTAGAACACATACTTTATAGGGATTGTGGACTTTGAACAACAGGTCTCTTAAACTCTTACATGCAAGAACTTTCACATACATACATAACATAGTCAGGAACGAAACTCCCATTTAACCTACCCAAAATTAATGTCTTGGCTTGTGAATATTAATTTTTATTGACGAATTGAAAGATTTCGTTGTTTGAACTAGTGGGGTTTCTGTAACATAGATAGCCGAACAGCAATAATACGGTGGAAGATCCAGTCTGTCTTGCGCAAGCGCAGTAGTGATTTTTCAAGTCTGTTAGGAGGAGGTGAAGGGGGTCCTGAATTTATTTTCGTTAACAAGTTTGCCTTGGATTCAGCCTAGTGTATTATGTCTGCCCTTTTCTGGGATTTAAGAGAACCCGAATCCCGACAGAATGGGTATGTAGACGATATAAATTTAACATATTACATTATATAGTTATGGTTGTACTAAGCACATGGAATGATGTAATTATTTATTTTCACAGCACGCGCCATTTACAATGACCTGTTATTGCAACTCATTCTTAAACTCTCTTATCATATTTTAGTTTACGCGGGACCGGGATCGATTGATAAATCGGTAAATCTCCATTTATAACTGTTTTCTCTCTGTTACTGTGTGTTTATCAATTGCAGCAGAACGGTGCAGTGCCTTACAAGGATAGTAGTAAAAATTTCAGTAAAATGTTCATTAATTTCTACTGTGATTGGTGCATTTGCACGAAAAGTACCGGAGAATTAAGATTATATACAAACAGATTTATGAAAACATAGATATTTTTAAATATTGTTTGTAAATAAATTCAATTAGTGCTTATTGAAAACATTTTATAATATTACTGAGCTATTTTCATGGTACATTTAGCATAAATTACATTTTCCATTAACGACATTTCATGTCTGTCTATGCATATCGTAAATAGCCATGGTTCACTAGCAGTAGTCAGTTAGTTTGCTTGTTAAACACTAGCTAACATTAGCCTATCAACCGTAGGAGATGAGGTAGTTGCTTGTACGGCTAAACAAATGTACAGTGCTACTTAACGTGGGGGAAACCTCTCGAAAATTGTGGGAAAACATACGTACAAACAAAATGTTTCATATAAATATATGGTAAATTTCTTTCAGCTTTCTCACATATTCCAGGTATCTAATGACTTTATAAGTAGAAAGCCAATGAATTGAAGTTCGGAAAACGAAGAAAGTATCCCCACCTGTGGTGCCTCAGTAGTAAAAACAGGCGTTAAACACTATTCGGACCATCGCTTAGCTTCTAAAGGAAAATGATGCGGTGCCCCGTCATGCATGAACCGCATACATCATATTAAGTTTAATGAAACTTCTGCAACAAAGCATTTAAATAGCCCCTTAAAAACCAAGCACGATGTTGCTGCTAATGTTACACATGAAATATAAGCACTGATTAACGTCCCATCTATTATTCCATTCCATCATTAATGCTAATCCTTGGTTAGTGCCTTGCTCCCAAAAGTACGGCAACTTGCTAAATGATATTTGGATTTGACTGGAATCTACAATATGACATCAACTGGTATAGGAAACAAATGTATATTACTTGTTTATCAGTAAATGCCCAAAAAAGTAAAAAGTTGTAATTAAAAACTAAGTTGATTATATGAACATTTCTGTTTATTTTAGGTCCTCTATCAATTACCCAGAATTTTACCCACTTGCTAACCATCCTGTATAAGGAAGAAGCTGCTCGTTTTTGTGATGACAAGCCACTTGTTAGTCGTATATTCTAAAAAGATTCCCTGAACATTTCTCTAGTATCAGATAAGAGCGACTGGCATGTCGACAGTGTTTGTATACCTCACAAACCAGCCCAATAAGAAACCTTTCCTTGGCAAGATTACACCGATCCCCTTTAGATGCAATAATATTGCTATTAAAAATATAAACACAACCCGAGAAAAAAGTCCATAAGAAATAAACATTATCTCAGGAATGCTTATAGTTGGGATAGAAGGAAATAAAGCGGCCAACCAAATAATTAAGAAGCTGCTACAAAGAACCTGATATTTGTCCAAGCTTATAACGATAATTACAGAAAAAAAATCGCACATACGCGGCAATAATGGTTGCATTTCATGAAAGATTTGGAATATTTCTCTCTTGGATTAGATAGTTCTGCAGGAACTGTGCGCTTTCCACAAACTTACAGCCTTAACTAGCTGTGATAATTTATCACAATTCTAATCTCGACAGGTTAGAAATTATGGGTACTCCAATGTGCACTGTAATAATAGAGAACATACTGCACCATTTGATTTATAACTGTAATATCCTAGGCCAACAAATGATACAGATATGAAGCATTATAGTAGTTATGAGTGGCTTTGTTAAATAAGATTTTTATCGGAAATTATCTTGGAATATTTATCAGGATTATTGAACCCATAGTACTAAAAACTTGGAAATTGGGGCATTAAAGTTAATTGGTTATGAATACATTTTCATAAATATATACAGAAATGATAAACTTTTACACACACTAATTATTAGTTATGTAGTATTAATCTATGAGCAATGAACTGCATTTGAATACCGAAAACTTTACAGAAAGTCAATAAGTGTGAAATATGTCCAGTAAAGAGGACAACATTCAATATTTCTGTGGATGAATTTTCCTCGTTTATTTCCAAAAATACAACTAAAATTAATAACGATTAAAAACGTATTTTTATTAAAATTACTACCTTTCAACTTACGGCGTAACAGTATAATACATTTCGCAATATAAAGTTACATTTTAACAATCATTAACATTGATAGTACAATGAGGTTTTTTTAATTGGGGGCCGGCAGAGCGCGGCTGTATACTGGCTGTATGAGGGAAGCTCTGTCAACAAGTAATTTTGCTTCTCTTCTTACTTTCATGGTAACGTGTGCCTAATTGTTCTTCGTTAGTTATGCCAGCACATCAGTCTTGAAGAACGGGTTTTTATATGTGAAAAAGGATTCTTAAATACAGGTGGTAAGGCGATTCGCAAGAAAATATCCTGATGATCGTGTTTCAAATAGTTTAAATATATATTACTGTTTACTGCTAATAAATAATAATAATAATATAAACAAAAAATGCGCCATTTGATTTCCCACGTCAGCTGGTTAGGCTGTTACACAGTATCAACTGTTGGCTCATTTGTTAAAAACTACGAGGGACAGGATCTCTCAATGACAAGAAACGTGTTCCGAGTTCGTGTTTCATGTAACTGGATGTAAGACAAGAATTTAAGATTCCGACGATGCAAACCTAGTGCTAGAGTATGTTCTCAACCTACAACTCTTGGGTGAGATGATACGATGCTGTAAACAGTGCTATCTTTTACCGTAGTGTCAATGGAACATAATATTTGAAAACAGATCACAATAACAACATTAATCCACCACTGTGGATAACTAAAAAGCCCCTTCTCTTATGAGGGGCATGCAAGGCGCTTGTAGAAGCTCAAAATTCTTCCTTACAATCATAAAAATTACTCTCAGACTGCAAAGATTGACGATATTTTGAAGGAAAGATAGTTCAGCCGCGCGTGCGCAGACTTGTACGGCTCCCACTTTTCTCTCTCTGCGTCTCGCCCCGTAAAGACATGGGCAAGAAAGTCAGACAACAGTATCGCTGCTGAGGGCCATCATTTTCACATCTTATAACACAAGTTAGTGCTTATTGTTATCACAACTTTTAAACACAGTATCGTATTATGCTTTCAGTAAAAATATAACTACTAATATATATATAAAAGAAAACTAAAAATAATGTAGCACTTGTGACTTTCTCTTAGTGTTTTATCCATTTCTGCTTTTATAAACTATATATATATATTAACTTTACGCGCAACGACTGTTTTCCTTTTATCCAGTTCGGAGACTCCAGTAAGCACTCTGTATAAAACAGATAATACATATACCTGGGATTATGGGCTAAATACCTATTTGTTTCCTATAGAAATAAAAACATCAGTTAAATATATTTATGTTTTATATAAAATGTGTGTACATATATATTGAAAAAGGTTTTAAGATGTTTAAAATGCCATTTTTTTTAGATCTTTTTTATATTTTTTAGTGCAGCAATGAAATAGAAAAAGTTGGTTTCATGTCCTGGTAACAGTTTGTTGTAGAAATGAAGAAATTCTTCAAAAGCAACCTGTTTTGTTGAACAGTTGAGCCATAAAAGAGCAGCGTCCTTGTGAGATACTCAATTTTCGTACATGTATTGAACACGTGATATACGCATCGAGTAGTAGCGCAGTTATTTTAAATTCAAAATAAAATTGGGAATAAATTGTGAGGTGCCAAAAGAAAAAGCAAATAACAAGAAACGCACTCGTTCAGCACTGGATCCCATATTAACTCACGATGGGAAAAGTATATTTTGCCCCTTTTGTTACGAGGTGAATAACAAAACAAAACGAAAGAATCAACCACGACTAAAATTTTAGCATATAAACAAGCGGGAGCGAAAACACAAAGTGTAATAACAAGGATCGGAATAAATTTATAGATAAATGAATAAATATGTTGGAAAGATATCCTGAATTTCTAATTGCGTTATGTGTTGAATGGGGGATTCTAAGGAACTGTCTATGGAAAATTTAGATAGATCTACTGGCTGTCAACGTTCAACCTCAGAGCGCAAACACGAGCGAATGAATTTTCACACACATATTGTCATAAAAATTTCAGTGTCACTGATAATATTTTAACATATTTGTTTCATGAAACAAATTATTGTCACATATAATACTGGCAATCCGACATATTTGCAAAATTATCAAGCAAATGTGACAGGACAAGACAGCGTTTATCTCTCATATGCCGGCAATGGCGGCAGCTATGTGCGATATGATATAATATTTGACTTTATGGGATATACGATAGTGCCTGTGAAATAAACTTACAATAGTTTAAGCATTTATTTTTTTCCAAATTTTACATCACAAAGAAAAGATCATTATGGTTTGCTTCCGTAGATATATACGATTATATATACCGAGCGTGCTAAAAAAAAGGTATACACACTTTCACAGTAGATATCTATTTAATATATTTCAAAGTTGGACCGAAAAACAACAGTAATGTGTAACGCTAGCGTTGCTACAACAAAATGCAGCCAAGATTATGTTTGAAAAGCGAAAAGCAATTTTGAAGTGATATCTATTGGAAAATCGAGAGTATTGCTGTAATTCAAATGCAACGGTGACGTGTGTACAGAACAGAACCATCGTTGAACTTCTCATAAGGATGTTGTATCCTGTAGAAAACCAGTTACACTGGCAGCACTTCGGCAAGAAATTGAAACGGCATGTGCTGCAATCGCTAAGGACACTTTCGTAAACGTTGCTCAATCAGTAGTTCAACGTACTCAGAAGTGTATAGACGCCGATGGTGGGCATTTTGAGCAACTGTTATAACAGTTGTAACTGTAAAAGTCTTGATGTGCTCATCATTTTCTGTTTGTGTGAATTCAGTTTTGTTATATTAACACAGTTTTTTCTTTGCTTGAAGTGTGTATATATTTTTGGCACCCTCTGTATGGTTGGCCATAGCTAATTTATTGTTTGTGTTGTTTGTTTACATTTAGTATGAATATGCAATAAAGTGACAAGAGATAATTCTTTAAATGTAGAAAATGACAGATAATAATGTGCTAAAAAGTATTTACATTATAATATAATTAATCAACGCAAAGAAAGTAAAAATTAATGCTCGATAAATAACAAAGAATCTTCAATGAATACAGCTATTGCTTCTATCTTAATTTGTTGACAATTTGTTTGTACATAATTGTGAGCTTTATGAAACAGCAATTTGACAAGCTGCACTTTTATACTTGTCATATATGACATATTTGTAAGTTATATGAAACAACTAACTCACAATGTACAGGCAAATTTAACAAATTGTCAACTTCTATGAAACAGGGTCCTGTTCTTGGCTCAGCACGATGCGCGAACAGGTAAAAATAATTCTCCCTATATACAGCGAGATGGCCGCAATAGAAAATAATTTAAAAATTACCTAATTATACAGCGAGATGGCCGCAATAGAAAATAACTTAAAAATTACCTAATTGCAACAGGTTGAGGAATGTAGAAAGATGATAGCTTTAGATAACAAAAATGAAATACTCCATTCCTAAGTTGCATGCTCTTAAATATTATTTTTGAAAAATAAGACCAACTATGAAACTGCGAATATGCCTGCTGAAATTTGAAGCACATTTTTTCTAATCGTCATAAGTACAAAATTTCCATTTACAGTTTAAAAATCTTAAATATACTAAAACCTATTATTTCTCTGAAATTTTGGATATAAATAATTTTAATGCCTTGTAGTATAGTATCATCATTTTACCTGGGCTCGCTCTCGATATTACGTGATGGTCGCGCAATTGCACAGTGCAATTAGCCTACACTCGGACCCACGCACGATTAGCAAAAGCACATGTTAATGCTCTTATGGATCTAAATCGGTAAAATAATTTTGTAATTTTCAATTATAAACGGTCTAAAAAGCTTATCTTTTTAAGTTTGTTATGATTTGGATTATTAGGGACGAAGGATGCCTTCAAGAGCTGATCGTTTCGGCTACTCTCCCAGTATGGGAAAGGGATGAGGTGAGAAAGACACTGGCAAACAGAGGTGGTAAGGCGCAGACCTGGATAGGCTGAAATTTTTCTAGATAAAACACTCCGACTTTCCAAGGAGTTTCACCCTCACAGAAGGGCGACTTTTATACCAGATGCAGGTGCAGAAAATTTTCCAAAAGGTCACTCCTCATACCGTCCACTTCTTCTGGTACTTTCGACACAAAAGGAATGGAATGAGATGAAATTGGAGAACGAAATTTGTAGAATGTAAATATTCACTCCAGCATTCCCTTAAGTGACCAGTGGAAACCACGAAAAAACGGTCCAAGGATCTTCTCAATGCCAGTCTCAAGTTTCCGTCCAAGTCAACCCGCGGGGTAAGATGATAATATAAAAGTGCTTACCGAATGCTGCGAGAAATGCATTGTAGCGTCTAAACGATTCCGTTTATATACTCTGTATTTTAAACTGCCTTACAATAGAAATTGGAGAATCTTAAACATGGGAAAAGAGCACACCAAAAAAAAAACATCACTTATTATCTATTAAAACTATCTACGACATAAAGCTATTTTTTATTTGTTATGAAGTTACAACGTATGAAACATGTTTTTTTTTTTTTTTTTTTTTTTTTCTGTACCGTGACTCAAACAGCGCGCAAACAAATAGGGGTGAAACAGTACAACATACTGATAAACGCACCAATACTCATTGACAATGACATTTACCACTGCGCGCTTATTGCTTCAGGCGTGTTCATGGTGTCTAAAATTGGGCCCAGGTCAAATTTTGGAATAATATACTGAATATAGGTGGAGATCAAACGAGGCTGAAACATTATCCAGAAAAGCTTCCCATCCTTTACCTAAAGTTCACATGTTAATGAAGATAATCTTGTTTTCAAAGCAAGCACTTACATAGATTGTAAAATAAGCTCAACATTTTTCAGAGAAAAGGGGGCGGGTAGCAGGTTTGGCATGTCTGGTCCACACTACAACATTTCCCTAGTAATATCCGTCAAAGACCGCTGCCAATACCTGTAACAAAATGCGAATTGAAATGTTGCCAGCTTTAAAATGTTTTACTCGAGATCACTGCACAGCATTCACAATGCCCATATCTAGGTGGAGAGGATATAGTGATAAGTGTTCCTCGAGTACATAATATCAACCGTAACAGAGTGAAAAAGTATATAGCAGGACATTCTCTTGAAGTAACTATGGGCAAAGCAGGAAGTGATTGAAAATAATAGCACGAGAATACTTTTTTAAGACATGAAATACACTTTAATCACATGTTTTATACCGGTTTTTAAACGAAGTTCCTTTCTTCTGACAAACTTCTTGTCCTCAACAAGTAGCACGTGTTGTAATTCAAAAGATATGAGATTAAAATTGTTATAGAGCTGGGATATGGAAAACTGATCTTATTCCATGAGCAGGTGCTGCCTCGTCCTGTAGACCGTGCTTTTTGAAGCCTTGTGCAATGAGCAAGAAAGCAGTTTTTCTCCTTATTTTAATACCATCCCAAACCTCAACAAACTGCATTTTTTTATGAAAAAGAAATTCAGGCTAGCACACTTCATTATATGTGTGGGAGTATTCTACAACGCAGATCTCTTCAATAGCGAAATAATGTTTTCGCGCCTATTCTTTGTGGTCCGACGGAAAACCGCACGACACATTTCATGACAAACTGTCGTTTATAGGGCTTTAGTTGTCATTCACATTTTACCATTCAACAAATGGACTGCTAATTTAACTCTGTCCGCTAATTTTGTCGATAAGACTCGAGTTTAGCTTGATTTCCTTGCAATTTCGTGATGCCAGAGCATCATTTTCTCCCTTTATCTGAATGATTTTCTTAAAAGCAAAGCTCTTAATATTGATAGAACTCTGAATTTGAGTATTCTAGAAGACGCACGTTGATAACACTTTAGACAATGATAACAATACTAACACATTTGTTATTTCATACCTTTTTACACAAGCTAACAATGTAGTTGGTTTACATAAAGTACTCCAGCGAAAATTGATTTTATTTATGGACGCTCTTTAACATCTCAGGTCATCAGCGTCCCATTCAACTCAGGGCGTGAAACGGCCGACAAATTTTGCTCAGAGGCCTCTCTTTCAGGCTTGAGGTTCTTTTTCGTGCCATAAATGTACGACACGGGACCCACGGCTTTACTTCCCTTCCGAAGGAAGCCATACCGATTTTTACGCTCGAAAAAATCCATCGGTCCTGGCCGGGTTCGAACCCGCGTTCTTGGGTGTAGGAGGCAAGTATGGTAACCACTACACCACCAGGACCAACAGATGACAGTGTGTTGCACTCATTCTCGGCCCCTGATTTTACCGTATAACTTCCAGGCTACTTGATGTAATTCCCTGATATATGGCACAGACATGTCTTGATGTATGGGAAACACACATATTTCATAGGCATTAGCATCGGGGTATACCTGCATAGACTCTTCCATGTTACATAAAGCATTCACATTCACAATTTCAATGTTCATTGACTATGCTGATGTTTTGATAAGACAGACACTCTGACGAAAACCAACATTATGGAGTTTCCCCATCATCGAATGATTCACAAACCCGTGGCAGATTTGTATATATACTTCTACTTTTTATATACACAATAAAGTTTTAAAATTTACTTCCAAGTACATACAATAACAGTTGGAATTGTTAAAGTATATACTAACGCACATATATTTTGCATAGCATCTTTGTCGTTGAGAAGCATATCACTAGGTATCTAGGCTAGTACTATCACATGTTCATGTGCCCTCCACTGAGGTAAACAGGCGCATCTTTCTGACTACGGTTTGGCATGAATCTTATCGATTTGATTCAAGAATTTTCGCGAGCATTTCCATGCCTGTTTGAGATTCAAAGACCTATAAAATCAAACAATCGTTGAATACTGTACTCAGAAAGTCCAAACACGGGCTGTAGCCCAGTCTTTCATGAACAGCTTCATGTGAATTCAATGGCAAGAAATTGTGTAAAATCGTTCCGAACATACGCAAATACCACTGCAAAATGCTCTTTTCATTAAAAAGATACGCATGCCTGAATAAAGCTATCAAAACTGTACTTTTTTTTATCAACAAAGTATTTTTCCTTACTTTTACACATACATTGCATGGTGTATCAGTATATTTTGAGTATCCTCCACTCAAGTATGCCAACTTTCATGCGCCAGAAGAAAACCAAGATGTGTCCTTGGAGAAATGACTCAATAATATGGGCGGAGAATGATAGTTCGCAAAATATAACAATAATTATTGAAATATTAATTTGCTAGAGAGCCTCAAGCTATGTACATAGCACATACAAAATTGTTTAAAGTGTAAAATAACAAACAAACAAAAAAAACGTACAGCAGCAATAAAGCAAGATGAATTTACAATATGATTGTGTTCAAGAAAATAATAAATGTATAAAACAAAGGTTCACATAATAGATCGTAAAAGAGTTGCCTCACTTAACCTGACAATTATATCAACTCTGGGCTTTAGTGAGACTAAAGCATTTTTAAAGATACAAAACTTAAAAGCTTGGCACGAATAATTAATAGCACTTTCCCAATTTCCCTAACAGTGCATACTATTTGACAATACATTACACATGCACATCAAACAAAATGGCAAATATTTACAATCTTAACCAATTAAAGTGCCTTTAAGATTGAAATAGCCTTTGTTCATTCAAAAATACTTGGGTCAATGGGTACACGAAATGAAGGAGCTCCATAGAAAATGTCTAATTAAAAGAGCCGAAATATTCCTAACCCACCAGAGCCGAGTCTCAATCGGAAGAGAAATAGGAAGGTGTCTTGGGGGAACTCCGTAGCATAGTCGTAGAAACAGTCCTTACGACATACTCCCTTTAAAATATGAATATATTATAATATGTATGTTGGAAACGTAATCATATTTTGTCCACTGCAATTAGTAATATAAATACTGTGTGTGTGGGGGGGGGATCTAAAGTTTAACTTCGTGAATTGTACGTCAATAAAAGAGAAAGTTCTCTGGTGTAATTGTTTACGGGAGCCCGAAACGCCAAGGAGGCCATAAACCGCTACTCAAAGGAAGTATAAACCCAAAGGAACCAGTGTTATGCCACTTTATAAAAACCTTTCTATGGCGAGTGTTAATAAAGCCAAAGCCTTTTAAATACATTAAGGGGAATGAACATGCCAGCTGCTTGTACAGGTATCTTTAAACAAATGTGAATAAATGTTTTAAACTTTCAAATAGTAGTGGGACGTATGCGTTGGCAGGTGAATTTGAACCAGCCAATAGCAGATGTATATTTTGAATTGTTTAAGCAAGGCGCGAGACTTGCGCATCTTGTATGACCCCCATGGCTTAGTGAAGGCAGCAATTATTTAATTTGAATCGAATATATAAGAAGGCGTTTGCTCCACTGGGGCATCAGTTTACAGAATCAGTCCATGCTCAGTTGTAAGATCTACAGTCTGCGACACTAATCTTGACGCCTTACATTCTGCAAGGACGCAATTCACATGCTCACTTCAGAAACTCAGTTTGGCAATTCGGTTGATATATCAGATAGTCACACGATCAGTTTAGTTAGATAATCAATTCAAGCGTCTCCTTGAAGTCGCGGCAATTAAATTTATATTGGACGCAGTTATGTTCTAACGTACGCAGAACACCAGAGGACGCGAAAGATCTTGCAAATAACAAATTACCATACATATTATGTCGCATCGCGTGATTATTTACACAGCTGATATTCTCTCCCAGTCCTGTTAAGCATAATTCACAAAATACCGGAGCAAAACCCTGAGATACTGTTGTGAACAACCACAGCAATCAATAGTCTATCAACGATACGCCATTACAAAATATGGCGATCAGCAACTAAATCGCTAAATAATTAGCGACCAATCTGTCACCACCGACAAAACCGCTTCAAAATTGGTGCCCAACCCGGGGCACTCAGCCTGTCAAATGCTTCACCGTTCACCCTTAATTCCGTTACTAAAAAGTTTGCTTCCGTAATAGGCCAACACTCCTCAAAATCAATCGCTGAGGAAGAAAAATAGAAGAAGGTAAGGTAAAGAAACAGCTCATCGTGACCAGGATATTCGCGCAAAAACGAGAAACATGCATAATTTTTTTTTTTTTGTCTAAAAGAAAGTTGCAATCCTCTGTCGTCATCCTGTTGTGAGAGTATGTGTAATAGTTGTTCTGTATGGGCAGATTTTGAAATCATTTTTCAAAATTCCCCGCATTGTACAGCGAGAGATATTCTCATTTTTCATGGAGCTTGTCACGCAGTCTTCCGCGGCCTGAGATGCAGCGCTTCAGTGTTTTTATACAGACAAACTGCTAGCATCCGAGGTCCTTTTCCTTTCTTCTCGCCGTCTTCGTCCTTCTTCGCTGCAACATACTTTGTTTCGACACAGTGAACCATTTACTAAAACGAAAGCTACAAGAAATACACCGACAGAATTGTCTCTGCAGGCCTTTCTAAATAACATTAAAACAGTGAAGTACTAAATGAATGATAGGGCAATACGGAGGTGCGACATTCTGTATATTGCTTTAACAGACCTCTAAATTATCAGAAGTAATATCACTCGCTACGTTTAAAATAAGAATTTAAATATAATTTTCTAAACTTGACTTACAAAATTGTAATAATTATATATTTGTACTTAACCTTTTCAAGCCATCTTGCAACAGAAGAATGCCGATTGTCAGTAATGCCAACAGAGAAGAGCAAAATACCGGTTTGAATAGAATAGGAATAAAAGTGACAAATATTTGAAATTCGCGCACAGAATATTAACACTTGTGCAAAATGTTATACTTATGAATGTCTATTCTATTCAGAAATCGTGAGACTGAAATGAGCAAAAGTCGACTATTACAATCGCTACCGTTCGATTTTCTAATACCAACTAAGAACGAGAGAGAGAAAAAATAACATACAGTGTCTGTATTTTTATTTGTATTCTGTAGTTTATGATTCCTAATTTGAAGCATCACCAAAACGCTTTGAAGAACCCTCCATTTTGCGTTATGATTGTCGATTGTCCATGCTTTTGCTGCTATCAACAGCTCCCCACCGTCTCTAGCAAAGTGGTCAGTGATGCATGTTCAGGAATTATTTTATGGAGGTATAGGGTTGGCTACACTGACCACAACACAAATGCATGTCGCGTGATAAAAGGGATTTGATACTTTTACTTTTTTTCTCAATACTTTCACTCCGTAATCCAGCTGTTTTGTTTCGTTTCATTGGTTCGATTTTAAGATGACGTCACATGAGTGACATAGTCATTATAACATCTCACTCAATTTTTGCTGCATCTATCGGTATCCCAAAATTATGAGATAGAAAGCAAACTGCAGGAAACATTACATGTTTTCATTGTAGGAAAACATACTAAAAGAGTCGGAGATCTATCTGCATTATAATTATTATATATTATAAATCCCATTGTTTATAATATCATTTTAATTCACTTTTACGCAATAGTTATGGGGTATATTAATAGATATGCACTATGGTACCTTCTTGCACGTTTCATTTGTTTTTCCTGACCCCTACTGGCCAAACTCCAGTGAGCTTGAACTCAGTAGGGTCACGTTTTCACGTTTACTCCCTCAAATAATTTCAACGTCAGAATATGATGCGTGTGCGTGTTTGTCAGAGGCAAATGTTGGGAGCGTCATTAAAACGAAAGTTACATTCATAGCACGATTGTTTTTCGAAGAAAAAAAATAATAAAATAATAAAAAGTTTTTCCACATTTTGCCTTCTTTTACCGGGTTTGACTTTTAAAAAAATAGAATCATGAAAATGTATAAAAAGAGCCGGGAAACATAATATGTTCACTGATTTTGAAATACTTCTTTAAATACTCCGCATTCCTATGTTTCAAAATACAGATTAATGGACTGCAAAACACTACCCTTAAGTATCTGCAATAATACGAGAATAAACAAAACCGTATGAGATGACAGAAAATAAAAATTAAGTTCGACATATGTTAAATGTTAAAAATGATATATAAATATATGGTATTTTGCTATTATTTCCGTTTACTACATGAGTAAACATGTTTGGCAGAAAAATACATGTGTTAAAAAAAGAACAATTGAAATAATTTTAAGCGTACTTACATAATTATGAGTAAATATTTAACTTTCTTATCCCCGAGAGAGTAATGATAATAGAGAACCACAACTTTTCTACTCAAAACTATTTTAAAGAAAAACTGTAATTTCGATGCTCTTAGTAAAGATACAAAATAAAATATAAATTAACAATGAATTAGCCAAAGTTATTGAGACACTAATTGTTACAGATATTTTAGTTTTTCTCTATAATTTTGTAACATTTCCATGTCTATAAAGGATATCTTATGAATGAGATCCCTCATTATTTTCTGCTGGCATAAGGCAGAATATATGCCAAATCGCAATGAGTAGCACTTTTGAGTATGAGACGCGATCCATAATTTTCCGGCTTCACTTTGTTAAGTAGGTAATATAATAAAAATACAGATATTATGTTAACGTAATCTACCTTTACTAAAATGAACTTCTCACATCTCTGGGTTAACAACTCAATCCCCTTAAAAATACAAAACTTGCAAAATGTTGGTGAACAGCGCCATTCAGCTCATTATCGTTGGTGTATCTTTGTCCTAGACAGTCGGTGTTCAGTTTTGAAAATGGGTAACAGTTGCTAAAAGCGACGAGCACGGGAAACAGCAGCAATATGAACTGGTAGCTCTCATGTAGCAGACAAATTCCTACCTCTCAGCATCCGTCACAGTCATGTCCCTTTCTTTGAAGTCTATCATCACAATGTCTCTGCAGTCCAAAAAAAATGTCACCATGATCTCCTTCGGGTACTGTGTGATGCTGGCCTCTCTAGGGGGTGTTTACTCTTCTTCCACCCTCCATTGATTCTGTTTTTAGAAGAGGGTTATAATAGACGACCATAGTTTCGTTCCCTTTAACGTTCAAAAGGTTCAAAAACTTCTGAAAACATTCCACGCGCACCTGCATTTGAACAGTTGGAAGAATTCGGGGCATCCTCTTGCATTGAGTTGATGTATATACAAACACTGATGAAGAGTGAAGAAGTACAATTGTTTAGAAAGCGGTTTCTTTTGTCTTCAGATTCCTGTCTTCTTCACTAGGTATATATTTTTTGTGGCAACGCATTCTCCGACCTATCTTCACGTGGTTCATCTTCTAGGCTCTATCTGCCGAATATAAAATTTGGCCACTCCTGATATACCGTCAAGTGCACTGGCTGAAAGCCCTCCTTTAGTTAAAAATTTAATCTCGCTCCTCTAAATTAAATTTGTAACGTCAGGCTGCATTATTGAATGCTATATACGCATGAATACAGAAGTTGCCTACTTACAAACCAATTTAGTTCTGCTAAAACATAATTTAAGGATGAGAAAAGTTGATAAAATAAAAAGTGGATACCAATCTTTGAGCCACATAATGGAGAATATTAATTAAACTGATATTATATATAAGAATAGAAGAAGAAGAAGAAGAAGAAGAAGAAGAAGAAGAAGAAGAAGAAATTGTTGATAAAGAGTATATGTAACTAAGTAAAGGACCAGAAGGAACAAAAAAGTATTCATAATAATTTGTAAAAGTCTTGCAAAGAAAGTTGGTGAAATAAATTCAATTTCATTGTATATCGTAGCGTGTAAGAGCAATATAATATAAATGTTGCATTTTTCAACTTCGGTTTAGCTTTAACTATCTATTGTGACTGATCATGTTAAATATTTTGTTAATTTCCTCTAAAATATTGTAGGCATTATTTATCTTAGATCACAATTGGACCGGTGGTGTAGTGATAACCATACTTGCCTTCTAAACCAAGATCGCGGGTTCAAACCCGGCCAGGATCGATGGATTTTTTTCGAGCGTTTCGTAAAAATCCTAAATCTGGCTTCCTTCGGAAGGGAAGTAAAGCCGTGGGCCCCGGGATCGTACATTTACGGCACCGAAAAGAACCTCAAGCCTGAAAGGAGAGGCCTCTGAGCAAAATTTACCGGCCGTTTCACGCCCTGAATTGAATGGGACGCTGATGACCTGAGACGTTAAAGAACGTTCGTAAATAAATCAGCTTAGATCAGTCGTTTTCATGTGAAATTTGTGTAAAATGTGTAAGTTTTGCGCCCAAAAATTTAGAATTTAGCAGTATTTCAATGTTAATGCTCAACTTGTATATGCAATTAAACGAGTAAACCATTAGATTACTTTTCAGTGATGGAATAACGTACTCCATCTGTGGCGGAAGGTGTAACTGAACACGAGGATGAACTATTTCACTCAGTTTCGTTTATGCTCGCTTAAGTACTTGAGCAAATCGTGTTTTCTTTGCTATTCTCTGTAATATAATTATAGAATTAGTCAAAAGATTTTCTGAATTGACAAAAAATGAAATAGCTTAGGTATATCTTAAACAGCGACACCAATAACACCGGAAAGTTGTTTATACGTTCCTTGATAAATATATTTCGATGCATTGACTACCAAATGACGTAAATCTATTTGTGCTTGATATGCGCAATTTAAAAGTTATGATTGTTTTGCTAGAGAATATATTATTATTTATTTACGGACGCTCTTGAATATCTCAGGTCATCAGCATCCCAATCTATTCAAGGCGGAAAACGGCCGGTAAATTATGCTCAGAGGTCTCTTATTTCAGGTATGAGTTCTTTTACATTCCGTAAATCTACGACACGAGACCCAAGGCTTTATTTTCCTTCCGAAGGAAGCCATACAAAATAGGAAATTCTTCGTGCTCCGTCTGTATCAGCAGTTAATATGGAGCGTGTAGACAAGGCTACTAAAATCGCCCTTAAAAATAATATCGACTATCTCAGAAATAAATGACACAAAACGGTTATGGTTGCTGTGTCTGTTGGTGCTTACTTTGTCATGATAACTTCAATAATGTGTATGCAGTTACATTGCAAAACTCTGGAGATCTTTTTGATCTAACTCTATGCAAAGTTATTGATTATACTTAGCTTCAGCTGAATGCATGCCTATAATTCATGAGAGTTTCCATTGCAAAAATGTACTAACAAACATCCCCTTTAGCTTTTTCATACTTCCAACTACATCTCAACAAAACTTATTATTCCCTATCTATAGGACAGGGAAGGAATGAGGCATAAATAAATAAACTCTGATATCTTCGTCCCACTTTTCCTAGTGCGTCTCCGCCCTCGAAGTCTTATCAATCTTCTCCCTTCTACGCCTTCTCTTGTTCATATCCTTGATGTTCGTCTCTTTTTCTTGCCATCAAGAAGGACGACAATTTCGCTCTCCCTAGAGTATCCATAAAGCAGTCAGAGCACACCATTAGCGTCTTCCTAAATCTCTTCCACCCAGAGGCGTGCTTTGTAACATCTTCTTTGGTCTCCGATGCACATGTTCCTGTAATATCCTTACATAGCGCCCCCTCGCATCTTCCACAACAACTGGAGTGTAGCAGATCACTCAAAAGCGATAAAGTCTTGCTTACTAGCATTTGCACATAATAAATTCATCTTCTGTGTTCTTAGTTCGCTATCAATTTTCATATAGTTGAACGGATTTAAAAATAATCCAATGTTTTCCTTCAAAAACCTACGCATCGTCAATCGCCTCTTACCAACCACATGTCAGCCCCAAAAGCTAGCTACAATTTTCGCTTAGATAGCAATAAATATAAAGCAAATGTATGTTACACCTAAAACAAAAAGGAGTGTTAAAGCTCAACTGGCTGCTCATTTACGGCAAGTCTTACACCATTTAACCCAAGCTGAACGGTTAAAAGCAGGTTTTAGCAATGAGAGATACCGAAGTCCTGCCCATGCGTGAATGTTGCATTTCTTATTTTTGCCAGTAAAATAATATTATATATATAATTAACACTAATAATAAAAGTAGATAAAGATAAAACACTGAGAGTCACACTTGAAATTGCTATATTTCGAACTACTGCGAGTTCTTCAATGGCAAGAAGCTAGAACGGATTTAAAAATAATAAAGTAGCTTCTTGCCATTGAAGAACTCGCAGTAGTTCGAAATATAGCAATTTCAGGTGTGACTCTTTCTCTCTGTTTTATCTTTATCTACTTTTATTATTGGTGTTAATTTGTTACATTGTTAAT
Organism: Metallyticus violacea; assembly: GCA_030762175.1. Lineage (NCBI taxonomy): Eukaryota > Metazoa > Arthropoda > Insecta > Mantodea > Metallyticidae > Metallyticus > Metallyticus violacea. Next base: position 43,059,906 of record CM060842.1, read on the forward strand.
AGTGTTTCTTTATTTTTATTTTTCATTATATATATACATATATATATATATATATATAAATATTGCTTCAAAAGCTATTTAATTTATGCTCACATACATAAAAGGAAATAAATAAAGCAATCTTCGTTTTCAAAATATATAGAAAATAAATAATTACGTTTAAACTAAATATAGACAATTTATATTTTCTTTCCAGAATATTTAATTGTGTAGCATTTATTTTAAAAACGAAAGTGATTAATTTACGTTTTTTGTGTTTAAGCATAAATATCTTAAAATGCATATATGTTGTATTGGTAGCCCAGCGTTAGCGGATGCTTCCTAGCTTTCCGAATCGGCCATGGTTTCTGGTCTCTGTTGCCCCCCACCCTTCCTACGGGTGTAAGACAGTTTGATACATTTTGTACTTATTTATGCCTGGACATAGGATGTATAAAGAAATGTTTTATTTTAATATATATATATATATATATATATATATTTAAACGGTTAAATTTATGTGCACAAGTACTGACAAATAAAGTTTTATTTTGTATTTTGTATTTTTCCTTCTTTCTTCCTCCCCCGAACATAATAAGTTTCCTAAATCTCTGGAATTTATCTTTTTAATGCCGTTTATTTTGTAAGTCATGTTTTAACGGATACTATTCTGATATTAGAAGCCAGGAATACACCTTGTATGAATTAATGGCATCGGTTTCTGGCTGCAAAAAAAAAAAAAAAATAATAATAATAATAATAATAATAATAATAATAATAGAAATAAAAAATTAGTAAACATTTTGGTAAGCATGCTTCTAAATATATTTTAAAAGTGTTCTGTTATGAAATCCTGACTATGAAAACACACATTCAATGTATATTGTGTGAACCGCCACGAGTGGCCGAGGTCGTTTAAGGCGCGGACTCATGAGCGGGAGATCCATGGTTTGATTCCCGTCAGGACCGTCCTCCCGGACTGAGGTTTTTTTCCTGGATTTTCTCAGTCCTCATAAATGGCAAATGCCCGGGAGGTACCCTAAACTTAGGCCTGAAACGTTTCCTTCCTTAAAAAAAAAAATCCTTTCCCAATATTTCATCTCATGTATCATCAGTGCCACCGCCTGTGGTGCCTCGGTAGTAAAAACGGGCAACACTTTTCAAAATAAAATCTGTAATGTAGTGAGTTATGTTCTTCGAAAGAAATGTTCTGTAGCTGGAATGCAAATATTTAAAGAATATTCCAGTAACGCAATTGTTGAAAGTTATTTTTCGGGGAACAATCTTATTTTGACGAACAAGGACACAAATTAATGTTGCAATTTTGATAAAGTGTTAATAATTTAATGTAATTGTTTCAGCCAAAAATAATTATTTAATTTTATTATGTTATTATTTAATAGAGTTAGCTAAGTAATTTACCCAATGCAGCTATGATTTAATTACTTGCCCTTGTGCGTGCGTGCGTGTGTTTGCGTGTGTGTGTGTGTGTTTCATTTGTGTTCGGTTAACCTTAGATTCAAGTACAATAAAATATATTAGTGCTTTTTTCCTTTAAATTTCAGATGGTCAACGCCTTTTTGCTGTCTTCTTTTAAGATCGCAGTGGTTTTCAGGCGCCTAAAACATAAAATTGTAGTGCCTTAGCTTCCGATGTCTATTGACGACTGCACTGGTCTCCAAAACTGTATTACCAACGGTACTAACAAACAACATAAATTCGCCTTTCATCAGTAAACTTTAAAAATAAAAAAAAAAAAAAAAAAAAAAAAAAAAAAAACTTACTCTGGCAATATACTCCAGCGTAGAGGACGCCTGCATATTATTCTAGTGTCATAAAGATCTTTGTTATTAGTACTCTAAGAGCAAAGATTCGCTGCAAATGTCCAAAGATCGATTTATATCCCCTCCACAACAGCAGCAATTTAATTATCTGCACGCCAGCTCTCAAATCCCGATAACAAAAATAGTGTGAAGCACTATGCACATATAAAAATGGTATTTGTTAAGAAACTACGCATGACTTATCTGCAGTTTTCTCTTGAGATGTAATTTATCCGGGACTCTTTATTTTTCAGGTAGGGTGTTTTCATAGAATGTTCTCAAAAGATAAAAGTTACAAGGATTTAGATTAGAGATTAGATATTCTCACTGTTCCATAGCTCATAAAACAAAGTTTGTATTGTTGCAGAATTCTGCTAGAATACCCTCTGCATCATTGCCGTTGTCTTTTATAGAAAATAAGCATTTCTACCTGATCCGATCCCAAAATGATTAAATATTTCGTGTAGCGGTCATTTTCTTGGGTGTCCCGGAACCTTTTCTTCGTTAGCCTTATACAATAGTGCCGGTTTTTATGCATTGTCGCTCAAATCTGGCTGTATCTCTGATCGTTGTATTTCTTTGTGCATTTTTACTTATCTTTACAGTATGTACTCATGCATCTATTCCTTTTTTGATCCGGCAGCTCGTATCTTGACACAGATCTCAACACTTTCATTTCAGCGCACTGTATTCTTTGAACTATTGTTAATATTCAGGTTTCACTTCCATGTCGGAATGTGTCTTCTAACAAATTTGTCGGTCCTGATGGTGTAGTGGTAACCATACTTGCCTTCTAAACCCAAGGTCGCGGGTTCGAATCTGGCCAGGATCAATGGATTTTTTCGGGCGTAAAAATCGTTAAGTATGACTTCCTTCGGAAAGGAAGTAAAGACGTGGGTCCCGTGTCGTACATTTACGGCACGAAAAAGAACCTCAAGCCTGAAAGAAGAGGCCTCTGAGCAAAATTTGTCCGCCGTTTCACGCCCTGAATAGAATGGAACGCTGATGACCTGAGATGTTAAAGAACGTCCCTAAATTCTAAAATATCCACCAAACAGAGAGAGAGAAAATCATGCCCATATCTTTGACCATTAACAGCTTCTTAAAAGAACATCGTCTTCCAACTTCAAAGGATGAACTTGTCAGCAACAAAAGTACACGTAGCGTCGGGTTGATGAAGAGCAGAGTTGCCAATCTGTAGTGTTTAACACCCTTTTTTACCACTGAGGAACCACAGGCAGAGGACATTGGTGATACACGAGATGAAATGATAAATGGGGAAAGGATGGAGGGTGTATATATATTTTTTATTCAGTCAGGGAGGACAGTCCCGGTGGGATTCGAGCCCCAGACCTCCCTCTCACGAGTTCGCACCTTAACAACCTCGGCTACCCACCCGTATTTGCGGTGCCAAAGTTAATGGACCTCCTCGTACTTACATAATTGATATTTGCGTAGTTTCCTGTCTCTTCATTCTCTGAGCTGACGTCAATTGAATATGAGGAATGCGCAGCAAATGTTGACCACAAGACTCCTTTGCGTTCGTAGCCTGGACTTCGGTGAGGGGCAGTTTAACGACATGACTAGAGACGCACTGTACTTGTCAGTGACTTCAACACGAGAATTTTGCACTCAGACGCTGGTTGCCGATAAACAATCGAAAGGCAGTTCACCTCAATTTTCAGTGCTGGTAAATACGTCCACACAATTAAAGAATTCTCGACAGTTGTGAGCTTATGAGCAATCAACGTACCATTTGCCTGCCGCGAGGATGTAACTTTGTGTTCTACGCTGCGGACAGACAAAGGCTCAGGATTTGTTTATATGCGACACAGAACCATTAGGAGGCACTGGCCGGCGCGGTGTGGCATGTGTGCGCGTAATATATTCCTGTGGTTTATACATAATGAAGCTTGCTGTGTAAATTGACGCGCTCCCTCAGGGGGTATCTAAACGCCAACCCGTACTTCCGAACTTTATACACTGAATGTACCTCCCTCTCAAACACTGCAGTTTGTTACCGTTATTAACCCGCTTGTAGTCAGGGCTACTAGAATAAATAACACTTAGGAGTTATTTCCTAAAAGTTTAGGTGTCCAGTCAGAGAATTTCAGTGATTATGCTAAGAATGGTGAGAGATCGATGTTCAGAAATCTGCACACATGGTCCAAAGACAAGCACTTTCATTCTTTCTTCTCTCTCTCCTGTTTCTTTGTGACTTAACTCTTAATTTAAATTAATTAATATATAATTATCATTTACAATCTATTCATTTCCAGCCGGTCCTGGTGGTGTAGTGGTTACCATGCTTGCCTCCTAAACCCAAGATCGCGGGTTCGACCCGGTCAGGACCGATGGATTTTTTCGGCCGTAAAAATCCTAAGAATGGCTTTCTTTGAAAGGGAAGTACAGCCGTGGGTCCCGTGTCGTACATTTACAGCACGAAAAAGAACCTCAAGCCTGAAAAAAGAGGCCTCTTAGCAAAATTTGTCGGCCGTTTCACGCCCTGAATAGAATGGGACATTAATGACCTGAGCTGTTAAAGAGCGTCTGTAAATAAACCAAATAAATAATATTAATTGTGAGGCTCGTTATCGACCTGCACTAATCATATGTGCCTCACTAGATACGTATACAATACCGAGTCTCAAATAGCTAAGCGGGTAGCATTACACACAGCTCCCGTCCGTTAGGTAACAGGATAATACGGAGGGACAGAATATATTAATAGCCATCCAAGCCCAAGGCGGGATTCCTACAGGTAATCAAATGTATGTCAGAGCTGGCTTTTAGGTGCAGCAGGCATCGGCAACACCGTTCTTTTATCTGTTTATACGTAATAATTGCGCACCATTTTCCGTTTTTAACTCAAATTTAAACTATAGTTGAGTGCCGATATACCAATATATACAATGCGCCACCCTAACATGATTCATACACCTGTATCCTCTGGTACAGCCCAATTCAGAACGAATGTAGCAGCACTTGTGACGTGTTTCATAGCGGTAGACGCTATGCGTAATGCTTCGAGATAGCACAAACATCCAAAAGGGAGAAGCGAACAGTGGGCGGCATCTGGCTGCCCCCTTCCACAGTAACTCAGAAGGATGCGCGAGCCGGCGAGAATTGCTTGCATGCTAAATATGATTTTTGAGACTTCGTTTAGCCACACGTTTTCAATGTTACATTTACTTGTTTTATCGTCTGTAGCTACAAAAATTCATCTTTTGGGATTGTCAACTTATAACTTTAATTGCTATTGCATTTAGTTCCCGCTATTTTGAAGTGACTGGGTGTGGTATTACGTTTGTAGCTTCGGATTTCTTTCTCCATTCTGGTCCACAAGGTGCATTGTTACATTTATAACCAATAAAGTACAAACAGTGAATTGTGTATAAGTACGTAAATATACTTTATAACGGTTTTTTTATTTAATTAAACTCTTGCTGTTGTATCTCTGATGTGTTGTAGTTTATAACTGGTTTTACTTTATCGCCTTCTGTTGTGTCTAAAAGAGTACAATTAACTGTGGATAGTGTTTGAGAATGGACCGGGCTGCACGAGGGCTGGAGTCAAATCACAGATTATATTCATGTAATGAGATGTTCAAAAGAGGCACGAAATAACTGAATGAAGTATCCGAAGATAAACTTTCACGAAGCTGTAGATGATGAGCGATGTAACTCACTCAGCGATATTAATTAGTGCTTGGGTGATTTTATACGGGTTTGCAGCTATTCACCGCAATCTCGGCATCAATTGTCATGTGTTGTTACGCCATAATGCTCGCTAAGTATTGCTATATCATGAAAATAGCTTTTGTTTTCACTCTGGTGGTTCTCTACATGAAATCCGCATCAACTATTGGCAGCCTTGGGAAACAAAAAAGCAACAAATGAATAAAGTTATCTATTTTCGAACATCTAACTGTAATATCAGTATATTTTTATACTCAAACTGTGTAGTAGATACTCAATATTATTTTCACATTAAACTTTTGTGAAGGGAGGACTGCACCAGTTTTTTTATATCAGGAGTCACCAATGCTACAGTTGGAACAACCACGCCCGTGAACAGGACCAGTACTCGAATGAAGCATATAAGAGAAACACAGGCTGACTGCACTGTATACTCGGAAAGTTTCTACTTATGAGCCAGGAGTATTTTAAGCTGATAGCAGGCACAGAAGTTCACTAGTTTCTTAATTACAAATTAACTTTTCTTGCTAGTTGTTTATTTACGTGTTATATATTAAAATGCTTCACATGAAGCTTTGAGAGCATCTCGTTAACGTTATGTAGGTCTGAGTAGTCTAGGGAAAAAGAGCTTTCCCTTGGGCTTAAGGTGCGCCGGTTCAAACCCGATCGATGTATTTATTCAGGGCGTAAAAACCTAAAGCGCAAGTCCTCCAAGAGGGAATTAAGCTGTCGTAGATTTACGACACGTCAAAGAACTCCATAACCGAAAAGAATTCTCTGGCCAAAATTACCGAGCTTTTCACATCTAAATAACACCTTAGTTCCTTGCCAGATGGCAATGGGCTTACCACCTGTCACTCTGCCCTTTGTAGAAAAATAAACGTAGCTAAAATATCGAAATCTCCTACATAGGTGGCGTCAATGTCAGTCAATATTTAGCGCTATACCATAGATCATAAAAGATAAATAAAATGTCAATCATATAGAATTATGATACTAGTATTGTCATTGGGAAAACTATTCATTTTTAAACATTTATTGATTTAAAGAAAAATGCTTGAAGAAACTCCTACATTTTAGGATATATCAGACAGACCTTATTTTTGTATATTTCAAATGTGCGTTATTAAATATGCGGAAGCGAACCTAATTAATCGATCAAAAATTAAAATTTAAAATCTAATAAAGTTAAGAAATTGATATTAGAACGATTTATACACAAGGCACAAATGGTTAAAAATTCAGTTTAAGAGATGTAACTTTTAGAAAGGGGTGCCTTATGTTTATGCCAGAGGTTCTCAAACTTTCTTTCATCCTGAATGTTCATATTATGTTTTTCAAGCTGTTCATAACTACTTTAAAAATTTAAAGATATAAACAAACAAATACGCCTTTTTCCAATATTTGCACTTTTACTGTAGTATATTGTTACAAAATAAAAATAACGCAACAATATTATAAAAATATTATAAAATGTAATAATAATAAATAGCAATGTATGATGACACAACATTACTCGTTAATTTCATTTCCTGAATGACAGAACAGGATGACACTTACAAGCCGTGTTATATCGGGATTATTAGCAGAAATTTTTTCACAGTTCTGACACTGTGCTTTTCAAACGGTTTCCATACATTTTTTAAAAATAAATGCTTTTTAACAGAACTTGTTGCGAAATACATCAATACTTTTCACAGACTTCTTTGATTGTCCCGGAAAATCTGAAGCAGGCGAGCCCAATTCTACGCAGTTTGCTGGCGAAAGATGCGTGCTTTGCCACGTTTTCAGCTTACTAATTTGAATGCTCGCTTGGAAACAAATAGTCCACTTTAATTTAGTTCTAATTTACCCTACTTCAACATCATAAACTTTTATCGCCTTTCGTTATTTCGTAGTTAATTTTTACATCTATACCTTCAAGAACAAGTGCTTTTAGTCACGTTATTAGTATCCACGGACCACAGTTTGGGAACTGACTCTTTATATCAGAAGTTACTATTATCTTAGTGCCGAAAATTTAGGCAAATGCTGAGGGAGTATGGGTTAAGATATTTTCAATGTTCTGAATTTAGAGAATGTATGTTTTCTACATTCAAATTCTTTTTCCTAATAGTCGAGAACTTACTGTCATTTATTCGTGACTAAAACTGAATTCCTGCACGCTAACCTCTTCTTCACACTTCAGTGTCTTTACAGGCAAAATAAATTATAAATAAATGTGGCAAAGTAAGAACGGGTGAGCTCATATTTCACCTATCGGCTGGAGCATTTCAACAGCACAGGTCGCCAGGCAGCGTGATCCTGGTAGTCGTCGGTCCTGGTGGTGTAGTGGTGACCATACTTGCCTTCTAAACCCAAGATCGCGGGTTCTAACTCGACCAGGGTCCATGGATTGTTTCGAGCGTCAAAATTATAAGTATCGCTTCCTTCAGAAGGGAAGTAAAGCCGTGGGTCCCATGTCGCACATTTACGGCACGATAAAAAACCTCAATCCTGAAAGAAGAGACCTCTGAGCAAAATTAGTCGGCCGTTTTACGCCCTGAGTTGAATGGGACGCTGATGACCTGAGATGTTACAGAGTCCGAAAATAAAGCAAAGCAAAACCCTTAAAAAGATACCAAACTGCACTTAGCTCAGTTAAAAATCTGCAGAAGGTCTCAGTTCCCTTTCCGTTCAATTTGTACAGAAACTTGGCGGCAGCAATGGATGGAACTGTGAAAGCATTTGAAGCTGTAGATATTTACCCCTTCAACCTAGAACTGTATTGGATCGCAACTTTCTTCGTGACGTACCGAGCACTTACATGTAGTCTTCTTTCTCCAATCAGATTACATCTAAACAAGAAAGAGTATAAAAATATTTGCTTGGCTACGTCTGATATCCTCTGAAAAAACTGAACTTATTACCATAGAAAGGAAACGAGAACAGCAAGATGGACAAGAAGAAAAGAGAACAGCATGTAAAAGAAAGCATGAAGAGTGAAGAATAGCAGAAGTGCGGCTTCTTATCATATGGTACATAATGATGAAAGTTAGAGGTTGGATATGTTGTCAAACGTATATAGCGCGCGGAAAAAGTACGTACTAAGAATTTAGGAATAAAAAGGAGGCTTGACAATAATGTGTATTTCAATATGCAGCTATATATAACAACGCCACAGTAAGCGAAGGTGTTCTTAACCAACCAAACATAAACCATCTCATTAGCGGAGGCGATGTCAGAAGAAATTTAACACAAGACACGCTTGGTGCAGATTTTTATGGAAGTGATAAAGTTTTTGGGAACTACAGTACATTGGTTTAAAGAACCTGAACATTTGTAGTTAACGCCTGTAGCAACACAACCGAAATCGTTTATTTTTATTCTTGAGCTGCCTATTTTTCAACCTTGCTTAAACTCGTAAGTTATTTGTACATATTTTTTTCCGCAACCTGTGTAAAGTTTCCTAATACTGAAATGTTTCTTTGTGATAAAATTAAGATAATTTAAGCTTTACATTTCTTGCTTTGAATTTAGAACTAACTCTCCAACAAAAGAGTTTTGAACAGTTTGAAGAAGGTTTTTTTATTCTGCGGAAGATTGTCGACGGTTTACTCATAATTATAATGAAGGTCCCAGAGAAAGTTTCCGCGGCAACCTACACAAGAGGAAACACTTCATTTATGTATGTATAAGTTTTATACGACAAGCATAACACTATATAAGGAAGTTCAAAATGTTCAACAACTGCTTATAGAAACGAGGTTTAAATAATACAACTGCAATCATTGAAATAAAAATCGCTGTGACATGTAACACAAGAAGAAGCCAATAATTCACCGCCACGGATGGCCCAAATAATTAAGGCGCAGACTCGTGAGCGGGAGGTCTGGGGTTCCAATCCTGCCAGGACTGTCCTCCCTGACTGGGTTTTTTTCCAGGTTTCATCAGTCCGAATAAATGGCAAATGCCGGGTAGGTAGCATAAACTTAAGCCTGGAATTTTGCCTTAAAAATAAATATTTTCCAAATATATCATTTCATCTCATGTATCACCAGTGTCCATTGCCTGTGGTGCCTCAGGAGTAAAACTGGGCGTTAAACACCATACAAAAAAGGGAGGGGGCAATAATTCTAAAACATCAGCATAAATATCGACAAAAAAGCAGCGTAGTTACAGATGTCTGGCGTCCTCCAGAAGTGTTAATGCAGTTGATACATTAAAGGAGTGTAAAAGTATACAGGTACTAGAATAAATTATTTACTAATTATGAATATGCTGCCATTATTTTCTCTTCAGCTCTTGTGTTCTAAATTTAAGGTGTATAGTTACAGTTTTTAATAAATGTTTATTATAACCCAAAATTTAAACAGCAGTAATTAATTTATGTTCGTTATAACCTAAAGTTTAAACAGCAGTAATTGTTTTATTAATTTTTAACGCCCGTTTTTACTACTGAAGCCCCACAGACGGTGGACACGGGTGATACATGAGATGAAATGATATAGTGGGAAACGATGTTTTTTTTTAAGAAAGGAAACGTTCCAGGCCTAAGTTTAGGGTACCTCCCCGGCATTTGCCATTTATGAGGACTGAGGAAAACCTGGAAAAAACCTCAGTCAGGGAGGACGGTCCTGACGGGATTCGAACCCTCCCGCTCACGTGTCCATGCCTCACCTCAGCCACCCGTGGCGGTAAATAGCAGTAATTAATTGTATGTTCGTTATTACCTAAAATTTAAACAGCAATAATTTTATATATTAAAGCTGTGACTGGTTAACTTTTAAATTAAGCTGTCTCACGTTAGAGAGTTGATAGTTATAAGGAATAATTTCATGTTTGTTTTCTTAATGGCATGGTGAGATCTAAGACAATGCTAGTAGTTCAATGCAAGCCTGCAAAGAGCGATAATACAAAACCCGTAGTATCTCAGTAGAGAAATCAGCTTTAATACAGTCGCTTCATCATTTAGAATGCGACATATGTTACACCATAAAGCACGCTGCTTACAGACCTTATCCTCCTGCAATCGCTTTGTGTCGATATAATCGATTGGGATGGGTCCTCACGCAACGTTCCACTGCTTTAAGCTGCTCCACACTAGCTTAGGTCGTTTATCCATCAATTAGCCAACAGGAAAACAAACGACTGTGCTAAGGGCAACTAATTCGCGAATGTCGCTGATAGAATGGAGCGCTGTGTTGTCGCAATAAACGCTCTTCGTAATTTGTTTATTTATCAGCCTAAGCGACATTTTCAAGAAATCGAAGAATCCTAGTGTAGGGAGAGAACTAAACGACCCTAAAAGCGAGTACTAATGGTAAAACGGATTAAAAGGGAAATTAATAGCAGGAATTACTGAAATTTAAAAAAAAAAAACTTAATTCCTAACTAAATACGACGGAAATACAACTTTGCATGTTAACTATGAAACAAGATACGATATAACGCACTTTATTTTACAAACATATTCCCCTTGAAATTCAACGCACTTGCTCCAGGTTCATGATTCCCTCGTGAAAGTGGAGTTTTTTTGACGCCTTCAAAATACTCGTTCACCTCCTGTATAACCCATTTATTTCACTTAAATTTGTACCCAGTCAGGAAAAATTTGAGTTTTGGAGACAGATGGTAATCTGAGGGAGGGAGATAAAGTGGATAGGGGGATGCGGAAGCATCTCAAATCGTAATTCCTTCAATTTGTCCTTAGCGACGAGATTGAATACATCGGCGCATTTTCATGTTGAAACAACAACCCGGTTTTCAGTCTTTCCAACATTAATACGTAGTTTTCCCCTTCTCTAAGTATTCAAAAAATACTGGTCATCGTCTTTCCAGAGGATGGGACGAATTTCGTCATGGTTCGCTTCACGCTTAGATTGGCGTTTTCTTTCCAGTGCATAGTAATGAATACATCTTACGTCCATAGACACAAAACGCCGTAAAAAATCGGTTGGATTCTTCTTAAACATTCCCATATATTCGGCCAATGTTCGCATCCAATTATTTCGCTTTTTCTCCGGAGTGAGCGGAGGTAGCACTCATCTTGCACAAAGTGTATATGTAATACAAAATAAAAAGAATTAGCTCGAGTAGATACTTTCATTTGTCTATCAGAAGAAAGCAATGTAGTGCCCTTATCGATGATTTCTGGCCTCAAAGGTGATGTTGGAGCTCCAGGACATGGTGCGTCTTCGATGCTTGTACTGTCACGCTTGAACTTAATTATCCAAGTCAACAGTTTCATAGAAACGGGCATGCGTTACCCAATGAATGCAAAATCCTCTCATGAATTTTATTTGCTGTTTTCCCTGACAGAATATTTTTTCCCTGTCACTCGAAACATCCACCTTTAAACAAATACCAAACAATGAATTAACACCAGAATGACTTGTGTTCATAGAACATAGGTACACAGAAATCAAACAATATGACTACATAACGTTGCTGTTGCCCTTTATTAGCATACGAAGAAATTTACTTATCAAACCATTCTCATGGGCCTGTGTGACTCAAAATGGTTTGGATTTCCTGCTGTAATAAATTATCTCGCCCCAAAAATCGACAATATAAATCTGCAGGAACTGACAAATTCCTGAACTACTTACCCATTTCTTTTTAAAAAAAATCGAAACCTTCACTGATATAGACGGTTAAAAATGCTTAGGTTTTAATGCTAGTAGCAATTTTTCATATACATTTTAGATCATAGATTCCATTTTTAAAATAACTTGTATAATTTTATTATATTATATTTATTAACAAATTAGAGAAAATTGACAAATCTTGAACTTTCGCCAACAAAGTCACTACCGAAATTAAAACAAAAAGTTGGGATTTCAGTGCCTTCTGCATATACAGCAACACAATTGATAAAAACCTAAACTTTTACAAGCGTACCATGCCTACGGAGGTGATCCCGTAGCATGTGCGTTATTATGAGTGGTTTCTTTCGTCAGTGACTGAAGGGCTGATTGACTCACAGTTTGTATTCTTTTCAGATGAGGCTTGGCTCCATGAAAATAGTCGTGTGAACAATTGCAACATTCGCTATTGGTATTCTGAAAATCCAAATTGTATGTAAGAAACCCCTTTTATGATAGAAAACTTTGAAAGTTTGATTAGCGCAAGATTCATAAGGCGCAACTGGTTGCGGCATGCGGCATGTCCAGCTGCGAGACACAAAACTTTGTGCGAGCGGTAAGGACATATTCTGAAAGCCTGTATGTCAGTTTAAATATTAAAAGAGTTATCTAAACAACGGGTAATATTCTAAAATGGATCAACACATGCTACATACTACTTGAAAAGTATTTTGTTTACAGTTCTGCAATAAATATTTAGAAATGATTGTACGTTACATTTTTATTTTATTATTTTTTTTTTTCAGTAGCTACTGCAGTGCCACAGGAAACGGCATCGTTTTTAGGAACATTAGATATGGAATTACTTAAAAGTCAAGTGTCTTTTAAGAAAGAAAATACACGTTATCTTAGTAGAAACCTCGCAAAATAATTCAAATGCTAGATCAGAAAAATGTTAGCTAAAAAGCCGTATTGTCTTATATAGAACTAGCAAGTTAAAAAGCTCGTTTAGTTTGAAGTTTCTGTTACAACCAGATCTGGCCAGGGAAAGCAAACACTTCAAAGTACTCGATGTGTTATTAAATCTCTTATTTGAAACACAGTCTCTTTAAAAGGAATTAATAGATGCGAGAGACGGCATTTAAGAGACAAAGGACTACATCTAAAAATGCGAACAGCAAAACGGAAAATTAAAAAAATGTAAGAAGAAAATTAAATAGATCAGAGCACATAAAAAACTTCTACAACAACAAAAAAGCCAGATATGAAAAGGGAGAAAGGAGAAAATAAAAATTAATAAAGATACAAGGAAAAGAGCACCAAGTGGCCAGAATTCCAAAGGCCAATACTTTGTCTCTGATCAGGTCTTTGTTATGTCTCCTTAAACTGCAACTTGAAAATCCCAAAGCTTTTCCAACACACATAAAAGACATTATTATGTATATCGCACGTATATTAAAGAAGAAAGGTAACAATCTATTTTCATACCAACTGTTAAAATATGGGAAACGCTTGATGCAAAAGATTCTAGGCACCCGCTTGACACTGCGGACATTTATAAAGCATTATTGGAGTGTGGTAAAGTTTACATAGATATGACCGAAAGATGGATTAAAAACAATTGGAGCGACACCTTTGTCTTCATAAACCTGAATGATATGCGGTAGCAGAACATGCCATAAACGAATGCAAGGTCATACACTTTAATAAAACAGAAGCGGTTGCAAAAACACAAGGCTTTTTCAATCTAGCCAAGAGGGAGGCATTGGAAATGCAACAGCACCCAAACATACTTTAATAGATATAGCGGATATCACCTAAGTAGCACATGGAAACCGGTTCTTAAAAACAAACAACTACCCCCTACTTACACCACACAAGTAATATTGATCGACTTTATAAAACCAGATAGAGACAAATCAACACTGTCGTCTTTTAGCAGTCAGGTGTTGTTCAACGTCCACTGAGGATGCCAACCGCAGTAGTAGGTGAAAGCTATGGTATCATATTAAGCCGTAAACCACGGTAAAACTGACCGAAAGACTATAACTGTTTTAATTCAACTGCAAGTTGCTTCTACAAAATGCGGAAACAAATAAATGCTGCTAAATAAATGTTCAAAACATTAGGACCGGCAGCAATTTAAAAACCTTTGGAACAATCATTTCAAACAGAAATGGAACAGATATTATACATTTGCAGGTTCACTGAAAAGCCCATAGCCATAGTAACTTAATACACATTACGTTACAGATATAGACAACTTATACCTTCAAAGGTCTAAAGATCATTCGAGAATTTGTGGAAATAAAGCAGCTAATACCAACTAGCAGGCAAAAGTCAAGACTCCAGCGTTTAATTGTGCTAGTGAAATCTGGAAATTGAGATCGAACGGATTTTAATACGCCTAATTGGAGTTTCAAGAAGAGATCAAGTCAAGACTGGAGATATACGAACTCAACTGGGTGAAGGAAAAAGGAAAGGAAATTGAGCGCTACAAAATCAAGTGCCTCTAAATTCCCACAAGCGTCTTCTATACAACAGGAAGCAGGAATGATGAACGACCGTAATCAGAAGCTTAAAAGTCAAGTGAAGAAGACGATTAGGAATGAAACAGCATAAAATGATATGCGAGCTAAACGTATCAACACTACCAATGATACTGAACAATACCACCTGAAAATCCTCTTTTACATGAAGTTTAAAATAGTTCAGTATAAATCTAATAATCCCTAAGATTATAATATCGATCTATAGATTGTTTTACCACTACAAAAAAAATATATACACCCTTAGAGAATGCACTTACGCGAATTTAATTCGGCAGTGAATGTAATGCGCACCCCCAATTTGAAACTTTAAAAAAAAAAAAAAAAAAGGGGGGGGGCATTTTGTTGTAATGCATCTTAGACATAAGCACGTCCACTTTATAAATCGATCAGAACATAGAATGTATAAGTGGGCTATTGTTACATCTTGGAGCACGTAGGGCAAAATTCATCACTCGTGCTGTTGCTAGTACATTTGGCATAGGTCAAAGAAGAAAAAGTTATTCTGTAAAAGTCACACATTGCCCGTTCCTCCTCCTTTCAAGTACGAATTCCAAAACTTTTTCTTCAATGTCAGGATGTCTTCCTTTGCGAGGATCAGTGAATTTCTTCCTACTAGCTTTAGTTGTAAATAATGCCAATTTCTGTTGCTCTCAGCTACATTGAATTCTCTTCCTGCCTTTCTGTTACGATTATTTTTTGCATCATAAAGAAAATAGCATCATAAGATATTCTCTTTTTGCCCTCCATTTGGTAACTGCGTACTATTCAAACTCTCTATGCAATAATTGGCCAACAACAAGCGTAACAAAATCGAGCATTGCAGCAATGCATTATGACGTAATAAACGATACATTTTAATGTAGTTACCCGCGAACTACGAAACGGATTTGTATGTGAATTTGAAATGCCTTAGAAACTAATATGCACCACAATTTTGAGTACTGCATTTGGATAAAAAAAATGTGTATTTGATTTGTGCAAATACGGCATTTCTCTTAAGAATGTTTTGATATTTAGATTTCATGTTATTCAAATAATTTGATTGTGTAAATTAAATTTATTTTACAATATACTCACCAACCGTAGAGCTACTTTTTTTCCGGAACGTTAAATAACACATTTTGTAATAAAAATATTTTTGATAGATAGTAATCGCTTATGGGAAAAGAAAATTTAAAATGGTATTGGAAAAGCTGTGGCAAATTAATGAATTACCTGCTGAGTTTTAAAACAGTTTTAATGACAACCTGTTTGTCAAAATACACATTTGCGAAGTATGGGCAGATAAATGGTCTTCATTAGCTTAAACTGGGATAAAGATCTGGCAATAAAATATAACACTAGTATCCTTTTCAGTGATTTATTCTTACACTACTTTCTACTTTGGTTCGTTCCCTTTAAGCAAGTTTTAGTTTGGGATTATACTCCTTTGTTCTTCAAGCACATTCCTCTAGCTTTATTCTTTATTTTTACATTTTTCTCCCGTATTTTGTTCTTTTCACAGCTTACTCTTAAGTTGTGCATTTAATTGCAATCACGTATAAAACAGACCTACAGATTGTTAGCTAAGTTTTCTGCTACATTAGGCCAAGAAAGGATCATGAAGTACATGTGAGATATGAGGTACGTCCGTGAAGGTCTACAATGCTTCAGCTCGACCACTACGGCACCACAAATCCCGTCTATTATGTCGCTTTGGAGAACAGTATGCACAACTCTCGCCCAGATCTGAATTTGGACATCGAAGTACCTCACATATCACTCCCGGTTAAGGATCAGAACGCCCAAGGTCGTATGGGGAATCATAAGCTCAGAATTGGACAGTAGATGAATTAAAGTATCCACTATAGCAGACAGATTGCCGTGGTCTTCGAAGGAAATGCTTCCAACAATGAAGTGAACATAAAGAGGTGAAAGGGGAGGGAAATGGACAATGATGGTGGAATAAAATTTGGGAAATGATGAAAAGTTTGAGAAAAAAAATTAAATTTTCGACCTTTTTCACCACAAAGGGAGTAGTATTTGAGCCTAAATCCACAAATGTAGCAATCGGAACTAGTCTGGCTCTTTGATAAGTGCAAATGCACACTATTCTGGGAAAAGTAAAATTCACCAGCGGAAGTTGAATATGGACATGCCAACTAAGCGGACGGCATGGTACTGAGAAGTAAGCAGGGGAAAAACCATAAAAATAAGAAGGCAGTAAGAAAGGGGAAAGAAAAAACTGTAAAGATATATAGGCTGCGCTAGAGCTGTAGAAGGTGGAACATTACACGTGTAACTATGTACATCACATATATTATTTCGGCGCCGTAGCGTGTCATCCCATTAATCCAGCTGGATACATAATACACGCAGCTACCTTGACTGGGAGGTTGATATATTCGGACGGGCCGCGGCTAGGTTTCGCGGAACCACCATGTTATATATACACGGGGCAAAAATCCCCTCTTAATGTGCCTATACCCGCGATAACTCACACACACGACATAATGGGAAAAAGATCGAGTCCCAACGGTTTTTTAATCTCGCCTCATTTGTTACCGAAGTCGGAATTACTCTCTTGTATCGCTGTTCCCCCTTCCACTTTTTTCTTTAATCGAGTTCATCAAGATTTATCGACTTATAAATTTCCGCGACGTACTTCAATTGTTTGAACTTCTCAACTGTATGTGCGTGTGCCTAGGCGCTGCTTGCGGATGTTTTCGAAACCACTTCCACATTCAATTGTTTTCAGCGTCACAGCACCCCTGCGCAATATCGTGCAAGATTATAGCTTTTGTTTTGATAAAAAAAATAATAAAAAGCAGAGAAAACAAAAAGGTAATGGCACTAAATAATGCATACAGCGTAAAGGAACGGATAATGGTACAGAGATATCTTGCACTAATATACTAAAAGAGAATATGCATTACTCGCTTTATATAGAACCATATAACACAATTTTTCTTTTCGATATAGATATGATAATCAAAATTATTAATGCCAAAGAGAAAATAGGCTTTTCTTCAAAGAGATTCAATACTGTACGCCATTAAAATCCGGACTTAAAAAGTCATTCATTAAATAAAAATTAAACTAAAATAATTAATATTTTACTTCAAGGATTAATTCTGAGTCCTTTCACTGCATATAGCTGCAATTTGACTCCAACATAACCTAGTTCTGAAGCGCATGCTTAGGCTCAGTCCGCGAACGGCGCCGGAATAGGGGCCTGGAAGGGTAATGTAAGATGTCTGGACTTACTAACTTCCATATATAGGGATTTTAGGTTAGAACTACTGAGAGAGCAACACAAATCGGCCAGAGGACCTATTTCCTTTCAATCGCTGAAATTTCCTATGCAGGTGTCGTTCACTCTTCCAGTCAGTTGCGAGCGGGATTTTGACACAGTAAACAGTTGTGTTGTGCAGTCGAGAGTGGCAATTCATTAAATACCACAGTAGTGTTGCACAATGGTAAACTACTCTTGGCGTAGTCGTATATTCATCTTCAAAGCATATACAGAAAATCGTGTGACACAACGAAACGAAACGGGGCACTTAAGCGTAGAATTTATGGCAACCCGGATCCAACTTGAAACCATTAAAGTTAGAACAGAGATTTAATGAAACAAGTTCTGTGACTGACCGGAAAACGAATCGAAGACTGCGCATTACTCCATGACACTATTGGGCCATTTGGTTTCAAAGTTACTGGCCCTAATTTGTGGCTTTCTCGTTCTCCAGATCTTATTGTTATTTTTGGAGGGCACTGAAAATACAGTGTATTCAAGTAAGCCTCACATACTGGAGGAATTTAAAACAAACATTCGAAATGTAGTTACGTCATTAATGAAGGGGAACTGATGCGTGTCAGTGATAATTTCCTAACTTTGCATCCTGTATCTGGGGAAAATGGGCAAGAATACTCAGTATAAATTCTGGTATTAATTTAGTACCTACCGCTGCCGCAGAGTGTCTAACTGACGAACAACGCATAGAGACATTTAATCTGCTCTCATTTTGTTAGAATTCCTTCGCTTGACATGTGCATATTGTTAAGATACATGTTTGTATTGAAGCTTTGGCCTGAGGAAGATTATTTGACAATTAATATATATATATATATATATATATATATATATATATATATACTTTTTCCACTATCGCGTTAGTTTTTTGTAATATAATCAATTGCAAGAAAGCAAATTTTCTATTGATAAGATCAAGTTGAAGCTATTGAAATAAAAAGTTTTCGGCATAAAATTAATCTGACCAGGAATCGAACCCGGATTTACTCCGTGAGAGGCAATTATATTGTTTTATTATTGTAATACCTTAATATACTACGTTTTATATATTATAATAAAAGGAAATATAAATGAACACAATTATATTATAACTATGTTCATTTAGTTCGCGCAGATGATTTTAATAATCGAAAATTAAATGTAGGTCTGGAGGAAACGATTTGCTGATTGCAGAGCTCAGTTTTAAACAATGGAAAAGTGGCAAAGAAAAACAAATTTGCCGATTTGTTATTTAAGCATGCATTTGAAATGGAGCGCTTCATTAATTTGAACCTCAAGTTGTTGATTCCAAACATATTCCTGTTACTACTTCTCTCAGTAGTGCTCAATGGAGTGCAGTGCGCAGTTCGAAATTCGATCCTTGGTGGTGCGATATTGTAAGATGTCGAAACGCAAATGTTTGACTAATTTATTACAGTTCGTTAAAACGGCGTGTGCTGAAGCTGAAGGTAAAGATCTGACATACGAAAAAGCAACGCCGAACAAACTTGAATACCTTGAATACCAGTACCAGTAGTGGCAATAAATGTGAACCGTAAACGTCATTAGGAAAAGGAACTGTAATGGTTGCGATGAAATTTGACACAGGACGTTTTGTAAACCAAGATTTTCGCAATAACGATACTGATTATAGAGCACCTAGTCCGTGGGTTCCGCCAAAAAGTTACTACTTTCCGGTAACTTTAGAAGCCGGACATTACAGACGTTTCCTGGTTAGACAGTTTCCCTTCTTACTTATAGTAAAAAGGATGAAGTCGGGTGTGTGTTCTATTTGGTCCTAACAAAGGAGGGGGCTCGTATTAGGATTCGGTTACAATCTCTCTAGTGTTTAAGCCAATAAATAAATTTAAGGCACTTCAAATATTCAGATAACAGTTACCATAAAACAGCCCTCGTTAAAAGTGCGAAATTTGGAAGAGTGTATGAATGGAAAAAAACAGAATGTTGTAGTCAATACAACAAGTAATGAAAAAAAATAGTCCATGAAAATCGTATGAAATTGATCTTCATTGTGAAGACCGTACTTCTGTGCAGTCGCCAGAACGTTCCACTTTAAGGGGACAGGGATGACGGTGTCATTGATTTAGAGCATGGATTTGAAGGTGAAACTAGGGGGAATTTTAAACTTCTTAAATTTCGAATGTACGCAGGGGATGAAATTTTCAAAGACCATCTTGCAAAGGCACCTAAAAATTCTACTGTAAAAAAAAAATAATACAAAATTATTTGATAAACTACTGTGCTGTCATAATTGAAAACAAAATTATAGATGACGTTAACAGAAGGGAATATTCTTTTCTATTCCACTTGACGAAACTACGGACATCAGTACAAATGAACAATTAACATTTTTCTTGCGTTTTTTTTGACCTAGAAAAGTGTTGTGTGAGGCAGGAATTTTTAAGATTTGTTGTAACGCGTGATTTAAGTGGTGAGGGTTAAGTTAATACTGAATGAACTGCGAAACTTGAGATTAGACATTTTGAACCTGCGTGGGCAAGGATAGGATGGTGGTGCAAAATTTTTCAGGACAGTTTCGTGGCGTACAAGCCTTTAGCAGTTCAACCACTTGCGTTCTATACGCATTGTGCCGCGCATTATCTGAATCTGTCGGTTTCTAAAACGTGTTCTATCACTTCCATTATACAAGTTTTGCATACAATCGGTGAAGTTGTGAATTTCGTTAGGGAGTCCAATAAGCGGTCACGGCTCATGAAAGACAAAATAAGTCAGTTGTGCTCTCAGCATAAAACAACTAAATTGATATCAATGTGCGAAACTCGTTGGATTGAGTGCCACTATGTTATTTTACAATTTTAGGAGATTTTCTCTGCAATCGTGTTATTCCTAGAAGAAGCAGAGTCTTGGAGTAAAAATGCATATATTTCACTCAACTCTATTCTAAAGTTCTGCTCTAGTTACCCTAGCGGAAATATTCGGAATAAATGTAACCCTTTCCAGACAAGTATAAAATCCAACCATCGATCTAGTTCAGTGTTACGGAATGATTGAAAGAGATAAAGATACCTTAAGAAAACATCGAGGAAAGCAAACTTTTAATTCTGTTTTTTTTTTTTCTTTTCGCTATCACATTAGCAAAAAATGTTGATGCCTTAAATAACATCCGTATCAACTTAACGAACCAATATTCTTACTACAACTTCTCTAGAAGATCATTATTGCATAAATGGTTTTCTTCCATTCTTGAATTACGTTTTCAAAGAATTGTCCACTAGATTCTCATGTGACAAACACAACCACATCCTCAAACTTCAGTCCTTGATTCCAGTTTTTCGGAATGACCTGAATTCAAATATTGGCGATTTAATAAAAGGTGCAAGCATTTACGTACAAGACGTGCCAGGAATTATTACAGAGTTTCGAAATGAATTAAAAGTATGGTTTAACTTTTGGGAAACTGAATAAAGTACCGAAAACGGCTATTGAAGCTCTTCTCCCACTCCACGCCAAAAGTAACGTCTATCCAAATATCAGGGAACGTCTAATCATATGCCTCATACCAGTAACAACGTGCAGTCATTTTCAACATTAAGGCGGGTGAAAACCTATCTAAGATCCAGTGTGCAACAGGTTAAACTGAATGATTTGGTGCTATTTAACATGCACCGCTACACTGGGATGATTCTATAGGAAATAGTTAATCTTTTCACAATAAAACATCACAGTTTCATTTATTTTATTTATATATTAAATTCATGTAACTAATACAAGTCACGTCTTTTGGAATGTAAACTAATTTAAATATCCAATTTAAAAAGATGTACATTTTCGGTGGGCCTGTGGTTCATTATTTACAAATAGAACCTGCATCACAGCTAGTAATTTAAATATTATATTATTTACTTATATATTTAGTTAGCAGTTGTTTTAATATGGCCTTAATTCTGATATATCTGTATGAGGTAGTCGATCGCCCTTCACCCCCCCCCCCGTCGAATACTCCTAGATCCGCGCCTATTATTTATATATTATGAGAATGTTTCATGTTTTATTTATTGTCGTTTTGACTGCATTGATCTTCTTGCGACGTCTTGTAGACTGAATATTATAGGTGTAAGTCTGTATGGATGAATGAAATGAAATGAATTAATAATGGTACAAATGAGCTTGAAGTCTCTGGCGCCTTAAAGCTATGCCTAAAGCTTTCTCAGGATTGGGGCTTTTTTTTTAATGTAAAAATATGAAAGCAATACAGTAAAAAGAAACATTTTTACGTATCCTTTTATAGAAACGATAGCTTGTATACCATAGCATTTTTGGTGTTTTTACTTCTGAGGCACTACAGGCGTTATGTGTGTGTGTTTTTCAAGTAAAATTAAAAAAAATATTATTATGAACGTAGGTTTCCGTAGACAGTAGGAAATAAACATGTGTTAATTTTTTGCATAGCTGTCTTCTTCTTAAAGATACTTCTTATAAAACACAAAAATGTTCAATGGTACATTAACAGTAATTTCTGAGAAGAGCGTATATATGAAAATGTCAGTTTTTGCTGTATTATTTTCATAAATTTAGCAATAAATTATTTTTAAATGTAATTCAAATATTATTTCAAAAGCATTTCAATACAAAAATGCTCAAACATTATTGTCGATATTGTAAATTTTTGTAGCAAAGGATAGTTTTAATAAATATTTTAAAATGTAATATCTAATATGAAACATGCATAGCTGCATATTAGTACCATGTTTCTTAATAAAATAATAAAAAAGTATACAGTACGTTACGAAATACTCGTACCAGTCTTTTAAAAAAACATTGAAATTTCGTGCTAACTATCGACGTCTTCCAGCAGCGTAAATAAACTAGAAAACTGGGTCTTAGATCACCAGACATTATCTTTTACTGGTTGAGGGAATACGTTTCAAAAAAACTTAATTCAGGATAATTACCTCTACCAGGATCTGCCAGTTGACGAGCAGACACCAGTGATGTGGAGCATTTAGTGCTACTTATCTAATAGGACAGACTTGCTCCGTTTAACACTTAAGGCAATGGAGAAAGCTGTTGTGGACAATCAGGCATGACTTTTGTGAGAAAAGCATTATTACTCTAAATTGCTGCGCTAGAAAGCTCAAACACAGAACTATAAAACATTAACTACTGCATCACAATAAGTTCGAAAAAAGCAAATATTTAATAATATATCAATACATAACGTACGCGGCTCATTCATATACGAGATATATAAAAGAAAAATCCACTCAAGAGTATTGACAGATTCTCCAAAGATTACGCTACTCCATTATTTGAATTTTTGCACCTGTGTTTCTTATTCAAAAGTGATATTCTAACCTTATGCTTAAAAAAGCTCTCATAAATAAACGTAGCACTGTAGTGTGTTAAGATGTACAAAGACTGAAAGAAAAATTCAGTAAATTGATTCCTGGCCAGTGGGGATGATTTTATATGAAAAAAATTACCAATTCCTTTTTAATAAGCCAACGAATAAACAATGTTTGACCCGACTGACCCCATCAGAACAGGCTTGAAGCTACAAGTCATGCACGATTTATTGTCTTCCATTTCTTAACAATTGCAATTTGCTAGTCAGGACACTTTTTAGAATGTGACCAAATATCAGGTACATAACGTAAAATGTCAAACAAATTAAGCAACACTGTGAAATTATAAAAAAGCGTTGAGTGATAACGATAAGACATCCTTATCTTAACGAGAGATAGCTTTCTAGCTCTTGCTTAATGTTGAGAAACACTTTTGGGGATCAGATCATGAGCAGTCATTTTCCTACTTTTCCTCCACGCCATTAAGAGGAAAGTTTTCTGTTTCAAGGAGGCTTCCCAATTTGGTGGAAACGAAGTTTTCTGTCGTCAGGTGGCGTCATCATAAGTTGTTGGTTGAGCACTATTTCGTACCGATGTAACAAAGAGAAAAATGTAATTCGAATTCTGGACTTTTTACTGGCTATGACGAAGTTTAATTTTTTGTCAGGTATTTATTGCAGCAGATATCATGGAATAAACCGGAAAACTCCAAATTAAATTAAATATTTGTTTGCAGCATGCGAAAGAAAAGGTGTATTTATACAACACAAATTGGTGAACATCTTATAAAAAAAAGTATGGTTTGTAGGAGGTGAGGGAAATTAACAAATGCTTCAAGGATGATGCTGGTATGGACCTTAAACCTAGCTTGTTACCAGAGTATGTTTTGCCCTCTTACTTCATTTGATGTGGAAAGGACATTTATGCACGGGTTAAGGGGAAATAAGTTGGACCAAGAAAACGTGAAAAAATATGTATATCAAAAAGTTTTTAAGTTTTATATACTAATTACCAGGAATAACTAAGAACTAAGGTTTTTACTAAACCTATTTTCTCTTACAGTGCTATTTTTCCCCCCTCGCCTGATCTGATACTAAAGAATAATCAAGAAGTTGCTCCGCAGCTATTGTGTAGCCGAGATTTCACTAAGGAAGCGAATTCGGGTGGCAGTACTGACCGCAGGCCGAGCGTATAGTTGTGTTTACTTAAATACCAAGGCAAGCATACATTCCAAAGTACAAGCCCTAGCAAAGGTGGGCGGATTACCTGCTAAAAACCGGATTCGAAGGAAGAAATGTTAGAAATGTAGCAGTACCAACTTCCTCTTGTGCTGTGCACATCACCCGAGTGAGGAGGAACTTGTTGATGACCCGCTATGAATACATTTGCTCTCTCAAAACGTTTAGTGCATATAAAAGAGCACATTTGAGCATTTAAAGCGCATATTTGCATGCATTTTTAGGATTTTAAATGTTTACATAAATCTCGATATTAATCTAAACATTTTATTTACAAACATTATTCTATATTGTCACAAATAAAAACTAAAATAACCGAGATTAAAAAAAGCTCCAATTTAAATTCGAGTATTTTACTCTCGCCAGATCTTCACTGAAACACAATTGTAATTTTTGCATCTCGAGGCAGCCTGGAGACGATTTAAATGAAATTCACAGTACCTTGAAGTGATTAAGAAATGCCCTCGGCCGGTACCTGCCTTCACCAACGTATACCATTACGAGCATTTCTTGATTCAGGAGCGCTGATGAAAATTCAAAACTATCTGCCTCATTAGAAATGTCGCGAAGAGTCAAATTCATCATACGTAGGTTGCCGGAAGCGATAAAGATATAATTGCAAAAATCTCGCAAAACTTTAACCCCCGTAACTGTTATGCTGTTTGATGAACCAAAATGTATTAATTGCTCCACACAATAACATAAGGCTACCTTATTGTAAATTCTTGCTTAATACACACCCGCAGGCTATGTTGAAAAAACGCCTAACAAATCTACAAAAAGAAAAGAAACTTCATTCAGTTGCAAACACAAAACCGAACTAAAGCGCGCTTACTACTTTCCGAAGAAGTAATGATCACAACACTGCTGAAAAAACCCCTATACTCACTGACTGACATCAAACGAGTTTCTAACCAATCTTATTTTATCCTTTATTACCTACACATGTTAATGATTGTAAATTTATCAATTTGAGTAACATGTCATATTTGATTAATCTTTACTTATTGAATTACAACTTTCAGATTTTCTATTTTTGAGCATATCACAGTACTTGCTAATTATTTTCATGAATAATTTATTTCAAATCCTTTATCTTCCTCTCCTAAAATTACTGTTTTCATAAATTTGTATGCGATTATTTACCTTTCATGAGTACACTTTTCCACGAAACTGATAAATTTACCACAGGAATCACGAAGCATCATACTTTTTTATATTTCATAGTTGTTCATATCTTCTGCTACACAAAGTTTTTTTAAGCATGACCGGTCAATCATTTGTTGGGGTATTTGAATTCGCAGTGGCAGCCGAACTTGTACATGTACTGTATTACATTCTATGGTTTTTCAACATAGTTATAATAAAATCTATAGTGAAACGAAAGGAGACTTTAACTTTTATGGTACATCTTCAAACTTGAGAAAGAATCTCGTGTGTTTTTAGGTATTGCACAGTAAAACCTTTTTGGTGCTGCTGAGGACAATAACTAGTTTTTATATCTAGCAGATTTCACCAATTTAAACAAATCACAAGGTTGTATGAACTTTCTTGCGGTTTCCATCCCACAGCAATGGATCCTATGATGTAATCGTCAGGAGTAACAGAAGGAACCCTTAAAAGCCCTACTAGGCTGATCTAATATAGTCAGTTCCTTTCTAATCCAAGAGAAAGACACTTAACATTTTAAAATATCCTTTTTAATGTTTAATACACTTCTGTTTCTGTCCCAATGGTCAGTAATTTTTAAAAATACACCATAAAGTTACTGGATTTATTGTCTCTACCTTAACATGTTTCATTTTCTTCTTCTTCTTCTTCTTCTTCTTCTTCTTCTTCTTCTTCTTCTTCTTCTTCTTCTTCTTCTTCTTCCTCCTCCTCCTCCTCCTCCTCCTCCTCCTTATGTCAAAGAGTTTTTATACTTCTTTTTTTCTATTTTCTCTTTCTTGCTATATTTTTTTAGAAAGTTATTTCATTTGCTTTATCCTTTCCATTAATTACATGAACTTGGTTCCCTTCCGTAAAGTAGTGCTATACTTTAATTTCTCACATCGAATTGCCTTAGAAACTCCTCCCCCCTTTTTTAAACTTTTTTTTTCCATTTTCTAATGATACTCTGCTAAGCTGGTTTCCTCTTTATTGATTTAAAAACATTGGGCATGTAATGTTTTCCTTTTCAACTTAGAAATAACTGGAGGCATGGTTCTAATGAATTATACACTAATATACAAATCTAAAAATGTATTAAAAACCAAGTTTCACTTACAAAAACGATCTAAAAATTGCGTAAAATCACGCTCACTTATTATCGCATTCTTACACTATTTGTCGGGGTATACACTGAATCGACATCACAATAAAATAATAGTACTAATAAATTAGACAAACTGAACGCATGTTACAAAATTCAGAGAATATGCTTAGCCCAACTCGGGCGGAACTCTTAAGATAGTAGAACACTCATCTGTAGACTGTCAAACCCGGTAAGTCATCTGCCACAGTAATACCTTGAAAAGGTGGTGAAATTGTCGGCAACTGTATCAGGAAAACACATTCTGATTGTTCCGTCGCAGTATTGCTTCTCATTTGATTGCTAATTCTTCCTTTACATTCTGGAATCCACATTTGTTTCGTCTTAAGACTGTACCTTTTCAATCGCACTGAACAAATATATTATATAGATTATATCTTCGAGAATGATGCTCAAAAACATGCTAAAGGGAAGAGAACCTGTATGTACTGCCGTGTATTGCGGCTTTGTCGCAATTAGGGTACAGCGCAGATGCAACATCATGTTCATGTGTCGTCTGTACATACCGCACCCCACAGGTGTGACATTATTCATCTGTAGCCCTTTCCTATATTCAAGACAAGCAGACAAAGATATCAAAGGGTATATATGACAGATATATTGCTATTTGAGAGGCGTTTTCTTTAGAAAAGTTTGTGCTCGCAGGAGTGACAGTATTTTCAGGACGATTTGTCACTTGAATAACGTTGCAGGTAAATTCCCAAGAACTGTTCAGTATTACCTCGTGTATTAAATACTAAAGCACGATTGAAAAAACTTCCGTATATCAGTTTGAAGAAATTACGCGATAAAGTGATTAAGAGACAGTAGCATAGATAAATAATAGGTAAGTCAATAATAACTTTAAAAAAGGAATATATTAAAATACATTGCACAAAAGTGAAAAGAATAATTAAAAAATAATTTAAAATGAAATTAGCACAATTCGTTGAACTAACACGTAAAATGTGGCCTGGTTGTAATCTCAGAAGGGACATTTCGTTTTTTATAAAATGTTCTTGGGCAGGCTAAATAGTAATGTGATGTTGCATAAAAGTACCCATGATAATCGATATTTCTGGTTCCTCGACATTTTCATGTGATCGCGCATGCGTCATTTTAAGTATCTGCTCATTGGTTGACACGTGTCTTATTCTGGAGCGTCCGTGAACTGTGCAGTGCACTGGATACTCTCTCCTGAGTTATTGTAGTGAGTGGACGTAGCTAAGAAGTTCCGGAATGGAATTGTTTTCAGTTTTTTTTAATTATAAATTGGTCTAAGCTTCTTGTGGCCCCGGTTTGGTATTAGTGATGTTGGGCTTATTTTGACACATATAAAAATGAACTTTAAAATTTAAAGTGATAAAACAAGCTTTCTCTAAAGAAGTTTTGCCATTTGACTATTACGGGGTTATTCGGCTTTTATATTTTCAAGAAACTTGTTGCAGATAACTTGGTATTTTTTTGAAAGTTATCTTGCTTTCTTGTTAGATGTAGTGTATGTAAATAGTATCCAGTAAGACCCGTATATGTAAATATTGGCAGCCCAGTTAAGCACGATTCTCTGTGTGCCATTTCTTGTCAACTGTTTGGTTGTCTTGCATGTAATTTTTTTTTAAAAAAAGTCATTTGATATAGTTAATTTAACATGTTTCAATTTAAATAGCCATTAATTTCGCTTTCTAATAGGTAGTTATTTGTAATAAAAAGAAATTGAATTTTTTATGTTGTGAAATGTCCTTAATTCCTGTTTTAACAAACCACAGTTGCTCTAGGGTGGTATTTTTTTTAACACTGCTCAGAAGTAGCTTAAATTATAATGTGTCACACAGCGATAGCTTCGTCGTTAAATTATACTGAAAAAAGTAACCTTAAAAGAACACGACGCAATAAATATCTGAAAATGGTAAACGTATCTATGACAATGTATGTAAACAAAATGACAGATGTAGGTAGTTTGAAATTAAACAATAAGCTATGTGGGTTTTGAACTGAAGGGCGTCACTATCCAAACTCACTTTGGCACAAGATGGACACTTCATGGACTCCTATAAGAACAACAAAGAGGCGTCTGAGAACACAACTGAAATTGAAAATTTACAACAAAATACATTTTTAAAGTTAAAAAGCAAAAATTATTTTGTATGATTTTTTTCTTGCTACAAATTCAAAGGCTAAGTAATTGGGCCTGCAGCAAAAATTTAATAAAGAGCAGGATTGGTAGCTTTCCCCAAACACACAAAATATTAATTATATTACTACAGACATTTATTACGTAGATAAAGAGGAAAGTGACAGCTGACAAGAGCTCAGTACGGAAATCCTTGTCACGTGTCAACACCTCCTGCACCATTATCTGAACCTCGAATGTCCGATTTGTGGTCAATAAATATTACAACGCCACTCTTGTGAGTGCTGACCCCACTGCGACACAGTAATAATTGCCAAAGAACCACCTATTTTCAGCCTACTTTATGTATACCCTTGCCGAGCGGGGTGGCTCACTTGCAACTCTCATTCGGGAGATTACGGTTCTTATCCCATAGGTGGACTATTCTGGCCTTGGATTTTTTCGTGGTTTTCCCGGAGATAAATATTTTTTTCCACGAATAATACAATGTATATTATTAGTAAATCAGAGACTTTGATTATCGTCCACATGGCACGGTATCTCAGAAGGTAGCAGCATCGATAGATAAGTCGAAGATTCTTGATGCGAGACCCGACTGTGTCCATGAGTTTCTTTTTTATCTGACTCTGGATCCAAATATCAAATATAGCTGCGAAATAATATCTACATGTGTGAGTTGTTTATATTATAAATAGCATACCAGCTCCATCTTCATTTAATTTATTTGGTAAGAATGGTTTAATAAATAAGATTAATATTATGTCATGGTATTTATTATTAATTTCTGTTTTTAGTTTTATTCGGCGATGACCTGGTGCTTATTCTAAATCCCAACGAAAGGTAATGAACTTAAACAAGGTTGTAGTTAAGTATGCTGCGTGAAGCAGTTTGATCGTGGGTTGTTATTGGTTGCAAGTTGGTGAGCCAAATTTACGAAGAGGTTTTGTATGATAACCACATTAGGCGCCAAATTTTGAGATGGTCTGGTATGGCTCCGGTTATGTGCCGCAGATTGGGCATCATTCTTGAAGCTATCTGTGATAGTAGTCGACGCTGAGTGCTCTCACGTGGTGATTGATTTCGCAGATTCATTATTAGACCCTTCAATAACAACAATTCGCAGGTTATTCAACTGGAATGGGAGGGGGTTTCAATAATGTAAATAAGGACGTGATGCGGCTTGATATGTAATTAGATATTTTATTATTTCCAAATCCTTTCGCGTCCCCTGGCGTTTTGCGTAAGATAGACTTGGCTACGTTGAATATAAACTCAGTTGTCGCGTGTGAAACTTACAGACGAGTGCCGCGGCGCGTGGTACTGAAAGTCGAACTTATTGCCAATTGAGAGCGGCTTCTCACCGCGTATAGGTCTGCCTGTCTCGGCGAGCAAACTCTCCCTTATAAAATTAATTCAAATTAAAATTGTTGGTTAGATGCCAAAAGGCAAGTGCAATCCTCGCAGTTCAAACATACGTTTTCCATTGCTGGCTTAATTTCACCTGCCCCACGTTCCATTGGCTTTTTTTTTTTTTTTTTTTTTTGAAATTTTAAAATATTCGTTCGCATTGCCTGGTGCCAAGCCTGTCGGGTTCAGAGACCTTAACGAGTTTTAAAAGTCCTTCAATTTATTAACCCACCAAATAAAGCCCTTTTAAAAATGGCATCACACTAGACCCTCAGGTTCATTCTTCCTCCGAGTAGAGATTTTATGGTTTCGTCTTTCCAAGCCTCCATAACAGGATACTAAGGAGCTATCTCTTTTGTTGACGTTCAATTCACATGTTAGCACTATGCCGCATTATACCTATGATATCTACGTTAACAATATATGAAATATGATGATTGGGTTCACATAAGTAAACATTATAATTATATTTCAGTGGGGGTGGTTAGGAGGAACTGTTTAATGCGATATTTTTGTAATAATGTTTGGCACTGTTCAACTAGTGCCTTTAACTTTAGGAAACTTTCTGAAACAATAAATCCCCCAGGATTGGTGGTGGAAATAATTATGTACCGAATATCACGAAAAAAGAAGAACCAATTTCAAACGCAGTATTCTTACAGTAATTGTCGATTCATTCATTTGTCAGCGGACAGGCGTGGAAACTTCTTGTACATGAGCAAATTTGTTCACCTATACCTCCAATGACGTATCCAAACAAGGAAGAAGTTATCGCAGCTATTTCATAGAGCGATTTATGAAGGAAATGATCTCTAATCTCTCAGAGTGTTCATAAATTCATCCTCGAAAGCGTACTTTGTTTAACGAGATCTTTTACAGAGAAACGAAATCAGTCAGCACTTTTGAGAGAATGACGAGATACCCATCAACCCTTCACTTTACCAAAGCAAGGGAGAAATAGTGGAGAGTTGTTTCTCCCTTTCTTTCGCGTGGACAATTGCCTTTGTTCGTTCCGATGTTCCAATTTGGGCACTGTGTTTATAGCGAATGTCCCTTTGTGAGGCTGTTAGAACACACTGAGTGACGTTAGCTGTGTAGGCATGTGCTGCTACTAATTTGGGAAATCTTTTTGTATTCAGAAGAGCTGTACAAGCACAAAAAATTAGTAAAATTAGTACCAGTCAAAATATACAGCTAATTTATACATAGTCCTAGTCTTTAGCAAGTCTTTAACGCTGTTGTTAATATTTAATTTACAATACTTAAAGTGTTTTTCTTTTCTCAAAACTATGCATATTTTAAATTAAAGTTAAAGAAGAAAACATCTAAAAACGCTCAAACACGGCGACTCATATTCTAAAAGGAATATTTTAATAGTAATGTTTGTGGCAGTTATGACTTCATTGATATTTTTAAATTGTGCCAGTTTTTTTTTTTTTTTATTATATCTTTAAATGTATACCCACGAAATATCTCACTCCCTTAAATAAAATGGTGGCTCTGAATTTAAATTCTAAAACATAGTGCAAAT
Source organism: Metallyticus violacea (assembly GCA_030762175.1). Classification (NCBI taxonomy): domain Eukaryota; kingdom Metazoa; phylum Arthropoda; class Insecta; order Mantodea; family Metallyticidae; genus Metallyticus; species Metallyticus violacea. Next base: position 43,091,719 of record CM060842.1, read on the forward strand.
ACGGAGGGTTGCTCCATTTAAAGGAGTCCCTGTTTCATGACGAGATTTCTATTGTACTCGATGTGAGGTCCTGTTGCTCCTCACCGCAATTTCCACTCTAGATATTTATACTTGAAATTAATTAAATGTTTGAAATATTTCCCTGAAAATAACTAAAGTTCGGCCTAAACTCCTCTTGTATGAGTAGAAATACTATTGTGACGAATATAAGTAGTAATAATGCATTGGCAGTGTTACAGAACATTGTGTATGTAATATTTCAGCATTGTCAATGGACTATTGCCATATATTGTTACTACCTACAGATAGTTGGGGAGTGAACACAGAGTTTGTCTGATAAACATGAGTAAGAGCAGAGAGGGAAGAAAAGGTTGAATAGCGGGGAGGTAGCTCAGAATTACGGTTGATAGCATAGCGTGGCGTCAGTGAGACGAGAGACAAGTAAGAAAGGATGTAAACGACATAACTGCTCCGGGAAGCCTTTAACAAAGCAAGATGTAAGTTGTAATTTAATGTGAAATACTTTGAAATAATAAATATTTGTCAGTATAGCTAACTAATAAATGTGTTTTGTTTGAAGTTTGCTCCCTGATTTCCCTTCACACAAAGATTCCGGTAATGATGTTAGATTAGCCCCAAATACGAAATAGCTGGAAGTTAGAAAGTTTAAGATATTAGCGAGTAAGTTCCACCCGTGGTTGAATGCATGTTTATGTGCTATCTCAACTTTGCTTTATTAATTTGTTATATTTATGAAGACAGTTTCGATCGAGTATTTTACATTTCCTTAAATAAAATGGAAGATGGACATGCATTGCGCATGCATGTGGTATAAATCTACATTTCCATTTCACATACACTAGAAGAAGGTTAAGACAGGTTTATTATTTCATGGGAGCCAGCCCCGCGGGCACGTACAAGATGGCGTTACTGCTTTGTGCACAAATGTGAGCAGACGACAGTCATGAATAAAAGGGAAAGATAGGAAGAATGGGTGTTGAAGAACGTCCAGTGTTGATAAAGAGATTTCACATTTTCTGTTGTGCTGGCCCCACACCACCCGACATATGGGACCGTGACGAGGGGATGTGTTAAGAGCCTCAGTGTCGCCAACATGACTGTTGTCACTTCCCTCCCAGTTCCATTAAGTGCTGCTGAATCCGTCAACAACAGACTTTACTCTCACAAACCCTGCTTCCAAAAACACAAAAAGGGGTGATAAATACCCCGACTTCTGCTGTAGAAATAGATTACGTTTAAAAAGAAGGGGAGGGCGAAATGCATCCAATTTGCCTACATTCAAGAATAAAAAAACTGTCACCTCAAGATGTAATTTTTAGAAAAATGAGTTTGCATAAAACAAAATTGTTCAACTATTCTAAATCAGCTTATCCTCAGAGAGCATATAGGTACCCATCATCGCATTAATTCAAAACAAATAAAAAATAAATATTCTTAAAACATTCAATTAAAAAACATGCTAATTAATGAAGTTCACTTTTGAAGCATTTCTTTTTCCCTACTTATAATTTCACATTTCTTAAGCTGAATAACTTAAAACAAATATTTATTACCGCGCTGTTGTTACAGTGTTTCAAGAAATAAAGTGATAGCAGTCTTTCTATCGGTCTTTCATTGTAATGTTGCCCATTTTCCGGCAGCTGGCGGGTCGACAGTCAGACCGGTAATGCCCGGACAGCTGTTTCAAGTTCAAGTTAAAACTACAGTTACAACTACAGGAATTACAAAAAAGACAGGGGACAATGGAAATGGTGTCGTGCTAAATCCACACATTTCTGTAATTTTTTCCCGAAAATGTCATTCACGCGCTCGGGTAATCTTCTGAAATTGATACTTTAAAGCATACAAGTTGTGCTGTCCCACTAATTGTAGGCAGGAGATAATGATATTCGGTTACTTAGATATTATAGAAAGTTAATTCATAGGAGTAATGATCTACTCTTAATATTCTTTATGGTTCCATTTACTTGGTCATGTTTCCACGCAAAATAGCCGGCACTTGAGTACACAACACCCCATATTTATTACACAAAACCCTCTTACATTACGAAAATACGGTGTATGGTGCGCAGTAAATGCATATAAAGTAATAGGGTCTAGCCCTTTTCGAGAATACCATAAATGCAGAAAGATAAAGAAATGACATACTCGCAACTTTTTTTGATGTGACTGATTTTAAATGCCGATCTGGATATTTCCAGCAAGACTCTACCATCGCACATACAGCTAATGGAGTCATTAATTTTCATTCAGTAAATAGTTTGAAGATAGGGTAATTAGTAGAGAATTATGACCCACATGGTCCCCTGATCTGACAGTATGTGATTTTTATTTATGGGTGAAGTTGAGAAATAAAGTGCATGGAACGAATCCCAAACCTTTAGAAGAACTAGATGAAAACAGCAGGCCACAAATTGACTCATTTTTAGAACATGAACTGATTCGTGTAAATTACAATTTTCCTAAAAGATAGCAGAAATCAGTGGGTGTAGCATTTAAACATTTACAACATCTTCTGTCATAAGGTATGTGCTTATTTTCATTGTAACTGTAGTTATAATTACGAGAACATCAATCATCTGGGCAGACATTACATCAGCTTTTCAGGGAGTTATTGCTTGGATTGCCGAGCTATCAACTGCTGCGAAACGGGCGACAAAATCACGAAAGACCCTGATATTCGTTCAATTATATCCTGGCAAGAGTTAAGACCATGTGCCCCTCTCTTACACTCTACCAGGCGAATAAGACCATCGACAATACAGAGGACTATATACTTACTTTTACATAATATACGGGGAAAAAAACCATATTAAAGACCTATACCGCATTTAATATTAAACATTTGAGAGAGTTAAGATAGGGTTACAATTCAACTTCTGACACTAATGACACATGAGATGAAATTATATTTTGGGAAAGGAATTTTTAAGGAAGGAAACATTCCAGGCCTAAGTTTAGGGCATCTCCCTAGCATTTGCCATTTATGAGAACTGAGGAAAACCTGGAAAAAAAAAAAAAAAAAAAAACTGTCAGGGAGGACGGTCCTGGCGGGATTCGAACCCCAGCCTCCCGCTCACGAGTCAGCGTCTTAAGGAACTCGGCCATTCGTGGGGGTGTCAATATTCAACAGCTTCTTGGTAAATGATATAAAAGTAATCACTAGTCATTGGTTCTTTAGGAAAATGATTATTTTATTTAAATGTTTAATATGTGCACATGATTCATAAAAATAAGTATTCAAACTGAATTTTTATTTTGCCTTTTCACCCCTTTTTAAGTAAATATCTCTTTAGTCGAATTTATTTTTATAAAACATTTCATTGCAATTTATACATGTTAAACACTCTTTAAAATGGTAATGTAATGTAGTGAATAGAATTAGAAATACGGAAGTTTAAGCTTAGAGGTTAAAACTAGTGAAGAACCTGATACAACAAGAAAGAATGCAATGTTGAGATAGCGTTCTGAAATTCGAAGTAGACATAACTGCAGCTTTAAATAAACCAGAAAACTTTATAAGTTATCCATTTATGATATGAGTATAAATGATTGTATGTGGAATAATTACGTACAAAGTATGTGGTTGCTCAGATTGGAATTTTCAGAAAAATACTTAAGGGTTTAAGATGCATTGATTGTGTATTCAAACAAAATGAACTATCCCAAAAAGTTTTGCCAACAGAGTCATTGTGTATTGCTCTGATTATAATTAGTTATATGTTTACACACATATTTAGTCGAAGGGTTGCTGGTGATTCTTTTCAACCTCCATTTGATGTTAACAGGAAAATGGTTGAAGAATTTCTGTTATTGGGTTATGGTGGTGAGCAGAATTCGGTATAAACTGCATCACTCTCGGTATCAACTGCACGAGTTCCTTTACTTACAATTTTCATCTCATAAATCAAAATACAGAGAGTGAGTTTTTAGGAACCGAAGTGCTGAGTATAGTACACAAAGCTATCCGTCAAACTTATATACACCAGGGTAGGTCCATAAGTTTCCGGCCTAATCATTTTGTGGGTATGATAATGACAAAAACTATATTTCACTTTTCAATATAGTTATTCTTTATTTCAATACGCTTCTCACATCTTTTTCAACCCGCCCCCATACAGTCCAAAGTCTTGTCTGCAAAATGGGCATAAACAGCATCCATCACTTCTTCGTCAACTTAAATTTCCTTCCTCGAAGGTCCTTCTTGAGTACTGAGAAGAGGAAATAGTCACTGGGAGTTAGATCTGGGCTGTAGGGTGGACGGTCGATCTGTTTGAAGGCACATTTCTACACAGCTTCCTTTGCAACAAGAGCTGTGTGCACAGGCGCGTTGTCGTGAAGAAGGCGCACACCACCACTCAGTTTTCCTCGCCCTTTCTCTTTGATGGAAAAAGTGGTCTATGCAGTAGGCCAGCATAGTACTCCCCATTTACTGCGGTGTTTCTCTCCTTGAAGTCAATGAAGAATATTCCTTCACAGTTCCAAAAGATTGTGGCCATGATATTCTTGGTTGACTGAGTGACCTTGGCCTTTAGAGGCGGTGCTTCGCCAGGTTTACGTCACTCCATTGATTCTCTTTTGGACAAGGAATTATAGTAGAGGACCATAGTTTCATCTCCTGAAACAATGGTTTGTACAACTCTCTCGTTACCATGGCAGAGCTCCAAAAATGCCTGACAACAAATTACACGTTGCTGCTTTTGAACTGAGGAAAAAGGTCTAGGCACCCATCTTGCACTAACCTTATTCATGTTTAAATGTTCACCAATAATTCCAAGCACTGTTGTTTTAGAAAAACCCAACCTTGCTGCTCTTTCTGTACCTTTGAGCCGCCAGTCTTAATTTTTCCTTCCACAAGAGCGATGTTTTCAGGAGTGAGCATCTCCAAGAACCGACCTGCACGCTCTTCGTCTTCAGTGCTTTCTCGACTCATTGGAAAAAGTTTGGGCCTTTCTTTTACGGTAGAATATGGCGGGATGCTTTTCCCTTATACACCGTTCAATCGCTGTTTAATTTCATTTGGAGTAAGTGCTTCTTTTGTGAAGAACTTAATAACAGCTCGAAACTACATTATGAGCATGTCACAATCTTCTACACATAGCCTTCTTTATGCAACTATATCTGAACTGAACGAAGCGGAGCGGAAGTTACAGCTGCAATTATTTACCTAACAGATAAGGTATAACACCAGATGAGGGTTTTGTGAAGGCGATAATCCTGATCGACGAGGCCGAAAACTTACGGAACTATCCTCGTATATTAAGCAAATTTCCCTGAACAGGTCACTTATGATATTTCTTTGTCAAATTGGCACTTGGCACAAAAGAGGGCATACTTCCCATTTGAAATTGGAATAGTCATTTATGATAGTGGCTGATTTTGAAATGAAATCAAAGTATTGTGGTACATGTTCATTTAAAGCTAAAGACTTAGGTGAATCAATGATGGCTATAAAGAAAGGCTCAGGATCACGTACGTGTTAAGCAAATTACACAGGTCTTTTGAATACATGTTAAAAGAACTGGTGTCAAGGAAATCTGGTAAAGATTCGTAATATATGCTACAATACTACAGTGTGTGATGGTGATACAAATACATCACTGCTCCTCCAAAACTTATCAGTGTATGGTCAATATATTCAGTGTCTGAACCACATTGCTAAGCGATTGGGTACAGACGTTATAATTGAAGAGAAAGACTTAAAAATTAAAGGTAAAGCTCTTGGTGGAAAGAAACCTGACAGTTTGAAACCAAAACCACTGTTAAACAGGATTACTATAAAATTGCCATCAAGAATAATAGATCAAACATAGGTCAGATAAAATCTGCAATATTTGCAGCACTATGTCAACTTATGAAAAGTCACAGCATTTCAAATGCCCTGGGGGGGGGGGGAGGAGTGAACTAAAGTATCTCAGTGTTAGAGGCTCAAAATAGTTTTTGGTTTCCCGTTTGAGGGTGAATTGTGTGTAACACAACTACGCCCCTAGCACCAACTATTTCGAGAAGATAAATCGCACTATAGTCTGTAAGATGTCTCTTATGAGAAACTAGTGCTTTCAGAAACAATGGCGATTTAGTAGCCGCTCCATAATTCCCTCCTCCCCCATTTCGGGCAACAGCTGGTTAGGACAGCTGCAAAATGGTAGAAGGCAAATTGGAATCTTGTTTGGTTCAGGCTTTCACCCGGAATTTTCTTCATCACAATGTCGACCACTTCTACTTTTTCCTGTATTTGTAGCACAACATATATCCATACTTAATGGTTTCCATTTATTGAAAGGATTGTCAAGTTAAAAAAAAGGTTATCCTCTTCTAAATTTCTCCTGCAGAGCTGAAGCCTTAAGTATTGCAGTTTCAAGTTCATACATCGCTCCGCCGCTATAAAAGCATTTTTGTATGTGGATTAAATTTGTATTTTTTTAATTGTAGCCTTTAAAATAATATTGTGCTTCTCTTCCCGTGAATTTTCATGAAAATAATAATCAAATTAAATCAAATTTTGAAAATGCATTAATTATACGAGATTGTAAGCGATCTTAGTTAGCGCCGGATCCATTTGTATGTTTAATTGCGTGTAACGCTTTTAAGCACGCATAGTCAATGGATCAAATACAAGGGTCGTACCAGGTAATCAAATTAGTAGCTAATTGTTAACAATAACTCAAACACCCAACTTCAAAGCAAGCATTCCTGCGATCTCCTGTTTCCTACCTTGTACCCAAACTATAGCTCAAGGCATGTAAATGCAATGTGCGACACAACGATATAATTGCAGTCTAGAACAAGGCGCAATGAGGAATTTGCCATAAAAAATTAAAAAAGAAAAAGAAAAAAAAGGGTCACCATATGAAACGTAATAATGATGTAACGCACTAAACCTCAACAATGCTACGGTGACTTCAAAATCCTCTGGGAAGAAATTGAGACTGGTAAAAGGAAAGCAATTACCAAGATTGGTATCCAGCCTGAAATTACTACTACAATATCGTTAACAAATAATGAACCAAGCGAGTATATGTTTACACATTAAGAAATTTTTTTCTTTATGTTTAATTTAGAAAACTGAAATTTCAGGAGCATTTCATAATTTATGAAATATTTTGATATGCTGTTTTTTAAAAAATACATGCTTATAATTAACGTAATAAATATTTACTCAAATAAATTAAAAATAAGACTATTTTTTACTATTAGGTAATACACTATCTTTAAAAGTTTATTTTTATACAAAATAAAATGTATTTATAGCCTAAATGCAAGAAAGTTTGTTTTCTTTTAGCGAGCGGAGTATTCAAACGATAACGCTTATAACTTGCATTCGGGAGGTCAAGTTCCCTGGAGCTGGCCAACCTGACCATGAGTTTTTCCGTGTATCTCCTGCTTACTTAGTTGCATGCTGGGATGGATATTTTTCGCTCACACACTTTGCAGCATTTAATTCCACATTTCTGGTTGCAGGGCACAATGTCAGGCGAAGCATGCTGGTGCTGTGCGGCGTAGCGGGGGATTTGCGTGTTGAGAATGTTTCTATCGTGGCTCCTGGCAGGTTTCCCTATAGGTCTCTTTGGGGCTTACAACTGGCGGAGACCGTCGTACTTGCAGCCTGCCAACTGTAAAGATCTGGAAAACTTTCGGGACCTCACCTACATTCGTCGATCGCCGCTCGTCTCTTAAGCCGCGGGTGTCTCTCTCGACTCATCACTTCCGATTCTATTCTGCCCTCATTTGTTTTTAGCCTTGCAGAAAAGTTGTCTATATAAACCCAAGAATACGATGCTTTAACTGGAGACTCCACCGGCGGTTATTTGAGAGCAAGACCACATGGTGGACCACGTTGTAAGACGATAACGCTAAAGTCAAAGGACCTATGACCTAAAGCAATTCACATGCAGAGGATGGATAGAGCTAAATTGTGTTAACTCCCGCAATGATGTCACAGTGGAATTAAAATCTATTGTTCTGCAGATCTAAATAATCAGCCCAGTCCTATAAAATGCGCTAAAGAGAGAAGGGGAACAGTGGCGGTTTGTTTAAAATTCCACCTCTTTTATAACGTCCACAACAGCCGCAATACCGCCGCCGGCGCACAGAATTTGGCCCTATTCAGGATTTGAAAAAGTTCCGTTGATTTCCAAGCCGCAACGCTGGAGAGAGAAAAGTATGCTCGGCTAAATAAATAATAAAAATCGCTGCAATGACTAAAGCAATTTCCGGAAGAGCGACTAACTGGGTGAAACTTCGTTTAGGGGTGACCACATCCCCCATCCCTTCGTCTCTCTTACACAAACATGTCGAAGGTGATTACCGACAACACGTGTTTACAATCACAATAAATAACCCCCGGTGTTCAATTCCGGTATGTAAATTCGGCGAGGTCCTACGAATAGCGAGGTGGAGGGGAGGGGGATTACCGTGGCTTCGACCCAAAGCCCGATGATAAATGAAACCCTCATCTCCACGTGAATTTCAACATGTGTTTCAATGGGTGCCGCTTATGTTTTATGCGAAGCGGCATTAATATCGAGAGCTTAAGCTGAGATGAGCTCTCGTTTGTATTTAATGCGTGAATGACAAGCGGAAAAAAAAAACAACAACAACACTCACCATCCTTGCTTCTGTTTTTTATTTGCTTCCCTTAAACAAGTGCCAACAAAGCTCAGGTGGGAATTGGTCAAACTGACTGAGTGTTTGATATAACGCGCTTAAATTACACGGTGTTTTAAAACTTTATGTTGCAGGAACGTGTCGTCAAATGTTAAGAGGACATTTGTGGCCAAAGAAAACAATTTGGCATTATCTAGGGAACAAGGTGTTGTGTATTGCCCCGTTTAGTTCTTTTCAATTAAATTGTCGTTCTGAATGAATTTATTTCACATTTTATGGCTTATACTAAATTTTGTAGCTATTTATTTGTGATACTAATTTATATGGAAGTTTAACTTGAGTACCTTCGATTCCGATACCATCTTATTCGAGACTCTACGAAGGCTAGGTAAAAAATCTCGGTCTGGCAATGAAAGAAGTGTTTTCTAAGTGTAAATGCACTTATTTTTCTACGTAGTCTCCTTTGAGGTCAAAGTACTTTGTTCAACATTTTTCCAGTGTGTAGATTCCATTCGTGAGGTGCGATGCTGGAAGATCTGTAAAATATACATCCACGGCTGCAATAACTTCCTCGTTGGACGCAAAACGTTTTCCACATGGGAAATAGGTGGAAGAGGGTGGCAAATCTGGTGAATAGGGTGGATCCTGCAAAATTCGTACTTCAAATACCTTAGTTTTCCCATTGCCAGGGCAGGTGCATTACCTGACGAAATGTTTTTTGTTTATTTCTCTTGCAAATGAGGCCTTTGTCGGATATTTTGCCATTCAGCTGGTCAAGAAGACTTACGTTGTTGTTTTACTCTTTGGTAATGATCTATAACAAGCATTCCTTTTGCATCGCAGAAAACACTTGCCATAACCTCACATCGACTTCACTTTTTTTTTTTGGGGGGGGGGGGGGTGCAGCGCCACCGGCATTCACCCACTGTTTTCATTGCTGTTACGTTTTAGGAGTGTAGCGAAGGACCCATGTCTCATCCGTAGTAACAAATCGACGCACAAAAACGAACGCCCAAACACTAAAGTGAAATTTGTTATCGTGTTTGCTTTTAGTCAGCATTCAACAAAAGTGGCACCCATCTTGCACAAAGCTTTCTCATCTCTAGTTTTTCTGATATGGCGGTGGCGTCATCTATTTCACTCACTTCTAATCGCCAATATGGTGCACTTTCTCGAGGTTTTCCTCCGTGGCTGCAGTTTTGGGACATCATAAGGAATACCTTCAACAAAAGTACGGTCAAGTTTAAACTCTGCTGCCCATTCTTTAACAGTAGAAAATGAAGGAACAACGTACACCTACTTTGCATGAAAGTCCGTTGGCAATAAACCGTCCAAAACAAAGCATGGTATTTCAGTTTTCTCCATTTACACGAAACACACGCAACACGTCTATTTTCGACAGCCGTACAAACAAAAAGAATAAAGTTAACAATTGAATAACGTTAGCGAAACATGAAGCAACATGACAAAAAAGTTCGATATCAACGCCCTACATCTTCAGTTCACGTTCTATTATTCTCCCCTTCTCGCGGATTTTCAATTATACTTTACTTGACCATCTTACTTTTATCATCCTCGCATTTCCAAAACATTTAAATCTTCGTTGATCTTTCTAACACGTTAATTATTTTTTCAATAAGATTTCAATTAATTAATTTGTTACGTGGTCATATCTTAACATTTTTGAGTTTAGTTTGAAATTATTCAATTCCACGTTCAAAATGATTTTTAGTGTACAATCCACATTTCACTTCAATGACTTAGTAAAGTCAAATTAAAATGTTTTCACATACTCTTATCTTATAACATTGAATTTTAAAATAATACAACTTTCCTGTGTGGCGGTGCCGTGGCTGAGTGGTTAAGAAAGCTCGTGTTGCCTTGGGTTCAATCAACACCACCTACGGCTGAACAAACCGAGTGGCCGAGGTCGCTAAGGCACGGACTCGTCAGCGGGAGGTTTGGGTTCGAATCCTACCAGGATCGTCCTCCCTGACTGAGGTTTTTTCCAGGTTTTCCTCAGTCCGATTAATGGCAAATGCCGAGGAGGTACCCTAAACTTATGCCTGGAGCGTTTCCTTCCTTTAAAAAAAACCCCTTTCCAATTTATCATTTCATCTCATATATAATCAGTGGTCACAGCCTGTGGTGGCTCAGCAGTAAAACCAGGCGTTAAACATAGGAAAAACAACTCTACTTTAGAAACCGTATACTTTATCATCACGACCAAAATTTCCTCTAAGTTTCAAATACAACACTTCAGTACCTTCATATATTGCTGTACTGTACATGTGGCCCCAATGATGAAATTAAACACAAAATAATGCAAACACTAAACTATTGGTATCTGTACACGGTAGTACATTCGCTCTATGTGATGGCATCATACAAAATGTCCATAGCAAGTGTGAGGCCTTATATATGGATAATCCTGGTTCGGTAGGTGGTATTTGTCACGACTCAAGCGGTCCGTGGTCTCCAGTTTCCTTTATAAGTTATAACTCAACCCGCCGTCTCTACCACATCCCCATCTCCATCTTCATCATATAGCGCAATGTAGTGCGCTGATTTACCGGCACACGCATTAGAATGGATTACGCCACTGACCTTTAATGGCAAATAATTCCAATATGCCGGGTATTATCAACCACCACTCTTTGTTGCTCTGTTCTATTTGGTTTTTATTTCTTCACCAATATCTTATTTTTCAATAATTGTTGTTTGATTTTATAAATATTATCTTTCAAAACGTTCTTTTTTTCAGAACTATTTTATGGCTATGTACGTATCTTTTGAATGACCTCTTGCAGTAAAGAACCATAATTTGTATGCACAACTCCTTTTTATTAATTTATATTTTTTTTAAATATTTAAAATGATAAAAATTAAAAGCACAAAGTTGTCCTTGTTGTGAATGTGTCAGAGGAACTTAATTAGCATTAGTTACGTGAGTGTGCATCATTTCAACTATCTAGCGCTTATAATTTTTGAGAATAGTATGTAAATGTGCAAAACAGAACGTTTTGGAGGGTAAACTTAAAACTGTATATTAAATGTATGGCATCCTCCAATGCATTCCAGAATTTTAATCATGTGCATGCACCTTTCTGTGTTGTTTTACAGCCTATAAAAACACAATTATTGAAACTATAATATAACATCTGCATATGGTCTTTGAAGAATATAAATTTCTTTTTTAAAGACTAAAGTCACTTAAATCTCCAAAAATGGTGCAATGGCCTCAATAATGAATTTAGAAGAGGGGTTGTCCATATAAATTCTCAAGTTTTGTAATCTTTTAAAGTCTTCCTTGGAGCAGAGTATTCTTGATCTCAGGAACTTTGCATAAATATATCGTAGTTATCAAACGTTTTTTGACAGTTAACTTTATGCGGTAACTTAATTTTTTTCAAAACAATTCCCATTCATTTCAATACACGAATACCCAACGAATCTCTATCTGTGTAACGGGATAGGCGCCGGTGAGGTCTTTGCAGCAATAGGCTTTTGAGACGGAAGTATTGTGAGGAATCAGTCAACAATCAGCATTTCTTGCCTGTTCTCGTTTATGGAGTCGCACAATTTGTGCAAAATAATACTCAGTATTAAGATGGCACACTTTTCCTTGAAGTAGCTCAATAAAATTCTACTGAAGTTGCGAAAGATTGGTGACATGGTGTTCTTGGTGGAAAGGACCCAAAATATCTCTGATTATCATGGGAAAGCTCTAAAATCTAGGGGAGCGCTTCTGAACTGCGGAAAAATATCGGAACACCTATCGTGTATGCCCTTGGTGAGTGAAGTGAACATCACCGTTGTAACAGAAAGCCGAAAATTGTTGAGATTTCTTTGAGTCAAAGCTACCTTTCATTGAGTAGCTTTTTCTCCAGAAGAGAGAGGTTTTGTTCAGTCATCGCTCTCAAAGGTAGGCCTTCACGAGAAAGAGCGTGATATGTTTATGTTTCACCCTTCTCAGCAGAAAGAGTGAAACATAAAGAGAATTCCCTACCAAAAATAAAAGAGGAAACCAATCACTTGAAGAAAACCTTTAGCGTTCTATTTATTGCTCAAACTTTGTCTTCAGCACAAGCGTTGAAACTGGTACCCTAACCTTTCCCTAGATGATGTCCATCAGGGCGTTTCAAAGTTAGAGTGCATTTTGTATACAAATTTTAGAAGCTATTTTGATTACATTGTTATTCTCATTTGTTCAACCTTTTTCCAGTATTAAGCGCAATTTCTATGCCATAATTTTGCCTCAGTTAGCAGACCTAAATTTTCAAGATCCATCCATACCATAGCTTATTCATTTTAACTCTTTTTCCCCATAGTTTTTGGCATATTACTCATACATTATGACGCTAACCAACATTATTTGAAACTTGCAGGGTTTCAGAAACAAAAATGTATAAGACCTGGAAAAGAAGTGTTGGCGCATTGGAAACGCAAGTGAAAGCTTATATTTTCTACTATTCGAGTACAAGTATACACTTTCCTGAACTAAAAATTAAAAAATAGTATTTTCCAGCGTTTCATATCTTCCTGTAAGCTCAAAACAGAGAACGATTTGCAGCCTTGCATTTCGCTTTCAAGTCTAATCTGCACAATAGAAAGAAAGGAAGGAAAGACAGAGGCAAAGGAGACAAAAAAACAGCAAATTCCGAATGTAGTAAATAAAGTAAATGCCTCGTGGCTCATTAAAGAGAGAAAGAAAATAAAAGAACATTTTCAAAGGAAATTCTGGGTTCAGCACTAACCTTGTAGCTCATTTAAAAGACGAAAAGAATAAAATACAACAAAAGAGAGTAGTTCCTTCATGGAATTTCCAGGTTCAACGGACGAGGAAAGCGCCATTAACTTTTCCACTCATACAACACAAACAGAACGCAAATAATTCCTTTACAGCAAAATCTCGGGTTCCGTTACAGAGACAACACAGTTCGTATTCCCACTCATTTAGGATAAAAAGATCAAAGAAGGAAAAGAGTAAAATGGCTAAACACAGAAATTCGTTCTCGGCGCCAGAGCTGACTACAGATGTTTTACTCTGCGGCATTGTTTGTAAGAGAATGTTTATAAATTGTTAACTATAACAAATGAGAGCCGTACCCTTGACACACAGACAAGAGTGGCAGAGATCGCTAAGGCATAGCTCGTGAATGGGTTCTAATCCTACCCGGTTGAGTTATTTCCACGTTTTCCTCAGTCCTCATCAATAACAAATGCAAGGGAGACATCTTCAAGGTTTTTTTTTTTCAAAAAAAAAATTCCCAACTCGTGTACAATCATAAATGCCCACTAGTAGCCTCAGCAGCAAAATTGTGTTAACACACTCTAGTAAACTGTAAACTAACAATCTTGATAAATTGCTACAAAGTCACATACAATTAATTTGCACCCATCCCTCGACACCAGCGACAAAGCGTGGTTTTCGCTACGCTGAGACATCGGATGTCAAAATTAATTGAAAATCTAGATTATGTTAAATATACCACGAAAATGTTTTCATGTTCAAAATTAAGACACGTCACCATTAATAATATAGAGTATAATTAAGTTAAACTACATGTAATTATTAAAAAAAAATAATGTTCCAAGATAGCCCTTAAATCTGTTGGTTCCGAAATAAAGTTAATCCTTCGGTCCTTTTTCAGTGCAAATACACCATCTTTTGAAATAAACTCTCGAATTTTATTGCAATTTTTAACGTCTCTTTCTCTACAACCTTTTTAAGGCACCACGCCATCCCGCTGTATTTGACCAGTACATAGAAATTGAGGTAGGACAGTTATAAATTAAATGATTGCCAACCTATCATTTAATCCGCGCTTCCACGTACACTAAATACAATTAAGAGAGTTTAAGAACGGGTTTTAAAAACAAGGAGTAGTAAATGGCATGTATTGTTTAAATAAAGTAAACGTATCATTATACTTTATAGGTACAATTGTCGAAATGTTACATTTTAAATTGATATCGCCTGTATCCCGGTCATTCTGTTGGATTTCAGCTTCTACAAAATCCCAAAAGAGGACAGACCTAATAAACGGGGCGGAGACGAGGCTAGTCTACACAGTAACGAAAACTTAATGAAAGACTACCTTCGCCTCTCCCTATAAAATGGGTGAAAAGTCGCTACTACTTGCACAAGACAGACTGTGCCTTCCACTGTATTATTGGTGGCCTATATGTTACAACAGTGTAAACAAGGAAATATTTCAATCCAAGCCTGACACTATGTACTTATTTTGTAATTTTATGGTTACGTTTAGACTTAATCTTAATTTCTCCCGTGTCCAACTACACAACTCTGTTCCACAAAAGTATGGTCCAATACATACAAGTGCATTAGTACAAATCCTTGTAAAGTATGGTCCTGTAACTTTGTGTTCCATAAAAGAAGTGCAACACTAGTAAAGTATTAGTAAAAAGTTATACGTGGCGTCATATAAGAGCAAGATGGAGGAACAGCTGTTTGCCATACCTTGAATTAGGTTATGTCCATTCCTTAGTGATGTTTAATGTACAAAGCGGATCATTGTCATTCCTGCTAAATGGGTCTTTTATTTTTTCTCAGATATAATTATAATTTAAATACATTATCATGTATTTAACGATATTTAAGCGTAAGCAATCACGATCTCATACAGTTACATTTAGGAGCATCAATTTCAATAATCGAGAGATGGCAGAAGAATCGAGCTTCCCGGTTGTTCTCGACGTTTATTTTATTAGTTCATCTGATCGTTATATTTATTTATTGTCTATATTGCATTACAATCACTTCTCACTATACGCAAAAATATTGGAAACATATGTCAAAAGATATTATTTTAAAAGAGAATGAATAAAAAAATGGCATGTAAAATATATTAACTAAGATGCTGGTCTGAAATATGCATTTAAAACAAGAAACGCCAATATCAGTCATAAGCCGTACTTTAATTGCACTAAATCTAACTGTATCATTCCTACATATCCCAACTCACCATTAACCTCACTTTCGCTCAAACTTAGCACAAAAATCATTTTAAAAAATAATACATTTTGTGTTAGTATTTCAAGCACCAATATTCCTAAACTTATAGGATAATTTATACAAATTACCAGTGCAAATTACTAGTACTAATACTTCTGTGGAACAGAACAACGAAAATGCACTTGTACACTTGTAAGTATGCAGTAGTAAAGTACAAGCGGAACAGAAACCTTTGTGGAACTACAAGTTAAAAGGCCATACACGTATAATGCATTAGAGACCATACTTTTTTGGAACAGATCTTCGCAAACTGTTCCCAAAATAGCACCCACTTAATGAATGGATTTTTTCACTGTATGTGCTATGTTTTATATTTCAGCCCCAGGACCTAATGTAGTTGCCACACCATTATAATGACGGCAAAGAGTAGCTATGAGAAAGTTATCTGGAAAGGGTTATGTGGGTCAAAGCGTTACAGCATATTCGTACCTCAAAAATAATAATCTATAACTGTTAATACATTTATCTCACTGGGAGACAAAACAGCCGATCTTCTTATAGAAGTTTTTATGCCGCTAAGGAACGCTCTAAACCTACAGCTAATAAAATATTTTGGTTTCATATTCTCTTTTTCATTCTCTTCTTGTGAGATTTGGCCATTATCGTATAAGATAACGATCGAATCACTTTTACGGTCTCTTTTACGTGCTCTTTCATGAGAATGATATCTATGTCGTGGGGCACGAAACAGCAGTACAGTGAAAGTATGGCGTGTTTCATGAATCATTGCCGGTGACGATTTCACGAAACATTGTTGTTTACTCACGTGACGCATGCTAATAAGAGGTACACTCTGATTCAAATTTCTTTACTGGAATGGTTCTTGCAACCGCTTTCGTAAGCTACCATGTTCATACAGTGATTTTTTTTTTTTTGATTGATTTATTTATGGACGCTCTTTAACATCTCAGGTCATCAGCGTCCCATTCAACTCAGGGCGTGAAACGGCCGACAAATTATGCTCAGATTTTACGCCCGAAAAAATCCATCGGTCCTGGCCGGTTTCGAACCCGCGTTCTTGGGTGTAGGAGGCAAGTATGGTAACCACTACACCACCAGGACCGACTCATACAGTGATAATAATTAGACTCCTAGGAAATACATCGCACCAATCTGGCGATGTGTTTCAGAAAGAAAGGGTTGCCATGTGGAATCGCATCATTGTAATTGATGAAACCTGAGCAAGGCGTGGGAACTAGAACTCAAGTGATTGTCCAGTGAATGGCGTCACCCTGGGTCACCACGAAAACACAACTTTCGCCTAACTCCTTCACCAATAAAAGTCATGGTCATTCTGGCATATGACAGTCAAGGTTTGCTTGTGTGTCATCTACTATGCAAAGGGACAACTGTTGAATTCTCTTTACTACAGGTCGTTTTTGCGTCACAGTTGCGTCATGCCATACGCAGCAAACAACGCCATTATTCTCCACGAACACGCCAGCTCACAGTTTTTTTTTTATTTATTTATTTATTTACGGACGCTCTTTAACATCTAGGTAATCAGCGTCCCATTCAAATCAGGGCGTGAAACGCCTGACAAATTTTGCTCACAGGACTTTTCTTTCAGGCTTGAGGTTCTTTATGGTGCCGTAAATGTACGACACGGGACCCACGGCTTTACTTCCCTTCCGAAGAAAGCCATACTTAGGATTTTTACGCCCGAAAAAAATCTATCAACCCTGGCTGGGATCGAACGCGCGATCTTGGGTTTTGAAGGCAAGCAGTGTCAAAGCGTCTTTTATAGTAGTGAGGATATGAAGTTCTTTCACACACACGCCATATCTCATGCCCTCTGATTATGATATAACCTTCAAAGTATCGGATCTGTTGGTGTAGTGGTAACCACACTTGCCTCGTAAACCCAAGATCGCGGGTTCAGTCCTGGCCAGGGTCAATGGATTTTTTCTGGCCTAAAAATCCCAAATATGGTTTCCTTTGGAAGGGAAGTAAAGCCATAGATCCCGTGTCGTAGATTTACGCCACGAAAAAGAAACTCAAGCCTGAAAGAAGAGGCCTCTGAGCAAAATTTACCGGCCATTTCACGTCCTGAATGGGACGCTGATGACTTGAGATGTTAAAGAGCGTCCGTAAATAAACCAAATAAAAAAATCATCTGCAAGTGAAGCAGTCATTGCTTAGAAAACGTTTTGCTAACAAAGCGGACATTTTGACAGCATTTAGACGCGAGGTAGTTCACGTAAGCAACTCACATGCAGCAAATGGTATTCAGCGCCTTCCCCATCGCTGGCAACGAACTGCCGATATAATAGGAGACTACTTAAAAGGTCGTTAAACATCGTCGATTACCTGGGAGACCCGTTTTTTGACGGATTTGCAAACTGTGTAAGTAGTGTGTCATTTTTGCTTGTGCCATAATAAACCCATGTTATCCCATTGCCTATGTTTTGCTTCCTTACGAGGGTCGCCTACACCCAGTCCTCCAATGATGATATCACTCGGCAGTAAATGTCGATATAATATTTTCAATTGTATATCTTCGATTTTTCGTGTTGTACCATGTTCACGAGAAAAACAAATAGTTCCTGTGAATTATGACTTATTCCTCGTGTATATTCGATTCTAATATTTTTGGTAATTTTGATTCGACAGGATGCAACAAACATTAATTATAAGACTGTGAAATGTAACTAAATATATCACGTTTAGTAGCAAACAGTAACACATTCAATAACCTACGATTATAACTTATAACTCTATTGTTAATATTCTGGTTTACATGTACTTCTCTCAACCCTCCCACCTGCAAACATATCAAACGAAGATAAACACCACTCCACTAACGCCCAAACCTCAAAACGGCAAACATTCACGAATCCGGTCTAGCCAGCAGCTCCAGTAATACTAATACTACTACGAAAAGTAGAATTATAATCTCTACATTCTCTAAGTGCTTTCTACAGATATTCACGGAATATTAAAACAGTATTATAATTATTAACAATAATGATACCTTTTGGAAAAATGTTATTGAAATGCAGGAACGATCTGGTCTCTCATCAGGGCAACAACTCACCTGCAACAAAAGAAAATAGCTTGTCATTAATTTGTAGTAGGCCTAAAATATGCAACTGCCAGCACGCAGAAATACAACATGTAAATTAATAAAACTCAAACGTAACATGTGAATATACACCACTACAATATAAAATTAGAAACAGGAATCTGGATCGGTATTTGCATTTTCAAAACACTTGTGCAATCAGAAGGAGAATAATGAACTTAAATTTACCTTCATTTTAAGCATTATATATAAATAAAAAGGAAAATAACATTTTTTTAAAAAAAAATGACTGTACCAGCAAACATACAGAGAGGCATTTTTGAAAGTATCGACTTGCTAAGCCGGCACGATCCCATGTTACGTTAAGTTAAAATCGCCAAGTATATACGTGGTGACAAAGAAATACAATGATAATATCCGTAGGAAACGATATCCAGAATAGGTTTGAGCTCTGTCCTCAAGGTTTTATGCAAATGGGTATATCTATAATTTTGTTATCATTAGTTCATTGCTATAGATGTACAAACAGATGAAAGTAACAGCCTCTTCAACTTCACAGATTTGTAGTTCGACTCCCGGTCAGGGCTTCATTTTTCCTATCCTTGTCTACACATGACCTGTGTAAAATAACAGAAATTTGCAGCAAACAACCCCCATATTATAACCTTCCAGATTTTCCGGATATGCAACGGTTAGAGCGTCAGCATGGTAAACCAGACATTTGCGGTTCGTCCCCTGCTATAATTCCAAATCTTTCCTGATTCACTTTCCAGCCTTTGCCTGTACACGACATAGTGTGAAAGTGTGGTTTCCGGAATATCGACATTTATATACAATACGAATGCTAAAACCGGCCTGGTTGCGATATATCAACAGTATGGTTTAAAGCTGAACCAATCATTGCAACGCATGAAAGAAACGCAAGTATATCGCTGATTATCTCTAAAATAGAATGGATGTTAAAGCCATAATCAAGACCATTATATGCGCTTTCATTTATTAAAAATTAGAACATCTTTGACACAAATAAATTTCATAGCTGTCACGACTCAATATTCACAAGTGACTTAGTTGGGAAGCAAAAATGTTAATAAAATTACAATTATCAAGACTCCATAGCAACATAACTGAATAATGGAAGATTCATTTTAAGTTAAGGTAATTAATTTGCATTTTAATAAAATTAACAACTCCAATATGGATTTGAATAAGTTAATAACCTAAGATTGCACATAAATGAAATATTAATAATTTAAATTTAATATAATATAACAAATTCTAAAGCAACAAATATCCTGACATTGAATATTCAAGTCACAAAGAAATTCTCTTACAAATCTCCCCTGTGTAACTAAAGAGTGTCGGAAGAATTAAGCAGCAAAGTGTAAAACATGGCCATTAAATAAATTTGAGTGTAAGCCTTAATGAAAAGTGTTGTCGCAAAACGATGGAACATTAGTTCCAACCTTGCCTCGAGTAAAATTCAGCCCAAACCAAACTACAATGGCTACAAGCAAGCAGAGAAAAACTGGTAGGAAAACCGTGGTGCTTCTAGTGGTAAAACAAGAATACTAGGTCAGGAAGGTTCCAAGACCGCAGAATGAAAGCACACAAATTTGGCTGTATTTCGAAAGAAAGCGGATTAATACCGCTACAGAGAAATTAAAGTAATTATAAAAATAATCTCAACATACATACGTGTGCCTTTCCCCCCCCCCTCCCACACGCCCCCATAGTTCGATAGCTTTTAATTACAGATGTGAATTTAAAGACAGTTTGTTTTCCAAAAGGAAAAATAAAAATAAAACCCATGAATCCAATGAACGACACATTTAACCAATGTATAGAAAAGAAGCTACGCCAGAGAGTGCTTAATTATAATTTTAAAATAAACAGTGAAGGATTTGTGTAGAACTCTCAAAACCTTGGAACAGCTACGTAAATCTGATAGGAAAATAATTTTTGTTGTGGACTTGCATGTTTTCATCCAAACTTATTTCGTTAGTGAACTTGAAATGAAGGGGAAAAAATAGAAAATGTCTCACACCCTAATTACATTTTACTGTCTTGAAATCTTACTAAACACTGTGATACAAGGGATGTAATATTTGGTTATAACTACAGTTTGTTCACTATAATGATAAATGTATATTTGTTATTATTGCTGCTGCTGTTATTTTACGGTAGTTATCCGATGAATTTTGCTAGCATTCTTTCTCTATCTCAAGCGCACACACACACGCACACCAAATACAACCCGTTAACTTACCAACAGGGCTGGCCGAGGTTCCCTGGGGACTCCGAGTATATGCGATTAGATTTCCACCAGGACCGTTCTCCCCAAGATTTTTCCCAGGTTTTCCACAATATTCACTATAACAAAATGCAGAGGAGGTACCCTAAACTTCAGCCTGGAAAACTCTTTATTATTCCCTTTCAAAAATGTCTTTTTAGAATTTTATCATTTTGTTGCATGTTATGTGATGCCTCAGTATTTAAAACCGGCCGTTAAACATTATTAAAACATTCGTTTGGTTATACCCAGTGGCGGCTCGTGAACATTTTAATTTTTGGATCACAACTTATAAAATTAACATTGCATAGACTCCATGAACATGAATTTATCACACTGAAAAATGTACTGCCAGGCAATAAATAAGTGAAATAAAAAAAACAACAGCATAATACTTTCACTTTTTTCGAAAATATAATCAAAGTACTTTTATGTGCAAGTATTTAATTTTTATTTGACGTAAAATATTCACTGCACGTTTACTACAGTAAATAATTCGCTTTCACTGAAGTTTCTCATGCATTTCAGATCTTTGTTAATAGTTTCGCTGCGTACTTTTGTTCAGAAACAAGAATTAATATTCGCAATAAATATAAATATTTAGAATGCAGTAGTATATTTAAACAACTGTTCGCAAGTCACTTTTATACACCCCCCTTTAATAGCTCATTAAAATGTTCAACAAATGGTACAGAAGTGCCAAAATAAGCCTCCTCTCACTAAGCATTACGTTTACTCTTATTTATTGTAATGTTGGTTCTTTTTAAACCGTAATGTCATTTAAGGATATGTTAGTTCAGTTGCCTTTATAGTGGAAGAGTTTCTTATAGTTTAGATTCCCCATAAGCCACTGGCACGAAACAGCGAACAGCTGATGGGAAGTAATAACGTTAACTTCACGACAAATCGCTTAGGCAACTCCCTCTTGCAGGTAGGGAGGATAGGATCAATTCGCATATGCAAGGAAAAGTCCACAGAATCTGAGTGCTCTTGTGAACGATCACCGGAATATCCATACCATTCCCTTCCCTTGCAGCTTCATAACAGCTCCTTTTAAACCGAAGCATTCTGCCCTGATAGGTTTGGACACAAGAATTATGTACCCTGACCCGTTCTCTTCACATATACACATACACCAAGTTGTCTGCATTTGCAGAAGTCGTTTAAACCGCGCGCCTCTCTTGTATACTACAATGCAGGCGCTGAAAGATTCAGTGTTTGCGTCTATTCTATAATCATTTTTGAGTTGACAACTTATGCAGACTTAAATTAAAAGCATTTATGGTTCAAAATTAAAGGGAGGTCACGTGCCCTTGTGCCCTTTGTGAACCTCCCCTGCCTACAGCTATATAGGGTTACTTTTTTTTATTTTTTTAATTGTCTGATCGGTCAAGCGATTTTAAACTATTTACTTCTTCTTACTTGTGGAATGCGACAATAGCTTTGAGATAAATGAGCTGAGGAGAGAGCTTAGGAATTTTATCGTATATTTACATCAACGATATCCAAAAGTATAACTATCCTTATTGTCAAGGCACATTTGAAATTTCAATTCCTTTTAGCTATACGTGAATATGTAAATTTTGTGTATGCGTTGTAGCTTTCGCGTCTTTTAATAGGGAAGTACGGTTTATCTGTTGTACAGTGCCTGTATTTTGCCATCATTCTAGCTTATGTGAATGTTACTAGCACGCTGTGTCTATATTGTAGGGTATTATACACCTCCCAAACACTGGCCCCAGCTGTATACCAGCTTAACTGCGTGCAACTACCAACATTCTCTATGCGGAAGCAAACGGATTTTCCTTACGTAATGCCCGGCTTGTTGATGGAAAACAAGTGAAGGAAACGCAGCTGCAGCGCTGCATGATGTAAGCGTGCTGCGACAGACTTGTCAATACGATTTTCATTATCTATTTGCAGGCGAATAGCAAAATCAAAATGTTATACCCCAGCCCTACGGAGCAGTTCAACTACATTCAGAGGGCTGAAATCACTGATCGATTCGTCACAGGGCACCACTAATGTATAATTTACTATTTATAATTGATACGGGAGGAAATCTTTTATATTGCGTCTTTGAGATATGACAAACAATTAGGTTAGAATTACTGCTAAAGCAAACCAAAGCATAAAATGCATACTGACAATCTTGACAAACTCTCCAAAAGTAAAACATTCTAGTAAAACACAATTTAAGCAACATAAAGAATGGTCCTAGAACATTTTAATTTAAAAGTTCGTATTACCGACATTGCTGCTTACACTTTATACATTATTGTAACGTAAGGTGACCAAAAAGCTTTGTTGGTTTCGGATCAGACAATCATAATTAAAATATTTTTAGTGTTAAACATAGTCACCAACATTATCGAGGACTTCCCGCCACATGAAGAAAGTCTATGAATTCCGTTGTATTAAGCATAAACAAAATGCGAGGTCATATTACCTTAATAGAATGTCAGTATCCAAAACATTAAATTTAAAACAACAAAAGTACACAATAAAAAATTAGCAAAATCTAAATATCTCTTCCACAGCAACAAAACAGATAATAAGGGATGTGCTTACCCCAACTACTACACATGCTGCGCAATGACATGGTAAAATCTCCTGAAACAGTTTAAGAACACTATAGCCTGGCGATCATAAGAAGGCAAGCTACTCATACATAAACATTAGCAGTGTTGTCAGATACTCAGCCATGCTTAGAAGTCAGTGGGATGCAAGATCTGAATCTGATCGCTTAGCATGTGTCAACATCGGTATCCCAAATACACCCTTCGTGTGCAGATAAACAGTTCAAGCCCCTCCTCATACTTCAGCCCACTTCTGATCGGCAATCCCATTCCTCACGAAGAGCAGTGTGGAGATTTGGAATTGTCCTTGGTGGAGACTGGCGGTGGCCAGTTCATCTTATGGATATCCTCACCTTCGAGAAAGCCATTTACCAGTTGAGCTTGGTACTGACTGCGTTATCGTTCATGAAAAGGAAAACTGACTAACTGCGCCTCTGAAAAGTTGAACAGTTCTCATCTTCTGCATCTCTGGGCGTTAATAACTTTCCTCCTACCACCATCCAAGATGTACAGCTCTGTACATCCATACAGCATGATGCCTCCTCATACCATTATATCACACTACCATCGAACTAGTTTCACGATGTTCCTGGGATTATACCTGCTACCGTTCCCTCCAGGGTAGTGTGAGGTGAGAATAATTCCGTAAACTGAAGCGGGAATCATCTGTGAAGAACGCATTCCTGCATTTATTCATGATCCAATTTAAGTGTTGCCGATTCCACAATAAACAGACCCATCTCTGCATTGCAGTAACCAGGTCACACATTGCTGCATGTCTGGCATACAGGCCGCCTACTTTGAGTCTGCGATACACAGATTGTCGGGAAAGTGCAACTCCTGAAGAAGTTGTAAACCGTGCAGACAATTGCTGTCTTGCAGGCATCCTTCAACTTCGTTTTGCAGTCAAGACCAAATATCGGTTCTACTGCGGAGTGGTTACTCTTGGCCAACCTTGTACTGGCTTATGAATTATTCATTTTTGAAATCGTGGGATATAGAACGGGAAATAGTTCATAACTTGTGGCTTTTATGCTTCTTATTACAAACTGGGATTTCTAGCTCTGAAGGAGAATGGGGTAGAGCTTAGAAGAGTGTGAGAAAATTAAGTTCAGGTGAAAGAAAAGACAGAGGGGAGCTCTCAGTATTACAGTGAAATGTGAGACAAAAGACAAAAGATGAGGGGAGACGAAGGTACTGGAAGGATGAGAGAGGGGGGAGGAGACACCCATTAATCGCGAGAAAAATAAATGTGAAAGAAGAGACATACAGACCACGAATCGACGAGCGTTCGATTCCCGGGCGGGTATGTTTGGTACAATATGAACATCTCCTAGTCTTGGAAACGTTGCCAAAGTGTGCAATGATATTCTGTGCATTCAAGACGATGAGATTTCGCTCTGTCTGAACTAGTGTCCGATTATTCTACCCTTCAAAACAGGATCCAAATGGCGTCTCTGTGGCATTTCGTAATAAACTTAACCAAAAGACTGCATTCCGCTCACAATGACAGAACAAACAAGAATGAAACAATAGGCCTCTAATGTACTAGTTTTACTTTTCTTTCACTCACATGCCTATTTGGAGCAGTAATTACTTACCGTTTTTCTGATTATGCTTTACTTTTGGACACTAGTGTAGTTTTATGGACCACCTTAGCTTTGTGTGACTTTGCAAAACACCTTCGCCATTTACGAATGTAAGTATTTAGTTTCCATGTGTCATGGACACATTGCAAAGGGTTAGAGCACACATTGGCGTTGATTGCTTAGCTGGTTGGTAACAGTTCACGATGAGCGTCGTCAAATCTCTTCTGAAGTACTAAAGCAATTGTTCGAACAAGCCAATTATTCACTTAAGGAATTTGCCAAAAGTTTTGATTATTACAAATGCAGTTATATTTTTTGTTAAACTAAAATACTGCATATTGTACAAATGGTAATATAAGTGCATAAGGTATGTATATTTTAATTAGAATCTAATTGAATTGTTATATATTTTGCTTTTTGTTAAACTAAAATACTACATAATGCATAAATAATAATAATAATAATAATAATAATAATAATAATAAAGCGCATAAGGCATGTATATTTTACTTAGAATCAAATTGAATTTTAATATGATAATGAATACAAACCTTACAATGTTTAAGCAGAGCTGCTTTTTAAATGCTACTGTCATAGAAACTGTCCAAAGTTTTACGTTCAAATACATTTTTGAATAAAAAACACTAATATGCGATTAAAATTATAATGATGAAAAGCTAACGACGAAAATTGTCTAAGTGACACGGAAAAGAGAAAAACCTTCACATCCATCCATCCATCCATCCATCCATCCATCCATCCATCCATCCATCCATCCATCTATAATCTTATGTTTCCATATATATATATATATATATATATATATATATATATATATATCTTATAGGTCATGTAACACTTTCTAGGATTATAAACCAGCTATTAATATATTTATAGGATTTTTAAAGTAATGCACAAAATATATTAAAATTTCATGATATTTCTAAAAAGGAATTTACATAATTTTATGGGAGTTATAACACTACAGACTTCAGTTTCAAATGAAGCCACGTTCTTTTGTTTGTGTTATCTAAAAGGGAACCTGTTTCTCTTGCAGACTACATGAAAAAATTTATGCTGTCATATATTATCGATGATGTCATCACGTTAAGCAGTGACTAATTTCATTTAAAATAATTTTAAATTATAAGAATGGACGTATTAAAACTATTTTATTAAAAATGTCATTTAAAGTTAATTAAAAGTATGGATTGCCCCGGGTGAACAACCATTTCTATTTAAACGCTCTATCAGCAAAAAGTGTATTACCCGATGTCTGCAGGTAACTGATAACTTCCCTGGCATTGGAATGGTGGTAGAGACAAAATACATTGCTGATAAGGTGTGTTCATTACTGCACTATTTAGGCCCCTATAATTCATCTTTGTTTTACAGACCGTTTGCACTTTTAGAGGTTGTAGGTTCTTAACGAACTGTGTTCTATAGGAAGTCTTGTCATTCTGAGATTTTTTAAATATTTATATAACTCTTTATTTATGCATTGTCTTAACATTTAAGTGATAATCTAGCTGATTAAAACGCACACCCTTTACAAGGAACTGTTTTAATTATAAATGAATAAAGAAAAAGTCTTATCATTTATGGTGCTGTGTCGCGAACCTATGTTAACCATAGTCGATAACATGCTCAAATGAGTAAAAACGGATGCCACTGTATATTATTGTATCATACATAATTCCTCCCTACTATAGGCCATTCAAATTCCACAAAGAAAAGCTACTAATGAAACCCCTGTTGGAAAAGCCTATTGTACCAAACATACCCTCCCGGGAATCGAACGCTCGTCGATTCGTGGTCTGTATGTCTCTTCTTTCACATTTATTTTTCTCGCGATTAACGGGTGTCTCCTCCCCCCTCTCTCATCCTTCCAATACCTTCGTCTCCCCTCCTCTTTTGTCTTTTGTCTCACATTTCACTGTAATACTGAAAGCTCCCCTCTGTCTTTTCTTTCACCTGAACTTAATTTTCTCACACTCTTCTAAGCTCCACCCACTCTCCTTCAGAGCTAGAAATCCCAGTTTGTAATAAGAAACATAAAAGCCACAAGTTATGAACTATTTCCCGTTCTATATCCCACGATTTCAAAAATTAATAATTCTCTCATTGACTCCATTGTTAATATCTTTTCCATGAACTTATCTTTTAAAATATACAGATAAGGCGCGATAAAATATCTGTTTTGTACCTGTAACAAGCTAGGAGCTATAGATAAAACAATCATTTTGGGGTAATTATTTGTTTCCTTAATTAAATACAGCTAGCATGATCATATGTCACTTGTTTGAACAGTTGAAGGCTGTATACCCGTATTGCTTTAGGCATTGCATCGTTGGTCAATAGCTTGAACAGTTGAAAGTGGGTTATTTGTCGCCACAGTATTTCACTTTTAATGCGACATCTACGGTTAATGGTATAATGTTTGTCTAAAATGCTCACCATGTTAGCAGATAAGTCCAGAATGTCTAATATCACTTTGAAGAACGCTAATATTTCCTATATAAAATATGAAATTAAACAGGTCTAGAAATATACGTGTTCAAGAACTGCACTTAACTATTGTAAGACACGAAAGCTTGTAGATCGACTTTTGAATGTTCACCTTTCTAGGTACTGTCATGTGAGTGGGAGACATTTTCGAGTTACTTGTCGGTACGTGTCTTGTCTAAACTCCTGGTGATTAATATCTCCCTTCGGCGCAGTGCAACATGTCTTCTCTTCTAAACTGTCGCAGTGACACGACGTAGGTAAGAAGTTCCCTGGGAAATGGAATTGGTTTCGGTTTTCGCTTAGAAAGTCGGGGGGAGCTTCTTGTCTACTAAGGTAACCCAGGTTGCAGAGTTTTAGATTTATTTTATCTGCTTATAATGTGAAGTATGCATAGATGTATGTGTTTATTTCCTTGAAAGAAAGTAAAACATATTTATTGGATAGTTCTAAACTTAACGTGATAAAGAACTGGTGTCACAGAGATATTCAAAAGCTACTGGAATCTGCTTATCTGCTTAATTGTGTCACGTAATTTTGCCTGCTACTGGCCGTATATAGAGTTTGCGCGCCCAGTTAGATAGCTTTCTGCGTCTCTCGATTTTGAAGCAATTTTGCGATATATGCGATTTTGCAGAAAGTTTGAAATGTTAAAAGATGTAAAAACGCTGACTGTTATTTCTTTTTAATGTTTCAATTTATTCCATGTAAAATTTAAGTACTTGATGTGCAGTACGCAACTTAAATATGAACTATGTAAATTACTTCAACACATGTTTTTAATTCAAGGATTTTTATTATTTACTGTCAAAATAAAAGCGGTAGGGCTAATGATGATTTTCTTATAAATATTGCTAAGCCCTTATTTTCATTTACCAAAAAGACATATACATACGTTTCCATGGATTCTCTAGGCCTTTAATTTCCGTTAGCGCGTAATAATGACCTTAAAAGACACAAAGCAATCGAAAGAAAATAATATAATAAACCCTGGCTAGAGGTATAGATACATTTTGGTAGCAGTGCGTGGCTGATGAGTCAATATAATAAAAACTAACAACTACGTTATCTCACAGATTGCAGAGGGGTCTTACATAAGAAATTTAAGATAGGGAATCCATGGTCGACAAAGAGAAATAACGAAGTTACAAGGTGAAATACAGCCATGAAAATTTTATGTATGCACATTTGTTATTTAAGAGCATCTGTTGATATTTAGTATATCGACGTTTCAGAAGAAATTGCTTCAGAAAATAAAAGTTGTTATTGGATACAGACGCATATTCGTTATCTTATAGAATGTACCTGAATGTTTTCAACTTTTTTCCTCGTTATAATGCACGAGTGGAATTATGTATAATAATTTGAGGGAGAAAGGACCTGGAAATTTAATTTTGTAACGGAAAATTAGGTGGCTGTTGTTTTCCTCCATCCCTCGCTAGAAAATCGTTGAATTTTCGAAGGTCCTGGTTGGCTATAAACTGAGCATGCAACCTATGAAGTATGTTACACACCTGTTTTCAAAATGAGATACAGTTCGACAATTTGTCTTAATATTTAGCGACTTTAATGCTCGTGGTTGAGGAGAAGGAGGTTTTCTGAGACGATAATGGTAAGGACTTGGTGAGAAGAAACACGAGTAGGACGAGTATTCAAGAGATCGTTTAATTCTTTGGCGTTATCAAAAGAAGACAGCTAGACTCTATACAGGGAAAAACAAAGTCTCTCGTAGCTACCTTAAAAGTCATTGGGTGTAGAAAGATAAGTGGTTAACCAGAGGGACTTTTAAGCAATTAATGTTGCATTAAACAAATATTATTAAGAACTTTATTAAATTTCTCTCTCTAAAATGTTCTTCTCCATCATATAACACCAAAAAAAAGCAAAAGTGGTTACTTCTGCAGGAAAGTTATGCTCATCTCATTTTTTGACATTCAAGGAATGGTTTACCAACAGGTCGCACCTGCACACACAACTCTCAGAGATGTTCTGAAAACTCTGCAAGGTTATATCACACGCATAAGGCCAAAAGGTGGGTGCTATTATTGCTGAATATCTCACAAAAAAATCGATGAAGTGTGCCCCTAAGCCTCCAGTGTCCAGTGACACTCCCCAAATTGAAGAAACATCTTCGTGTGTGGCATTTTTCATCATCAGAAGCAGTGATGAAGGCCGCGGAGGCGATTCTGACGGACCTGTCTAAAATGGTTTCCAGCATGTCTTTGAAGACGGGAGAAATGCTGAAATATCTGCATTGCATTAAAAAAATATGATCATTTTTATTGAAGTACTGATATTTTGTTATAAAAATCTGTTGACCGCCTTCATGATCTAGCGTCAGCGTTTGTGGCTACATAATTCGGAGGTCCTGGGTTCGAATTCCGGTCAGTTAAGCTGTCTGAGTAAGGTTTTTATTTGTTTTTTTTTTTTCGAATTTTTTCCTTACTCTGAGAAGATAAATGCCATATAGTTTTAAGGCCCAAAGAACACCGAGCTCATTTAAGCCTTCAATAATTCGTTTCATTGCATTCATTCCTACAGACTTGCCAACAGTATCCAGCAGACAACCTATAGATGTCGCGCGCGAGAAGACCATTGCATTCAAAGCGACAGTAAATATATTTTTTTTTTAATCTATAACTATTATTTTAGACTTTTATTTCATCTGGTAAAAATAAACTGAATTTTGGAACTATTTATTTAAAAACAAAATAGTGTCGCTGCATTCAAAGTTAATCAGATCAACAAATTATGAATTATTAAAATAAAAGATGAAAATTATACAATTTGCCTTGTCAATAATTATTGTGCTTGATGTTTTTCACAGTTACAGACGACACTGCCTTGCTTTTAGGTTTACATGTGCACAGCACGTCACTCCACCATAAGCGTTAAAGCGATTATATCTTGTTCTTGCTCGTGCATTCTACGTACACAAGCGACAACGGATTAGCGAAGAGGAATTTGAACCTTGCTGGATGACAGCGAGCAAGCATTGCAACATTTTGTGTGATATATCGCGATATTATACACAAACAAGAGCAAGGCGAGCACATTCCTCAGTCTTACCAACATTACAACTCGCGGTGTTTGTGTACGTATAATTTTCAAAACATGCTGTAACACATGTTTTCCTTGATATCTTACAAGTATTGTCAAATATGCGTGCTTATAATAGATGAAGGTTACACGCATCTTAAGTATTGTATATGAAATGAATTGAAGATGAAGAGCGTGTATAAGACAGGCCAATTAGCAGAAATAGAAAACTGGAGGAGTTATATTTCAAGCAGACACTTCCTGCTTGAGCCACGACCTAAACGTCTCTGATACTAAAGTAAAGCAATATATACAACCGATAAACATTTCTATAAA
This sequence comes from Metallyticus violacea, assembly GCA_030762175.1. Classification (NCBI taxonomy): domain Eukaryota; kingdom Metazoa; phylum Arthropoda; class Insecta; order Mantodea; family Metallyticidae; genus Metallyticus; species Metallyticus violacea. The sequence goes on from CM060842.1 coordinate 43,122,752, forward strand.
TATAGCCAAATTCTACCTAATGCAGACTTTGTAAAGTATTTCATGTTGATGATATTAAGAGATGAAAGTTCTCAAGAGGAAACAATGCAACATCTTTGCAACGTCATTAGCGTTCCCTGAGCATAAGTCTATTTGGAGGTATATTGCATTCGTATGCGAGGATGAACTCTACAGCGCCACAAGTCCCATCTACTACTCAGCAAATGTATCTCTAGGGCCCTGTTTCATAAAGTATGGTCTAATACATTACAAGTGTATGAACTTGCAACTGTAAACTTCTATTCCACAGGTTCTGCTACACTAGTACTTTACAATTCCATGCTTACAAGTGTGAGAGTGATTTTCTGTCGTTCTGTTCCACGAAGGTATGGTCTAATACATTACAAGTATATGGACTTAAACTTGTAGTTATTAGTAAAAGTCCGTTCCACAAAGATTTCTACTACACTTGCACCTTATAACTCCACACTTACAGTGAAGAAGTGATTTTTCGTTGCTCTGTTCCACAAAAGTATGAACTAAAACGTTACAAGTGAATGGACTTGTAACTTATAGTTATTAGTAAAATTCTGTTTCACAAAATTTCTGCTACGCTTGTAATTTACAACTTCATACTTACAGGTGTTTAAGTTGTTTTTTAGTGTTCTGTTTCACAGAAGTATTAGTATTAATCAGGCACTGGTAATTCGTAAATTTCTCTACAAAAGTAGGAACATTGGTAACTTGAAATACTAGCACAAAATTTATAATATATTTAATGATTTTGGGATCCAGCTGACCCAATGTGCTAAGCATTAGCGAAAGTGAGAGTACAAAAAAATATAAAGAAGTAATAAATAAGTATTCATGTACATTGATAAAGTTAGATAAAGTGAATTAAGTGCGGGTTAGGACTGATATGAGTTTCCTATTTCAAATGCATATTTCAGTGCTGCATCTTAGCATGTATTTTAACGTTCTTGCTACCTGCCACGAAAATAATTTCTTTTCATTTTCTTTTAAAATAACCGCTTTTGAAACTTTTTTTCCAATCGTTTGCTTGTAATATAAACGCAATTGTCAAGCAATATACACAAAAATAATTGAATATAAGTGATCAAGTGTACTAATAAAATAAATGCCGAGAGCAATCGGGAAGCTCGGTTCTTCTGCCATCTTACGACGACTGTAATTGATGCCCCTAAACTTAGCAGCATGCAACCACTGTCTTAAAAGTGGATTATTACGCTTGAAATGGATATATGCATAATAAATTATTTAAATTTATTATATCTGAGAAAAAAATACAACACCCATTTAGCAGGAATAACAATCCGCTCTGTACATTAAAAATTCGTAAAGAATGGACATAAACTAATTCAAATCATGACGACGTATGACAAACAGCTGTTCCTCCCATCTTGTTTTTATGACGTCACTTGTAACTTTTTATTAATACTTTAAAAGTGTTGTACTTCATTCCTGGAAGAGGAAGTTACACGACCATAGTTTACAAGGACTTATGCTATACACTTGTATGTATATGTAGACCATATTTTAGTGGAATAGGGCCCAGGCATCTCAAGTGAAATGGTGAAGCAAACCAGGAGAAAAACATAAATGCCCACCACAGATGTAAGTGCAAGCAGCGAATTTCGCACTCCCATCCACAGTCAAGTGAATAATCGGGAAAGTAATTTGCAAATAGATTATATGACGCTTCTTTATTGACCTTCTCTATTACTTTAGTACATAGTCAACAACAATACTTCGCAGATTAAAGTAACCAACTTTTACTAGGCATATACTTATTTTTTTAATTGCTCCGGGTGTTTGAGAGATACGATATAAAATGTTTGTTTCGAAATTATTGTATGATATCGGATTTTGAAGCACTGGTACAACCCTTGGATGAGGTAGCTTGCACTATAAACACCAGCTAGTTGCTGATAAAGGTTTTGGGTGGAAGACGTTTCTGTTATTGTGATCCGTCACGTTTCGCCAAAGTTCAGTTCACAGTTGAGGAGAGTGGTAATTGTTTTATTTAAGTTATGTGTTTCATACTACCCTTAAATATGCCACGTCGATGTGGTAACAGTGTGAATACTTTTTGTTATATTTAAGGTCAAGCGATATTTTCTTCTTAAAACAGTACCTACCATCACTGTTTTGGTTGCAAGGTAAGAGGCATGGACAGGTCTTAGGCACCACATATTTGCTAGAAACACTAAAGAAAATATTAAGAATATTATAACTACAAAGAATATAACTGGCGTACTTGTAGTGACTTTAAAGTCATTGCTACCTCGTGGTCTACAAATGGGGTATACAAAACATGTTGTTTTATACGAGTGGGACAGTCGTGAAAGGGCTTCTCACAGCGTCACACCTACACAGTCTTCAAACCAGGAAAAAGGAAACTAAATACCTTCCTTTGGTTGAATAAAATAAGATTTTGATTACTCCATTGCACCTTTAAACTTTGTTTTATGTACAACTTAGTAAAAGGTACGAACCAATGGAGAGACATTCAATGTCTGAATTCTCACATTTCAGCGAAGGTATTTTCATGATTGGTGCATTTTAAATGACAAACATTGGAAGTTCTTCTAACTGGTAACGAGAGTGCTGCGTTTGGATTTAATTCCGGAGAGTTGCAGTCAGTCAGCGTTAAGCATGATGAACATTTTCACCAAGTAATTTTTCAATGGAGGGACGATACCGGAGTAGAAGGAACATTTCTATGCTTATTGACAATTGATGGCCCATCACAAGAGTAGCCTCATAACTGGAATACAAGCGACAAGCAAGAGACGCCGTTACTAAGTTAAAACTGATGTGGGGAACTACATGTTTGGATGAGGCATCTCAGGCTAACGCCACTAGATTGACAGTGGCATTCGACACGAGATAATCGGTGTTTCTAATAGCGAAACCGCAGTTGCAAGATGGCGGTGCCTCTGAGGAGTGAACAACCTTCGAGCAGTGTTCAGTTGTGAAATTTTTGTAGGGGAATGGTATGGAATAAGAAATATTCATAATGAAATGCTTCCGTTCTACGGTGAGAGGTGCCTATTGCGTCAAGCTGTTTACAACTGGGCGAGGAAGTTCTATGAAGAGCGGACGCGTCAGCCGGCCAAGGGCAATTTGCGAATTTGCAACGAGTTGAAGACTTAAATCCTAACACCGAGAAGGGTAACTATACAGACTACAAGCTCTATTGATTGTTCATCGCCTACCTCTTAGAGTCGCACATACTGACCCACAAAAGAAAAAAGCACTACAGCATTTTAATCGCTGCCATGATAAGAGTACGATATGCTGGTTCAAATGCTCACAGATGATGAGCCTTGGGTTCACCATTTCCAGCCCGAGACAAACAGTGCGACGCTTGTTTTTATTTATTTATTTATTTTACGGGCGCTGTTTAACATTTCAGGTCATCAGCATTCCATTCAATTCAGGGCATGAAACGGCGGATAAATTTTGCTCAGAAGCCTCTTCTTTCAGGCTTGAGGTTCTTTATTGTACGTAAACGACACGGGACCAACGGCTTTACTCTCCTTCCGAGGGAAACCATACTTAGGATTTTCACGCCCGAAAAAATCCATCCATTCTGACCGGGTTTGAACCCGCAATCTTTGGGTTTAGGAGACAAGTATGATTACCACTACACCAGCAGGATCCATGCAATGATGTAGTGAAAACTTCCTGCTGCTTAATTCAAAAAATAAAGTAGAAAAAATAATAAATAATAATATAAAAAATAATAATCTACAGTGGCCCCATTCGCCGGGAAAGCGATTTTTAATGGTGTTTAACGCCCGTTTTTGCTACTGAGGCACCACAGGCGGTGAACACTGGTGATACATGAGATGAAATGATATATTAGGAAAGAAGTTTTTTTAAGGAAGGAAACGTTCCAGGCCTAAGTTTAAGGTACCTCCCCGGCATTTGCCATTTATGAGCACCGAGGAAAACCTGGAAAAACATCGGTCAAGGAGGACTGTCCTGGCGGGATTCCAACCCGAAACCTCCCGCTCACGAGTTCGCACCTTAATGAGATCGGCACCGTGGCAGTTAGGAAAGTGATGCCCACAGTCTTCTCAGACCACCAAGGCATACAGCTTACCGCTTTGCAGTCTGAAGCATTAATCGTAAATACCGACTCTTACTGTCATAGAACTTCATAAAACCATTTAACGGAAGCGGCTAGGGCTTCTCTCCAAAGGAGCATTGATTTGGCATGATAATGGGCGTTCCCATGCTGTTAACGAGACAAATGAGACGCTTCGAAATTGCAAGTAGGAAAAGCCTCACCATCCTCCGTATAGCCCAGACTTTGCTCCAAGTGACTTTAGAGCATCATCTTTCGGGTAACTGTTGAAAGGAAAGGCATTAACTCATTCCGACAGCAGCCAAAGATTGTTACGCTGCTGGATTTCAGGGGCTTATGAAACGATGGGACAAGTGCCTCATTGTACAGGGAGATTATAATGAGAAATAAACTTTTTTTTTTCTTTTCCCTAAATCAGTTGTCTTGTTTGGTTAGTTCTACATCCATATGTAACTTATTGCCTTTTAGTATTATTTTTGTACTTGGCAATTAAAAGTTAAGATAAGGTTTTTTTTATTTACGAAAGAAAGAAATAGTTAATATTTGTAAATGTTTTGTCTACTAATATGTTACAAGTAGCAGATTTATATTAAATCAGAAAGCACTTATAGGCAATGGAGGCCTGGGAATATCAGCTGCACTTTCATAGAAATCCCTTATTCTCAAAGGTGATTTCATGTCTCAACTGAAGAAAGCAGCAATAACGTGATGAGAATACTATTCAATCTTTTAAAAAGTAAAAGATATCGAACAGCATTTGCAATAGAGTGACGGAACATTGTTGGGAACGCTACCAGACGCTGAGTAGAAAATTAGTAGCAAGGTGAAACTTTAAACATTAGTTTTCCGAAGAGAAATTTTCACCAACGGGACTTACTCATTTGAAATTTGGTTATCAGTTGACTTGCAAAGAAGTTTTTCTATGTATAAAAAATTCAACAACATCGGCTGTCATGGGTCTTTGCTGCAAAGGTGAATAACATACGTTCCCTTTCTGTTAATGTTATTCATATATTTCTGAATATCTGATTCTTACAGTGATGATATCAGTATAAACACAGCTTTTTAACATAACTAATAATAATTACTAACCTACTTAAAACATTTTATCACACTGTAGAGAGACTTTTGAATTTCAAGTGGAGAATTTATGGCTTATTTTCCCTCTTTTTATATTATATTTTTTTAATATTCCGGTCTTTAAATATGACATTTTTCATTGAATTTTTGGTCAATAACTTTACAGCCATAATATTTAGTTTCCTTGCAACTCAGATTTGCTATACCTCCTTCAGTCTTTATCACATAAATTCAATTGTATAACAGTTCTCAAGCTATACCAGAGAAACTCACATTCGCAATTACTGCTACAGAAGAAAAATAAAATAAGCTCAATTCATTTGAAAATGGTAGACGGTTATCTCGATCCGATACAGTTCACTCTAGTCGAGATTTGCATATTGTCACGTACCAGTATTTGCAATATCAGGGAAAACAATATTTCCATCCTAACTTCTGACGCAGCATTGCTTCAATCTCGTAACAGTTAGAAGCCCTCTGCAGTTAACTGCGGATGTCTTAGAAATCCTTGGAGCAAATATTTCAAGTGTTATAATAAAAGTTTCTGCCAGCATCAAACCTCAAAGCTCTTACGTGGCTTTAGGGGCATGCATTGGGAATGTTTGTTGGGACCGCAGCAGCATTCGTGCACTACTAAATTCATTACAATCGCCCCTGGTCCTAAATTGAATAGTGTACACAGTTAGCGCGAGTTTGGCACACCTGTTCTATCGCCTTTAGTTTCGCTAATAAAACGGCCGGCCTTATAAGTCTTCCTGGAAAGCAATAAATGCGAGAGGCATGCGTGGCTAACAATAATATTGCTGTTGCAACTTCAGCTGTTGTAAAACTCAAACTAACGAACATATGCTGACGGTTCGGAATATTTACACTCCTCTCAGGGATGTCCAAACTGCAGCTTTTGAACTCGATTAAAGCGCAAGGACAATTCGCATTGTAGAAACTGACAACAATTTCTATAACTTCCACAATATACAAAAACAACTTTAGCCTTTCGATGTCTGATTGCGTAGTAGATGTGTGTTGATGAGTTTAATTATCTTCCAAATCTGACACTGCCTTGCCGAATCAGAAAATGCACCATTCTTAAATCGAATATCTAGAATAGTTTTTTTACATATAACAAGTTTTAAATGTCGTGACAATGTTGCATGCAAGTAATAATCTTACGCTGTTACGGCAGCATCGCAGGTGGCAGTAGAGGCAATAAGAAAATTATTTGGGCTTGCGTACTGTCGAGGTAGTTCAAGTTTGCTTGGCTTCCCCAAGCCACGCACTGTGAAGAAGTTTGCTATGCTTCTCGCTAATCACACAACTACTGCTGTATAGCTACTGTCTTGTATAAGGCCTAAGCTAGAGCAAAGGCGTCTTTCTTCGCTCACGAAAAAATAATAAAACAGTGAGCATTGCAGTAAAGCGTTGCTTAAGCACTCAGTAGCGAATGATACGAAAATCTCCTAAAGGCTGAGTGCTTCCATTATTTATTTGTAAACAACCGAGTCATAAATACCTAGGAAATGAAGAATCACGCTTGAAAATTCCGGCTACGGCCGTGTCCCCCCCCCCCCGCCCCTGGCACGGAACCACGGCCTTCTATCATCTGATTGTATATACCCCGAAAATCTTCCTAATGTCTGTCTACTATGATAAATTCTTTAAGAGGAGATTCTAAATGGTACAAGTACTTATAACTGGTATAACCGCCTACTATAATTTATATAGCGAAATGGTTCTTCCAATGTGCGTCGTTGTGTGAAAGATATACATTGAACATGAAGAACCAGATTTGAAAAATTCAGATCACGGCCGGGATTCTAACCACGGATCTTCAGCCTTCCGGGCTAACGTATACCTATTGAGCTATCGTGTGCTGCAAGCACGGAACCATGAAACTCTCTCGTCTGATTCTATCGATGGTCCGAATCCCAGAAGTGACCCGAATTTTTCAAGTCTGATTTTTCATTTTAAACGTATGTCCTGCTCACGGCTAGTGTGAAACAACAATTTCCTAACATAATTTGTGATTTCCGACACTATGCTATAAAAATAAAACAAGTTTTCTTATTTGTAAACAATTTAAATATATTACGAAAAAAGAATGTGAATAAGAATAGTGTGATTATTTAAATAAATTTTGCAGTGAAGCTTGTGGGTATCGTACCATGGTTTCAACTAGAATATATAGTGTAAAATTTCAAATTATCAAAATTTTTAAGACACCCCTTACGTTGCGATAATTATTTCAGTCATTAATAGAATTAATTTTATCAAACTAATAAATTGCGAAAATAAACCAAATATTAAGCGCGCACTTCAAAATGATAAAAATATTCAATAAATTATTATATTAATAATATTATTGGATACAATGTCAAAATATACTGCAAATATTTCAAGCCAGAAAGTTAATCAACAAATTCTAGTAATGAAATATTTCCTTCAAATTCCAAAAAAGCAGCTGTAACTATTCCTTATCACCCCCCCCCCGTTTTCCTCCATTTCCAATAAATCCATGGTACTCTTCCCTTATTAACTGTTAATACACTCATCTTATATTTCTCAGTTAATTTTCTACAATTTCTACATACTTTGCTAATGTTTATTTCTTCCCTGCTAATTTAAATTCCTACTTTTCTTCAAAATGTGTCATTGCGTCTAAGTATTCCATTATTCCTTACTAATGTGACTCTATACATCATTTTCTTACGTTCATCCAGAGTCGTCAGCTATTACATAATAGAGGAGAAAGTAAGTAATATGGCACCCCTGTTTTTTTGGCTTTGTATTATGCTGACATATAGTGAACGCTATTTCAATCTATTGTTATCGTGACCGTTAACACGCCAGTCGTGCTGCTGAACTCCTACTGCAAGTATTGTAGACACATTGTATGATTTGTTTTACGGATTATTAAAGTAAATGTTGATATGTAAAGAATTGCATATTTTGTCATGTTTGTTTACTACTGGGTAGTGTGCTGTATTATTAACAATGTAACGTGAAAACCTTAACAGGTAGTAGGAAATGTATTTCTTTTAGGTTATTTTATAACATGGCGGTGATGGTAATATGGCATTTCTCCATATTTTGGGTGTTCTGATGCACAGAAAAAAGCGAAAAATGCAAGAGGAAGGAAGAAAAGAACGCCTTGTGATAAATGTGACGAATCTGAAGCTTCTGACGATCATGTGTCCATTGACACTGACAGCACTGAGGTCGAATTTACCTTCAGACGCAGAGAACCGTTGCCAAACGAGGACGCAGATTTATTTTATTTATTTATTTGCAATGTTGTTGATTTGTTTTATTTAAGGACGCTGTTTAACATCTCAGGTCATCAGCATCTCATTCAATTCAGGGCGTGAAACGGCCGACAAATTTTGCTCAGAGGCCTCTTCTTTCAAGCTTGAGGATCTTTTACGTGCCATAAATATACGACACGGGACCCACGGCTTTACTTCCCTTCCGAAGGAAGTCACACTTAAGATTTTTAAGCCCGAAAAAATCCATCGATCCTGGCCGAGTTTGAACCCGCGATCTTGGGTTTACGAGGCAAGTATGGTTATCACTACACCATCAGGACCGACCTTTTTGTAATGGAAAATGTTTGAAAGACAAGCGAGGAGAAGAATGGTGTCATATGCCTGTGCTGGATGTGAAGGAGCAGACTATATTTTAAATTACTGAACTTATAGTGAAAATGGTCTATAGACTTCTTCCGTAAGACTGTTTTTTCATCTTTTTATGCAGTTTTAGATAAATGTGTGCTTTAGCAAAACATGTCACTCGTTCAATTTAGTCTTACTTTATTGAATTATTTTTCCTGTTCAGAAATTGTACTTAATACATTCGGAGGCCATGTTTCCAGCAGTGAGAGAATGATTACACATGTTTAATATAAATAAAATGTATAAATAAGTGCATGGCATACACGCTTTAAATGATTACATGCGATGCAAAAATATACTATCTATCTATTAATGTATATTTTGAAAATATATCGTGTAAGGATTCTCCTCAAAGAGTTAGAAACAAAAGTGATTGCCATATAACCACCTTTTCCTCTCTTATTATTACGGTATTTTTCGTACCAAACTATTAAAGCGAGGCCTGCGCATGAAACTCGTTAACTTGAACCTAAACCTAAAGGTTACAATAACAATCTTAAAATGTAATTCCTAGTTACTAAGATTTACGAAGGTTCCTGTATATATGTAACAAGTATCTGCTTACGTTACGTTGTTATGTGAGTTAAGTTTGCTTTATCAAAACTGTCTAATTGTATACTTGGGGTAGGTAACAGACACAGTCACTTTTATTGCACTACTGTAACTGCGCTGCAATATAATGCATTTCTTGCTGTTATACGTCGTTTTTCTTCGCTCTGCCGAAATCCGCTATAAATTAAATATCCTTTTCGAGTTTGGCGGGTAGGTTAATACCTTCCGACGAACTTACATCTTTTCCTGATGACTCTGTATTTTTGCAACCTTTCGTTTACTTTTCAATACCAATGGGCGACTACGGTGTTACCTTCCATTTCAATTTCTAACGTAACACGCTTTCACCTGCTTAAATTTCGCTGAAAGCCAGTTTTAATGTTGCTAGTCTTAACGGTAGTTCATTGCTAGAAAGTAGCAAGTTTTCATATGCTACAACTGTACATATGACACACTCTGGTTATCAGCTACTTGCTTGGTATGAGTTATCTTATCGCCCTCTTTAGAGGTATTCGTCATCAGCCTAACCCAACAGCTTTGCTACATCTGACATTCTTGAGTAAATTCACCTTTTTAGATTAAGCCAAACAGCGTGTAACTTTACAAGTTATTCTAAACCTTAGAACGTAGTCTGGGCAAGACTTGTCTGCAAAGCACCTTTCTTCACTAAACCTCCAACTTTATTACTTATAATGGAGAGTTGGGAATAATTTATTTTCATCACAAACTGTTATAATACAAACTGCCGTTTCTACGTTTATTGAACAAAGCGTTAGCATGCCCACTTATCGGTGCACATTAATCTCGGGGATTGCCTATTACCTATGCAAACTGTCTTCTGATAACCATTAGAGTTTTTGGGGGGCCGGAGTACACTATAAAAACATATTGCCATCAACAGATGCGGGAAGTTGAGGCATTTTTTGGTTAAAATAAGCAAACAAAAAGTCAAATAAAATACTGAAAATATGCAGTAATATAATTCAAACAAGCTCTTATTAAAAGTGAAAACAAAAAGTAATATCATTCAATATTAATTAAAATAGATATTTAAAAAACGTATTCATTTCTTTATCACACAATTAAAGTATTACGCTTACTTTTCAAGCAACAAGATGTTTTTTCAAGGTATCAACTGTCATAGTCAGCCGCATGTCAGAGAGAATATTTTTCATCCTGGAAAAAGAACGTTCTACTTTCACTAAGTTTGGAGCATATTTAAAACAAGCTATTTGGGAAGAGCTCACACCAGTCACAACAGAACATTCACTTTTTAGGACATCATAGAAATATTGATCAAGACAAAATAAACAAGTTTTGAATAGTCCTGGCGAATGACCAAAAGATGCGCAGTTGTTTCTGGTCGAATTCAGTTTCTCTTTATCGAGATATATTTATCTTTGAATAGAATTTATAAAATAATATTTATCTTTACAGTGAAAATGTAATGTTTTAATTAACTGTATAAATTACGATGTAAATGGGTTTTCACCATTTGAATAATAAGTTACAGGTTTCATTAACATAGCATCTTATTAGATGGAATAATAATTAAATAATATCAGTAACAGTGATATACCTCAATTTGGTTTCAATTGTTTATAGGGGAATTAGGTTAGTATATCTCTTACTTCCGTACTGAGCACATTGTAATGAACACCTGTACCGCTCTCATCTTTCTCGCTTGCAATTGTTTGTTATATTTATGTAACTCAGAAGTTACCCCCACTACAAATTTCCTAGAATTGTCTTGCGCAGATCGATACAATGTCATCTACCAGGATTATTCAAAACTACAGTATTTCCCTTATCCTCTGTATTTCCCGGTATTCGAATATGCGAGGTAACAGCGCGTTCCCTTCACTAATGAAGATTCTACTATTTAAAGAGCTCAAGCGAATGGATTTAGGAGAAAGTTTTGAGGGCTTGAAAAGAAATAAATGTAAAGCAAGATTCTCAGTAGATATTTTTGCGAGGTGAATATGTAATTTAATTTCTATAATTTTTTTCACTTCGATAAGTGGAGCCCTACTGACCCATAATGTACGAAAACACGTTCATTTCTATCTGACTCTTAAATACATTCATTCATATAGAAAAAGACATTTTGCATAACTTCCGGGCTATGGTCATAATATTAAATAGAAAAAGGTTTTTATCAATATCGCTAATAGTTACATGGCATTTTCGTTCATTTTTACGCTAGATCACACCGCCTTGGGTGGCCGAGGCGTTAAGGAGCAGACTCGTGAGAGGAAGGTCCGGAGTTCGAGTCCCGTCAGGACCGTCTTTCCTGACTGAGGTTTTTTCCAGGTTTTCCTCAATCTCATACACGGCAAATGCCGGGGAGGTGCCCTAAACTTAGACCTGGAATGTTTCCTTCCTTAAAAAAAAAAAAAAAAATCCCAATACATCATTTCATCTCATGTATCATCAATGTCCACCGCATGTGGTGCCTCAGTAGTAAAAACTGGCGTTAAACACAATTAAAAAAAAAGTTAGATTACAAAACTAAATGCAAATTTGCATAAGTTTTGTGTGTGTGTGTGTCAGTAAGCCATTAAATATGGTGGGCAGTACAAGTTTGAGCTTGGTCATATTCGCTTTTGTTAATCTAATAGAGACTTTACATTGCTTTTAAGTTTTTAAATGTCTAAAATTTGTGTTTATAAGTTACGCATTGTTAACAAAAGGCTCGCAATTGCTTCTACTGAGACTTAAATAATGTGTATAAGTAATCAACTGTTAAAATTTATTTTGTTTTTATTGCTTTGCCTTTTAATATTGATTTAGCTGGAACAATAAAAACGTAAAAACCAAACAAGCTTTAAATATAAAAATAATATAATTTATCATTAAGCTATTCACATCACAAAATAAATTCATCCATTGGTGACCCTTTGCGAACCGTCACACTTTATGATGGGCCTTTAGACAGAGGTAAAACGTTTTTGAGCACTCCATGGATGTCAAGAACGTCCGGGTGGAAATGTTGCAGGATGTTTCTGCCACATAGGGATTTGCGTCATCATTCACCCAAACAGCGCAGAGGGTGTTTCTCGTCATCAGTATTTTATAGTATAGCAGAGAGCCCAGTAATCAATGTGAGAAATATTATAACCTAAATTGTCGAAATAATTAACTCTGCTACATAATGCAAATTTCGCTCTAATTGAATTCTTCTCCCTCAAATCTACATTTTTTGCTTTAACTAAAATTTAAAATTTTTACAAGAAATTACATAAGAGGGTCTTGAGATTGTCGATTAATTCACGAATGTAGTATTTATCTGGAAAGCTCAAACCCTCGAGTGATATTTATTAGACCTATTTCAGAATAAAATAATAATTTAAAAATAAGTCCCTTACACTTGGCTTACAATATTGTAATGATTGTACATTTGCATTGTGAATACTTAACCTTTTCAAACCATCTTGCAACAGACTAATGTCGATTGTTAGTAATACCAATAGAGAAGGGCCAAATATGGATTTAGGAATATTTCATTGATAGAATAAAAATAAAGGTAACATGTATTTCAAATTCGCGCACAGAAAATTAACAATTGAATAAAATATTATACTTACTCGTGAATATCTATCTATTCAGAAACTGTGAGACTGAAATAGAGGAAAGTCGAATCTTGCAATCGCCACCGTTCGACTTACTAACACCAATTGAGAAAAACAAAATATATAAAACGTTTTATTATTCTAAACAACGTGTTTATTAAAATGTATGGTTGCATAGGCAAATGTTGTTACATAATAATTAACAAAACTATTTCACGCTGCTTGGTTCAATTCGCAGAAACAATGCTTGAATGAATAAACATTAAGTTAGTTAAATATACTATTACTGAAAACATAGAGAAGTGGTCTGTGATGAGTGTTCAGGAAGTATATAGTAAGGGTATAGAGCTGGCTACACTGACCACAAGATAACAAAATTGGATGATAAAAGGATTTTATAAACATTTATGATAATTTCACTGAAATATCGGGCTGCGATTGGTCAAAATTCAAAATTTTCATCCATTTCATTGGTCGACTTTATGATGACGGAACATAAGTGAAAAAGTGTTTTAAAATATAGGGTTATTCTTAAGTAAGTTTTCACTTTGAAAGTACTGAATCTTCTGTAAATAGTAACTGTTTGGTTCCATATAGAAACAATTATGCTTTAGAGCGATTGGGTTCCTCCCGCTATGTATTTGTTTATATTTCATTACTATTGCAACCGTCAGTGTTACGCTTGTATAAACAATTTGGTTTAGAATAATGAAAGCAATTTTTAAATTGTTTTTCCTTCACTAGTTCGTATTGGCCTCATTCAGTACCTATTATTAGGTAAGATCTCGATGAGAATGAGATGTCGAGCATTACATGAATTCAGAAATTGACTCTGCTCTATAAGGAATGTCTTAAGCTGGTGAACACATTTCGGGAAACTAGTGCGGTTGCAGATAAAAAAACAGTCAGGTAAAATAGACATTAGTAGGAAATGAAATGAGTACAGCTATATTTTTACAAGAAGGGCAGGAAGTTCGTGAAAATTCTGCATATAATATTTGTAGTGATAATAACATTTCAAAATGTGTGAATGAATGGTGTTTAACGCCTGTTTTTACTACAGAGGTACCACAGGCGGTGGACACTGGTGATGAATGAAATGAAATGATAAATTGGGAAAGGATTTTATGGAAGGAATCGTTCCAGGCCTAAGTTTAGGGTACCTCCCCGGCATTTGCCATTTATGAGGACTGAGGAAAACCTATAAAAAAATGTTTGGAGACGAGTTATTCAACCGTGTGGCGAATTCGGCTCTATAAAATAAAAATGAGTTGTGAGCTCATAAAACAAAATTTAAGTTACTTTCTCTTTGCAAATGCTAGCAGATACTCAGAATGACGTTGAATGGTTGGACAAAATCTTGTCGATGGTTGAAACACATTTCGAATTAAATGGAGGCGTTAAACTCTCAACAATATGGCAGAAAATAATCCAAACACAATTGCTCAGTGTGTTTTATGTAAAAGTTAATAATTAACCCTTATTTCTTAAAGAAATGGAATTTTGAATAACGAAAACCGTAACCGTAAATGGGCAGAGACATTTGTTAAGTTTGCAAGACTTACAGAATTCTGGTATCGAAAACATTTTATGCAAGACGGTACTCCACCTCAATACACAGTATCGTAAAAACATTATTAAGCAACACGTTCAGTGATCGTGCAATTAATGGGCGTTTTCCCCTAGGTCACCAGATATGAATCCGGCTGATACTGGTTACGGTGTTACCTCTGAGAAAGGATATTTCTTAGTAGACCTAGAAACTAAATCAATATAGATGTCAATAAAGTCATTCCTAGAAATCACCTACTAATTTCGTTAATAGCATAGAAGAACAACTATTTCATACTAACATCATAGAGGTTTAGTTTGTTTGTATAATATTTTTGTTTATTCTTGTTACGATAAAGTTCCATTTCATTACGAACAAAGCACTGTTTTTATTTGAAAAATATAAAAAGTTGGTAAAGTTATGGTTATTTGACTTTAACCCTCTTGGTGCCATGCGTTTACGTCAGAGCTGATCTGGTCGGCTTCTTTAAATCCAGCCGAGGATTGCCAGCGCCGATCTTGTCGGATGGTTTAAAATCCTATGATACATAATTATTTTTGTGAAAGGCTATGATGAGGGAATGCAAGCATTTGAAAAGTGACAGCTTTGACGTTCACGTTCAGTAGGCATTGTAATGAGGGATTTCTGGTTTTTACAAGGGCGGTATTTTGTGTTTGAAAGAACACTCAGTTCTTGTCTTGTGATGGTATTCTGAGGATTGAAAATGGCAAGTTGTTAGCGTGATGTTTTTAAGGCAGGCAGGTGTAGATGATTTTTTTTTATTTGGTTTATTTGCGGACGCTCTTTAACAGCTCAGGTCAACAGCGTCCCATTCAATTCAGAGCATGAAAAGGACGACAAATTTTGCTCAGCAGCCTCTTCTTTCAGGCTTGATGTTCTTTATCGTGCCGTAAATGTACGACACGGGGACCCACGAGTTTACTTCCCTTCCGAAGGAAGCCATATTTAGGATTTTTACGTCCGAAAAAATCCATCGGTCCTGGCCGGGACTGAACCTACTATCTTGGGTTTAAGAGGCAAATATCGTTACCACTTCACCACCAGGACCAACGGCATAGATGATAATAAGATAATTTCTAAGCGTGCAATGCTGGTGCTGATGATTTGATATCCGATAATTTCAGTTCTGATGATTGTGAAGGAATTATACCCTGTACGCCCCTGGTTCTTCGCAACTAAGGAGAGGCGTTTGTTAGTCAATTCTCTCAACACTAACATTAATACTAAAGTTTCCGATCGCGAAAATAGTGATGATGACATTTCTGTGTGTGGCATGGAAATTCTACCAAGAAAATTAGAAAGGCAATGAATAATTTGTCGCTCCGCACGACAAAGAAAGAGGTCGCCTACAGTGTGCTTGCTGTGTGATCAAGGCTTGCATGCTAAATGTGCATCATAGCCCAGTGCCGTAATTAATATATATATATATATATATATATATATATATATAATATTTGGAGTGTACAGTTAGCAGCAGAAAGAGTTTTCTTCGTTTTGAGTTAGGCCTAGTGTTCTGTGTTTTTTCTTATTTATATTGCATGATCAGTTCTAGACAAAGAACTGTTGGTCAGTGTTAGTGTAGAACGTTAATGAACATATATTTATGTAAAGCAGAGTGTTAAAGGTGATTTGAGATACCGCACATTAAAAATATATTTTCTGATAATCTTCACTGTAGTTTGTGTCCGTTAGTACATCCAACTAGTTTATTTCTCTTTCCCTATTTGCACATATGTTTCATTTTTTAAAATGTATAGTCGCAACAGGCCAGTTTACATAATTTGTTATATGTCTTTTTATTCATAAACGAACACCCAATCATTATGAACATTGACATTTACTGTATATCTTAATTTTAAAGTTGATAATTACACCTAAAACACGAAAACCATATTTATCTTTTGAAAATATTTAATGTCGATTGAAATAAAGATATTTTAAAGTTATATTTTTATGTTACAATTAATCAGTTTTGTACAATATGTACACATTATATGGAAAGTTTTGTGGCGCTATTTGCCATTTTTTAATTTATAGAAGCAAAATTTTAAAGTTGTGCATTTTCTATTTAAAAGGCACGGCTCTTATGGCTATACAAGTGAGGCAGACCTCTGGCCGCTTTCAGCTGATCGCAAGAAGCCGACCAGATTGGCGCGCGGCAGGTAAAGGGTTAAAATAACGTTATATTATTTAATAAAAATACAATTCTCTAAATTTCTTCTGCCCCTGGCTTAACAACATCTGATCATCTCAAAATAATTGTTGATAATGTACAATCCTCTAAAAATATTCTTGATTTCATTTCACATTTTCAGAACTACCCAGGTGTTCATTCAATTAATTATCTAAATAATATTATTTCAATTACTTTTCAGTAACTTTTAATTACGAAAAAGAAGGCAAAAACTCATATTTTAGCAAATACAAATGATGATTCATGTAGGGGCAGGAAAAATTAGCTCAAAGCAATGCCTCTGAAATTACTGCGCATAAGTACAACATGATCCCTAGACAAGGGTTTTTTTTCTCCTCTGGGATGGCCGTTACGCCATGATGACACGTTTAATGCCACAGATTACGAACTATATCTCGTCAAATAAAAAGTATGACGCTTCACGTACAATAGGATTATTCAGAGAGCGGGGGGGGGGGGGTGTTTCCCGGGGGATGCAGCTATACACAAAACCTGAATATGGATTATCTTCTGGTGTTGACAACAGGACCTTTTGTCGCAATTGCTACCATTCATGCACGTTGTATCTTTCCGCAGACGAATCACAACAGCTGTAACATGTTATGTTCACTAACAGTACTAACCAATTTACTGCACTAGGCGTTCGGTGATATTTATCATATTGCGGCCAAAGATCTGAATGGTTGACTGTTTGGTCGATAGGTTGCAATTAATGACTCCCAGTTATTGATCAAACAAGACTCGACGAGAAAATCAATAAAGTAAGCCAAACCCTGTAACATACCTGCAGGAGGTGCAACGTTATAAACGCAAACCTTATAGCATTCCTCATAATAAAAAAATTAAAAGTTTTCCTTAATTTTTCCTCTTCTTCTTTCTGTTTTTCTCTCAAGAGAGTTATGTTTATTTGTCATGCTAACAAATATGCTAGATATGGTTCATATTTCTGTATTATTTGGGATTATTACTCAATTTGTCTTTTTATCATTGTTTTCATTCATTCATAGCACATGTACGTGCGTTTTCATTCAGTTTTCTGATAAATAACATTTTCTACCATAAAAACAAGATGTACCGTATTCATTCTGAGATTCGATATGTTTCTCTATCTTGTTTTTGTTTTTAATTACCTTCCGATTATAAGGACCGTTATTTCTCCATCTTTTAGCTGCTCTTAATCGGGTGCAACTCATATTTGCATTAAATGTGAGCGTTCTCCAAATCATACGCATCCATATACATATATGGTAATTAATAAAATGTACATTTCACATTTGCAGCAATTAAATTCTCCCTTAGATTAAAACTGTTTTTTTGTAAGTGATACAATGAGATTATTGGAATTACGGGCGGACAGAGTGCAGCCACGCACTAGCGGAAGCCAATCATGATCTATAATGCATGTACATGTAGCAGTTTGTAGTTAGGTTGAGGGGAACTTTGACAGCGAGTGCGTACCTTTCATACGTTACTCGGTGCTTTCATTGTAGATAAAACGTGTACTAATTGTTCTTCGTTACATATGTGGCAGCATGGTTAAAATGCTTGCGTACAATGCATCAGGTTTGAATTTCTGGCGACCGAAGACCATCTTTTATTTAGATGAAACTTGGGCTAATCAAATCGCACTCAAAAATGCATTTGCCAAGACTCTTCTAATTAAGGTGGACTGAAAGTACCTTTGGGGAAAGTCAGCAGACCTATCAATTGTCATGCAGGATCGGCGAAAATACGTTTTGTACCAGAGAACTAAGAGATATTTCGTTCTAAACCAACTTCTGCCTACAATGAGCAAATGACAGTTTCAATATTTGAAGAATGGTTTTTGAATGATTTCCTAAATTACTTAGAAGAGGGAAGTATAGTAATAATAGATAATGCCCCTTGTAATTCGGTCACTATAAACAAAATTCCAAATAAATCAACTAGAAAAGGTAATATCATTAAATTGCTGCAAAAAGGGGATTCAGTTTTCAGCATACGAAACAAACAAAAAATGAAAATTTGCAATATATTTCACCGTTCAAAAAGCAGTCTAAAATGTACGTACGAATCGACCGGCTAATAAAAGAGGGCATGAAGTAATTTGATTGCCTCCTTAATAGTCCTTACAATTCAATTCATAGAGTGAGTAGTCTCTAATAAAACGGATGGTTGCAAATAAAAATAGGACGTTTAATATAAAAACACGGAAGGACTTGTTAACGAAAAAACAGGCAACGTAACACAGAAAGACCCGGAATCCTAAGGTCGGCATGCTGAGGGGAAGACTCCAGAAAGAAATAAGACATGAAGAAATGTTAGATTCTGATTAGGACAGTGACGAACTGCTAACTGATGAAGACAATAACAATGATAGTGGTGATAACAGGGACACCAAAACGAGTCTCCAGCACTTCCACTGGGTTAAATATCAGGTAAACAATACGGTTTATTTTGAAAGTGCATATATTTTTAGGAAACTGTACCTGTTATAACATACATGATGCTGCTTGCTTAACTGCAATAGAGAGGACGATAGAAGTACGGAGGAATAACAGTGCTAGCGGTATCGTGTATGCTTTTATGTTCCATTGGCTGCAGTCCATCCGTTTCCCATTTGAAAAACACTAGCAATTAGCCGGGAGCGTGATTAAATGTGCTGGAAATAACTGAAATTCATACTGTAGTAAGCTTAAACACTCATCAACAGTTACTAAGATTCGTTATAAAATAAAAAATGTCGATAAAATTCAGGTTTTTGTATTATTCTGGCTTAATCAAGAAGCGATGCTTCTCAAAGAAACATTTTGAAATAATCTACAAATCGCTCGCCTGCTAACAAGCTTTTCACTCCCGTACATTTGCGATTACATCTGCTGTCCCAAACAAAGTTTCACATAAACTAAGTTTTCCTTGTAATTAATAACCCGGCTGTGGCAATTCCAAAGTGATTCCGACGCAACGCTGTGCTGATGTGAAAACAAAGAGCAGTGCAGGAAGTTTTAACCCTCATTAAGTCCCTCCAAAAGATGTTAAACTCTGCCGTAAGCCGTTAAATCAACTCGTACTGGTGTTTTATAGCCCGATAACACAAGATAAGCTCTCACTGCAGCCTTGCCTAATCGCCTAGTGACTCTATACCAGAAACAGCACCGCATCATTGTGGCATGGGTGATAACTTTTACCCTGAATGTGGATGGGGAAGATTGCCGCGAGTAAACAAAAATTTCCAGAAATATACAAACAGGGATATTGTAAAAATTGAAACGGTTTAGTCATTGTTGTTGACCCAACGCTGGGCGCCAAATTATGAACCGGTTTAATCGGCCCCAACAAACAGAGACTAATTATGAGACTATTTCTTTGTGACCCCACGCTGGGAGCCAAATTTTGAAGCGGTCTGTTGTCGATGTCGAGTGGCTTCTCGTTATGATGCCAATTTTGAAGCGATTTTGTAGACTAATAATTGGTCGCTTCGGTGTTGTTGCCCAGTTTCGATAACAACAATGTCTCAGGATGATTTCGGCTATTTTGTTGACACGTACTCAACAGCACTGGGAGATGATTTCAATAGTGTAAATAAGCACGCATGTGACATAATATACACACTGTTCAAAATCTTTCGCGTCCTCTGGTGTTTTGCATACGAGAGATTTAGTTACGCGGTTACAAATTTAGTTGCCGCGTGTGAAAAGTTAAGAGTTAAGATGAGTGGCGCGGCGTGCAAGACTGAAAATTGCTAAAATGATGTATCGGAACTGCATGCCCGCGTCCAAAGTAGAGCTTGTTATCTGGTCTGAGAACTGAGTTTCGCCTCGCCGTACCTGGAACTGCCTGTATCTCGCAGCATGCAAAACTTCAAACTGAATAAAAACTGCGTTTAGTACTTGAAACTCAGTGCAGCAGCGTGTAATCTTATAACCGTGTGCTTCAGCAATGTCGACTTGCGCTGCCTGCCTGAGTCGAAATGAATGTCCCAGCCGAGCAAACGTTTCCTTATATATTAAATTCAAATAAAGCAATCGTTTGTTTTCACGATGCCACGGGGCTACACAGGCACGTGCAATCTTCGCGCCAGATCAAACTTACATTATCCATTGACTGATTTAAGTTCACCTGCTACACGTGCCATTCGCTATTTTTGAAAGTTTAAAACATTTCGTTAACATTGGCTGATTTAAAGAACTAACAGTGCAACGCCTGTCGGGGTCAGAGACCTTAACTAAATTAAAAGTCCTTGATTTTATTAACCCTCCAAAGGCAGTTATTTAAAAAAAAAAAAATGAAACGGAGTTTCACACGTGACTCTCGGGTTTCTCCCTAATGTGTAGTTTTATGACCCTTTAGGCCTTCCAAACTTCTGTACCAAAATACCAAGCAGCTTATTCTTTTGAACAGTTCTTACATTGAAGTTAAAGATTATGACACACATATAGGTATAATCTCCATATTACTAATTATGATGGCAAAATGTGACTGGGCTTAGATAAAATACATTATAATTATATTTCAGTAGGGGTGGATCGGGGGAACTGTTACGAAATTTGCTAACTTTGAAAAATAATATTTAAAATGTCTGTATATTCTGATTCACTTTTCTAGTCTCGAGTTTTATTTTATTTTTATTTTTTTTTTTTATCGCGATTTAGGATATAAACTGCAAATCATTTCTCTGTATAATGAAAATTAGATTTACGAGGTTTGTTAAATCAAATGTAGATGTTTTAATTTCTTAAAATGAAGGCTCACCTGCATCTTACTGACCTCTATCTGCTTTCACATAATACCCCTCTATTGATACACTTCTCACAACTTGTTTTAGCTCCTGAAAGCTGTCCTGATACACATTTTTCGAGATGGCGCTAAGTTATGTCTGCAAAGTTTATTGTATCTCCTCAAATGAGTCAAATCTTTAACCTTTGGTCGTGAATTTGAGGTTTGGATATTAAAATAAGTTCTGCAGGTGCTAAGTCAATAAAGTACGAAGAGTGGGAAGAACAGTAATCTTATTTTTGGCACAAAAGTCGCGAACAAGCAATACTGAGTGCACTAGTGCGTTATCGTGTTACAGGACCATGTAATCCTCTCCACAGTTAAGGTCTGTTCCCTCTCGCGTTTTCTCGGAAATGTCTGAGGACTTCTTAGTAATCCAGCGGTTCACAGTTTGACGCTCCAGCAGAAATTCTTAAGGAATTTAGTTCCGAATGCATTTTACGTTTGACCTGAGCTGGAGACCTTTTTGGGTCTAGGTAAAGATTGGAATGCAGCCCAATTATTAGATATCTCTATTTCTACGCAAATAAACAATAAACAGGCCCCCGTTATTTATAAGGAAAACGTTACGACCGTGCTAGGGGTCAGATACATATAGTTTTCGCAGATTGGCAGCAACACTCAACAGTCCGATTTCAGTACTGGTAACAGAAATTTGCTGAAATAGTTCACATCACAATTGACTTCTACAATACACCAGCACTCTGTAAATTACCTAACATGAATTGTCCTTAGTTGTCCCTCATTTTTTCTCTTAGTTGCATATGTCTCTCTATATGCCATATGACAAAATCAGCATCTTTGATTATCGTAAGGACTGAAGTCTGGAGTGTGTGATAAAGTGCGAACTCAAGAACAAAATGCTAAATTATAATTTTATAAACAGAACATGTAATAAAACACCGCCTATTTTCGGCAATTTATTTTCTCATATCAGGTGTGCAGTAAAAAATATATACAAAGAATTTATGAGTAGAAAGGTAAGTATTTTAAGAATGTGAATGAATGATTTAAGATGCTTCGGTAAGGCGGTACAGGCATCCATATGAATCTACAGCATAGCTATGTTGAGACGTGACGCATGACCAAAGTCACTTAAATTTAAATCTTCTTTATAAGCAAACTACACCATAATCCAACCACAAGTCCCACATTGTATTGTCTTCGTAGAAATGGTTAGGTGTTTTGAGAATTACATATGAACTAGGTATTTGAACTTCAATAAATAATGTATTTATGGAATTTACTGTACTGTTGTGTGAAAGGAGTGACAAATGGTTCAAGAAGAGCTCACCAAACAGTAAGGAATTCATTTTGAATATTAATATTGCATGTGATTCACTAAAGTAATGCTCTGTACTTGACAGATAAATTATTTGTTAAAGGCAAGTTAATGTGTTTTCAATCTTCTTGACAGTCTATAAACAAATATGTAGCTTGGAAGTCACGCCAGCAGCACAACGAAGCGTAAGAGACAATTTTCTTGAAGTGTCTATTTTTCATTGTCTACTCCAAAATTCTTTATGCATATACTTTCCGCACCATGCGAGAAAATTAAAACAATTTTATGTCAATCTCCTATCCATATCCACCAATCAGTTGCGATACCTGTGAACAGCGAAACTAATATGCGCGTACCACCAAGTAATACGTCCACTAACAAGTTAGGTATGACTTTTTAATGAGCTTCTGAGAGGATTTTGTTTGCTATACAATGAGACTTACTTTTAGGCAGGAGTTGGGCATTTTGAACATTTATTTTAAGATAACGAGAGGGGTTATAGACAGAACTGGAAATCTCGGAAACCAAGCATTTTCGGATCATGTTGACATGATTTATTTATATTGTCCATATATAAAGAAAATACTCTTGAAGTTATGTTAAGTACAGGTTTGCTTTCCGTTCAAAAAGCACGGATTTGCACCCCAAAACTGCTGATAATGTATTCTAAAACTGCAGAAAACGGATTTGTTGAAGTTGTCAAAGATTTTTTTTAAATTTCGCAGCGGATGCGCTCTTTACGGATATAAGTTAATACTATTAGGCTTCTACACAGCAGCTAATTTTTCCATTTTGATCAAGATGGGATATTTTATAAATATTTATAAAATTATTTATAATAACGATGAGTGATATGGAGTTAATACAGGTTCAGTATTCTGCATTATGTATATGAGTACCTGATGGAGAAGCGGCGACCCCAGATCAGGCAGAGACCGGCTTAGCGTCGTATGCTGATCACATGCACCCCTGCAACACTGCACTCTGTCCATGATGTCGCAAGGAGTCGGAGGACGCTGTGGTAAGCCTTGGGGTGAGTTCACTTCGGGAACTTTCTGTAGAGAGCTTGATTCCTAACATGCTCAGGTCGGTACAGAACATGATTCTTCATATTTTATACAAATGAATGAGTTCTGTACATATATAGGACAAAGTTCTGTGTATCGTTAGACGAGCGAAAACAATTCTGCAACCTGATCATGCGCATATTGATTCAATAACGAAATCCTTTTTTTATATAAACAACAAATATGGTGTGGTCAATCACAAAAACCTTATGTTTAATAGAAGAAATGGAAGTGAGAAAATGTATTTGGAATTCTTAAAATAAGAATTTAAGAGACAGGAGCATATGCAAAGATTCTTTGCCTTAATTTCTTTCTTCCTCAAAGTTGGTGTTGGAAAAGTGGGAGGAAAAAATTATACATAATTAAAAAGTCCAGTACACGAGGAATTGACGAAAATAAATAAGTAAAAAACTTCAGGATCAGGCAGTAACGAGACAATTGAATTTTTTTTCAGCAAAAAACGTTTTGCTCTTTTCCTTTCATTTTCTTCCACAATAACAGCACAAGCATCAGCTGCACTGAATAAGAAAGTTTCTTCCATGTTGAAACTGACTTGCAATACTGTCCTATACAAATGTTCCAAATGTAAATACTCTTTATTTATATTGTAAGCCATAAATCTGTATGATGCAAAATGTCTAATAAAGTTCCCGATGCGAACCCACCTTAGACCTTAGACGTGTTGGGCTCGGGGTTCGTCCTTTAAAGATACCGTGATTATTATTAACACAGCGAAGAAAGCTGCAGTCTTATCCTATCAAGGTTATGAATACTCAAGAAAAACACCATTAAGTGCTGAATTTTCCGCCACGGGTGGCCGAGGTCGTTAAGGCGTCGATTCGTGAGCGGGAGGTCTGAGGTTCAAGTCTCACCAGGGCCGTCTCTCTGACTGAGGTGTTTTTCTAGAATCTGCTCAGGCCTTATGGCAAATGCCGGGGAGGTGCCCTCATACTTAGAACTGGAACGCTTCCTTTTAAACAAAATAGTTTCCCAGTTTATCTATTCATCTCATGTATCGCCAGTGTCCACCGTCTTTCGTGCCTCAGTATTCGTTATTAAAAACGTGCGTTAAATACTCTACAAATGGAAGAGAGAATGTAAGGAGACAACGTCTATTGACAATATTTAGGATGGAAACTTCTATTAACCAATAAAATACTTCATAAAGTTTACAAGATTACACATAAAAACATTTAATTTAAAACTAGTGCGAATATCTCGCTACCCTTAGCTCCTTTTTGTAACTCTTTCTACAGTAGACACGACAATTTGTACAACTTTTCACACTTTTTCTGCCCCTTGTTTAAAGCGGTGAATTCATTACGAGCAGATTGCACGACAGAGCTAGCATTTCAGAGACAAACGTAACGTATGGGTCATTGGGACGATAGCTATGCCAACGTTACCGCGGTAAATGCTCTGTAAATACCCCACCCAATCCAAATGTAGCAAAATGACATCTGACCCGTTCACTCCGCAAAGCCTCGTTCGATATTTGCTCTGCCCTCTCGCTCCTCCGCCCGAGCGCGCGTTGACCAAACCTTTCCAAAGTAACTTTATTTATTTTTCTTTATTGGCAGCCCAATGTCAACATTGCTCGCCACTCAACCGCGCTCTAGAAAGGATATAACACTTCATGGGCGTGAGTCATTCTCTGCTAGACCACCAAAGCTGTGCTGGGTCGTACGCCTTTTACAGTCCGAGATTGAAATGAAGTTATGAAAACCATCGGATTCTTCCACCCAATCAGGCAAATTTTCTCTCGTTCCCTTTTATGTTTGCTTTGTAATCACTTTTTGCTTCATCTTTTTTTTAAAAAAAAAAACCTTTGATGTTCATGGGTTTGACTGCAGAATTGACTTTGCCGTTGTTTATAAAACATCATTAGTCTGTGTGGCCTTTAACGGTTCAAGAATAGAGGTATCGTGTATAAAGAGGTTGTTTATTTCTCTAGCCAAAGGTCATACGTAGAGACCTCGGGTCTCTTGTCTAGTAAAAACCAAATGAACCCTACAGTCCTCCTGTTTTACTAGGATAGGAGAGATATTTAATTTTCAGGATTCCACTAAGCGCAAGACCTTAACTCACCAACTCTCTATTTTTTTTTTAAATAGTCTCCCCCACTTTCGATACAAAGTTGCATTCTCCGTAATCAATGATGAAAAAAGTCACTCCATGCTGTTTTAGAGATATCTACAGCCGCCTCTTCATCCGAACTCTCAAACTGATTACCATTTAGTTTACCTTGACAGTACTATTGTACAAGTCATAGGAAGTATTGTACTTTGAATGGTTCATCAGTTCCAATGCTTGCTGAAAATCCATTATTTACAAAGCAAAGCGCGCAGAGGCATTGTCATGGTGAAGTAACAATACTCGCAAACTTACAATTTAATATTATTTCTGTTCGTGCTCTGAAAACAAACTCTGGCTGGAGTCCAGTTGGCAGACTGGAGTGTGGAGTGGAATGGTTGCAATATGACTACTTGTAGAGAAGAAACCAGCAACCAACCACCTTCCGTCTACATTTTGACATTGCTTAACACTTTCAATTGGAGGGGAGTCCCTAGGTCACCGACTGCCTCTTAGATTCCGGGTCGCATTAGCAAATCCACCTCTCAAGATATCATGTCGGTTGGGAGCTGTTATTGTTGTAATCATGGACTATTTCCTGGTACTATTCCACTCTTGTTGCTTTTTGTTCTACGTGTGCTTGTGGGGTACAAAAAAAAGTTCCTCACACGAAGATATTTATACCGCGGTGAATAAATTATTCCTCTGTCTACCTTTAAGTCACTTGCAGATATTTCTTCATTATGGCTCCTGCACGAGCAATGATTTCGTCTGTCACTACTGCTGCTGCACTTTCACGGCTGTTCTTCCTCGTTTAAATTCTGCAAACTAGTTCTAGATGTTTCTAATAAAGGAGCAGATACTAAAAAAAATTCTGTATTTTTTTCAGACATTCTTGTTGGCTCAGGCCGTATATACGCGAGACGAGTGCACGACCACAATTAACATTTTGCTGCAGCACAATGGGGGCGTGGTAAATTCCGCTATGGTCACTAAGTAGACACGCTGTTTCCAATGCTACCACATATTATAGTTTCTTCAAATCCCGAAAATTAAACGGCGACTCCCGTATACTCCAATGTGTACATGAGGTAATGTAGGGTTGGAATTCAAAGCAGTGCAATGCTGTGAAACGCTGCGATGGGTATTTCCTTTCAACGAATGTTTTGCTCTCCCATTCGTATTATTTTTTTTATTGCTAGGTTGAAAGTGACAGAGAAAAGGACTGGTGCTGTGAGCCTGGCAGTGTGTTTGCGCCTCAAAAAACCCCCTCAGAACTCACAGTTGAGAGAGATCGTCGTAGTTCTGCCAGAGGTGGAAATCGTCACGGCCCCTTGTACCTGATCGTCCAGTCTCTGCCTCATCTCAACTCTTCCTTCTTGGGACATCGATACAAAAAGCCTATCAGAGTGACTTCCTCCTCCGAATGTTGTGGAAGCTTTTCTCTTGTCACGGTTTCGGTCCTGTGACTACCTGGCATGTATCTTGTGGTTATCAAGTAATTCCCTCATAATGGCTAGATAGCTTGTATCAATAGATCAGTGCAACTGCAAGTTATTGAATAGTAGGAACAAAATTAAAATTTGTTTTAGCTAACAGATACCCCTTGCTAAAGCATATCCTTGTCGGCGCCATTCCAGGATAACCACGTCGTGATTATTTACAGAACAAACACAATATGGCGCTGATGGACAGTTAGTTATCCTGAAGCGAATGGTCCCCAGTGGATATTCGATATATCACTATCTCTAAATCCAAAAAATGAGAATATGCTCTGAGCTCGACTTACTAACATTCCTGAGTAAAGTGCTAGCCTAGAATATGACAAAAGACTATATTTTTGTAAATTCGTCATAATTAGTTTTACCACAGATACAACAAGTTATCCAAAAACAAGTGGTTGGAACAAACAGTCCGTTCAGCAATGCACAGAAAAACAAAAGTAGACACGCCTTTGTCTATGGATTTCACTTCGTTTCTGAAATACCAAGTTCTGACGTAACGTGCACATGTTTATATTATTTTAATTAACTCCGGATTCAATGCATACAGCAGTTTAGTCATTTAGCGATATAATTACTGAGTAAAATATTCCCCCAGCACAATGAACATGCATTTCAAAGGTAAACATTTTGTCTGGCGCAGCTACGAAAAACAACTAATATATTTTAATTAGCAGCCCCCCCCCCCACCAATGCCTCTGGTCGACATTTTAATTACTTATCCTGATTAATTCCGTGCAGATGTGAAGCATATGCAAATAAGATTAATAAATTTCACACGGCCAGCAGCTACAAAACCAGGAACAATACAGTGATATTATATAACAGCTTGCAATGGTATATAGAAATATCAGAAAGCTTCTTATAGGATGAGATAAAATTACACAATACTTCTGATGTTGGTGATCCCAGTACAGCAAAAAAATGTAGTGATGAAAAGTTACAGGAGAGTCTTAACACGGCAATCAATTTGGTAATTTCTGAGGGTGTAGGTAACAAGTAAACCATCTCGATCTATTCAATTTAAGGGTATACATTCTTTTGCATCCGCCATATTGCGTTTTCCTGTCTTTGCAGAAAAGCATGGGTGCCCTACACAACACTGAGCATGTTATCTGCTTGTTCACTGGATGACGTGCATAGATCATCTCCGGATGGTGACACATGACAGGTTCTTGCGCCAAAACGCCGCTAAAATGAAAACAGTAAATTGCGAGGCCACTAGCTTGTGTAAAACAATGCTGCCTTCAATGCCAAACTAGCTGTCATACACTAAAGTATTCTTTTTCCGAAAGTATATAGTCATTTCAAAAACGTTTTCTGAAAACATAGAATAAAGCTATACATTTTGCAATAAGGTGATCAATTGTGGAATATACTCCTATTATCATAAAGCTGTGGGAACTCTATAGGCCTTCGCCGTAACTTCAATGTCTCAGCCTACTTCATACAAAAAGGCATATTTCCCCATTAGTTTGTAATGTTAGACAAGTTATTATTATTATTATTATTATTATTATGCATTTTGTTATCTATGCTTTGAAACAGTTCATACGGCCCAACCCCACTGATTTGATTGATTGATTTATTTATGGACGCTCTTTAACATCGCAGGTCATCAGCGTCCCATTCAATTCAGGGCGTGAAACGGCCGACAATTTTGCTCAGAGGCCACTCTTTCAGGCTTGAGGTTCTTTTTCGTGCCGTAAATGTACGACACGGCACCCACGACTTTACTTCCCTTCCGAAGGAAGCCATACTTAGGATTTTTACACCCGAAAAAATCCATCGATCCTGGCCGGGTTCGATAAGCCTAATCATCACATTTGGTATATTCACTAATTAATGTAGGTATTTTATGTGTGTGCATGTGTGTGTGTGCATAACTTTAATGTGTTAAAAAGTATGTCGTGAAAAGAGAAAGTTCTCTGGTGTAGCTGTTTACGGGAGCGCGGAACGCCAAGGAGGCCGTAAACCGCTATACAATTAAAAGGGACCAGTGTATGCCATTTCTTAAAAGACCTACCGTTGGTGAGTGTTAATAAAGCCAAGGCTTTTGAAATACTTCAAGTGGAATGAACTTGCCAACCGGTTGTACAGTTAACTTTACACCAACCAATGTACATAAGTGTTTTAAACTTTGAAACACTTAGTAGCGGGTGACATGCGTTGGCAGGTGAATTTGAACCAGCCAACAGTAGATGTATATTTTGAATGTTTAAAGCACGGCACGAGATTTAGGCCTGCTTGTGTGACCCCCGTGCTCTTTGAAACCAACGCTTAGTAAATTTGAATCGATATATAAGTATAATAATAAGTATATAATGTATAACAAGTAGACATTTGCTCTTCTGGAGCATTCAGTTCAATTTAATTTACTTAATTCACATACGCAGTTTGGCAACTCATTTATAAGTTCTACACGCCGCGACATTAATCTTGAAACCTTACATTTTCCAAGGAATCAATTTGGCAACTCAGTGAGTATATAAGATAGTCAGATGATTAAATAAGATAAATGCGTTCTTAGGAGCAATTCAGATAGTCAGATACACTGATTCAGTTCATCTCCTTGGAAGTCGGGGGAATTAATTTTATATTCGAAGGAGCTAAGTTCTCTCGTACACAGAACACCAGAGGACGCAAAGATGCGAGTAATAAATTACCATACATGTTTAGATGTACTAATCGCGTGATTGACTCAGTTGATATTCTCTCCTAGCCCTGTTGAGCGCGAGTCACAAAATAGCTAAACAACCCTCATATATTGTTGTCATGAAGCGTGGGCAACAATGCCAAAGCGATCATTAGTCAATTAACGATACACAGCTACAAAATATGGCGATCAGCAACTTAATCGCTTCATAGTTGGTGCCCAAAGCGCGGCTGCTCATACCAAACCGCTTCAAAATTGTTGTTCAACGTGGTGCTGCCCTACACTAAATCGCTTCAACCTGGGCTTACAGCAAAAATGAATTACTAAACTAGTCACTGTAGAAAGATATAGCTACTAATATCACATCTGCCTGAATTTAATTACATAGTATTTTAGAATTTTCTGTACACCCAATAAAAGCTCAATATGCATAATGTATATTTAACCCAATATTTTACTGTGTTTTTTCTATTGTATGTAATTTAATTCTTTCTTTTAAAGTTGCCCGCAGCAATTTGCCGATTTCTGGAGTCTATTTCCTTAGGCAGAGCAGTTGTATGGTTATTATTGTGTTTAATGTGAATATATGTCAGTCTACAGTTGTTAATGCACAATCATATAATGGAAGAACAAAGCTAAAGATTATAGTCCTCCTAATGCCCCACTGAAACGACTTTAAAGCTAGTGCCGCAACTCGAATATATGAAGTGGAGAGAGATGTCGTTAGTGAGCGCGTAGTACAACGACGTTTGGAGAGTTTTCAATAATGGGAAACAAAACACTCAAGATTAACCACTACAGGAAGAGTATTGAGGATACACAACAGAATTTACGAGAAAAGACGTATTCGTAGTCGGTCAGAAGAACCCGGTGCACAAAAAAATTCTACACATTGTCACATTAAGACTCTTAAAAACTATACAGAAGCTGTAGATTTGCAGCTCATAAAGTGACGCCTGATCAAACCCAATTCAGAGCACATATCTGCCGTTAGCTAACCGCAAACCCCAGGGATGATAGATTTATCAGGAGAACTGTCCCGTATGGTGAAAAATGGGTATATTACTGCAACCATAACACCTCGAAACAGTAGCTCGGTCCCCCCCCCCCCCAACCTGTCAAAGTCATCGTTAAACAAAATCGGTTCGGTTCCAAAAATAATGTCACGTTAAAGGTGTGAATCACTAGGAGTTTGTTACAAACGAAAGTCAGTCAAAGCGAATTTTTTTTTTTTCTCAACTGGAACGAGTTTTCAGACAGAAACCCAGTAATAGTTAATCAAAATAGAGTTCTCTTGCAGCCGGACAATGCGAGACCCCATGCCGCTTAACAGCCATGGAAAAAATACAGGAACTGAAAGGGATCAAAGCTACCATACCCAGCATATAACCGTGATCTTACGCATTCAGACATCATGTTTCAATCCAACCTGGGTGGATGAAATTTCGAAAGTTTGAAGAGCCATGGGTAGCATGGAATTCTTTTCATCGACTGGTACCGTCCGTCGCTGGACAACAAATCTCGCTGAAAAGTGGCTAAAGACTATTAAATCCAATAGTATTTCTTTAAAGATTGATTTAATTTCTTGTTACAACACGTTTCAAATAAAGTTCTACTTTAAGACCGACATTACTTATGAGACAGTATACCTGAAACTGAAGTACCAACTCACAATTACATTTCTTCTTTTGAAACAAACTTCAAACTTTTTACAGCTGAGTGTATAGTGTTTAACGTCCGTTTTTACTGCTGAGGCAGCATAGGCGGTGGACACTGATGATACATGAGATGAAATGATATATTGGGAAAGGATTTTTTTAAGGAATGGTGCTTTCCAGGCCTAAGTTTAGGGTATTTCTTCGGCATTTGTCATTTATGAGGACTGAGGAAAAGCTGGAAAAAGCCTCAGTCAGGGAGAACGGTCCTGGCGGGATTCGAACCCCAGACCTCCCGCTCACGAGTCCGCGCGTTAACGACCTCGGTCACCCATGGCGGTGGAGCCGAGTATAAATTAATACTGAATAAACTAAATATTTTAGAAATAATAGGAATAATCCTGCAAAAACGGTAGAAAATAGATCAGAAATAAACAAGGGTGTGTTATATTAGATCGTATGCACACTGCAATTTTTAAAACAGTATTTCTTAAAAACTGTGGGGTGATGGACATAAACAGGGCATATTTAGTGATAAATTGATATGTTACAACTTTCAGTTCAGCTTTCCAGGAAGCAAAACCTTTGTTCCGCAGTTTTATTAAAGGCAATAATACACTACAGGCCCACAGTCGCTTGACTTTTGTTCACTTTCCCTCAAGAAGTAATAAAAAAAATGTATTTTAACGATAAAGCGCCCCTATCGTGTGAACGAAATGTTCGTTGCAGTGCCCAAACAGTTTTTTAAACACAAAAAAAGGACTCTTATCTGCCCCTTGAATTACCGGTTGTACGGAAATGTTTACGCGACAGGCACAATGCACTCTCTTTCCTTTAACAAAAGCTGGGAACGCCACGGCTTCCCGGCTTTCTGATAAAAACGTCGGAACGTTGTGAGCACATGAATAAACCCTGCATATGGATCGTCACTCCCGCTTTAAATCTCATTTGCCCTGTAGTATAATATTAATTTAGCCGCAATAAAGATGGGCAAACGTGGCGGGCTAAATAGTTTATAGTTGTTATCGACAGATCCCATAGTCTCTCTTGCGGTAGCTTCCGGACTCGTGAACCGAAACAATGCAACGCTTTCAACAAAATCGGTAAAGTTATTCCGTCAGAGTTCACGAGTTTCCATGTGGATCAGATGTTACAGCTGCTCAATTAGATCCTGCAATTTGTTTCCCACAAAGGCCGGGCGTAGGCGAAAGTGGTTAACTCAATACACACAGGGGAGGAGAAAAAAAAACGCTACAAAAGGGAATTGAAGCATGGTCCTCTAGTTCATAATGACAACGTCCTGTTCGCTCACCGATATCATTCTCTGACCGCCCCACTAACCACCTCACACGACTGAGGATCAGTCTGGCTGCGAAGTGGTATTTGTGATGGTTAAAGTACGAATTTTCCAATTTAATCTCGGGGTTCTAAAAATAATGCAATAAAGAACAAATGATGCTAACGGAATTTTGTATCACTTCATTCCAGTTCCAGATCTACCTTGCGGGTAGAATGCGTAGGCGAAGTGCCTAAAGCTGTGCGGCGTTGCAGTGGATTTGCATATTCTAATGTCTGAGGATACCCCTAGCGATTTCGTCGTGGGTTTGGCAACTCTACCGGCATCTGGAGCTTGCCGTCTAAGCAAGTGAAGGGCCCCAATCAAGTCTGTGTGCTCCCATCCAAAAATCCGGCCGCCTGTATTTCGTCATTTTCTCCCGGTGGACCCTGGGAGGGGGGCGTATACAGGTATCAAGAATGGCCAATGTCGAATTATCCCCCTCCGTGCCAAATATTCCTTTTGCAAAGTAAGGCTAAATTAAAATGTATTTTTTTATATAATTAACAAACACTATAATTGCTAAATGTGCTGAATGATACCTTAGACGTCCACAGTCGTCAGTTACCTCCTACTTGGTTTCTGGTCTGAACTGAGCCGCGCTGGAAACAGCTGGAGATGAAACAATTGTCTGACAAGCAACCTGCTCTTTCATCTATTTAGATGAAGCGGTTAAGTCCAAGTGGTATGTCGTTATGTCATCCATCAATATTACCTTTCTTTTCCTACCACTTCTTTCTCTACTCCAGTACGATTATTGGCCCGGTCTCTGTTTATTGGTGGAAGCAGTTACTGTAACAAGTACTGATAGTTTTAGCTTAAAACACCCTCTCTCTATTCTAAGCCTTAAACCTGTTGCTTGCTCGTAACTAAGACGATTTGGTTCCCAGACTTTGGGGAAATAAGCAATATGGCTTCACCAGAGAGAAGATTCACAATTACAGTAATAATTCTTCGTTGATGGTTATCTCCTAGCTGGGTAACCTCTCAATTTGCAGCCAGTTGCCAATTATACACAATTTTGATTTAGTAACCTACATACGACTAGGATTGGAAATTATTTTTTATTCTAAGGAAATCCCGAGCTGGTTAATTTGAAATGTTAGTTGTATTGTGTTTTGTTTTGGAAACGAATTTTTATTATGGTTTTTTAATGTGCAAAGTTATTAGATATATTTTCAGCTGCAGCGTATTTCTTTTGTTAAATTTACGTAAATGCTGCTTTATTTGTATATACATTTAATGAATAATTTGAAAATGCTTCTCTTTCCACCACCAAATCGGGCAACTAGTCTTAACCACGCCATAGCCTGAGGGTTATCTTATTGCAGTACTCCTTCAAAGACAAACTCCACCTTATTTGGCATTAGGAGAGTGCCAATAATTTGACAATGGATAGGACGCTTCTAACACCATCCAAAATGACTTAATTTCACGCTGCCATTTCATTCTCACCCAGAGTAGTCTATAGTTCATAAAACAGCAGAAAAATGTTTTATTCAGGTTCTCAAATTATAAGGTGGCTACGATAAAGCAATGATTATGTTTAACGTTAATAAATTATCAGATTGCGGTAATGCATTACAGGAGTATGTCACCTAGGGGTGGAATGGGCTAATGAAGGTTTGGCATTATATATTATTAAAACATTATTTCTACCGTTTGCTACTGAAAGACTGCTTATGATGTAGTATTAAATTTTTAATAGCATTCCTTACCTCTTGATCTATTTATTTTTATGCAGAAAATGCTTAAAACAAATGAACTCCAAAAGATATTTGCTAATTCATCTGACGTTTCATCCCCATACGAAAGAAAGCTTAATATAGAATATATACAATTTTTAATAGAAATGGAAATATAGTTGAATATTGTCTAGTTCATCTGCCTACTGTTAATTACTAAGAAAGGATTTAATTCTTTGCATTTAAAAGAGATGGCGTTAACAGGTTCAGTTGTTCCAAATAATGCCAGTATGTTAGGCTTTTCCTAATTCAGTTGAATATGATATTCTGGAAAAAATACTCTCCATGTTATTATGTTTGAAAAAAAGTGTTTTGTCATAATGCTCTCGTTTGTAACAAAGTGTTAAGGTGGGTATTTTCTGCCCAAGTACTTTCTCTTTTGACAAGTGAGAAAGGCATTAGCTTGGCTTGGCTTCAATTCCATTTTGCCTAAATCCATTTGTGCTCTGCCATCTCTGTATTAGTTTTGACTCAATCGTTCAATAAATGGACCAGTTGCCAAGATAGGTAGATGATGGCAAAATCATCCCAAAACCCTGTGAAACCTGTGACTAAAGGTTGCTGTTGTTATTATTATTATTATTATTATTATTATTATTATTGGCGTTGGTGTTAGTATTATACGAGACGCTGTCACCTAAGATACTTCTCAAATTTCCAAAAATGTTAATGTCATCAGGAGAAATATGTGAGCTCTATGCCACATGCTGGAGTATTTCAAGGTTAATTGTTGCCGTATGCCTGCGGGTATTACAAAGAATGACCCCTGCAGCTTAGAAATGCCTTATGTCTATAGTGTCCATACAGGGAAGCACTTAAGCACTTCCATAGGCAAGGAAACCAAGGCCCTTTGGCTCATTTCTGAATAGTCATAAAAGCTCAAATTTGGAAATCAAATGAACAAGGAAAAAAAACATTATACATTAAACTATGAGAACATTTTCCAGAATACTAAAAGTTTAAAATTCCCAATTAATTTCAGAAAGAGAGAAAAAAAAAGTTGTCAGTTCAATGCTTTTAACACTCAACTCCAAAAGGACGTCAATTTTTCGACAGCATCACAGCATCGACCGACAACATTAATACCGATCTATTCGAAACTAATTCACTTGACTGTATTTTGAGTTTGTTGTGCGAGGTTTATTCGTTTTCTCATTTCCGCTAGCAATGCTGTTAAGAGATGCAAATATATGCAAGCGAGTTTTCCATTTATTTCCCATTTGATATTAAAACGAACTCCACAAAACGGATGGCAAAATAAAGCGCGGCCAAAACTAAAATAATTCCTACACATCCACTTTTCCCCCGCACGTGTTCCCCGCTTTCTTTCAAGCTTTAAACCCCTCACATTTAATATTAATTGGTTTTCCAGACAGACACGTTTTTCATTGAATGTATTCTTATTGTGTGTTTGATACATTCATATCGTATATCAATCAACTTAACGAAAACACGCTTGTTGATGAATGCCTACAGGTATAGACATGCACTTTGCAATTATCTCAAAGAAAACTGATTTTATTGCTAATTGATACACTATGAAAGTCTAATACAACTTTAGCTCGCAGGTTTTGTCGGTCCTGGTGGTGTATTGGTAACCGTACTTGTCTTCTAAACCCAAGATCATAGGTTTAAACCCGGTCAGGATCGATGGATTTTTTCGGGCGTATGGCTTCCTTCGGAAGGGAAGTAAAGCCGTGGGTCCCGTGTCGTACATTTACGGCACGAAAAAGAACCTCAAGTCCGAAAGAAGAGGCCTCTGAGCAAAATTTGTCGACCGTTTCACGCCCTGAATTGAATGGGACGCTGATGACCTGAGATGTAAAGCGTTTCCGTAGATAAACAAACTCACAGCTCGCAGGTTTGGCAGCACAATGGGGACCTGTTTCGGCGAGTGTGCACACTGCTCAGAATCACATGAGCATGATGCCGGAAAACTAACGCTAAAGGCTATTAGGATGACTATTTCACTTATGTGACGTCATCATAAAATCGACCTATGAAATGAAATAATATTTTGAATTTTGACAAATCAAGCGCGTTATTGCAGTTATTCCTTTGCCACACAAAGTGCATTTGTCTTTTAGTCAGTGTAGCCAACTCTACAACCCCACAATAATTCCTGAGCTTCATATAGGTTAATTAGAACATCGTTCGGCATACTAAATAAAATGCGGAATTCTGCATTTAAAATTAACTAAAATTAACTATCAACCCACTCCCAACAAAACAATTTAAAACCGATAAAACAAAAACAATGAAAGTTCCTAAACCAAAAAATGAGTCCCTTTAATCCAAACAATAGGTTAAAATAAGTAAAATCGGGTTAAACCTGCACTCCTAAATTTTCTTAGCCACGTCTTCATCTATTAGTTCCCAAATGTTTTTTGTATCCATCAAATTGCAGTCCCCTCATTCAAATTTGATAACCGTGTTTTCAATAATTGTATATTTAACCAACTTAATGTGTCTTCACTCAAAACAATTGTTTTTAGGTCTGGAATCTTTTATAAATCATGTAACAATACCTGCCTAAGCAACTATAAATTTTAATAAAAACATTGTGGTAAAATGTTTTCTCTGTTTGTTTTTCAGAGTTGGTATTAGTAAATCGGACGTTGGCAGTTGTAACAGTGGATTTTCATCTATTTCAGTCTCACGGTTTCCGAATAGAGAGCTATTCACAAGTATAACATTTTACATAATTGTTAAAATTCTGTGAGCGAATTTCAAACTTTCATTCTTATTCTATTCGTGAAATAGCCCTAAATCCGTAATTTGTTCTTCTCTATTGTCGTTACTGACAATCGAAATTCGTCTGCTGCGAGATGGCTTTAAAAGTTAAATATTCATAACTCACTACGTTCATGAATTTATTGGCTATCCCAGACCCTTTTTTAATATATTTGTGATAAAAACGAACAATGAAATTAACTATTGAAAACACTTCAAAAATTAAACCGGACAGTAAGAAGCGGATAGAGGGAAGTTGGTTACGCTCCTTGAAGGCATCAGCAAATAAGCAGGCTTATTGCATCATCGCTTATTAGTTGAACCCTACGGCGCCACCAGCTTCATCTGCCAGCCGTCCGTAGACACTCTTAGAATGAATTTCTTTAGAAGCAATTGTTTAGCGAGCCTCGTGCGTTGACGCTTGGGATTCGCATTCGGGACGTCCCGGTTTCAAATCGTTTGGGGTTGACCATCCTTATCTAAAGTTGTGTGGTTTCCCCTAATCGTTTAGATGAATGCTGGGAGAGTCTTTCCATTAATTTTCAGCGCTTCTGTTTTATTTCAGGGTTGAGGTGGGCTGGTGCGGTGTTACGTAGGAAAGTAGAACCTCGAGCTCCTTGGGGAAATTGTTGGGGTACTCTACTAGAAACAATGTTAGGAACCTTATCTAAGTCCATGCTTCATCGCCGTGGATCCTGACCCAACTCATACTTTCCTCCCGTAGATACCACAATAGGAGCGTAAACACAAACAGCCAGCCCTAGAGCAAGGCTGAAGTATACACGGGTTATTTAAAAACTATTGTCTTGAGTTTCAAAATATCACAATATGTCAAAGTTTTCGTTATGTGCATTGTGGCGTGTTACTCTACAGACAGCTACATGATATCCAATTTTCTTCCCACACACGTCCCGGAGTGAAAGAGTAATATTTATAAAAGCGGCTCAAAACACTTGGTTTTTTTAAGTAATCACACAGAAAAAAATCACATGGTGTTAAGTCTGGTGAACGAGGTAACTAAGACATCTGACATGGAAGGTTGCCCACTATTTTCTCTTTACACAAATATACTGTGTCCAAAAATGGATGGTTTCTTCCCCCATTTCATACGGAATTGATGATAAAAGTGGATATGGCAGGCAGTACAGAACAAAACAGAGAGTTTCCCTCTCGGTATAAGCAATGATAATAATCATATGCTTAAATCGTTGTATACAAATTATTCACAAAACCCCAACGATCGCTTTGAAAACCTCTACATTTGTCGAAAATAAAATGTTGCCTATATTTCAAGAAACATCTACAGGACACCTAAGCTTTCAACAAAAAAATTGGAATCACAGACCTCCCTATCCATTCCATCATTCATGTAGGTACAAAGACAGGGCTTGAGGTCTCGGGTTACACGAACCCTCATCAGTCGAACGGCAATGCCAGCTTTAAACTGGAGAGCTGAAGCCCATACAGGTAAAAACTGTTCAAGTGCTGACTTCTTGTCCATATCGGCTTCCCTCCCTTCCTCTCGCCATGGAGTTTATTCTTAATTTTAAAATGTCCACAATAGAACCGTGACGTTGGTAAGGAAAGCACCGCAAAACAAATGTTTTACTAGGCACAACAACCGGAGAAATTTTCATTGAAATTTCATAAAATAAAACATATTAGAAGGTATGGCAGTATAAAATTCTTCAGCGCATTATGCAACACTTCTTGGGAGTGAAACTTATAAATCTAACAGATTTAAAGTTAACATCTTCAAAGTTTTATGACAAGTATCTATCTCTATCAGTAATGTTGACATTAATAGTTAATTTTAAAATATGTTTACTTCTATATATTTATTTGCTACATGCATCACAGAATTTATTGATGATATTTAACATTTAATTTTAAAGTATATTTATTTTTATACATTAATGTTCTAAATACACGACGTGACGCAGAATTTATTGACCAAAAGAATGTTAAGAAAGGAAGTTTTTTTAATATAAACGTCACTTTTTTATACATTTATAAAATTATCACATAATTTGAGTAAAGTAACAAGTCTGCATATGTGTGGAACCTTTTGAATGCAGCAAATAATTAAAATGACGTAGAACAATTAAGTTCTCAAAATGTTTTAAGATGTTTTTACAATATTTATTGATATGTTTAAAATTATCTTATTAAAATTGTAAAATATAGAGGAGAAAAAACAACACCGACAAACTTTGAGAGCTTGCACGGAATACTAACAACATACTTTCCTATGGGTATTTTTTCAAACGCTAGATGACTTATGCTTTCTTCAGATATAATGGCTGCTTAAGGTGGCTAAGTACTTGGTAATTACCTGTAAAATGGCTGCTTAAAGTGTCTAAAGTACTTATTAATTACCTGTATATGGGTTATACTTGTCCAAAGAAGTGGATTGGCAGAGGTTATCCTGTACAATGGCCTTCCTGGGTATCCTCTGGACATATTGTGTAGGGTAGAATACACGACAATATTTACGGGATACTTGTTGAAATAGAAGAGTACTTGGTGGCTAGGACAGTTGCAGCAGCAAGGAACATTATAACAATCCTGCAGTTTTAATTTGAGCGCGTTAGACAACAGGTCCTTATGATGTATTTTCATTTAGAGGTCAACGGAGGTAATTTTGAACCTCCTTTATAAAACGAAGTGATTGTTAATGTTTTGCAAGTCTGTCAAGGCAAATGGTTTATGTTACTTAAGACGTGGTGTCCTAATAAAAAAGAAAGAAAAAAAAACTCCTATAGGAAAATATGGCATTAGAAAAAAATATTGTTTTCTTGTCCTATGCAAGCTGTTATAGTTTTCCATTCTTGTATGTGTCCGCGCGTAAAGTTTTTACATTTTTACTGAAAATTTAACATATTCTATTTAAAACTGATAGTAATAAGCCATAACCTACAGTATAAAGACGTTGGAAATGACCCCCATCGGAGCAATATATTGCAGACTTTTGCGTACCAATTTTCTATAATTCATCTTAACTTATCTTCCGCAAGAACAGGCCGGCTGGAAGACGTTTCTTGTCACTGACATATCCTGTATCTCTTAACTGGTTAACCAGGTGGCGAACAGTTTCTCTACCTGGAACACGAGTATCAGGATATTTAACTGTGAATCGTCCTACCATTGCTCTGCAAAATTCCGTTTTCACATATGTATGTGTCTAGCACAAAAGCTGTTCTTCAAAGACTAATATGGTGGCATAACTAATGAAGAACAACTAGCAAACAAGTACCGAGTAACACATAAATGCACAAACACTTGCTGACAGGTCAGTTCGCAGCCGCGCTCTGCCGGCCCGTAACTCATATAATCTCATTGTACTATCAATGTTAGGAATGGTGTAAGAAATTTAATTTAACAAAATAACCTTTGCTGTATAAAACATGCGCGCATGCGAGTTCGCGCCACGCTTGATCCGAGAAAGCAGGGGGGAAGAAGACAGTAGAGCGCAAAGTAAACCGCGGCATCTAGATCGGGAATTTCTCGAGTGTTCTACTCATAAAAGTTCATTAATCCACGGCAAGCACCCAATTATAATTTTATTTCACAATGATGTCCTTCGGCATTCACACATTTCGGACATCTTTTAATGAAATTTGCATTCACGTGCAAAATTTGCTCTTTTGTAATCCTTCATTTTTC
This sequence comes from Metallyticus violacea, assembly GCA_030762175.1. Lineage (NCBI taxonomy): Eukaryota > Metazoa > Arthropoda > Insecta > Mantodea > Metallyticidae > Metallyticus > Metallyticus violacea. The sequence goes on from CM060842.1 coordinate 43,163,957, forward strand.
AGGCTTATATTCTGTTTCACTTCATCTACAGTATGTGTGTTATTTCCGTAAGACTCTATTTTTTACGATCCCTACAAATAAGCGCAGGCGGTAAGATCTGGGGAAGAGCAAGCCATAACCCTTTAAAAATAATTCTGTCTTTACAAACTTCCCTTAGAACTCTCAAAGAATCTTGGGCAATTTGGGCTGTGGCACTATCTTGCAGAAAAAAAAGCAAATTGTTTTTCATGATCAACTAGTTGTTCAAAAAAAAAAAAAGTGTGCGTATTTGCGTACTGCCTTTCCGAATTTACCTTATCTTACAAAAAGGTAGGTTTCATTACTCGATCTGGTGTTACGGCTCACCATACAGCAATCTTGCAAAGGAATTTTGTGAATTATTCGTGGATTTTCATACGTAACCACATAAATGAAACCATGCTTCATCAGAAAAAAAATATTAAATGCGGATCAACAATATTGTTATTAATGCTCTGCAAAACACAACACACTCGAATTTCGTTGTCATGCGGCCGTAATTCTTGGAATATAGTAACTTTTTAAGGTTTCAGTTTTATAAGTTTAGTAGCCTCATGAACTTAGGTGTTTGAAATGCCTACCTTTTGTGCTAACGAACTGAAAGACAATACAACAGCATAAATTACAAAAATTACAAAACAAGAACTTTTGTGTGTAAACGCAAATTTTAACAAAATCTGTGAATGCGAAGGACATCATTTTGAGTAACTAAAGTAACAGGTTACTGACATAAAATTAAGATTGTGTGCTTGCCATAGATCAATGAAAGTTTATGAGTAGAATACTGGGGAAATTACAGATATAGAATGGTCCTGGTTACTTCATGCTTTATCGGCTTCCTCCAGCCTACTTCCCCGGATCAAGCATGAAGCGAACTTTCTGAGAACAATTAGCATACAATGAAAGCATCGTGTATACACAAACGCATAACACTTGACAAAGCCTCCCTCAAACTAACTATATATTGTTACCTGCATCATTATACAATATTGAAGACTGGCATTTACTCCAACGGCCCATAACTCAAATAACCTCACCGTGTATATGTGTATTTATTTATTAATTATGAAAGTATTAAGCTTTAAACGCATCTTAATTCCGCTAAGATTTTGATCAAATTTCATCTAAACTACGCAGTGTAGCACTAATAAATCTTGAAAATGTTTTTTTCCCCAAACTGTCAAGAATTAACCAATTCTTCTAGATCAATGAGGCTTGGTTTCATCCCAATGAGTAAGTTAACGGTCAAACAGCTGACTATCCTTAAAAAAAAGGGTCTCTTCTTGGATTAAATGAGTGTCGTGTGCGATTAATGAAGAAGAGATTATTAATAAAAGTTTGATATATGTATAATCAAGGGAAATATCCACAGGAATGAGTAACAATTTCATGAGAGGTGTATTTAAAAGAATACAACACAAAGATCTGGCGGATGTTTAATGGGAAAGGGTCGTCATTACACTTTCCTTTTTCAAGAAAGCATACGGAATAAAATTAAATCGTGACCGCAAAGAGAAAGCCCATGCAAAATGCGAAGACCAGAGGCGTTAGAAAATGTCCACCAGTAGCAAACTTCAAATAAAAACGATCTGCTTTTGGCATATCGAAATCGGGCACGCCAGAGGATAATGAGCGACCACATACTGCTGAGCCCACCACTAAATCCAGCAAATGGATGGCAGAACCAGCCCGGCTACTTCAGCTTATCGCCTGTTTCGATCAATGATCCGGTTTCTTTGTGAAGTGCTTGCAGAAGGACAGAAACAGATAAGCCCCTGGCTCAACGCTTAAGCTAAAGATCGCCCCTCACCCCATCTTTATCGTCGTTCTTGTCACCACCACTCTCCATGTGTTTTGCCCTGTAGCATATTATTAGATACATTCAAAATGGACCTGGCATTCTGCACTTTCTTCTGCCCATGGCTTAAATTTCACCTTGTCAAATCTATTTTCAACTCCCCCCCTCCCCCCAATACGCCTTGCAGATTAAGGAACCTGTAACTGATGTGGCTGTGGGCAGAAAATGAATGCTGCGGTTGATAACACCTTCATTTAAAATTAAAACTGAAGGCTGTATCGTGAGAGAAAATTATTATCGTGGGGATGTCAAGTATCGTTCTAACAGACCATATTACCTTCAGTTTTGTGAACTAAACGTCTATACAGCTGAAACCTGCCATTAAATTTAGGATCTTTTATTTCTAGATTATATTTTATAAACATTTCACAAACACAAATCTATATAAGAGGAATGTTTCCCTTAGGAGTTTTTCCATACACTCAGATATCCCTAACAACTTTCAGATATTTGTTCACCCAGAATAATATTGGAGGAAATGTGACACCAGCGAGTTTTTTAACGATGCAATCATTGACATTCTCCTATTACTGTAGTTCAAAGGTTAGGCTAGGTTTATTTTATTTAAGGACGCTCTTTATCATCTCTGGTCTTTAGCGTTCCATTCTATTCAGGCTCGAGGTATTTTTAAGTGACGTAAATCTACGGCTTTACATCCCTTTCGAGGAAAGTCGTGTACAACTTTTTTACGCCTGAAAAAAATCCATCAACCCTGGTCAGGTTTGAACCCGCGAACTTGTATCGACAAGACTAGAATGTTTACCACTAGATCACCAGGATCGACTACCAAAGTTCATATATACGGTATTAGAAAGCGAGTTACAAATTGCTACTTCTACCAGAGGTCCACTGTGCTTGTACTCAATGAAGCGTGCAGAAACCCAAATTACCTCTCTTTGTTTAGTCTCACTCTAATCATGTAATCAACAGTCTTAGTTCAGACGATCTTACGTCAACAATAGAGTTTGAGTAATTAGGCATACGGAAAGATGTGAGACATCGGACCTTCTAATGTTGAAGCAGTGGATATAAAATAACTATTTGGAGACTAACAATATGAGAACATTTACCAACAGAATAATTATGATATACAATTGTATATTATTGTGTATTGTGACAGCTCTTCTTCACACCCACGAATATCCGAATGAATGAATGGTGTTTAACGCCCGTTTTTAGCACAGAGGTACCACAGGCGGTGGACACTGGTGATGAATAAAATGAAATATATTGGGAAAGGATTTAATGGAAGGAATCGTTCCAGGCCTAAGTTTAGGGTACCTCCCCGGCATTTGCCATTTATGAGGACTGAGGAAAACCTGGAAAAAACCTCAGTCAGAAAGGACGGTCCTGGCGGTATTCGAACCCAGACCTCCCGCTCACGAGTCCGAGACTTAACGACCTAGGCCACCCGTGGCGGTACGAATACCCGAGAGTGAACGTATTTATATAATTTAAAAAGTAATAATTATTAAATATTATAAAATATGTAGTAACAAGCAAGAACATTTCATATATTACGAAAATGTATTCATAGTTACCTGGACAATGCCTCTTTGACGAGAGGGAAAAAGGCTTCCTTTTGTAATCTTTTGTACCCTCTTTTACTGATAATGGCTAGAGCAATGGGTTTTTCTATTAAAGCTAAGTGCATACACGTGTCCGAACAATAGGTTCTTTGTATCTTTAGTTGCTGGAGATGCTCTGAAATTCCTTAAAAGTTAGAACGAGAACAGGTGTTGGCGATGACGTCATTACATCGAATGATCATGAGTTCTCCAATAAGGAGTTAAAGAGTTGATGGATTTAAAGTAAGCGCGTTTGGGAGTAAAAGAGCACACCAATAACATTTTAATATTTTAAAAGTTCAGAAGCCATGGGCGCAGCCATGGGCGCTAGTATGTGGATCCCGTGAGTTCTTACAGCCACATGGGGCACTTTAAATTTAGTATATAAGGGGAAACAACTTTACAATAGTTCAGGATCAGACAAACAGTGGAGGACAGATCAGGCAGAGCAGTCGCAGTGCAGACAGACAGTGGAGGAGAGTTCAGACAGTACGTCGTAGGAAAGCGTAGACAGAAGCGCAAAGATGCAATATCAAGTATGCAACTCGGGGCATTAAAGTCATAGAGGTAACGAACCAGGTCGCCGATAACAAAGTGTCGTTGAATATACACTTCTAGGCGCCTAATTTGTCGTGTGATTTGAACCTTTCCCTTTCATCCCCCTCCTCACGTGACCACTAAGGCAACAAATAGCCACTTCGGACCCCTGAAAGGCCCGCGGTATGAAGTGGCACCCTCGGGTACATTATAACATCGCACAGAAAAACTGCTTTAGTATTGATATCTGTAAATAGTTGTATATATTATTACATTTCATTAACCGAAAGGCATTTTAGTATTGATATCTGTAAATAGTTGTATATATTACTACATTTCATTAACCGAAAGGCATAACCTGTTTATGGGTCAATCCAAATGAAATAGAACACGAAGTGAACTTTAAAATTAACATTGCCTTGAAAAAATGGCTATATGAAGATAGTTTTTATTTAAGTTCGATCTTTTTAAATGCAATAAATGTATAGTGCAATTGTAAAATTCAACATTTTCCAATCAGCTACCCAGAAATTATTAATGGTAGACTTTTAAAAAAAAACTGATATTACAAGTGATATCATTAAAAAAATGTGCGCCAAATTTAGTGCAACATTTCAACAGGAATATAAATTAATTCATATTTGAGTAACTCCTTCATAGGTAATAGTAAAGACAAAACATATTCGCTGATCGCTTAAAGAGTCAATATTATTTTGATGTTCTATCAATCAGAACATTCATAATTTTTTTTTTATATAAACTTATGCGGCACTGTGCTCTTGCTAGCTACATCAACCTATGGTCTTACGGAACCGAGCAAGAAGTTAGCTGCACTGCTTTGCTTAAGAGTACTGGGTGAGTTATAGCTAGATGTGGAACAATTTTTTTCGGTAACGATATGTCAGCATAAGCCTGCCTGATTTACGGCTACTGAAACACTGAAACGCTAGGCAGAGTTCAGAGTCAGTTACACAATATGGTTGATGCTAAGGCAACTTTACGACCATAGTAGAACATGTTCCACCCCTAGTGCTAACTTATTGGCATGCAGATAATACCAGAATTCTAGTACTATGAGTTAAATGCTTTGTTCTACATTCTTTTACCTTGGATCACCAATCTGAAAACTGTATTTTTTGTTCTAATAATTTGCAATTTTGCTATAGTAGTTCAAATATTTCTTTGCCTTTGGAGGGAAAACATTTAAACATGATGAAAACCGATTTTGTGCTAATTTTGTAAATGAAGGACTATGTTTTACATATCGTTATGTCCGGCAGGATAAGAGCTTTAAAATGGGCTATTATTTAGCATTCTATTTGCAGAATTTTAAAACCATAGGAATAATATTAAACAAAAACATTCTTCTTGATATATTATAGCAGTATAAAATATATTACAATTGTTGTGCTAATTAAATCTTCATATAACTAAATTGATCCTAATATAGTTAAATATCAATTAAAACGTTTTCCTATAAATAAATTTGTAAATATGCAAAGCAGTGTACTTGGCGAGATACTTTGATATTAAGAATTAGGAAAGTAGGCTAAATGTGTCCTGTATGTGAAGAGCACAAACCTTACAGTGTCACAAGCTTCATCAACCGGCAGGTATTCCGCTACGTAAACTAAACACGGGCGCCAGTTCCTGGGGTAGCAATAGACTAATACCGGACTTCCAGAATGTGTCCACACCGCTTGCATAGGGTTTGGCATCTCGGCAAAGACCCGCTCCCCTTCCCATTCACAGTCCTTGCCTGCCTGCACGAGTCATTGTCTCCTTCCAGAACTGTAATTCACGATTTTGTGAATAAATTTGATACTACGTTTCAGTGCAAAACAAGAAATCCAAGCAAAGACGCAAGTTTCAAGAGTAGATAAATTAGAGCGATATTGGCGCAATTTTTTAACATTCGCTAACAAAATGGTTACCGAAATTAGCACAAGTTGGGTTTTCAGTGTCTTATGCACATAAAGAAGCAACATTATAAAACTCATAGTTTACAAGTGTGCACAAGGTGATCCTGTAGCACGTGTACTTTATTGTGAGTGGTTTCTTTCATCATTGACTGAAGAGCTGATCGCCATATAGCTTGTGTTCTTTTAAGACGTGGGTTTTATCCAAATGTCGTGCTAAAACAACACTCGCTATTGGTGTTCTGAAAATCCAAATTGCATACACGATACATCTCTCTATGATAGAACTTGGAATTTGGTGCACTATTAGCACAAGAAGCATAGGCGCGGCCGGCTTTGGTATATCCAGCAAAATCCCGTGCTAAATTTTCTTGTGTTAATATGAGAAATATTCTCTAAAACACATCTTTAAACGTGTCCAATAAAACTTTAAGTATAATTTTATTTTACTTTGCTTCTCTTCCAGTCAAGATATTCGCTATTATAATCTGACGTGATACTGTGACATCATAAGCGATGGTCACTGATGAAAAACGAGATGAAATGATAAATTGGGAAATAACTTTTTAAGGGAGGGAAGTAGGAAACGTTCCAGGCTTAAATTTAGGGTACCTTTCTAGTATTTGTCTTTTATGAGGACTACGGTAAACTAGATAAAAACTCAGGAAGAACGGTCCTGGCGGGAATCGAAAGACAGAACTACCGCTCACGTGTCCGTTCCTTAACGACCTCGGACAACCGTGTCGGTTTGTTACCGACCATGAAGTGGTTTAATATATACAACGGAATATTGAGTCAGTGCAGAATTTACTGCGCATGCGTCAGTAACATCTATAAACGTACTTAGTCGGTAGTAATTCTTTCTATACACACGTCTCGTCTTGCATCACCCCTCTTTAGTCCAGACACATTTCTCTTTGACTTGTGGCATTTCCCCATTGAAAGAAGGTCGGTCCTGGTGGTGTAGTGGTAACCATACTTGCCTTCCAAACCCAAGATCGCGGGTTCAAAACCCGATCAGGATCGGGCGTAAAATCCTAAGTATGGCTTCCTTCGGAAGGGAAGTAAAGCCGTGGGTCCCGTGTCGTACATTTACGGCACGATAAAGAACCTCAAGTCTGAAAGAGGCCTCTAAGCAAAATTTGTCGCCTGAATAGAATGGGACGCTGACGCTGATGACCTGAGATGTTAAAGAGCGTCCGTTCATAAACAAATATAAAAAAATTCCCATTGAAAGAGACGTCCCAAATCCTGGGTCAGATGAAAGAAATGAGACAATGTGATCTCAAAAGAGAAAACTCTTTCTAGTGTTGGAAGAGAGGTCCTAAGGGAAGCACAGACGCCATTATGCTGGGTAAGCTCCTATTTCCTTTTAATTCTAAATGGCTGAATAATTTCTGGAAAGCCTTGAATTTTTAACATGACATTAGAATGTACTTCCCTTCATAATTAAAACTTTAAAAACCTGCATAACTGTGGGGTTGTCAATTAATTCGATATAACAAGGCTTCTTTCAACAAAGATGTCAGTTTTTTAAAACTTATTTCTGCGGGTACCCCTTCGTTAATTTATTTACGAACATTATATCAGGAAATGCCGCCTCAGTCTGCTTTTTATGGGTTCTAAACTGCAAGAGACGAAATACCGAAGATTCATCAACCAGACCGACAGGGACAGAATGATCCGTAAAGGAGATGGGGCAGGATCTCACGTGATCATGACCATCTTCCCCTTTACACAACAGCAAGCGTCCGTGCCTTATCTATCCCACGTTGCCATTTAATAGCACGTCGTTCCTATCACTTGTGTTACGCACGGCTGGCGTCTTTATCGACAGGGCCTCCAACCCAACACCTGCTCCCCCATTCACCACCGGTAAGGGTTTTCGGCACTTTACACGAAGCCAGCCAGCATAAGCGGAACTAAGTACGCTTCCTGTGGTATCCTTCCGCGAGAGTTACTACTTATGCTTCAATGTTAACGAGTTAGAGAATGTGCAACCTCCTGCTCTAAATTTTTTGTCATTTACACAAGGAAAAAAATTACTCAGTGTCCAATACATAATAATTTGAACTAATGCAGTTTCAATATTTTAAGCGTTATTGCGTCATTTATGTAAGGGAGTTTTATTTACCGTAACTACAGTCTTTTTATGTTAATTTAATGCTGGTTACAGATCTTCAAGCTTCCATGCTAACACTCTAACCACTAAGTTTCAGTGTCCTAGAACCTCTCTCATTTGAATCTATATACCCCAGAGATATCCTTATGGTTTTTTATATAATTATACTATGAGAGATTTGTTACTTAAGAGGCTGTTACATACCCACTAAGCGTACGAGGGTAGGTCTATAAGTTTCCAGTCTAGCCGATAAGGGTTATTGCTTTCACAAAACCCTTTTCTGGTGCCACCTTATCTGTTAAGTAAACAACTGCACCTGTAACTTCCACTCCGTTTGTTCAGTTGTTCAGATATAATTGATAAAGAAGGCTGTGTAGAAGATTGTGACATGATACAAATGGAGTATCCAACCGTTATTAAGTTCTTCACAAAAGAAGGACTTAATCCGAATGAAATTAAATATCGATTCGACAGTGTATATAGGGAGGCATCCCCCTCATATTCTCTGCAACAGAATGGGTCAAACTATTTCCAAGGGATCGAGAAAGCATTGAAGACGAAGAGCGTGCAGGTCGGCCCTTGGAGGTGCTCACTACTGAAAACATCGCTCTTGTGGAAGCTAAATTATGGAAGACTAGCGGCTCAAAGTTACAGAAATAGCAGCAAGGTTGGGCCTTTCTAAAACAACAGTCCTTCGAATCATTCATAAACATTTAAACACGAATAAGGCTAGTGCAAGATGGGTGCCTAGATTTCTTTCCTCAGTCTAAAAGCAGCAACGAATCATCTTTTGTCAGGCATTTTCGGAGCTCTGCGGTTGCAACGAGAGAGAAGTTTTGCAAACCATTGTTACAAGAGATGCAACTATGGTCCTCCTCTATGACCTCTTGTCTAAAAGAGAATCAATGGAGTGGCGTAAAACTGGCGAAGCAACGCCTCTAAAGTCCAAGGTACTCAGTTAACCAAGAAGATCACGGCCACAATCTTTTGGGACTGTGAAAGAATACTCTTCATTGACTTCAAGGAGAGGAACACCACAGTAAATGGGGAGTATTATGCTGGCCTACTGTACAGACTGCGTGCTTCCATCAACGAGAAAAGGGGAGGAAAACTGAGTGATGGTGTGCGCTTTCTTCACGACAACGCGCCTGTGCACACATCTCTTGCTGCAAAGCAAGCTGTGAAGAAGTGTGACTTCAAGGATATCGACCATCCTCAGCCTAGATCTAGCTCCCAGCGACTATTTTCTCTTCTCAAAACCCAAGAAGGATCTTCGAGGAAAGAAATTTAAGTGCGACGAAGAAGTGATGGATGTTGTTTATGCCCATTTTGCAACCAAGACTTGTGAATATTTTTGGGGGTGGTTGAAATGTTAATTCAAAGATGTTAGAAATGCATTACAATAAAGGGTAACTATACTGAAAAGTGAAATATAGTTTTTATCATACCTAGAAAATGGTTAGGCCGGAAACTTACGGATCTACCCTTATACATATACATGTATATATCATAAAATACACTCATATATCAAATATAGATGTTTATATATTTTACACATACAACATTTTTGACAATTATGTTATATTTTAACATTTCAATTTAAAAAAAAGACACTGTAGGTAGTTAGGATTCATTCGCAAAAGCTCTGCATGGATAATTCGCTCAATTTCTGATCTGGTATCTCCTATTAAGTTCTTCCACAGCATAGGGGTGCTCCCGTACACTTATTTCTTTTACGGTCTTGCGCAAACAATTAAAACCATTAGAGTAAAATTTACTTCTTTAAAACACTGTAATAAATAACAATTGCGATCAAAGCATGTAATAATACAAAAACTTTAGTTATAATGACACGAATAAAGAAATAGTGCTTATTTTCGTAACAGCAAACTGCGACTGGCCGTCTAGTGCAGCAATCGATCTATAACAGACGAGCAAATATCTTGTGACATTCGTGCTGACTACGGCCGCGTCAGCACTCCGCTGCCACATTCCGTCACTAGTTGTCCGTCTCCAACGACTGCACTCCAAGAGCATTATCATCTTTTTCTTCCTCTCCCCTTTCCTGTCGATTTCCGTTTCATTAAGTTCACTATCACTGTAAGTGAAATCACTGGCGTCATTCAAATGTATAATAAAACATTTCTCTACTTCTCTTTCCATGCATTCTCTTGAAAACGTGTTGCTACTGAGTAATTTCCGTTAACTGTTAACTGTGACAACGCCGATGATGTCATGTCTTCATGATAATGTGTTTTTTTACAAGATAAGATGAGCTGAGTCGCCGGCATGAATCCCGCCCAAGTGTCAATCACAAACTAATTTCTCGCCTACTGCAACATTATGCAGGCGATTGGAGTGAACTTGGCCTAACGAACGCTGCGCTCAGCTGCGAACGAAAGCCAAAAAGAACTCTTGTTTTTACCACTTCCAATGTTGTAAAATTAAAACAGCGAGGATATTGTAATCGTTTCTAAAATGTGTTTATTACAATAGGTTTAAAATGTTCGATATTTTAAAAACTAAAATGTATTCTCCCCCCCCCTCTCACTCTCTCTCTCTCTCTTTCCTATACGTTTAACGCCCCAAATGTTACAAATTAAATATTATATATCGTATCATTTCTCACTAACTGAATTAATTATCTAACAGTGATAGCAAGATCGTTTTGATTAAAAAGCTTGTCATAAATTGGCTCTGATTGAAATGATTTGCAGAGCTTTGATAATTTATATTTAAATAATTGATGCTCTTCTGCAATAAATTGTTTCGTTGACAATGACAGCCCATAGAGCATGTGCTAGAGCATTTAAATAAAATTTGCATACAAAATGAGGTCATGCTAAAATATAAAATCCCGTCTGATTTTTTTTTTTCTTTTCTTTTTAAAGACCTTCAAGTTGATCTACCACTATATATTTAAAGCTTTGAAATTAACTGCAGAAAAAAGTTCAAATCTGTGAGTGAATTACAATGCCTGGTTCGGTGTACATATCCGCGATATGCCGAAAAAGGGGGGGGGGGGAATATATATGTATATATAAATCCAGCAGCACTACATTGCAATAATATTTTTCCTTTTTTTTCTCTGTTCGTCACGTTTTCATCGAAATAAAAGGATCAGAACCGTTCCGTGCTTGCTCCATGTCAGAAATGTGTCCCTTTCATTAATGCCAAGTTTTCAGAGTCGGAAGTTTCTCTTCTGAACTTGAATAAAACAGCGCACACACTTTAGTTTTATTTAATCTTTTTCCTATTAGATATAAGTACATCAACATCTGTTTTGCTTCTTTCCTATTTCTTTAAGCGCTACAGCACAACAATGCACAGTCCTCGGGCATTTTATTTCACTTGTTTGTCGACTTTTTTGTTACTGTCTATGATTCACTTTCACAACTTTAAGTACCTCATAAAAAGGAAAATCGTTTTTCTCCTCTTCCTTGTAATGTTCCTTTAATGTCACCATTAACGTCGCGATGTCCTTCCATACATTTTGCTATATATTCTTATATTCGAGAGACTGTATCGTGCATTAAAGTCGTAAACTTTACTTAATTCAAAGCGTTTCTGTAGTCTTATATAAAAATATAAAAGCAGAACTTTATCTGTAACATAGTTTACATACCAAATAAGTAAACCCATATCTCATCTTTAATTTTTCTTCAATATATTTAGCACTACACAGGAAGAATTCTTAAAAAGCTTTGGTAATATGGTAGGACACATGAGATTATTGACGGAGTTATTAATATCTATTCGAAGAAGTTAATAACACCGGATAGTTGAAAAATTAGAGTATTTATATCATTTATAAAGGGAAAGGTGATATAAATAAGTCAAATATTTACAGGGGAGTTACTTCGTTAGCTCTTTTATGTAAAATATTTCCTGTGAGACTGCAAGAAAGGGCAGAATTGAAGGTAAATCATCAGAATTTCAAGCACGTTTTAGAAAACGAAGGACTATAGATGATATAATGCTGATCCGTAAGACTGTCAATAATATTTGAGAAGTAAAAAAGGTAGGGCATACATAATTTTTGAAGATTTTGAGAAAACTTTAATAAAAGAAATAGAGATGCATTGACTGTAAAGGAGTAAGTAAACAATTTCAAAAGGTGTTACAATATCTATCCCTCCCCATTTCTCATGAACTTGTGGGTATTCCCGCGGGCGTGGCGGTATTGTAGTGGATTTCTGAAGCCGAAACGTGCCGCTATCCTGTCCCAATGGAGATGATGCTGGAGGTTATAGATTTGTGGTTCGGGGGGGGGGGGGTCCTTAAATTAACCAGACCATATGGATTATATTATATTATTCCCATGGCAGATCTGGGAATCGAACAGGATCCCAAAACAGAAATCAGGAACGCGGATCACTAGATCATGGGGCTGCTCAGGTGCTAGAACGTGTTTATACAATTCGCACATTGCCAACCAAATGGTTTGAAAGATTATATGAAGCAGTAGTAGAGTCAAAGATGTACAGAATACAATTTTGGGAAATGTCAACGTTTAAGTTTGTGCAAATGATTTGTGGAGAAGTCCTGGGTTTACCAAAAAGTTCACCAAGGGAGTGGATTTGGCAGAGCAGGGAGGAATAGGAAGGAAAGGGTATAACAAAGGACATTATTTTGAAAAATAGATATAGTTGTTTAAAAGTAAATAATAGATGCACTATACTCAGAAATTGTGTAATTTATCAGAGGAATATCATTAGAGGCGAGAGCTGTTTTGTAGGTAGGGAAATTCTTGTTGGCGTTTGGAATTGCGATATTTGGGGATTAGGTGAAAATAATCGGGTGTATTTTGTAAAGACGTGCGTTAGAGGGTGAAAGACATAAAGAAAAAAGTAGTATGGGCAAGTTTTGAGAACAAACGTTTTTGGGACTACTTAGAAATATTAAATAAAATGCACAAGGAAGAAGTATATAAACTGTGGTGATCACTTTGGAGAATAGGTTCTGCGTGAACATGCACAGACGTTCCATTTCTAAACTCTATAAGGAACATTTCTGGGAAAAAATGCATTATGTGTGGAAAATCGGATGTTTTGCTCTGCCTAATATATTAAGAACAAGTAAAAAGGTGGAGAGGGAGAGGAAGAGAGATTGTTCTATCGACTAAAAATTCGTCATTAATTAAGGACACTGTACACTGCTGGAATACGAGATTATTTCTCAGAGAGCGGGCTATGAAATAAGACGCATTTCGTTTGTTTTTTAGATGGCACTGTAGAGTAACGAAACATCTGAAAGTCATAAATGTTTCAATGGTGTAGTAAACAAAATGACAGATGAAGATTAATTGAGCGTTGAACAAAGTGCTGTAATTGCTATGTATACCATGTCAGCCTACGGTTTCTGAATAATGATAGTTAAAGAATTTCTAAGGGTTAATTTTTTTTCTAGAATTTATGTACCACATAAACATATATTTACATAGTCGCCATGATGATGAGATCAAATCTGTCTTATAATATACCAGAGTTTTATTCGGAAATTTGTATATTAGGGCTATCCTAAAGATGTATATATTTTAAAGAAACTATGAAGGCAATCACTTCGCCCTGAATAGATCTGGTTTACATACAATCAAAGAAAGGATTAAACTATTAAGGCATTCTTTCAGCCATTACGGAAAAAGTCACTGTCGCGAAATTTCTTACTGTTGCTAAGAGTATGTTAGTTTGGAAGTAGTAACCGTAGCAAACGAAAAAGATAAAAGTTTCCTTCGAATGGGGAGGAAGGAAAAAAAACTGAATAAGGATGCTGTGCATTTATAAAGGCTAATGACTGAGTTTAACTTTTAAGATATTTAATTACAAAATGCTTAAAATGGAATTTCAAGAACATTTACTGATCCAAGTTGTTAAAGCACGCCCCTTGAAGAAACCAATGGTATGAACAGTAATTGTTTTTATGACCGAAAAAAGCCCACTAACAATATATAAGTACAGTGAGGTTATTTGAGTTACGGGCCGGCAGAGCCGGCTGCGTATTGCTAATAGCTAGTCTTCAAGGTCTACAGTGCACGTGCAGGTAGAAGCTTTTACCTTTGTCAACTTTGTCACAAGAGTAACTTTGTCAACGAATGGCTTTGCGATTGGTTTATTCGGTGCTTTTATTGTGTTTAAATCCCTTGCTAATTGTTCTTCGTTACTTATGCCACTACATAAATATAGTCTTGAAGGACGGATTATATATGACACACCTCTGAAAACGGATTCTGGCTGAAAAGTGAGCAATTCATAAGAAAGTATACTGGCAGTTGTTTTTCAGGTAGAGCCACTGTTCGCCAACTGCTACAAAGTACGAGAGACAGAATCTCTCAATGACAAGAGACGTGTTCCGAACCGGCGAGTTTTTACGAAAGAGAAGTTGGGTAAAAATACATGAATTTCCCATGGAGATGTCGGCAATGGATTGCCGCTGAGAAGCATATTTTCGACATCCATTACAACACATGTTAGAGGTAATTAATATCAGTTTTAATTATAAATCATTTTAAACTTTTAGTAAAAACATAAAACTACTAAAATAAAAATACAAACTTTACGCGCGACGACTCTTATGCCCCTTTTCCCGGTTGCGACGATTGCAGTAAACTGCAGGAGGCCCTTAACTTAAATAAACTCACTGTATTTATTTTTTGTACAACAGATTTTTGCCCATAAATACAAATACAAAAAAGCATAACTCCCGCTACATCTGGCGCGCGAAAAGTCAGAGAGGATTTTTTTTTTTTTTATTGATCTATTTACGGACGCTCTTTAACATCTCAGGTCATCAGCGTCCCATTCAACTCAGGGCGTGAAACGGCCGACAAATTTTGCTCAGAGGCCTCTCTTTCAGGCTGGAGGTTCTTTTTCGTGCCGTAAATGTACGACACGGGACCCACGGCTTTACTTCCCCTTCCGAAGGAAGCCATACTTAGGATTTTTACGCCCGAAAAAATCCATCGGTCCTGGCCGGGTTCGAATCCGCGATCTTGGATATAGGAGGCAAGTTATGGTAACCACTACACCACCAGGACCGACCCAGGGAGGATGAAAGTACTATTAGCTATTTCATTAGAATAAGCGGGGAAGTACTTGCACGTGTGAAATCGGGCGGATATTATATCTGACCTCACAAATCTTAAAATATTTTTATAAGAACATATAAAGATGTATATTTTCGTGTAATAGTACCTCTAGATCTAAAATCTTTCATTAACAATTCGCCAATCTATCTACCGAAATGTTATTAACATGTCACTCGCATATCTTAAAATAGAAATCTGAACAATAAGTAGTTTTAAAGCCCATTTCCCGCCGAACATTTTGCAAAATATGATCTTTAATTTTCAAGACTAGAACAAAACATGTTTTATACATATTGAAAAGATTTGCTTATAAGGAGAACAAAAAATAATTAAAATATAGAAAAATTTAAATTATTATGACAAATAAATACAGAAGTAGAGTACTTAAATTTGTCTTGCACGCTGATCGAGTTATCACACCGTTGGCACTCTCAAGTCAAAGTAGTACAGCTGACTTCTCGCTAAGTTGCGCTCGACCATACAGGACGTGACTAGCAAGACCCGCTTGTTCGATATGTTATTCCTATGGGAGTTCTTGATGGAACATCAAATAATATTGAACTCATTTTTGTCAGAGAATAGGCCGAAATTTTTGATTTTACTGTTTTCTACGGGTTAGTTAATAAGAATAAATCTGTTTACGTCAAACATGGCACGAATGTGTAATATCAACTATAAAGTCTACTTTTTTCAAATGTCTATCAATAGTACGGGTGAACAATTCTTCACGCAACCGGTTTCGCGGCGTGAGGCCGGCAGGCAAGGCTGTCGGCGGTGAGGGTGACAGGAACTCCGCAACAAATATAGTAGCTTGTCGCGTAAGTTATTTCTAACATACATAACATAAACACTTAAAAAGAAAAGTATATTAAGCAAGGAGATGCTGGAAATCATCAGGAAATTTCTCTTGAAATAATCTCCTTACAGCACGTGCTGATTCTGTTCGTACGTATGAATCATACATGAATTCTCTTTGGGGAATAGAATACTTGTATTGCCCCGTTTCACGATACACTTTCACTCAATACACTGTATTGCGTCGCCTAACAAATAGTGTTACTTCCCAAAATTTCAACTTACACTGAAGTCTCGCCCAGCGGAGGGGAGATATACTCCCCACCTCCGCCGACATAGCGACATAGCGCTGCCGGGCGGTCCCGCGGTTGCGCTAAGCATTGCTCACCTAGTGCTTTTGGTTTTATATACTTCCAAATTGCCAAATTGTCGCATTAAAACAAGAAAACCAACAGAGTTATATTAAAACGACCTTCACACAATCATATATCTTAACCGTTTTATATATACTTTTTTTCAAGTAGTAATTATTTGTAAGGTTCATTGATTTGAACTGGAGCCCCAAACTAGTTTCTTTACTTTTTGTACTTTTTTAAATTTGAGTTGCTATTGTTTAGTCCGATGTTTGTGCACGATATTACTACAACGTATATTAAATAAAATTAGACACTTGTTGGAAAGGAGCAATTTTTTGCACTGTCTTCCAAGATTTTTTTTAGTTCGTTGTTTTTCAAAACAGAATATACAACAGCCCAAGAAATTAAAACTGCCCACAAGCTACATTGTTATTCCAAACATGTACTTTGTGTGTGTGCGCGTGCGTGTAAACGTATTATGCACTTGGGACGACTCGGTTCGAGACCAACGCGTCACAGGGAACTCGGACCTAACCCAACCCTCCCTCATACTGAATTTCATGAGCGTATGCTTCCCAAATTACGCTCTTTTCAACATGGTTTCCGTGTTTCCGTATTAGAATCACGTGCGTCTGTTCTTGCACTAGTGTTGCTCGCAATAAGCCGCTTAGTCGAGGGCGATAATACCCCTGGCAGGCACTCTCACTACTCCTTCCCTTTGCATTTTCAATTCCTTGTGTTTATCTTGCGGTATTCCCACATGGAGCGAGCGACAGGATCTGTGTGCCTGCCCAACGCTTCAACAGTCGGGACTTGGCTCCTGAGTAAAAATTAAAGTTTTTGCTCTTCGGCGGAGAAAAACTCAGAAATACAAAATGTGCCTACTAATCTAACTTTCGAAATTAAGTGTGCATAGACATTATGAAATTGCCCACAATTAGCTTAAGCCCAAGCCTTTGGCAAGTGTTTTTAACAAGCACTTTGATACACTTCGCTCAACATAGTACATAAAAAGAATAACGGTAAGCCTGTACCGAAATTTCAATCTTTTAAGCTGACATTTTAAACAGTTGTGAATTGTGTAAAAATCTGTCAACTTTTATAACTTCATTATCGAATAATTAGATTTCTATACGTTTACTATAAGTTAAAATGTTTATATTTTAATTCTTTTAAATATTAAACATTTTCATTATAACAAATTCTGTGATTTATTCCATTTATTTTTAATTTTTAGAGGTCTGGGGTTCGAATCCGCCAAGGACCGTCCTCCCTGACTAGGGTTTTTTTTTCAGGTTTTCCTCAGTCCCCATAACTGGCAAACTAGAAAATGGTTAGGCCGGAAACTTATGGACCTACCCTCGTATTATATTATAAATACATTTGTACCAACGACAGTCTTACTTTACTTATGTAATATACATTAAACCTATGTTTCTTTGTATATCCACGTTCAGGCATAAAAACTGAACTGTAAGTTGATACTCCGCTGCAGTGACAGGGATTCTTACGCAGGATTTGCCTGCAACAGTCAGCAATGTTCTTGCTACTTTAGTAACTGCATACGAGTTACTCCACGCTGCTGTAGAATACAGCGCTGTTACGGTTACATACTGAACTATACTTGCTCTAGATTCAGTGACGGAGAAGTACATAACGTTTATCTTAGTGAGAGGAAAAAAATTGGCATTTGAAAAAATGTGCTGTTCTCAGCATGTTCATAACTGCACTTTCTTTTTTTACGGTCAACGACAAGAAACCGAGTGACATGAAGTTAAGCACGAAATGGTCCCCCAGGACGTGTGTGCGGGATATTGCCTCACGGGCAGAACCATCTGGAGCGATTTCATGCAACCTCCCACTGTTCTGAAATGCTAAGCCGGCCGTCTATGAATGAGATTGTCAAACTGTAAGGTTGAAAACAATGAAACATCCTCCAGTAGTATGCAACGTTTCCATGGGTTTATAATTCAGGATATGTGCTAATCCCCAGGCTCGTTAAGGCGAGTAGTTGGTAACAAGTTCGAGCCCCGCCGCGTGCAATGATAAATTTAAATTGCATGTCCGTTACCTCTGTGTCGTCCTGTTGTTAGTGGCGAGCAAATGCAGCGATGATCACCTAGCCAGGTTAGGCCATCTGCTCCATAAAGCCTTAGGGAACATCCATCCGTTCTCGTTACGGGATTTTGCACTTTGCAGAATCAATGTTTAACTTCCAGTATTCTTGGAATGCTGTTGCTGTAATGAACCTTAAAAGTTCGAGAAGTTGGTGCAGTCTTCGTTTCCCAATAGCATTCTGCATCTTATCAACCGATTCTTACACGTGATTTATTTTACATTTATCTTTGTGTTTCACAGAAGCATCATTAACGTAGCATCTCTAGGAACAGCGAACATATACAAAAACACAAAAGTCCATGACGCAGGGACTGTATAAACTAAGCGAATCCTTACCTAGTACAGTAACTTTAAAAATTAATATAAAATTCAAACTATAGCCTTATTAATTAATGAAATTAAATAAGTTATGACTTTATTGTATGGTATTAGGGGAACAAAATAGAATCCTTGCAACCTATAAGTACCACAAAAGAGAAATTATTATTATTATTATTATTATTATTATTATTATTATTATTATTATTAAACCACAAAAAGTATTGCTATACTATTAATTAAATGAAATATACGACCACTGATAGACAAAGTTATACTGAGTAGGTATTTTTAAACAAAATTAAATGTAAACATGTTTATTAACTGAGCCGTTGATATCTTCTTCACATTTACTAAAATAGAGAAAAAAATAGAAATATTGTTACATTATGTATTTAATGTGTTTATATATTTCAATAAAACAAAAACATGTTACTATCTAAAAAAAATTACAGTTTTCTAAGAAAATATACAAATCAACAATTATTATTCCAAAGTTTCGTCGATTTCCATTGGCTTAGAAATTTAATGTAAATGTTATTGTAGTAAAAACATGCAACGGTAACGTTTTCCGAAGGTTATTACAGAGCGCTCTTACATACAAACATAATTATCAAACACTCATTAGATAAATATTTCACAATTGCTATCTTCACGACGATACTTTTGTTAAATATAAAGCATATGCAACGTTATAGATACATTTTATATGCTGAATTACTGTTTATTTTAAAACAATATAGAGAAAATTAAACGCAACAGAGCGTTTTTAAATTTCGGTTTTCAAGTAAACCCATATTCTGAATGATTCAGTTTCCTTAATTTTCAGTAACTATTTTTCTTATTTCATTGAAATGTTACATAACATTTTTTTTTTTTTTGAAGAAACAAATATTGGTGCCGCTAAAGTAATTTTCAAATTTTGGGTTTCAGGTAACACCCCCTCCTCACAGTTTGATTTCCCTGATTTCAGAAACAATTTTCATTATTTTACTTCAATGGCATACACCGAGTTTACTGTAAGAAAATGTATAACTGCGGCCGCTAGAGCAATTTTTAAAGTTCGCTTTAATCCCCACTCGTTTTTCAGTTACACCCCCCTTCTAATGGCCCGATTGCCCTAATTTTTGGAAACTACCTTATAAATTTATTTTCAAGAAATGCACCGAATTTCTGTGGGGAAAAATAAATGCGACCGCTAGAGCGTTAACGGGCATCATTCTCCCCCCCCCCTCCCACTGTCATTTTCGGTGTCTAGTAGGTATGATCGATAAAGAACTGAAGAAATGTTTCAAAAATCGTTTCATGGGTACAACCACAATAGCTACGCTCCTTCAAAATTGGCTAAAACTGACAAGGCAAATAATCGATCTAGAATTCAGCTGTAATTATAATTTTGCCGATAATAACACATGTGTACTATAAAGTGTAAGTTAATTTTGACCGATTTCAATTTAGTTTGGTTTGTCAGCACCGTCGCGGCTCCGCACAGCCTGGCCACTGAACTTCGCACAGTTGAAGCCTACAATACCGGCCGCGCCTTCCATAACAATGTGACGAGTAATATTGTACAGGAACCCGATGTTTTTCTACTTATAACTCAAAATTTCATTTCTAATGTTTGCCTTTCGATGGTCTGTATTTCATACTACGTAAGCAGAAGTGTAACATTTTAACTTTCATTATAAACAGTAAAGAAATACTATAACTGAAGATGTTTTTTAAAGAATTTGTGCGTTAAGATTTCAGCGAATCCCATATTAGTAAGATTCTGTACCATAGCTCTGCAAGATGTCCAGTTCTTTAGGATTGTTCTGTGGAGATGATGCAACTATTTATGTTATTTTCAGTTTCAGCTACAGTTGTCTTATTACAGTTATCCTGAAAATGCTAGTAACTTCCAGCAGTGAAGTCTGGTTGCTGAATTTTTTAAATTATGCTTTCGTCTTTAGTGAAAAACAGATTAACTCTTCACATTTTGTGGATAAGGAGATTGTGAATAGAGATAGCGAATCGTGAACATCTCCGAGTTCTCTCTCTCTCTCTCGCTTATGAGTTTAGCTAATAAACACAAAAAAAAAGTTTTTATTGCAGTCAAGCAAACTAAATATAAACTCCAAAATAAAAAGAAGAATTTAAGAAATAAAACAAAAGAAACTCAATCGACATTCCTCTTTTTATTTTATGGATCACACCCAGGACACTGTCGAAAAGAGATGAAAATCGTTTAGAATCATCTGAAATGAAATTTCTAAGAGCTAATAGGAAGAACATTAAATTAACGCAGAATTAGAAAAAATGTCCGATAGAAGTTGCACAAAAGATCATTGACTACTTCCATGATCAAAAGAGTAGAGTTTGCGACTAATCCTCAGGTCCTGGGTTCGAATCCCGGTCAGATCAAAATGCATGGGTAAGGAATTTTTCAGTGTTCTTCCTTACCTTGAGAAGGTGAATGCTTTAAGGCGGTAAAAACTCCGAACTCATTTCGCCATTATAATTCATTTCATTTCATTCATGACTACAGACTAATTCCTACGCCTACAAAAGTGACGCTCAATTAATAGACATTGTTAAATAAAGGATCATCGCCATAGATGGATGGAACATTCAGAGCGAGAATGGATGAAAGACAACCGGAAGTATAGCATTTCAATATGCACAGACTGATCGAGGTTAAGGTGCAGTCAACAGTTCTAATGGAGAGGAACAAGCTATAGGGTTCAGTTAATGGTGGTGATGTAGCGTAATGGTTTACTCCTATTGTAAGTATATTCAAGAACGGTAACAAACTTTTGATACTCCTTAAGCTTTCGCGGCCAGTGTTATAATTAAAACAGTTAAAATCTTCCAGGCTGTTTTGCTACCATAGCTTTCACCAACTACTACGGTTGGCATCGTCAGTGGACGATGAACAACATCTAGCTCCATGCTGTTTGCAAATTTAACACTTTAATGTATTAAAAAGATCCATTGTTTAAACACTTATATTCTTTTCTAAATAAATACAGCATGAGTGTACGGCTGCACGTTCATCTGACTGCCTACAAACTCACTGACACTAACAAGATCATTAAACATCACCATTAGCTTGCTGTGATGTGTCCCAACCGTCTGCTTATCTTTTAAAAAGTATTTATAAGTAGAAATAGTAATCTCACACTATCCGTGTGTAGAATGGAAGGGAAGAACCAGACTTGAAACTTTTGGATGGTTAAACTAGAAGCGCGGGTCAAAAGTACCCTTGGTATTAAGAATCGCCTTAAGGAATAAATAAGAAAACCTTAGGGAGGTGTGCGGGATATATACTGAGTGATTTCTCCTGCGCAGGACCGCTCCAGGGCAATTGGCAGCAGTTGACCGAACTCTTGTTTCTCGCCTCGTTCCCATGCTTAAAAACCGGCCGGGGAGCCGGAGGAGAGACAAGTACGAGTTTAACTCTAGGAATGTACGACTTTTATGTGTTGTGTGGCAGTGTTAGATTCACAGGCTGGTAAATAATTTTCGTAATACGGGAAGTATTCTTGATAAAAAGCGTACAGAGCCATGTAGTGTTTGGCGATTAAAAGAAGGCAAAGGAGAGAATGTGCTACGTAACTAGTTTCTACCCTGCTCGTTATATTCGTGCAGATAAAAATAAACAGTGTTGTCAAATGCTCATGGTTAACAGTCCAGCTGATCAGAGAGGTCCTCATTCATTTGGCAGCATGGGTATCTCACATACACTCGTACTGTGCAGATAAACGGTTCTAGCCCCCTTCATTTACATGATCTCAGATTTCGTCAGCTGCAACAGCAATTTGTGTTACTAGGTCTCCTGGGCGTCGATAGGAGTTTGCATAAATCCACTAGCGTGAGATTAGGTGACCGTGCTGGCCAAGGAACAAGCCCACCCACTATAACCAATCTAATTTGCAGGAAATTTCTCGCCAAGAATGCTCATAGATCATGATCAAAATGCCCATAATGCTGAAACCACATTTATTTCCTGATAAATCCCAGCAAAACCTCCTGGAGGAAAATGAGATGCAGCGACCAGTAAGTGTGTGAGGAAGTATATATAGTATATATATAGACTCAAATAGGGGAGATTAGCGGTTCTGGTCGGAAAGGCACAGTAACAATCGGCAACAAGCTCGCAGTGACTTTATAATTTTCCTATCTGATTCTAAATGGCTTGCTTAAAAATATTAAATTTACAATCTTTTGAACGTGTTAAACGCACTGTTTTTAGCTGCTAGATGCGCCTTATAATAAGGCGATCCGCTATCTCTGTAAATAACTTCAATTAGTACAATAAAAGAAACAAAATTTAGACCAATAAGTTAATGTTTAATTTTAAAAACTGGAAGAAAGGTTGCGTGCTTTGGTGTTCTCTAACCCGTACTGTCATACGAAGATTTTTACCGCTCATTGTAACCCATATTTCACACATATTCTTAAACGAAACTAATTAGCAATTTTAATTTGATCATTATTTTCATTCACTCTTTGTGTTGTTAAATAAACTCTTCAATAATGTAATGATGCGATTCCTGCCTATGAGTTTAATTAATACGTGTACAAAAGGCCGTTGCTCTTTTCAGAACGCAGGGTTTTAAAACCGTGCGCATTTAATTGGATCTGCAAAGAATGTATATTTATGAACCTATCTGCCGTTGTAAAAATTGTATCTATCTAAGAAAGAAATCAGAGAAAGAGGGAAAATTGCATAATTAAAGGGATACAATATAAAAAGAAACTACAGAAAGAACTGAAGTCAAATATAGAAATCAAAATAAGCAACAATGTTAAAAGAACTTCAAAAATATAAAAAAGTATAAAGACAAATAAGAGGAAAAGAAAAGCACACCGAGAGGGCGAGGAAATACGCACAAACACATACGACAAAAAGAGTATGAGATAAAAGAATAGAACCATTGGACAGCAAGCCAGCAGAGCGTAAGATACGAACGAAGCAATAATAATAAAAAAAAACAGCATAAATAATGGCATTCAGATTAAAGAAAAGAAAGAAAATGAAGAAAAAACCAAAATAAAAATCAAATGTAAAGAGGCTTATATAATCACCTCCAATCATTTACAGTACCTAGTCAACTTCAGGGACGTACCATATTCCTAGTAATTCTTTTCGTGACAAAACTTGCCGACTCACTTCACTTACCTGAAACAAAAGAAAGAGTAGTTTGTAAATCAACAGGTACATAGCCGTAACACACAACTTCTATTGTAAAATGTTCAGAGACATAAAGTAGTATTGTAAAATAATACTTTTAATTAAAACAGAATATTATTATAATGCGAGATATTGCATCATAAACAATTAAAGTCAACATTTTTAACACCTGCTGTAAAGAAACGCCCAGTATTGATTGAGCAGTAAAGGGGGTGTACAAGTTATCCTAGGCTTGTTAGACTACGCGTGTACTGTTTGTTATTTATTACAATTTCTTGATTATCTACCCTAGTGTGTACTGTTTTGTTATTCATAATACTGTACCTACATATAACTGATGCTTTTTTTTTTTTTCGTAATGTATCAAAACCCATCTATCACATAGTGAAATTATTTAAGTTATGGGCTGCATGAATGCGGATGCTTACTGGGGAAGTGCAGCCGCCGAAACCGATAAAACGGAGATAGAATCACCGCATGTAAAATTAGTGTTTTTATTTTAGTATTTATATTTTCAGTGAAAGCACAAAATGACACTGAATTTAAAGTGATAATAGGTTTTAAACAGTATTACAAGAGGTGTAGATAATGACGCGCCTCAGCAGCGATAAATTGGTGGTACCTGTGTAAGAAATTCCTGTATTTCATTTAACTTTTCTTTCGTAAGAACAGGGTTGCTGGATAAAACGTTTCTTGTCACGTTTCAACAAGCTGGCGAACAGTTTCTCTACCAGAAATATACTTTCTTGCAAAATGCCTTATCATTTCTCTGTAAGAACCTGTTTTCACATAAGTACTGTACATAAAAACCCGACTATATTTATATAGTGGCATAACAAACAAAGAACAATTAGCATACAATGAAAACATGAACAACACATGAACGTAAAACACTCATTGGTAAAGCCTCCCTCAAACTAACTGCAAGTTGCTACTTGCAAATGCATAATATGTCCTTGACGATAGGCTTATTTTCAGTACGCAGCCGTTTGCTGCCGGCTCGCAACTCAATAAACTTACTGTACCCATCTAAACTGCTATGTAATAAAACTTAGCCAACATATCTGAAGATCCTCTGAAAGCCTATCGGTACAGTTCGTACCAACTCTTTATTTCTCCATATCATACACAACAGCAGGACACATCTGCATCATTGCCCAGTTAGAGTTGTGTGTACGGGAATGGCATGCATGTAAACCATTCCTCAAATGTAAAAAATGCGATGACGATAAATATCCCAGCAGAAGCAACCACTTTTGCTTCTCTTGGTGGCGATTAGAGATGTCCACATAGAGCATTGCTGTTTACTCTCAGGATTAACACTACGGGTGGCCGAGGTCATTAGGCCCGGACTCGTGAGCGGGAGGTGTGGGTTCGAAACCTTAACTAAGGTTTTTTCCCACGTTTTCCTCAGTCCTCATAATTGGGCAATGCCGGGGAGGTACCCTAAATTTAGGCCTGAAACGGTTCCTTCCTTTAAAAAGGTTCTTTCCCAGTATCATTTCAATTATCAACAGCGTCCAAAGCCTGTGGTGTACCAGTGGTAAAAACGGACGTTAAGCACTATTAAGAGGGAGGGGGGGGACTCTCAGGATCAAAATGATGTAGTTAAGTTTCATCAACAGTGATTACCTTTGAAAGAAACTCTGCATATACACCATATCTAACTGCATGCAAACGTTCTTTTTTGAAAGGGAAGCAGCAGTGTTGGACCGACCATGCACAAACACGTCTCACGTGCAACTTTTCTGTTGTACCCAGTAAACTTTTCAGAATTCTGAGTGTACTTAATGTTATTCACGATCCTCTCTCACAAAGACAGCAACGGCCCAGAGCACAAACTGGAGCCCCAGTACCACTTTCCTTTAAAATTGATTGTCTGTGCTATTTTAAATATTTTAAACCAGCTTCGGGCTGTACTATAGGGAAGAACAAACTCTCCATAGGTCTCTTGTAACATTTGAAAAGACCTCGGCTGAAGATTTGTTGAGACGAAGGCAGAATTTCAGAGCAGTATATTATTTGTTACGAGTCACCTCCATACTGCTGTAGGCGGAACTGAAAGTGACAATGGAACTAGTGCCATGTGCATAGTACGCATTAAGCTAACAAATTTTGGTACTTTTATACCGTAAAAAATTATCATTCTTTATTTAATATTTCTATTAGTTGTTTTCATTATATTCTTGTTTTAAAATGTTATAAGCTTTAATTTACTATTTTAATAAGATTTAAATATATCATATATGCCTTTACATTTGAAATGTTTTCACAAAAACAGCCCACTAATATAAACTATATTTTGAGAAATAAAATAAACTACGCAATAAATTAATGATCTTTATTGTATTAAACATGGATAGTAACTTTACTCATATTTCCAAAATATAGCAAACATTTACAAGGAATTTATTAAATATAATATAAGCAGAAAATAAAATGACTTGCTAAAAATTAAAAAAGAAAAAGAAATAAAATATTTTAGGAGTTTCATCCCATGAACATGTTGCTGTAAATATTTCTCATCTACATCACATGCATATTCATTTTCCAACTCTTCATCACTTTTATTTTGTCACAGAATGTCTTGCTATCCTCTTGGGGCTTCTCTATCCATCCAAACAAGTCTTCGAATAACACAGCACACAGAAAACAAGAGCGCTCTAGGGAGAGAATGCACTTTGAAAAGGCACTATCGTATCCTTTAATAATAATAGTTAAAAGCAAAACTGAGAAGCCAGTCGCTAGTTAGCCGTTATCCGCTTTTTGTTTTTGTTGACAATTTTGAAACAGTATACAAGATTTCTGATTGTTGTACGACTTTCTTACTTAAATTGTTGTTGCGTTTCATTTGTTCTCGAAAAATTAAAGCAACGATTTTGATGTAAACTATTATTTTAGCGAAATAGTTCTATAATATGTGAAGCTGTACTATTTATTTTGTGGAATTTCCTTAAACATGACAAAATAAATATAAATATTTAGAAAACGTCTGTCCTTTTTAAAGCATTTTTATAGTCCAAGAATGTATAAACAAGAGAAGACTGGCCTTTGAGGAAGAACACCGTTTTAATGGTAGAGAAATCAATGTAAACACGATGTCTGCGTGCACGGGAAACTATGTGCTAAGCGACGCGGTGAAAGCGCCCGCTAGCCGGAAGGCCTCGTGTGCCATCCGGCCCAGGTCAGGTACAGGTTTAACAATACGCTCCAGATAAACGATCACCCCAAGTAGGTCACGTCCGATGGAAAGCACAGGCTTAACAGTATTCATGATGCTGTTCACCGGAATGAATCACTCAGTTCACCCTCTAGAGATCAAAATTACATACTTAATAGTTTATGACTGAAGTTGCGTTAGTCCTGCCATAAATTCAGCACCATGTGTAAGATCTATAGTTTGCAATAAAACACTACAAAACCTTGAACCCAGTGTCGCAGCGTGGCTTTTTGTATATGGAGGCTGAGATACGGGATGTCGAGAGTATTGGAACATCTAACTTATGCTAAATGTACCAGAAAAATTACTCTTTAAAATGATCATACATTTTAATGCTCAAAATTATGACATTGTAACCACAATAATGCGAATGATAATTAAATGAAATAACATGCAATATTAATAAAGTTCATGTTCCATGAAAGCCTAAAATCCGTCTGTTTATAAACTCAAATTCTCCGGTCCGTTTTAGCAAATTCAGGAGGAATTGCGGTTGTACCCATGAAACAATTTGTGAATTTCGTCAAATCTCCTCGATCCTACCTACTGAATACCGAGAATGACAATGAAAAAATGTACGTGTGTATGTGTAAATGTGTGTGTGTGTGTGTGTACACATTTATATACGTACGTTTAGATATATACAGCAATTTTTGCTTTTTTACAACGAAACTTGACATATAACCATCAATTAACAAACGATTCGTTGAGTTTTTAATCAGCAAATTGGACCATTGGAGGGGGCAGGGTTAACCTAAAGCGAAAATGTTTTAAAAAATTGAAAAGTCCTTCTTACAGCTTCAAATTTGGTTTTTTTTTTCAACGAAACTCGTGCATTTCATTATAATAAACTAATATTTTTGTCTTCTGAAAATAAGAGTTATTGCGGCCATTAGAAGTGGGGGGTATACCTAAAAACCGAATGGCGGTTAAAGCAGAATTTAAAAATCGCTCTAGCGGCTGCAATTTTAAAAATTCTATAGGAAACTCAGTAAAACCATTAAAATGAAATAACAAAAATAGTTTCTGAAAATCAGTGAAATAAAGTTACTAGAAATGAAAGTTTATCTGTAATCTGAAATTTAAAAAGCGCTCTAGCGGCACCAACATTTGTTTTTTCTCACCGAAACTAGATTAAATAAAATAAAAAAAATATTTTCTGAAAATCAGGGGAATTAGGACAAGAGTGGAGGTTAACCTGAAACCAAAAGTTTAAAAAGCACTCTAACGGCACAAATATTTGTTTCTTCATAACAAAATTCCGTATATACCATTTAAATAGAATAAGAAAAATAGTTTCTGAAAAGTTAGGGGTTTTATGTGTATTTCACGTTATTCTATTAGGTGAGGAATTAGCTTAGTTTACGCAACACCTGCATTACGGGCTTTTCTATGCATATACATCATTTACTCTTGTTATTTCATTAAACTTTTCTATTCCTTTCTCTTTAATGCCATTATCTAGAAATAGAGATAAAACATTATAAATTAAAGAGTTGCCTACCTATGAACTAATATGCAACTAAAGAAATTTAAGAATGATTTTTATAAAAAATAATTCATGGTAAATAGTATTTACTGCTAAAATAGAATAATTATATAATACTATATAGAAAATTAATATATTTTCATCCCAGTACCTCTGTTGGCCTTCAAATTCTGGAAAATTCAGAAAAGAACGAACATAATCAAATGGACTCAGACTAAGGCTTGCCTATACAGTAACGAAAATTCCATGCATGGCGCCCTTCACCTTTCCCTTATAAAATCACCACTACTAAGCTTTCGACCATAATATTGCTGATCAGTTATGTACGTCACAAGAGCGCACTAGTTCAAAAAGGAAATATTTAAATTCGCCAATAAAATTTAACACATACAAGTCAACACACATTTGCATAGGCTCAGCTTTAGAGCTTTAATGGACTCTTCGCCCCTTCCGATTTTATATGAACTATTTATTCACTTAAAATGGTCACCTACAGGCTACAGCAGGTATTTGGTCTATTGGGTCCAACTATGATGGAGGCACATCTCTTCACAACATATTCTGGTGAGGTTTATTACAACTCTTAACTCTCCAAGATGCACCGTAACTTGCAGTCAGTCAAGAGGCACGAGGTTCCAACTATCTTCATATCATTCTGCAGAAATGAACTCTAGAGCATTGTGTTCTGTGTTCAGAGATTTCACAACAGCCTCCAGTTGTCTTTATACCTTATGTTATGCAATGGAAAAGTCACTCCATGATGCAGGGTGATGCTATCTGTGGACTCTCTTCTTAGGTTCATCTAAATTGCATTATTTTGTCATTTTGTATTTTAAGAGTCACTTCAATCACTAAAGGGGCCGGCCAGGACCGATGGATTTTTTTCGGGCGTAAAAATCCTAAGTATGGCTTCCTTCGGAAGGGAAGTAAAGCCGTGGGTCCCGTGTCGTACATTTACGGCACGAAAACGAACCTCAAGCCTGAAAGAGAGGTCTCTGAGCAAAATTTGTCGGCCGTTTCACGCCCTGAGTTGAATGGGACGCTGATGACCTGAGCTGTTAAAGAGCGTCCACAAATAAATTAATCAAAAATAAAAAAATAACTAAAGGGGAATAAATGTTATAACATATTAATAATTGATAAAAAAAGTATCATTGTATTGGGTAAACAATGGAGTTTATTTTATTATTATTATTATTATTATTTTTTTTTTTTTTTTTACAAAAATTGAGAATTTGACTGGCTTTTTTTATTCAACAGGATCACATGCAGAGCATTATGCAAGCTATGTCTTGGAGTGTACCTAGCATACATTACACGTGCACACTGAGAGACATCCTGAATGGATTGTAAATCCTACGTCAGGCCCGCCTTGATAACACTACTAGAGCCCGGATTTCGGTTTTTGTAATGTTGTGTTGAAAGAGTCGTCTTCAGTAATTTTTTGCCTTTTCTCTGGAAGAAGGAATTGTTTGCTGCTTTTACAGATCTTAAAAGGTCATTTTTATGCAGGAATAAAAACTTTAGTCATTTTAGCTAGTGTTATTGCAATATTCCTAAAATATGAGTGAAGCTGTATTTTCAGAATCTTCAGATCTAAACGCTTCACAGCCCTGAAATGAAATTGGAATTGTTTAAGAAGAATCCAGCCGATTTTAAGGCGTTTTGTAACTGTGGACCAAAGGTTGATTCATTGTTATACGCCGGAAGCGAAACAGCACCGCCGCACAAACGGCAAAATGCATTCCATCCGCTGGAAAGGTGACTTCTTTGGAATGCAAACGAAATTCCCTTGATTGATTACTTTGAAAAGCGGAAAAGCGTTACTGGAGAATACCACGCATCACTTTTGGAGAGAATGAGGATAACAATGAAGGAAAAAGTCCGTAAATTGCCAAATAAAAGTGTAGTTTCTTTTTAACAGTGCGCCGATGCATTCAAACCGCGTTCCGTAGGACAAATAGACTGAACTATGATTTGAAATGCTTCCCCATTCCCCATCTCGGTCTTTTCGGATTACCATCTGTTGCCGAAACCCAAATATTTCCTGGCTGGACACAAATTTAAGTCCAACTCACTTTCACGAGGGAACAGCGAACCTGGAGAAATGTTGGAGCGATTTCGTTGAACTTCTAGGGGTTGAAAAATAAAGTACATCAAACCATCGTTGTATGTTGCTATGTTTTGTTAAACCTTTTAATTTCATCCCACCCGTTCCTGTCCATGCCAGTCAATTTCTTCCTAATGTATCACTTATATGTCCACATTTTTCTCTTCTCCATTCTGTTTCTAATTCTTTTTAGGGAATTTTTTACCCTCACAGTACTAAATGTATTCTGTTTGAAAATGAAATATGAAATTGCCTTTATTCTCCATACGATAAAACAAAACGTACGTTACTCAGTTCTCCGTAATTGATGGCCTAAATGTGAAAAGGAATATTTTTCCATTCTTCACAAGGAACAATCTCTTTAACCTGGAAACAGTTTTCGCTTTTGTTTGCGACAAAGGTAATAGTGTAACTCGTATGCCAGTACCCTTCGTGTTGTAGTTGGGAGCGTTAGTTGTCTTTTGCAAATGAACTCCCAACCGGAATATGCGAGGAGAAAAAGGGAGATTAAGGGCGAGGTGGAATTTATCTACTTACATCAAGGCTTTTCTCTTTTTCTAGAGATAATTACCTTTCGACCCTTGCGGCGCATTTGCTTGCAAATCTACAAGGATTTGTGGCCAGTTTTTCGACTTTAACCCAGAGAGTGAGAGAAGCAATAGTTTTTCCATGAAATAGATTGGAGCGGTTACGAATTCCTGAAATTTCTCTGGTTCTCCCACAAAGCGAAGGGTAGGGTGTGCTAAAGTATGCGCTTTGCTCTTTTGTTGTCCGTTGCTTCCTTCCTCCTTGTGACTAATTAGGGTCAGTTTGAGTGAATGCCAGACCGAGTATCTCATATATACATGCAGTTATCCTACCTAGGGTCTTATTCTTAACTCCAGTTTGTGCGTGCCCAAGCATATATTGAAAACTTGGCACCGGTCTTAAAAGAATTTGAGAATGTGACACGAATTTCGAGGTAAGCCGCGTGTTTCCATTGTGCAACACGATCTCATATTCACCAAATCACGGGTATGGTGGTCACTTTTAGAAAATGTGGCCTTTATGCTTTTGTCCAGTCACGGATAAGTCCTCCAAACTTCGCGCATGGTCACTGTTATTTCTGTTTCATTGTAGGTTCGTATACTTCATTATAATGTTTCTAACTTAGAAATCTGCGTGTCTGAATGTTTACATACGATAATTATTTATCAAACACTGCTCATGAAGTTCGAAAGCGATTCCAGTAGAGTAATTCTAGCAAGATTCTGCTACAGCACATAGTTTTTTTTTTAAATAATAAGTACGAACTGCAAATGTTTAAGGATAGAATTATCATTAGCATCATCTGTCTTGATTCTCTAACTAATGATGGTTACCATACTAGCCTCCTACACCCAAGATCGTGGGTTCGAACCCGGCCAGGACCGATGGATTTTTTCGGGCGTAAAAATCCTAAGTATGGCTTCCATCGGAAGGGAAGTAAAGCCGTGGATCCCGTGTCGTACATTTACGGCATGATAAAGAACCTCAAGCCTGAAAAAAGAGGCCTCTGAGGAAAATTTGTCGGCCATTTCACGCCATGAGTTGAATGGGACGCTGATGACCTGAGATGTTTAAGAGCGTCCATAAATAAATCAATCAATTTAACTAATGAGTTTACCTTTGGAGAATAATAATGGTCATATTTTACCAAAGTAAATCCACATATCGTGTGCAATACTCAAAAAATATCACCTTCATTGTTAAAGGCAACTGCAGTATATAGTATTTAGTGCTTCAACACCCGACTTTTAATAGAAGGTGGGCGATAATCTTCAACGTGAGGTGGGAATATAATTGGATCTCCCGGTAGATTGAAGTAAGTAATGACATGCTTTCTCATTTCTCCATTCTTATATCAATACATTTCATTCTTCTCTTCATTCGGACATTAAATGCTTTTAAAAAGTGCGACCAGTTTCTTATTTGCTCATAAAATTTGCAACCATATATATATAATGCAGTGATGCTCTCTCTCTCTCTCTCTCTCTCTCTCTCTCTCTCTCTCTCTTGTTCCTATCTTAGTTAATATTTAATATTTTTAAGGTTTGAAGTAACGAAAATCCACATGTCTTCTATATGTGACAAGTTTGCATATGCAGATATATATGCAATTGTGGATTTTCGTTACTTCAAACCTTAAAAATATTAAATATTAACTAAGATAGGAACAAGAGAGAGAGAGAGAGAGAGAGAGAGAGAGAGAGAGAGAGAGAGAGAGAGAGCATCACTGCATTAGATAAAAAGGTTTTTCATTTGTTTCTTTTTCGAGGTTACCAATTTGTTATTAAAAGTTTAATGCTTTTATTAGAACTGCTACAGAAATTTAAAGTCACAAGTCGTGGTCTGCTATAAAATACTGTGATATAGCAACCCAATGCTATTATGAAAACAACAGATGTCTTCCTCATGTTTTGAAAAAATTTACAACACATACTTTAAGCGAAGATTCGTCTTTTATTCAGGAAATTCATGGTTCTGTTTGATGAAATTTGAAAGCATAAAGATAATAAATTATATCGAAATGCCTTATACATATATAATAAATTGAGTATAAATAATTATTATGGGATTGTAATGACCGAATTCATAGACTCGGGCAATAACGCTTGGGACTTACATTCGGGAGGCCGTAGGTTCAAACCCTGTTACGAATATGTTTATCTGCTACATATTATGTTGATTGACCCAAGTACAGGTGCTTCTTTCTGGTGTTAATGTCTGAAAGATAATCATTTCTCCTTATGGAGCGTGAGAATGTACGTACGTATTGTTTGAGGGTCTTACTGCAGGATTTACAGTTCCTTCAAATCCCATTCTGCACTTGCGAACTCAGTTTTTATACAGGCAGTGTGTCGGTCAAGTATTAAAATAGCACAAAGTAAAAATAAATATTTCTGCATAATTAAAAGTTTCTTCCGAGTAAGGCAACATCGTTTTTAACTGATGGTAGTATTCTGTACTGTAAAATTTCGACAGAAGGGAGATTCGCCGTAAATAGAGAAAAATACAAGGGGTGTTCTGAAGCACAGAGACAAAGAAAAATGTAACAGAAGCTTCTAGGGCAGTGCAGTAACAAGAATGCAATTAATACACGATTTTCAAGTATTTTCTGACTGATAATCGACAGTCTTTCACATCTAAAGTCTGCGAAAGGTGTTTATATCTTAAAGTACTCTGTAAAGAGTGAGAAATTGGAAACAAGGATCAAAATAAAAGCAATTTAAAGTCATTTTAAAATCATTATCCGTGCCCTTGACATCACACACATAGATATATATAAAATGAAGTGAATCTGTGGCAGAAAAATACTAAACCGGCATTTTCTCCTTACAATGAACTAAAGAAGAGCACGAAAAAGTTCATACAGGTTAGGCGCACTCATCCTGCCAAAGTTTTAATGTGCAATTCATTACCAAAAATAAAACGAACCCGCTAAGTTGAGGTGCTCGTGGCCTCTGCTAACTTGTGCACTTTCACTCAACTATCAGTCAAAACAATATCATGGGCTTTATCGACGATCTCTGGTCTCTCAGCTGATTTTGGAGTGCCAGGATGTGTAACGGTTTCATAGGAAGGGCATTCGTCACCCAATGTAGCCAAAATCCTTTCATGAATTTCTTTTGTTGTTTTATCTTTCAGGCAAAAGAACTGAATCACAGCACGAATTTCAGTCTTACAAATTTTTTCGCTATCACTCGAAACACTTGACAACTGTCAAACAATGAATTCGCATCAAAATTACTTGTGACTACAGATTACTGACAGAAAACATGCGTATCAAGTAATTTATGCAGCTTTCCCTTCCTTATGCTGAACGAAGGCATGATGCAATCAGCAGGTTGAAGAAATCGGGAATTTAACCGATGCGCTTGGCATCTCTTCCTGAGACACGGTAAGAAAATTCAGTGTAGGATGCAGACATATTTGATTTTGTGAATTATTCTTCTTCTTCTTCTTCTTCTTCTTCTTCTTCTTCTTCTTCTTCTTCTTCTTCTTCTTCTTCTTCTTCTTCTTCTTCTTCTTCAATACTCCAGAGTTGTCTTTGCAAGGCCATATCCTGGAGTTTTCTACAGCATATTCCGGCTAGCCCGACATTATGGGAGAGTGTCGAAGGCAACTTATTAAATTATTTCTTTGCCAGATAGTGCAATTAATATGTACATGTTTCTCTGTGCCACAGAATTAGGTCTTTATTTACTTTGTGAGTTTCCAAAAAAAAAAAAAAAAAATGGATTTCGATGGTGCTTAAATAAAAACTGCTTTGTTGGCAGAATCCATACTCTTATACATAAAGCGCACGCCCTTTGTAAACGCAACAATGAAATCACGTAAAGTCAGAATGGATTTCGTTACGAGGACTAAGTAAAACTGTAATGACTAGAAGATGAGATTGAGCGTACAAAAAGGCAAAAAATGTAGCACCACATTCTTTCCTCGTGTCACTCCATTGTTCAAAAACATTCTCATTGACAGAAAACAGGAAGAAAATGTTTAAAATTGTCAAAATAGGGTACTGTGTGTTACTTATGAATACATTGTAACATTTAATATAATAAATTAAAGTACTTAAGTCTTAATGCCCTTCTTTCAATTTCATTAGGAATCAGAATCTGGTAAATTCTAGATAACGGTCAGGACTTGAACTACAAATTTTAATGGGGGAGATTAACAATTGTAGTCGGACAGGGCGCGGTAGCTCAGATGGAAGAGCATCGGCACGGTTAACCGAAGATTCGTGGTTCGAGTCCGGACCAAGACTTCAAATTTACTGATTCCAGGTTTCATTCAGTTCAAAACATGTTCCCAAGTGTTTGACGTAGTGCTTTTGTCAGATTCCCATCCTTCGATCAGGGAAGTTATTGAATCATCCATTGCATTTGAAAATGTCAAATGTTTTAAATATCCGCCCAAAATTAATAGTCATATTGCATTTTGAACATTTTTACCTACTAGACTTTCATTTATCTTCTAGGACATTTAGGCTTACAAGTTTCTGGCTACTGCAGGTATTTCAAAGTATTTGAGTAAACCGAAAACGTATTTTTTTCTTCTTCTTATCTGTCTGATCACCACAATTTTCTTTGGTAAATTCAGAACCTTTTTGTATAGCTTTACACGTTGACAGTTCATCTTAAAAGATAATTTTGGCCGTGTACTATTTTCGTGGTTTCTAATTTTTAGTCACTATCTTCACAATTTCTCTCCTTGCATCTATACTTTGTGCTTCGAAAACGTTGAACTCGTCCATCAATGTAAGAATTTTCAGTAAAATAAATACATTCAGAATAATACAGAGTCATTCAGTATGCAAATATCACAAGAAATATACGAATTGTCGAAAATTGGGTGAAATCTTTAAAAATGGCAACCCACCAGTTTGAACATGGCGCACAAAAATGAAGCATGCAGATAAATAATGTGAGTACAAAAAATGCATTAAAATAAATATGTTGAATACTGATTTATATGCATTTATCGAGTTTTGGATATTTTCGCTTATATAGTGTGTACCAGTTCAAGGTCAAGTAGTGATGAGTATATCTTAATTTTTAAAGCACAGCTTATACCGAGTTTTGAAAGAAAAAAAAACTCCGTTTCACGTCTAAGTAATAACTATTCCCTATTATGTGCTGACTCCTATGAAAATGAGCCTAACAGAATGCTAAAATGGTATAGTACCATTAAGAGGGCCCAGTCTCTTCATAGGCTGCAGTGCCAGTAAAGAAGAATAGATTTTTAATTAATATTAATTATAATAGAACGCATATACAATATAAAAGGTTACACATGCATATAACATTGTTTAATATTTTAATTGTTGTTTCACTTTTTAACAGATCTTGCCTTTTGCTGTACAGAATCATTAGTTTTCACAAATTTGAAAGATCTACATAATTAATTAAAAATGACTAATGTTCGTAATTGTGCTTTTATAAGCAGAAAATGGATACATTTTAAAAAGTACGCGATCAAGAATTTTCTTCAAACGTATGAGCGAAATACGGGATAGCTGGTTAACCCTAATCGAGAGAACGACAAAAAAACACACGACACAGCGATCGTCATCTATTGGCAAACACGCTCTAGACTAGTTGGCGCAAGCGTGTAATGCAAACAAAGTCATGCCTTACACAATACACAGGCTATTCTCTTAACAACTTTGTGTTAATATACCGCCAGGCCCACTCTAGTGTAAAAGCGTGTTACAACTCAGGGAGTTGCAGACGTGTTCAGCATGAATATGTAAACGTGTGGATATATGTATTGTTCATTTCTTTATTCCTTACTCTTACTGGGGTTTATGATTTAGCTTAATGCTTCATAAAAATATGCGTAATAATTTGAAGGAAATGGCTTGAAAAATATTACTTTTCCTTATGTTTAAGCGAACAAAAGCATTTCTCTGTTCCTTTTCAAGTTGCCCGTCATCTGAGACCAAACGAGGTATTCAGCAAATCAGATTTAATCTAATACAAGCTGCAATTTCCTCTTTTTTTCTTTGAGTTTTTGAGAGCATTGTGAATCTCGCAAATCTAATTCTTCTTTTGATCATATTTTAAAAGAGACTTTTCTACAAATACAACGAAGTTTATTTGGTTTCCTGTTTATGTAAAACATTTAACTCACATGTCATTCTCAGAAAATGTCATATATAAATGTTAAGTTAAAACTTTCAAAGATGCTTACAAGGCTTTTATATATCAACTGTCAAACCTACCGTAGCCTGCAAAGCCCGTGCTTTTCTATTTCTACTTTACAGTAGTTTTCTGAACTTATTCTCTGCCGGTCTCACAGCAATGTGCATTCATTCGCGTAAATGGCTAGACAGCTTAGCCTAGACAAACGTATTTTAAATGTGTATGCGTGAGAAATTATTTCAAAGCTTCCCTGATTGCTTCCAATTTGCGATGTTCTGCACAAATATGCATTTGGTAGCTTAGTGTAAACAAGCAACACAAGCGGAAAAGTGCAGTTTTAAATAATAACTTAACGAAATGACGCCTTTGTTGAATGTTCGTTAACAAAACCACTCCGAAAACTATCACAAGAAAAGAGCAGCGAAATCAGAAACGTTTCAGTTACCGAACTGACGGTTTTTTATTTTTAATATTGTTTAACGACTGTTTTTACTACTGAGGCACCACAGGCGGTGAACCTAATCATGCAGGAGATGAAATGATATATTGGGAAAGGAAAGAAACATTCCAGGCCTAAGTTTAGGGTACCTCCCCGGTATTTGCCATTTATGAGGACTGAGGAAAACCTGGAGAAAAAAAAAAAAAAAAAAAAAAAAACAGGCCCAGGCCCCCCACAACCTCGGCTACCCATGGCGGTACCGAACTGACGAGAGCAATAATATATGACCCTATTAAAATAATACTTTTCTTTAGGCCACTTTCAAAAGATATTTTTGAGATTACAGGCATAAAAATTAGAAATGTCCATTGCAATAGCTATGCTTTTTCAAAATCCCTTAGGAAAAGAATTCATTTTGTCCATTGTGCACATATTATTATAAACAATTTAATACTTTACAACATTTAATGTACCAGTCTAAAAACTATAAAGCACAGTAAAGAAAAAGGTTGCCTATTTGTAGGTAACTGAATTAAGTAACTTTTTAATTATATCTGATGCAAAATTAAAAAAAAAAGATTGCATTTGCGACACACATTTACAGATATTAATTTTTCAAAAGAATCCATTACTTAATATTGCATTTCTAAACAAATTCAGATTATTTTAAGATAATGAAAAATAAACACAAACATTTTCACATCTTTAGGTTGAGTAGCGTGTGGGGGGGGGGGGTCATCACGAGAGTAAAACTTGAGTGTGCAGAAAACGGTAAAAAACATAAATGGTGCATTTTGTAATACACTTTTATTTTCTTATTGATACTGTTGGAGGTCTTCTGCTCCATAATTATGTTTTTCTTCGTCCTCTTTGCTCCTACCTACTCTTTTTCTTCTCTCTTTTTTTATTATTTTCAAGTCTGCCTGTCGAATCCCTTGCCTCATCAGTTTTGGAAACTAGGCCAGCTTACCCAATCACATATCCACAGACTCGTTTACATTTTGCTCTTTTATGGTTTTCCCATGTAAATACTTTTTCTGGAGTTTTGGGTTGCAGCAATGGGTCAGTTGTTTTCAAGTCACGCAAATCTTCAGGTTAGCAAACATGAAAAGACACTAGATAGTCAAAGGATCCAAAATAAACCAAAATTCAAGCCTTTTAGAACTAGGTATGACTGTCAAACAGTCACTTAAATATTACGTGGTTTAAATTTTAAACCCCCCCCCCAAAAAGGTTAAAAGATTGTTTAAAACAAAAATGCAATATTCACTAAAATATTATTAACAAACAAAACAAAAACATACAGAAAACAAATTTCCCTTCCTAATGTTAATGTCCTTTTAATCGTGTGAACCAGAGCGTGTTTTTCCGATAAAATTGTTGTTTAGCCTAAGGTTAGGGTTGCCAGATTGCTTATTTTTCACGGGGATTTTTGTTTCATTCTGTTCCTCCATTTTAATTTATCCTAGCCATTAATATATTTAGGCTTTTTTTAAACCCATGTAAGCATTTTCCTGAACATCGAGATCATATGTTTGAAACATTTGTAAATGATGATTTGTTTTGTCATATTATGTCTGGTTATAACGCTTAAGGACGTGGACTACTAACACTGAGGTGAAAACAAAACGTATCTGTTAGCGTTAGGAATTTCTGGTTCCGGAATGAGTTAGTTTTTGAGTCGTTTGTACGCGAAACCACTATCTCCTATTTTATCCACATTAATCGTACGATTTTATACCAGTGGTGTAAAATGTTGGTAAAAAATTAGTCCCATAATGAACGGGAGTTCAAGTGATAAACAAAAGAAAACAAACTCCAAAGAAAAAAATTAATATCACAACATAATCAAGTATATCGTAACGTTTGAGAAAGTTTATTTTATGAAAAAAAATGTGTAAAAGAATATTTAATTTCAGTTTGAGTAAACAAAGTGCTAAAAGATTTGTTTCGTTATTTCTATGACCAATGACTAACATTTTTCATATTTTTTCTTGCATATAAAACAAGTTTTACTGTCTCTACCTATATTAAAATGTCTTTTTAATTAGATATGCCATCAATATATATAAAAACCTCAAGTGGCATATTCTTTTTGTTTTCCTCCAAAAATCTGGTAGCTCTATCAAGAATGGAGGACAATTCTAATATCTTCTCTAAAGTAAGACTGTACATGCACGTTTTAGGTAGCGGAGTGAAGCAGACAAAATTTATAACTAAAATCGTATACTTATATGTGATTCTAAATTGCTCGCCTAAGTTGAACCTAACCATCCAATTGCAATAATCGACAATCTATTGAGACGCCATTCCGAATTCGCAATTATCCTAGAGTTCGTTCCTCACAGTTACACAACGTTCCACCATGTATAAATGTCTTCTATCGTATTTAAGCACTCTATAGCGACGACTTGTGAAAGAACGTGGAAATAGTAGCAAACAATGGTTTACTATTTCAAAATTACAACAACGATCTGCGATTTTGCACTACAGTGTAACAAGCAAATACAGACAGGTTATGTAGTATTCCAAAAAGTGGGGTTTAAGTTTGTTCAATATTATGTTCCAGTTATTAAAAAGTAAAAGTAAAATATAATATTCTTGTTATATATCATACTTGTTAAACTCAATTAGGTTTATGATTTTCTGAACGTTTTCAAAAAAGTTCTACAGGAATAAAATCGTATAAATATGTATTAACAGTATTATGCAAACTATGTTCCACAAAAAAAAAAAAAAAAAAAAAAAAATGAAACAAGCTATTCAAATTATTAGAATAGTAATTAAAATAACCTTTTTTTCAATTTCAAATATTATGAATTTCTAAGTTAGTGAAATTCTGAAACGTATTAATAAAAATGCATAGTACCATCCTGTGATATATTTCAAATTCTACACTAAAATGTAAGAAGGATACAATTTAGTTTATCCTGAATTATAGAAGGTGTATTTACCACAAAATAAGAAAATAAAAATATAATTGTAATATTAGTGGGGAAAAATATTCATAAATTAAATGCTGACAGAGGAAAAAAATATTGGCTTAAAGTGACAAAAAAAAGAATATATAGTTTTCATCTGTGTAATTCGGTTTTTGCTTGTATATTTCAGAAAGATGCCTGTAAATTCGTCAGTTTAATAATGCATAAGACATTCAGTTACGCTTTCTGCATATGGTACATTTATTTCCAAACCCCTTATAAAAAACCATTCATGTTTTTCATGTTGCTTCATCTTTTGCGCCAGGAGTGGATAAAAGCCAAAGTGCTGATTTTTATTCGTGAACTTCTGTAAGTTAACTCACGCGTGGCATTTCAACATTTCCAGATCATCTGATCAGACTTTGTTGACTAGCCAAGCAAGGTAACCGGGAGATCGCAATCAAATACGGAAGAAATTGATATGCTTGGATAAATCCTGTACCGAAAAGAGTTTCATAAATCTTAAATCTGTAATTTGCAAGTCAGTCAGGTCAGCGGGGTGGAAATGGACAAATGTTACGACTTTCAGCTTTTTTTTCTTT
Source organism: Metallyticus violacea (assembly GCA_030762175.1). Lineage (NCBI taxonomy): Eukaryota > Metazoa > Arthropoda > Insecta > Mantodea > Metallyticidae > Metallyticus > Metallyticus violacea. Next base: position 43,205,272 of record CM060842.1, read on the forward strand.
TCTTTCCCTTGCTCTTCATCCCCCTTGCCCATGCAAGTGCTAAGCTCAAAATTACTACATGGAACTGCTTTTAACACCAAAATTTTGGGTCAAGAAGTTGTATAGCTTAAACGCATGTTCGGGATTGTTGCTTGTGCTTGAATGTTTTAATGATTGTTGTTGAATTTTACTAAAGACAATTTCTTATAGATTTGATACAGTTAAACATAGGTTCACAGAATATTGCTCTATAGTCTGAATCAATTATATTTCGACCGAAAACGCAAATTCTCGGCTAACGTCCCGGGGCTAAGTTTAGGATACCCCCAAGGCATTTGATATTTTTGAGGACTGAGGAAAAAATCTTAGGGAGAATGGCCCTGGCGGGAAACGAGCTCCAGACTGCCCACTCACAAGTGTATGACTTAACGACCTAGGCCACGCGTGGCGATCAGCTTCATATAATGGAAAATATATATTTTGAATGCACAAGAAAATGTCAACTTCATCTGAAGTAAATATACTTTTAAAGATTCTCTGGGTATGGTAGCTCAGATGGTAAGAGCTTCAGCACAGCAAGCCGAAGATCTGTAGTTCGATTACCGCCTGTAAACTCATTCCTATTGTACTCTTAAAATTAAATTAAATTGACTTAAATTTTCAATAAATTTCTTTTTCATTACAAGTAAAGATTTAAAAATATATAAGTTAACATGTGCAAAAAGTTTAGGTTATTATCTCTTCAACATCTTTGGTTATTAGCATCCCATCCAATTGGGTGTGAAACAACTTATAAATTTTTCTCATAGGCCCTTCTTTCAGGCTTGAATTTCTTTTACGTTCCGTAAATCTACGGCACCGGATCAATGGATTTACAACCCTTCCGAAGGAAGCCATAACTAGGACTTATTCATCGACCTTGGCTCTAAGGGCAAGTATAGCTACCACTAGACCATCAGAATCAACATCATGTCCAAAAAGTCTAAACACTCATATCAGTTGCACCATTCCAAAACTGGCATACTTTAAAAGTATTAATGCCATCTAGTTCCACGCTTTCTCCCCTATAAGAAGCTGTAATGTTTGTACATTTGAACGCCCTAATTCTATGTCAAATTACGCAAGTAAAAATGGCCACTGCAACAACTGTCCAAACCCACAACCTCTGCTTCTCTGGAATGTGCAGTAATGGGGGGTTGATGAAGATGAACCTATCGATAATGTTTTGCTGTTGAAGGCGATTTTTGTTATGCAAACATAAGTAAATAAATATAAATTATGCTAAACACAAATTTAAAAAATGTAAGCGAAGCTATATATTACTTAATTACTTAATATTTGCCTACATTATTGATGTGTGCATTTAATAAATATGTCTAAAAATTTGATTATAAAATTCAATTTCGAAAAATAATTTGCAATAAAATTATCTAAATCCATAATACACTTTTTAAAGCTCACCAAATTCTCGCTCCCGTTATAAAACCCATCGATTACATTTTTGTTGTTTTTTTCCCTCGTTTTGTATTAAATAATTATTTGAATTGCTTACGAAAATGCAATTTTATGCCTACCTTAAAAGTATTAAAACTTTAACTGAGGAGTTCATATTTAAGCACAACAGCTATTTTGCTCTTCCGGCGGAAAAAAAATGTATGCTTTGCGAGTTGACGAGTTTTTTAATTGCCTAATTCATATTGGATCATACAATCCTGAACTTAATTTATCTAATAAAATTCTAAAAATTTGAGCAAAAGAACAAAAAGAGCAAAATGCGCCTTTAGTCTATCACATTTTTCAATACAATACTTTTGTTTTCATTATAGCCCGTTCATTATTGTTACAGCTCATCAACAAATGTTTTCGAAAATGTGAATATGGTTCTTATTTATACAATGCAGGAGAAACTAAAAAGTTGACAAATATAACATAAGAACTATCCAGAGCGAAAACAGAAGTCTATAATTACGTTTATCAGGCTTGAAGCTTCATCTGATAAGAAAGCATCAAATAACAAACAACGACGGTGATAATTTAGTAACAATGTTGGCGTACATTGCACAAATTCCACATGTGTAAGTAAAGGATTCTGCAAAATAATCAAATGTATCTAAAAGTATAGTAGATTGAATTTGTCCACAGAATACACTGCATTTAGTGTAGGGCCTTGAGGCACTTCACCTGCATCTGAAGTAATGGATCTAAAGTTTCGTGGTCTGGTGAGGGATGATTTCATAATCATGACGTGAAACGTTATAACTCATATTATTGGACTGCAGAAAACGTACATTATATACGAGAAAAGTCAATCATCGATAAGTATGGCATTTTAGGTGACATATTAGCCAATACTTTTGCAGTATTCTCAGAACTCTCTGTTTGTCTCTTATCGTTTCAAGATTGACTGCAAATGTTATTGCAGCAGGATGGGGCGTAAGCTCATAGTGCAAAAATTATTTGGAATATCTGGACATGAACTACCCTGAAGTTCATTATGTAATGAAAGGAAAAATAAGATGGGCAACAAGCCTTGCAAATATCACACTCGTAGTATTATAGTTGCACTTAAAAGTATTAAGTATATGAGAACAGTTTAAATATTCTGGGTGCTGCATAATGCCACAGGAGTGTGTATAAAAATAAAAAGGTTAACATTGGTAGCCGAACAGAAAATGAATTTTATTATGTGCATTAAAAGTAACCTTAATAAATATATCCTAGTTGAAAGAGCTAAAATAATATTTCAATTGGATCAGTTTTTATAAAAAGCATACGAAAATATGAAACGTCATTTTTATGTAAAATTTAATTTAACTGCTTTTAATTTCACATAGTTTGCTGTTATTTTGTGGAAAGTTTCTCGTGAAATATTCTAAAATGCAAGTATTAAGACTGAGTTTATGCTCTCTCAGACACACTAAAGTTAATTATAACCCATTTACTTAGATACTTCTGAGGCAAAATTTATTTCACAGCAACAAATGTAAGGTTAGAGTTTGATATGCAAACAAAAAACTTCTATCTCTAACCTAAAAGAAAAAACTGCACAATGTATGCATTCCAAGAATTACATTGATGACTGCAGACTCGCGTTCCGGGTATTGCCTTGCCACCGCCATGTGATCGCAAAGTTGAACTCGATTCCTGGATATGTTTGTAGCGGTGCGCGCCATTTGGGAACCTGTTCCAACCTACTGACCCCCAACTACTGACAATAGAAGACAAAAGAAACTCGCAAGGGACGTTGCCCTCTGTTGACATGGTTCGTCGCACGAGATATGATTCATTTATAAACTAGCAGCCCTCACCACTAGCAACCTCTTGATGCGAAAAGAATGCAATGTTTGAAAGGTGAAAAAAGGCCTCAATTTTCCATTTTCAAGGAAAAAGTAGGTAATCTATAGCCTTAGTTCATCGAGTATTAATGCTTATTAGGTTCTAAAATAAGATAAAATAATACTAATGGCCTATTGCCTGATGAAATTATTTATGCCTTTTTAATGAATAAAAACGAATAAAGAAACAAAAATTATATACATAAAAAACAAGATTTGAGGGACTAACTTCGTGGTCTATTGGTAGCATTTGTGATTTCTAATTGGGAGCTCCTGAATTCCAATTCCCATCAGATGAAGTTGTTTGGGTAAGATTTCTTTTTGGATTTTTTTCCTCATCTTAAAAAGGTAAACGCCAGATATCCTAAAGGCTCGGAGTTCATTTGAGCCATCATTTATTCATTTCATTTCATTCACCCCTACAGTATTTAGTCTACAGCAATATACGTCATGAGAAAGCCAATACAGTGAAAGCGATCAATAAATAAAACATTAAAAAAAAAAAATGAGTTGAAAGTTATGGCACAAGTGAAAGGCGCTAATTTCAGTATTATATTACACGAGATGTAAAAACGTTTTATATAAATCTAGCATTATAAATTGCTAAGAAACTGCAAATTATAATAAACGTTCTAATGTACCGTGTTATAGGTTATGACCATAGCTAGGATTTATGTATGAACAGCTTATTTAAGAAAGAAACTGAGTAGCTTTTGTATAATTTCGAGGAAAACACAAAAAACATAATACACATTTAAATGGTTAGTTTATCCTTACACGTGAATGAATGCCCTAGTCTATAAAGTCTAAAATCTTAAGCCTTTACAATGTTTGAAAACTGTAGATTTTTTGCCCAAAAAAATTAAATTAAATTATTCCAAAGTGTGACATTTAATTGCCACATTTATTTCGCTACCTTTTTAGCAAAAAACAAAGTAAAACAGTTTAACTTGTCCATCGAAATGTAAGCGAAACAGAATTTGCAATTGTAATACATAACTTTCCATGACGCCTGCAAAAACAACAGACTATTTTGTAGCTAAAACAAGCACGAAAATTTGTTCGATACTTTAAGCTATTCACATGCAGGCAATTGAACTGTTTGATCATAAAAGGTTTACACTCAAGTGGCATGCATTTGACAGCTTTCTTCATGTTCTTTACTTTCGTTTTCTTGATAGATACACTTGCAACTCGGGCATACACGCAGTATATTTGACGTTCCCTTAAACAGTAGATAAGTATTTCTGTTATACAAGTCATCCATTACTCATGCATTTGGAGAGAAGAGACAATGGCACGTTTTCCTTCAGACGTGCATTCAAAACAATGTTATGTGGAGGTGAAATGTATTCTCTCTTTGTATGGACGTTAAGCTGTCTCCAATGAAACCACAGCTGGTCACCATCATAGCCAACCAACATTTTTTTAACCCCAGTTTCACCCAAGTCTATTGTATTTAGAAAAGTATTATGTTAATTATCAATTCATAGAGTGTTTATTATAAATGCTCTTTCACAGAGAAGTAACGAAAGTTCGTCCTCCCAATAAAAATTTCTTTTACTCAAAACCCCCCGCATGTTTACGCCAGTATCACTCGGTGGAAGATACGACTCTTCTCTGAACAATTGCCACAGAAAATGAAGTTCGGTCACAGAGCTAGGAACATAACTGTTATAACTATATTCACATTTTATATAACATATTATTAACAACAATAATGCCATTATCTTAACTGCATAGCCACGGGGTGCCGAGATAGTTAAAAGTGCTGACTTAAGAGCGGGAGGTATGGGGTTCTATTCCCACTAGGACCGTCCTCCCCGACTGACGTTTTCTTTCAGATTGCCCTCAGTTCTCAAAAGCGGCAAATGCTGGGAGGTACCCTAAAACTTAGGCCTTAAAAATAAAAATACTTTCCCAATTTATCATTTCATCATGTATTACACTATTGATAAACAATTTAATTGCAGGGTAATCTAATTCGTTTGTATTGTTTTATTCTCTCTCCATAACCTATATATTCTAAGCCCGTGAACTTTCCTTTCGTATTTGCATTCCTTTCCTTCACATTTTGGAAAGGAGTTATCAACAGACTGTGCTATAATTGCAACGATCACAAAATAATAATAATAATAATAATAATAATAATAATAAACAGTGCCGTTGCACAACAATGATCTATTAGCACTATGAGGACAACATATAGTGCAGAAAAGTGCCTAAGTCATTGATACAGGGCCTTTCTGAATATATGAAAAGCAAACCTCTTCTCCTTTTGAATGAAAAAGCATAACCCCTCCCAAAAAGGTCAATCGGGTCCCTTTCTATTCACCTAATAAATATATACATACATATAAAATAAAAATTACCAATATGTGGAACAAAACCTGGACTAAATTATTTATAAAAATGTCACACAATTAAAAATTACAGTTAAATATATTACTTCACAATAGAACAAGAATATAACATTCTTGATATTGGTGTTAAAACACTTAAGACATGTTTGTGTTAATACAAGTTGATTCAATTTATTCTTTCTATGACAATTGTCAATTTATGAAACTATTTTTTAAATATTCATGTGTGGAATTGCGTTGACTCTTAAAAAGTGCGTTGTACTCAATAGAAATCCGCTCAAAATCACAAGAAGTATTAAATAAGAGCCACTCTAAACATATCTTGCGCAGCAAAATTCAGATCCAGTTTCACATTTTGATGTTGCACAGCTCACTATAGCCTGGATTCGTGGTTAGCAATGTGATCAAATACACTTTCACCCCAACTGCGACTTTTCTGCTGCAACAATTCAGACATTCTGTCACCTTCCTTAAAATGTTAAGACTTTCGGATTGACGGATAGACAGATAAAGGGATGTGTTTTGCTTTTGGAGAGCGTTTAGGCACATGTGATGGTTGTGTACTACACAATATTTACACTTGAATAGAAAAAAAAAAATGAACAAGCACTATCAGGGTTTAAACATTAAACATATTTTTAATTTGAAAAATAATTAAAATGTTGAATTATGTAAAGATATAAGAGTAATATATAAACATTTGAGAAATGGACAAAATGGGGAAAAGGTGTTTTAAATCACTCCAGATTGTAATTTATTATATATAATAAATTATATATAATACATTACAAGAATAGCAAATATGTGCATGCTTTGAAAAACTTATCCTTCCTTATTCGTAAATAGTGCTGTGCTCCATAAAGATCAAAGCCCCCCTAACAAACAGGGAGAGTTCGTTTCTTCCCAACGTGGTGAGCTATTCGTATGTTACTCCGTCTGATTTGTTCTTTGACTACACTATTTCTCACTGCACTGTTTATTCACTACACGCACATGTTGCCTCTCGAGAGATTTCCATTTTTCTCTTCCTCTTCTTTTGCTACTCTTTTTCGGTCAAGAGTAACAAAAGAAATATATTTAAATATAAATTCTAGCCCTGACTATGACGTGCCAGGTTTGAAATAATGATCTTGTAGCAATCTTTTATAAGACAGTTTTTTTATTTATTAAGTCGGTCATGGTGTAGTGGTAACCATACTTGCCTCCTAAACCCAAGATCGCGGGTTCGAACCCGGCCAGGATCGATGGGTCGTGTCGTATATTTTCGGCACGATAAAGAACCTAATGCCTGAAAAAAAGAGACCTCAGAGGAAAATATGTCCGCCGTTTCACACCCTGATTTGAAAGGGACGCTGATGACCTGAGATGCTAAAGAGCGTCCGTAAATAAAACAAACTACAAAAAGTCATATAGCAAGCCCAGACAGTTGAAGCTTTACTGATTCCTCCAAAATCAAAAGATTCGAGCAGGGTAGCTCACGCGATAACGCTCTGCTCTCATATTCGGGAGGTCTTGGGTTCAAATCTTGACCTTAGGTTGTAGCTTCTCCCGGTCGCTTAAGCGAATGCTATGATGGATCTTTGCTTTCTAATGTTTTAAAATTCCCCCAATTCACCACTATCCACTGGTTCTGTCATAGGGTTAAAAGTGTCAACCAGTTTTAAGTCCCAGAAGTGGCGGGCGTGACGGCATCAACCGTTGGGGCCCGAGGGGGTCCCCAAACAAAACTCGCCTACGGCCAAGAGAGGAAATTTTTTCAGAGCGAAAATCCACCGCCACGCCGCATTGCACCAGCCGATCTCCTGTAACACGTTCAACCTTGTAACCAAAACTATAAACTGATGAAATGGGAGGGCGGAAAATTCGTGGAAAACAATATCCAACCCAGCTCGCCTAAGTAACCAGGAGAAACTACGAAAAAAGCCAAAAGAATCGCCAGTGCCAAGGAAGTTGAGTTAAGCGAGCCCCGCTTCCTTCTCTTTGTAGCATATATTAAATAAACAATATTAAATCTCGACGATATACATTTGACACCGCCCGAGCCTTGTTAATCACCTATCGACGGAGGCGGGTCAATCTTCTTAGCTGTGAGATTTTCTGATGGACCCGCATTCTAGACCGGTTGAGATTCCAGAATGTGTTCAATGTAATTTGGGGTTTTATAGCCGAGAGTATCACACAGACAAGATGCGGGCACTTAAAACGTCCATTTGCGCTGGGATCGTCGACAAAAATCCTTGCATAGATTTGATCACTTTGCCCATCGAATTTTGCTTTACCCAAAAAAGATTTTCTTGTCAGAAAAGGGAATCCTACGGTAAGCCATGAAATAAATTGCATTAAATTTTCTGCTTTGCGATGAGCATATGCAACACAACCCGCCATAAAGTTTGAGGTTTAAGATCCTTCCGGAGTGCCTTGCCACTGAAACCTTCGTCTATACGAGCTTCTCTTCACGGTGTTGGGGTGGCTTTATCCACATTCCACAATGCAGCAGTTTGAGAAGGCCTCAGTTTGCGTTTTGGCAGAGTGAAATCATCTTCATCCTTATCGATGTTCGCATATTTCTGGAAATTAATGTTTCGATCTGTTAATTTTGCAGCAGAAGACTTACATTTTCCTCCCAGATAGAGTTTAAAGCATTAATCATTACCATAATGCGGAAGTTAGGCAAAGTGTCTTTTCTACTTGAGTTGATATATTTAAGAGTTTATAGAAATAAAACGTTTCCATATATTTGGGTTCGGTAGGGCCTGTTTTTATTTTGCCTCTTTTTGCTTCATTTTGGCTTTTGTTGCTTAATTTAAGATTTCAAACCGTTTTTTTTTTAATTTTTTTTATTGGATGTTATGCATCTTAAGCGACTATTTACGTATTTTGAAAACCACATGAGGAATTTCAATATATCGAAGTGAAAAAGGCTATACAAACTAAATATCCTTTTCGCCTCACAAAAATATCTATTGAGAACCTTGTTATACACATTTTTTTTAAGCCAATGGTGACCGAGGTCGTTAAGGTTCGGACTCGTGAGCGGGAGGTCTGGGGCTCGAATCCCACCAGGACCGTCCTTCCTGACGGGCTTTTTCCAGGTTTTCCTCAGTCCTCATAACTGGCAAATGCCGGGGAGGTACCCTAAATACGCTTCCTTCCTTAAAAAATATCCTTTCCCAATATATCATTTCATCTCATGTATCATCAGTGTCCACCGCCTGTGGTGCCTCAGTAGTAAAAACGGACGTTAAACACTAGTCAAAAAAAAAATGTTTCTTTCAAGCAGTTAAATACCTTTTCCGCAACCCATTAACTTCAGTGTTACCTCGGGCATTTGAATATCAGGAAATATAGAGAATGAGGGAAGTACTGTAGTTTTGAATAGTCCTAGTTTGAAAAATCATGCGAGACGATTTTAGGAAATAGGGGTAACTTCTCAGCTACATAAATGTAACAAACAATTGCAAGCGAGAAAGATGAGAGGTACACTGTGTAATAAACCGTCCTTACAAGGTGTTCAGTACGGAAGTAAAGAGATACTCACCTAATTCCCCTATAAACGCATAAACGGAAAATGAACTGGATCAGAAATCACTGCGCGTCTTTTGCTCATTCGCCAGGACTATTCAAAACTATTTTACTTTGTGTTATCAACATTTTCATGATCTGAAAGGTGAATGTTCTGTTGTAACTGGTATGAATCCTCCCGAAATAGCTTGTTTTAAATATGCTCCAATCACTTCATTATAAAAAATATTCTCTCTGTAAAGCGGCTGACTATTACATTTGATACTTTAAAAAAATAGTTTGTTGTTGCTTGTAATCAAGAAAATTAAGATTAAGTGCTTTTACTGTATGATGAAGAAATTATTAAGTATCTTAAATACCTATTTTCATTAATAATGAATGATAGTACTCCTTGTTTTCATGTTTTATAAATGTCTGTTTTAATTATGTTACTCCCTATTTTCAATACTTTAAGTGCCTTTTTGCATGCCTATTTTAACTCAAATAAATGCCTGAACTTCAGGGCTCTGATCATTCCTATCGCAAAATCCACAGCAAAGTTAAAGTATTAAGTAATCGAATATACATTTAAAAAAAAATAGTTCCCCTAAATTATAAACAAAATACGAATAACCATATATGTTTTTGCCTAACTACCAGGGGAATGAATTGCTTTTTGCCTAATGATATGGGATAATCTCTAAAAAGAGGCACACGATAATATCTCGTAAATTATTTGGCCTATTGTCACAGAAAATATTTCATTGACATTCTAATCTCATTTAGTTTTATTTTCTTGAAGTCAACAGGATCATTCCAGTTGAAATGTTGCAACTTTGCGCTAGAAATAGCGTTTGAATAATTATTTGAATCTTTGTGTGAGTTACACTTAATTTCGATGACAACAGCGCATGAGTATTTTTCGTTTTGGAAATATTCGCATTAGTAGCTATAGGTGATCCAACATTTAATTAGATGAAATGACGATAAACAAACATATTATATTTGTTCACATAACTTATATAATAGATACTAGATAATAATGCTTTTTGCTTAAGAATTATGACCCAGTAATTTCCTCACATAATTAGGATAATATACAGAAAGAACTGTATAAACTATATAACACATCTGCCCAATATATAATGAAAATACTGGCCGAAAAAAGTAAAGTCGGCTGTTCAAAGCAAGAAATGTAGTTCGATGTAAAAAAAATTACGTTATTAAATTTTTATTTCTCGGGAAAAAGTCAAATTTAGAAACAAAACACCCCAATAATTTAGCATTAGTTTATGAGCAGGAATAGTTGGTGATACACTGTAAATGTTTGCCTGGGCATTTAATACACTACTGTGACTTTTGTCCGAATATTTAAACGAGCCACTAGAAGAAATTCCGCTTATTGCGCTCGCTATATGCGGTATATGCTAGATGGTGCATCACCACATTTTAGTATTGTTGCCAGAAACATTTTTGTATCGTTGCCACACTTCCATAACAAATTCATCGATAATGGAGGCTGCTCTGGTTGTTTTCCTCAATCCACTGGATTTCTACTTAGAGGACATTTGATGACATAATGATGATATTGGAATACTCTGCCAAAGTACTGAAGAAAGATGTCAACAGATAAGGTTAACGCTGGAATGCTTGAGAGAGTACAACTATCAATGATGATACGTTTGACAGTTTGTGATCATTTACAAAAGTAAATAAAATAAATTATAATCTTATACAAATATTTTTATTTTCAGCTTGTATATTCACGCTCCAAAAGTTTCTCACCAATAAATTAAACTTGTATATGAGCCGTTTGGTTAGCAGCGGTAAAATTTGTCTACAAGCATATATGAAACACTCCTCTACTTACCTGTTTCAATTACTTCGTCGAAAACATATGTGTTTTGTACAGAGAACTGATTACTCCAAATGCAACCCTTTGCCGCAAAATTTACACAGAGGAATTGCTTATTTGCCCTGACGCATCCGGTTTCATTCTATAGGCTTAAATGGCCGCTGTGTGTTTGAAACGAATAAGGGAACCATGGCTGACTCGGTTCTGCTAACGAGGACGAGCGACCCTGAAGTTTAACATGCCAGCCAAACTACGTGGGGAATTGTTTTACTAGAATTACAATAGGTCCGTCTTCCTCAATGTCGGAACGGAAACGATCCAAGCTTTGAGTGTCTTACCCAAAAAAGCGTAAATCCTCATTTGTTTCCATTAATATCTATGGTGAAAAGTTGTTTGTTTTCCTTTTAATATATTACTTTGTCAGTGTCTATAAAATAATATTCCATAAAGCTCAAAAGTTAGTTGAAGCATTAATGGCAAAAGGGTCTATTAGTTCTAATGCTGTGGGCAGGGAACCTTACTCACGTCTATCAGAGCTGATACCAATTCTGTTGCTATCTCTTAAAACGTAAAAATAATTTATTTATGAACAGTGAAAACAAAGGTTAATATACTTATACAAAAAATTATTATTTGAGACATTAAACAGGTGGTTTTCCTAATGTAATAATGGCATTGTGTTACTGCACACAAATGCCTAGTAATATCATCTCTAAATAACACTATCCTACAGTATCTTAACAGAATATCGTCACAAATGCAACATTTAAATATTTATAAAGATATAACTTATGACAAAGTTATGACTCACAAACTTTTGGAAGAATATGAAAAATAGAAATTGAACATTTTCTTACTAAAACAAAGTACCAGTATCGAAACTGGCTTTAGTATAGGGTCGGCAGAAATGTGGAAATAAATGGAAAATCTAATTTATGTTAAATATGCTACCAAAATGGCTGTGTAATGTTATAAAATTCTTACACGTTCAAAAGTATTGTATTGTGACTATCAGAAATGTAAGTGATAATTTCATTAAAATACAAGCATTTATATAAAAACTCACGTTCCATAATTTTTCACCTTATTTTTTTTTTTTTCCTTGCAAACAGAGGCAAATCCTCCGGTCTTTTACTGTGCATATACATCAATCACTTTTGAAATGAAATTGTGACATTTCATTGAATTTGTACCGCCACTTTCTCTATAGTTCTTGCAAGATACGATAACTTCCGCAACAACTGGCATTATGTAGAAACGGAAAAAAAGGGGGTTATAGATGAAGTTACCACCTATCATATGAACAGCAGTCCCGTGTAAACATAAATACAATTGAGTTTATGAATGAGCTTTAAAATCAATTAGTCATTACAAATGGTGTTTACTGCTAAAATAAAACATATTAACGTCATTCTGTTGCCACAATACTACTAAAATAGCGAAATACTATATTTTAAAATGATATCGTCTGCATCCTAGTCCTTCAGTTTGAGTGCCAGAAGAGGACAGAATAAGCATATGAGCTACGACCTTAGCTAATCTACACTCCATGAGTGGCATTTATTTATTAATAACCGATAGCAGGCTGGTCTAATTAGATTTTTGTGAACTATTTAGAAAGTAGGCGTTTGTATAATGGCCAACAAACAGATGCATCTGTTGACATCGCATCTCATCTTTCATTAAACATAGAGTAGGAGCTCTGGAAAGACAGTATTAGGATTCAGTCGTTTAGGAGATATACAGGACTACTATAAATGATTAATTTGCTTTCAAAACGCTATATTTTCCACATTTATTACACGTACAAGTATGATTGATTGATATATGAGAAGAACCGTAAACTTACCAAGTTTGCATTGTGTGGTGCGCCAGTTCAGTGCCTGGCGACAAAGCAAGAAAAGAGTTTTTATGTGTTGGAATATGTGTGATGTTCTTCTATTATATTAGCATGCAACGCTCATTCAAAAGAAAGTAATGAACCGCCATGTAAACAAAGCATTTTGCGGTGGCTATTTAAGGACAGTGGTTGTCTGTGTAAAACGGAAAAGCACCTGTCGACCAAAAGTGCCAGATGAAAGAGTTGAGCGAATGAGGGAAAGGTTCGTGTAGCCCACACGAACTACTACTGTAGGAAACTGTATGGACAGTAACATTTCAACCCATTTCAACCCTACCGTCTGCAGCTCCTGCAAAGCCGGAGTCTGGAATTTTGCGTCACAATGCAGGAGGATGAAGATTTCGCCGCCAAGTTGATATTCAGCGATGAAGCAACATTCCATTTATCGGGGAAGGTTAACCGTCACAATGTGCGAGACTGTGGGGTACTGTCGTACTATTGCAGCACATGAAAGAGATTTACTAAAGGTGAATGTTTCTGTGCAATGTAACAGATAAACCTGTAAGAGCCGTTTTTCTTCTGTGAGAACATTGTGATCGTATATCTTACCTGGACATGTTGCAGCTATCGTTATTTCCACAACTGGCAGCTGATTCCGGGGATTTTGTCTTCCAATAAGATGAGGCACCCCGTCATTGGAACATCAACGTTCGTCGCTATCTAAACGATGAACTTCAGCAGCGCTGTATTGGGCGTTTTGGTGAGGATAACGTAGCTCTATTCCCTTGGCCCTCCAGATTTCGGATCTAATGACTTTTTCCTTTGAGGGTACATTAAGGACCTTTTTTACATACCCCACTTCCAAAAACACTAATACAGCTCAGGGAACGCACCGATGTTGCAGTGATGACCATTGACAGGGTGCTGTTACAAAATGTGTGGAATGGGCTCGACCGCCTGGACGGTTTGTTTGACCCAAGAGGCACACATAGAACATTTGTAGACTGTGAAGAAAACTGGGTGAGTTTTTGGTTCTTTTCATATATCAATCATATTTATATGTGCAATACTTTGAAAAATATAACGTTTTGAAAACGAGTGGATCATTTATAGTAGCCCTGTGTTTTCTAAGCTTGTTAACTATATAATTAGAATTGAAAGAGTGCACAAAGAACCACGGTGGCTCAAGTTCTAAGATATATCTACACACTCCAACATCAGTCTAAATCTACGGCCGTTGAGATCAAACCCGGGTGATAAAAGGCGATCAGCCTAACCCCTCGACCAAGGTTTCGAATTGTCATACAGCAAAACAATGGCCCAAGACAAGTTTCTCATCGTCATTTTTGAGGTTTTGCTGAGCCATAACAGCAACGTCAGAACACGTGTACAACAAACGTTTTTAACTGTAAAGATATATAAATTTCCCCAACTCAAAATAATAAAAACTGGATTTAAGTCCTTTTCGTTATTCAGCTGTTAAATATGCCTTCCTTTGTGCAAGTTAAGAGACTTTTTTCAATTTTTGAAAGAAACAACTGCAATCCTTTGGCTCAGTCTTAAAGTAGCTATTGTTCACAAAGTTCTCTTTGATTTAAAAAAATAATTAATTAGCAGTATTTGTTACGTTTCTTAAATGTGTTTGTTTCATATTAACTCCCACTCTGTTTTCTCTGTCCTTTTCAACCCATAAGTTTCTTTTAACAAGGGAACGTTTTCGAGTTTGTTTAATGTTTCCACCAGCTTCCTCACAGAAAGTTCCAAACCCTTGGTCGCAATTTCCTTTGAGTTATCTCAATTCTCTCTCTCCCTTATATTTCGCTACAGACTACCCCTAAGTGGCAATTCTTCATCCCTACGGCTGAATTTTACGCATATACTGAGGATTGGTGCAGAGAAACCCGCTTTCATTATGAACTCGGTTTTCTACTCTCTCACAGCACAAGGGCGATGGTGGGTATGCGGAAGAGGAGAAAACAAAGAAGCGGATTTGCTAAATCTCTGAAAATCAAAATACCATGCTCAGTAACGTATCATGTGCTTGAGCCAGTTTATATGTAATGTCGCGCATTATCACTGCTTCGTTTAAAGTAGAGATGTTCAGCCGAAGTTTGCTGCAAAACCTGCTAGAGAGGGAATACGGCAGTATACAGTGGTAAAAAATAGAGAAAATTGCTAATAAAATTAACAATGTTAACACCAGTTTTAACCAACGGAGCACCACAGGCGGCGAACACTGGTGATACATGAGATGAAATATAAATAAGCTACAGTGTCTATCCTTACTGAGAAAACCTGGGAAATGCTCAGTCCGGCCGGGTATGAGGCTCACAAGTAACAAATTTTTTAATCTTAATCGAGAGGTTCTGGTTTCAATTCCTCGGGGTTTGCCGTCCTGATATTGGATTTTCTCGAGGGGGATATTTTCTTTCTATCAATTTTCCACTCTCCCATTTAAATAATGTTATTTACTACACCTGGTTACAGGGAAAAGCACCAAGAGAGATGGGCTGTTGTTGTTGCTCGGCGTGGCGGTGAATTTGGGTTCTGGCACCTGTTCCACAATAGTATGTTGTGATACATTACAAGTAGTAACTTGTTATTACTAGAATTCCGCTCCACTTGTACTTTACAACTCCATACTTATAAGTGTACAGGTGATTTTTCCTTGTTTTATTCCACAAAAGTATTGTATTAGTCACACATTTATAACTTCTCTATAAGTTTAGGAAACAAACACTAGCGCAAATTTTCATACCCTTTTAATCATTTTTGGAACCAGTTGACCAAAATATGCGAAGTATTAGAGAGAGTGATGACAATTTTGAGAGTGGGAACAAGTACCTATAAAGAAAGAATAATTCAGTATTGAGGCATGGGGACTTTGGAATTAGATATTTTGAAAATGTACTATATAGTTAACATACCAGGGCTATTTTTGTTTAACCTCCTCCGATGGGATTAACAAAAAGACAAATGTGAATCACAAAATGGTTTCATTACCGGAAAAGTCAAGTACAGTCGCAGTTACTTTTCCACATAGTCACCGTGAAGATTAAGACATTTGTCATACAGATAGACGAGCTTTCCGGTACTCTCTTCATAGAATGTTGCCGCCAGCGTAAGTCTTTTTTGCGAATGCATGCACAACATTCTCGATAGCCGAGGGGTTCGGTCAGCCGAGCTGACCTTGAAATGTCCGGAAATTCCACAGACAACTCACCGATGGTAAACCTCCGTCTCTCTCGAACCACTTGATCAACTCGCTGAACAAGATCTTCACTAGCAACAGACCTGCGTCATGAACATCAGTTCGGCTATCTTTAAATTTCCTACACCATTCACGCACAACACTCTCACTCATACACGGCTCATTTTGCGATGAATTTCTGCTGCACTATTCCCTTCTGCCTGTAGAAAAAGAATGACGCTTCGCAACTCACACTTGGCGGGAGAATCAATCATGCCGCCATGTGTGTCTAGCTCAGCTCCAACTGATGTATTGAACTTGGTCTTGGCGGACGTTATGCTGGGGTAGTAGCACAGTGCGCAGATCCGCTTCCTTATTCTTGTCTGGTCACGTAGCAGAGCAATCGGAGGTTGAAAAAAATAGCCTTATAGTAGGCATAGGGGGTCTTTATAATTGCAAATTGACGCTTTTGCACATGCGGGAGAAGATGACGCACTAGCGTCTTTTAAAAAATTAAGTATTTCCCTTCGTGTCTCTCTTCCATCGAGGGAAGTGAGTCAGATTCTCCTCAGGGCCACCTACAGTTTAGAGGCATATTATTACGGCCAAAGATGGGAATCAGGTGCTAATAAACTACTTTATACATGAAGGGAACATTATACTTTGTTTTATAACAATTATTAGCTAAAATCACTTACTTAATTACCTAATAGTTAATTATTTAGAACAGTGATGTGATAAATTAAAGTACTTAAAGCCTGACTACATCCCGTAATGTCACGGCTACTAAAGAGTTTAGATAATATGCAAATGCTCTCTTTAAAATGAATGTATTTGGTTTTAGACGATGGGCAGATCATGAGTATTTAAGTATCCTAAAAAGTTAGTCTAGGTACAATTAAAATACGGCTTATGGTTGATATTGATCTTTCCTGTTTCAAATGCATATTTCAGTCCAGCATTTTTTAAGGATTCTTGCTACATCCTGCTATTAAAAAAAAAAAAAAAAAAAAAAAAAAAAAAAAAAAAAAAAGTATTTCCATTCCTTACTCTCTTATTAAAACAAACTCACTTAACATTTTCACAATTTTTTGCTCATAATGAAAATGTGATTGCCAAGCAATCTAAATAAGTCATACGAGCAAACGGACTAATAAAATAAATGACCGAGCGCAATCGGGAAGTTCGATTCTTCTGCCTTCCTTGGAGATAAAATTCGAAACATCTTCCTCCGCCCCAAAATATCCAATCCTGAAACCTGAGTCGGGAGGGTGAACATGGCGGGCCTCAAGCCGCAGACCTCTCAATCACGAGTCCATGCCTTAGCGACCACGTCCACAAAATCGAACTAAACTACACAGCATATGTTATCTACTTGTAATCATTCTTCAGCAGAGGCAATTTTTATTAAGTCACTCTAAACGCTGTGAAAAATAATGCATAAATATCTCTAAAATACAAGAAAGCTATTTAAAGGAAAAGTGTTTTTTTTAAAAAAACTTAAAAGTAATTAGTGTTAAAACATTACAATAAGTTAACAGAATTTTGTAATGATTTTCATAGGGTTAAAAAATTAAAGTTGCTTTGGACACAATTTTTATTATAAATGTATAATTAATCTTATTATTTCCAAAAGAAACAAATATTACAGTTTTTGTTCTACGCAGTAATATAAATATTTGATTCAGAATTGAGAATGTTGAAAATTCAGTATAAACCTCGGTTAATACTCGCAGTCAAGTAGAGGGAAATTAAATAAGGTTACATCATACAGTGTGAGCAGTTTAAAAGTACTGCAATTGAGATCGACTAACCAGCGGACCTACCCTCTCCAACGCTGAGATTGCACCCCCGGCGCTAATCCCTTTTCATTGAGTTGCGAGCGATATTTCGACAGAGTCGGGCAGTTGTGTTGTGCAATAAGAGTGACGTTTCATTAAATAGTGTAGAAATGTTGTGCGATTGTGAAAAACTCGTATATTTATCTTCAAGGGATAGATTAGGGTACAGAAAGTCGTGTGACAGAACAAGACAGGCACTTGGACGCAACCCGGTTCCAACATGAAACTTGGTACAGAAGTTTAATGAAACAGGTTTTGTTACTGACCGTGAAAAAAATCGAAGACTGCTCATCAATCTATGACGCAAGTGAGTCATATATTTGTTGCTGGAATTATTGCCCCTTGCTTTATGACTTCCTTACTCTCCAGATCTTGCAGGTTTGTGATTTTTATCTTTGGGGGACATTGAAAAATAAGAGTATATTCAAGCAACCCTCACACACTGAAGGAACTTAAAATCATTCAAAACGAAGTTAAGTCCATTAATGATGGGGATGTCAGTGATAATTTCTAAGATGTGAATTGTGTATTGGCAACATTTCCAGCACCTACTGTAAGGATTATAATAAATTCCGTCATTCATTATTAGGGCGCCGCGAATGTATGCAACAAAACACCGGCAGCAATGAGAGTTCTAACTACCGATCAGCTTGACTAATGGGAACTTTAAAACTGTTCTCACTGAACTATATTCACTTATACCGTTTATTATTTTGACGCTATACAAAACATTCATCTTAACATTTACAACCACTTGGGTTGCAAGTTTAAATCAAATCTATAATGAAATGTCAATATTTTCACGCAGGAATGAAACATTTATAACGTTGCATAGAGAATATTAACTGCTTATTTGTTTTGGAAATAATAATCTGTTAAGCACTTATAATAAACATCGAGTATATTTCAGCTTCTTTGTGGTTATAATATTTTTTTTTTTAATTTCATTACAGGTATTTAAGAAATTTCTATTGCTTTACTGCATTTTTTGCACACTAATAATATTATTTGAGTTTTAAAAACATTTTTCGTTTAATTTTCTATGTTTTGAAGGAAATGCATAGTTTAGAGCTATCGATATATTATTTGCGACATACTTAGTAAACATTTAAATGATTTCAATAAAAAAAATGCATAAATGTTGAAAAATAAATAAAAATAAATTTTACCTAAACGTTCTATTTAAACTCGCAAGCTAAATCCTAAGAAAGTGTAGCGAGTTGATATACCCGAATTTAACATAAGCACTGAATATAGTATAAAGCATGTTATTAATATACTTATTTAAAATTAAAATTTCAGTAAAGCTTGCTTTTAGTATACCTGGATTCAGTTGAGGCAAGAAATTCTTTTTATAGTCCAACAAATTTATGTTTACATTGGTTTAGGGCAACAGCATGACGAACGTTACTTTTGCGTGTCAAAGTTTCCTGAAAGACAGAGTCAGTCTATACGCATTCCGTGCTTTACGAATGTCAAGAAAATATACGAGGGTTGGTCAGAACATTCTTGGGGCTTCGATGTTCGTGTGTCTTGATTCGTTCACGAGTAGCAGTAGTAACGACGCTAGTCTCACTTTGTAAACAAAGAAAGTCGTGTTTCTCGAATTGGAAGTTGCTTATTTTTTGAAGAGAATAAAAGTTTACTAATTTATTCTTAATGCATAAATCATTTTCGTTGTTTCCGTTTATTTTTACAACAAATGTTTACTGTATACAATATTTTCTAGCCTTGTCTCTCTCTGAATGCTCATCCAATCATAAATGACGTTTTAATGGTCTTGCAAGCTTAATTTCCCCACAACATATACATACCGAGGACTAAAAAAATTCGAAATCCCATAAAAAATATTTGTACCGATAAAATGAGTAAATATTTTATATTCAGGTAAATAATTCTTCTGTTTACAATAGATATCTAAACATTTAGTGTGATCAATAAAAGGAAAGAAAGAAAGAAAGAAAGAAAGAAAGAAAGAAAGAAAGAAAGAAAAGAAAAGAAAAGGAAAGAAACAAACAAAGAAAGAGAAGAAGCATGAAAATATCGTTTTTCCTAAATGATGCGCAAATTATATAAATTAATTCGCCGACAATAATCGAAAATCAGTTTATTTTAAAATAACTGCCCCGTTTACATTTTAAATTAAAATGACCCTACATGACCGTTATCGTTTTATACACAGATTATAGCCGTGTTCCTTATTTGCTTATTGCAGAATGTGTCATTATCGGCCACTTTCGTAAATATCCTAAAGACCAGAGTCTATGACAATTATTCTTTACTATGGAATAAAAAGGCCGAATGTCGTATTAAAGGTAGGTTTAATGATAAGTCAAACACGACATTTTGTAAGTATTTAATTTCTAATAAAAGGAACATATGGCGTTCAAGTATAATAAAATATAAACTTGAACGATTTAAAATTCTGTTTACAAAATTCTGTGTTTTCTTAGCCTGAGTGAACTTTAATGTCAAATGGCTTGCCGGTCAAGCATTGGAGTTCCGCACGGGAGGCAAGGGATAGTTCATTTGAAATGCAAGCATGAAGAATCAGTGGATTACGTTACGTTAATTGATGAAGGTAAAGATGGAGCAATGGTAAAATGAATACCAGGGGACACCAGAGGACATTTACTATACTTTTCAAATATTCCACGTTCTCCTTAGATTTCCAGTATAAAATTTAATTAATTTCCATTTGAGGAAGTGCAATTTAAAATTCTAAAGTTAAATTTTTGTATTCTGCATCTCATTGAATATTTTTTAAGTTTATTGCTGATGCTCATTTCTTGAAGCGGTATTGTTGCATGGACCAAATAATTTAGAGTATAACAGAATACTAATCGTTTCAATGTTTAACTTTAACGGTAGTTTTCTGCTAAATAATCCATCACAGACTGTTGTTGCGATGTTATAGTTGTTGCAGCTCTTTCCATTGAACTTTCCATAGGCCTGGTCAAGTATCCTGAAACGTTTGGACTTCCGAATAAGTCGTTAGATTGTTAAGGCATCGAGCTTTAGCTTTAGGTTCAGGTACAGAAGTGACTAGTGTATAATTGATTTCATATTTTCCCATCAATGTGTGTCACCTTTGGTCGTTACAAGCAGGGGATGTGATGTCATCAGTTAAGTAATTTTACGTCAATGGTCATCTAATGTCATCTAATGCTTTTGAGAAAGTATGACGTTTTGTTCTTTAATAAAATTTGTTCTAAAGGACATGATACGATTTTTAATTTTCATTCCTGAAAACGCTCATCACATTGTAGTATGGCTTGCAAACGAGTAAAGCAAATGTCTTTAAAACCAGTATATTGTTTGTCATCACAGTTCTCAGATATATGTATTGCTGGTGTTGGGGGTTGAATTCTGTTAAATTATAAGAACTTAGTTAAATCTTTAGATTATCCTTAGAAAACAAGCGAGAGCTTCGTACAAGCATTGCGGTTAGGAATGTGCACTGAAAGACGTTATAACAAGAGGCAGATTATTTTAAGTACATCTTCCGTTCGGCACTGCAACAAAAAGCCATTACGTTTCATAACATATACATTTTCCAAGTGCATTATTATTATTATTATTATTATTATTATTACAAATGTAATAAAAGTGTATGACAAAGGAGGATTATTACGTAGAAATACAGTATGGATAAACAATAATATACCATTTGGTAAATGAAAGATAGTTTAACTAACCGTTTTAAAGTAGAAAATATTATTTTATACACTGTTTTATTTGCAGACGGTCATATCTTGTTTGGAGAGATCGAAGTCAACAAATTAAATGAATCCGTTGCCTGATATAACTTTGTGAAATTTAGAGCAAAAGAAGCATCAACCATGTAAATTTGGGAAAACGCCACTTAAGATGCACAACTGTTATTAAATAGATTATAAAACAAGTTATTACTTTTAATTATTTAGGACACTGTGCCTCATTGCAAGAATGCAAACTTTGGTACCAATCGACGAACATTGAAAGGTAAAACAAGAAAATGCAGGCAAATGAAGTTCTGCAAGATGACGGTCGCTATAAAAATGCCGATAAAAGAAGAATCAAAGTGGTAGAGATGAGGTTACTGCGTTTAGCAGCGGGATTGACAAGCAAAGAAGTCAGAGACTAATTAAACTTATTAATACTTTCAAAGTTAACTGGCACACATGTATACAAAAAGTGGAGATGACAATTTTTTCAAAATACAGGGTGACTTATAAAGAATTTCTTTATTTATTTCAAGGCGAATGATGCTATCCACAACTTCTTATAATTCAAATATAGAGTATATTTGGGATATTATTTAACCTCTATAGAAAATGTTGAAAATATCCTACCTCCTGCATAAGGCATAACACAATAAGTCGTACATTGTGTAAAATTCTGGTATATTGCCCATCACATAGATGAAGCATGTGGTTCACAGGCATGTAAACTCACAGAAATCACGCTAATGAACCGTCCAAAATCCCCATGCCATTCATGAAGCACCTATGCACCTAGTTGAAGTCATGTGTTTGGTGCGCAATATCTGCACAGGGAATGGTGGGACCAGACTGTGGATACTGCAGATTACCTTGGATTTTCATGCAATTTGTTGAGCAACTGGACGATGTAGAGCTGGGTCATGAATAGTTTTTACAAGAGGCGCTGTACATGCCAAACTAATCCATGGCGCTAATTGAAAGTTTCTTTGACGACCAGAAAATCTCCAAGAACATGTGGCCACCGAGATCTCCGAGGTTACTTAAACGACAAAGTTTACGCCACACACACCCAGACATTGGACGATCGGAAGCACAACATTACACAAGAGATTCATGGTATTGACAACACAGTCCTCCTACGAGCGGCTAGTAACATGGAACGACGTGTTGTGTTATGTCTACAGGAGGAAGGAGATTTTCAACATTTTTCTATAGATGTTCACAATCTCTCAAATATTATTGAGAGTGAGATGTAATAAGTTGTGGCTAGTATCATTCCTTTTAAATAAATAAAGAAAGAAATATATTAGTTCTATATAAATCACTCTGTACAATTGACCTACAAACCAAAAGGGAAGCCAAGCATCCCCACTAGCTAAATGGCAACATAGTCTCTTGATGTGGAAACAGGACAATGCCTATCCATTAATGAAAAAGAAGTCGCAAAAGTATAATAATGCACAATTTTCTTGGCATAGTGTTAATTATTCGTATGAATACAGCAATGATATATGCTTTCTGTTCAAAGTAATTTATACGAAACGTGTACGTGTTTCGTACAAATTACAAACACGTGTTTCTACGTGTACCCTTCCGCACATGCTGAGTCTTTAAACTCGAATCTGTTAGCTCTTTACAAAGTATCCTTTGTTTATTTCGTAGCGAGTTTGTTAACTGTAGATATTTCGGCCGAATGCCCTTTAGAGGCAAAGAAAAGGCTTACCACTAGTTCCCTCCTGAAGTTTTTTATTTCACTCCGTGAGAATGAAACAAAAAAAAAAAAAAAAAAAACCTTGAGGGCGATACAAACCGGAGTAACTTGACATATGGGTTACCACGTTTTTCAACGGTTCGCCACTTTGCAGCTGACGTGGAAAGAAACAAAGGAAAGTCGCTACTAGAAAACACGGTAGGCCTCCTCCGCCCATTATTCCCGAAGTTATAATCACGAGACCTTCCATTAGCTGAGTGCCACAAATAATTCAAACAGAAAGGTCTTTTCCCTGGAGTTTGCAGCGTTTTCTCATATGCAGTACTAATGCTTGAAATATGCTAGAGAGATTTTTTCTTCGAAAAAAGGTTTTACTTTTTAAAGGATTTCGTACTTAGGAATATGGTCACGTAAAGTTGCAACAGGAAGGCATGAGAGCTTCACTGTTATAGAGGTAAAAACCTTTGTCAATAAATGATTCACAGTTTGGAAAATCAGATCCCTTTGAAGTGTTATAACAACTGCACAAATGAAAACGGGAAAACAAGAGACTGCACCAACAGAAGATGAAAAGAAAGCATGTGGCGAGAGTGAGAGGGCAAACTTCCTGAGAACGCTATCTCATTTTTTATATACTTTCTTAATGAGGACATTATTTCTGAGTCTTTCTAGTATTTTTTTTACAGTTTCGCCTTCTTCCAGCTTGTTTTTACTCCATTTCTAGTCTTGCATGAATGCTTCAGATCACAAAAGAGCATTCCTTTATATGTTTTTGTTCACCTCTATGATATTTAGCATTAGTAGTTAAGTCATTTTTTTCGAAAAGTTTCAAATTAAATTGTAAAGATTAAACATTGGCATTTTCTTCTTATGTCTACTTCTGAAATGTTTTATTTGATTACATAAATATCTTTCATTTGTATTTATGTGCGTCTTTCCTAACTCGCACACATTTCTTTATGCACCAATTTATCATGTACCGACTCCGAAAATAAAACATTCTGGACCATTCTTTACTTCAGGGATATTTACATAAGTGTCTACGTTGCTGTGTGTCTTGACTGTTGATCTAATTCTTTTTTACACAGAGGTCAACAAATCAGATATCGAATATCTGATACAGTTAAGTAAATTGAATTATACAGGGTCTCCCACATACAAGTTGGCCAGTCGCGCAGCGAATATTGGCCGTGGCAGCCAGAGCTCTTACTCCCGAGCAATGGGATAAAATATTTAGGCAGTTGAAACCACTAACTTTGTAATGATTCGGGTTTTCGCAACTACATTAACAATGAAAACCTGCCCGTGCCTCTCACATGTGATTTTGGAAATGCTCTCCTGCATCCACCAACTCTGGTACCTTTTTAGGAAATTGTCTTTCACTGCATCATTAAGCTTCTGAAATAGTTCATTTCTCTTCTGGTCTTATCTTTCAATTCTTCTAATGTGTGACGGCTTGACCTTTACAATTAATTTTTCAAGCTCCCCCATAAATATAAATCACATAATGTGCTATCCGAGGTCAATGATAGCACCCACATCTCGTAATTGTGTGATAGCAATTCGTGTACATTTATATGGTTTAAATTTTAAGCGATTGATAGATTGCCACTCTGAGCTCATTGAAATTGCTGTTTCCTGTGCAAGGATTTTTGAGAAAACGTTCCAATCGTTCTTGATCAATTTATCTTCAGTACGCATGCGCAGCTTTACACTTATCGAGAAGCGAATTTGATTCCCTAAATTTATTTAAAAGTTCTCGCATGGCTTTTCTGCTTGGAGGATGCACACCTGGGACTTATGTTAAAATCACTATCTTAACTTCCCTGCAAGATGATAAAATCATGCGAATAGCACATAAACATTTTTTTTTGGCTGTAATATTTACTTATCTCTTGAAAATTATTATAAAAAAAATACAAAACGCTTGTGACACGTAACTACTCAAATTACTTCCGAACGTGTAAGTTTCGGTAATAATGAAGAACGAACAAAAGTCATGGTCGCAAGGTGCGCGAAGTTGAAAGTCGGATCACCACTTTCATGTGGCGCGCCGATCGATCTACTCGTACATGAAAGGCAATGAACATGCCAGACAATCTACAGCTGCATTTACAATAAACAAAGAATTATCATCATTCTTGACATATTTAAAAAAATTGCTGCTCACCATAAAAGATTATACTATCTCCTGAGATGCTGAGATAAACTCAACGTTTTTTTTTTTCCTTCTCCCCACCCCCTTTCCAAGCAATTCGCGGCTCTAGTTCCATGGTTACCACCGGGCCTAGGTGAAAGCAAATGGCAGTCTAGAAGCAACACCACCTAGATACGGGATCATTCTCGGTTATCTAGATGCTCTAAGATCTCTCTCCTTAGAATAGCATCCAATAATATAAACAGACAAGTTTTCAAATAACACGATATGGAATCCGTTACTAGTCAACAAACAATTACAGCCCTCCTTTACCGCCTCCCATTTCTAACGGTTCTCACACCCTCTACCTCTCGAGGCAAATTCATTCAGTCCTCTGGCGATACCGGCCGCAGTAGCCAGAGAAAGCTTTGGCTTTTAAATTTCATTTTAACAAACGACCATGGTATATTAGCCCGGCAAGGTCACTGTTAATAATAGCAATTGCCGCATGAAAGCCTAATGAATAATACAAAAGAAAGGAAGTGGACCCAATGAAATGCTTTAAAATTCCACTGTAGACACATAGTTTTCACTCCTTACAGATGATATTTGTAATCATAACATGTTTGAATGGAAACCACGTTATTTAGTTACTGTTCTCTATTAGTACTCATGAATTTCGAAAACACATACTTCTAAATCAGGGCACCTTGGCCTAATACACAAGTTTAATGTGTTATAACGTGGAAAAAAATAATCTATCTGTAATTTTTCATTCGCACTGTGTATCAAGGTTTCTCGTTATAGCGCGCAGAACAGTGAAATAAATCGAACGCTAAAAGAGCTGAGTGACCTAATACATGGATTCATTTCTTTGGGTGATAAACCACGTTGTAATGAACTGGAAAACTTCAGTTCCAATGCTATTACCGTTTTTGTACCAGTTTCAGTAGGAAGTAAATATTTAGTGGTTTTGTGTATATTTGCGTTATGTTTTTACTTGATCTCCATTGTGGTTTGTGGTTATATATCATTTAGTTCGGCTCGTTTATTTTCCACTGTTTCAAAAACCTAAATGCAATAATTGGGTGTGATAAAGAGAGGAAAAAGTGGGGAGACCTGGGTCATAGAAGATCCTACTTGCACCAGTGCCCCATGTGTTAATGATACCCTCGACATAAGATAATTAAAATGCAAGCAACAAAATACTACAACAGTTCTGCTCTGATGTATAGTTTCTATACATTTGTAAGTATTGTTTTCTCACACAATACTGGAAGAATAAACAAAATGTATGATTAATTTTCAGTATTATGAGAGATATAAAGTTCCCGTTGGCAGCACCAAAAAGAGTTTTGATTAATCAGCGTGCTGTGCCCATTGCTATAATAAGTTAATTGTGTCGAATGTCCGCTGTTTGATGTTCTAAGATGAATGTGACTCGAGAATATTTGCGTGAGAATATTTTTTGCGATATAAGTTAACAAATATACAAAGAGTTTTTCTATGCTCTGCTCCTTAACGAACAAAAGTCTAAAAAGTTTGCCCAAGGAAGAACAGTCTTGAAATATGAGGAACACACAAAGCGGAAGTCACAGATGAAAAAACCGCTGTGTAGAAGCCATAGTGAAGAATAACCCGAAGTTACTTATAGAGAGATGCAGGAGTTTAACTTATGTCAGAAATTCTGCATCTCGTAATTATTTTTGCGTGAGGAAATTTTCGCAGTCTTTTCGACATGGCAGCTTTCGATATGTCTGGATCATTCAAAATGAATATAAGGCAGTTCAGAAGTGTAGGCCGGAAGATGGTTGCCAGTTTCTTCTCCACAAGTGGCTCAATGCAACCATTTCACTCCAGTAGCAAAAACAGGCCACTGTCAACTGGCACACTACAGTCCAAATCTGGCTCCCTATGACATTTTCCTGTTTCCTAACTCTAAAGGAAATCTGAAATGCCATCAATGTGGGAGTTTAGAAGAACCAGTTACATGAGTAGGCCATCTCTATAGAAGCATAACGTGGCTGGTTCCATGATGTAACTTTGTATTGAGAGTGAGGGAGGCTACTTATAAAAGAAATAATTAGAGTTGGTTAGTTCTATCCTAAAGTGTTAAAATACCATGGTCGAACGGAATTTTACACTGTGATGCTCTCGCTAGGGAATCAAAACGTTCCTTAATGGTTTGTCCTTCATCAGTATTCAAGTATTTCGTATGCGAAGCTGTATATTAACGTGGCACTTTAGTAAACACCACGAAGTCACATTGCTTCTGGTCTGTCTATCTTGAAAGTAATATATTAAAATTACCAAAATAACTTTTTATTTTCCTCGTTTGCACGTTAAGCCTTTTTTGTTAATTCGTCATCTGTTAACCGATTTAAAAATTCATTGAATATGTTCCAGTTTGATCGAAACAATAATTTGTTTATGAAACAAGACATAACCACACCTCGCTTTACCGCCACGGGTGGCCGAGGTCGTTAAGGCATGGACTCGTGAGCGGGAGTTCTGCGGTTCGAATCCCGCCAGGACCGTCCTCCCTGACTGGGGTTTTTTCCATGTTTTCCTCAGTCTTCATAACTGGCAAGTGCCGGGGAGGTACCTAAACTTAGGCCTGGAACGCTTCCTTCCTTTAAAAAAAAAAAAAAAATCCTTTCCCAATATATCATCTCATGTATCATTAGTGTCACCGCCTGTGGTGCCTCAGTGGTAAAAACGGGCGTTAAACACTACTCAAAAAAAAAAAAACACCTCGCTTTTACCTACATGCAATGACCCCGTATAATAAATGTGCAGTTTCTTCTACCATATGTGCGAAGCATGCGAGCTCATGTAGCCGCATGGCTCTTCTCCAAACTGAAGAAGAGCAACTCTGGGACAAAAGACGTTGATTTGCGTGTAATTTCACTGTTTGACAGTGAAAGTCCTCTTAAGGATTTTCTTCATTATGTCAGTAATCGATTACTGTATCCTGCACCGTGCGTTACATCTTCCGGTCTCTGCATATTAAGTCAGAACTCGTTTCTGTAACTTGCACTAAATTTATGAATATAAAAACTTAGTTACACTTTCATCACCATACTCCAGGAACGGCAAGAATTCGTTCGCCAGTGCCCAGGAACATTTAGCAAGTGCTGTTCGTTTGTAGCACAGACCATCATTCTACGCCATGTCTCTCAAACACAGCTGTATTGGTGTCGCGAGTTGCTACTATATAATCACCGTAAGCAGCAGACGATAAGAATTACTTTCACTACAATTGGCGCTTAGAGCGATATGAGTACTACGTAAGTATTTTGCACTTGTAGAGCTTGGCGGTATCTTCGCAGCGTTACGAGAATAGTTCACTTTAATGAGATGTGTAGATAATTCTGCTTAGATAAGACGTAAAGCTTTAAATTCGTGTAAATATTCATAAGGAATCACGGAGTGATGCGGAAATTATTGAGGTGTTAGGGGAAAATTGCTTAAGTCTGTAGTTTAACAGATAAATAATTTATTAGCGAAAATTCAAACGGCTTCTGAGAATGCCACGCCGCTTCAAGTGAGTGAGATCGGATTGTTTACTAGCGATATACGATCTTCTCCTGCCGGATCAATCCCAGATTTCTTACACTTTTTGCACATTTGTAATTGTTTTACAAATAAATTGTAATGAAGGCTCTGATAAGGCATGATGTACATAATTATTTTTAGAGTGCAGAGCCAACTCTTTTCGGTGATTATGAATAAGGAAATGTTACATATGCAGAAAAACACAAGCTTTTGAATGTAATCGTTCTTTCCTTACAATCCATACATTTACAAATTAGAAAGAATTGCAAATTACTTTCTACTTCTGATACATAGAAGCTTTATTTAACATATTTTATTGTTTATATTTCTTATCTGGATATATGAAAATGTATATACCATTAAGTGTCTATATATGTACGGTGAAGATAATCAAGACTTATAATGCATGTACAGGTACCAGCTTTCAGATAGTTTGAGATCGTTAAGGCACGGATTCGTGAGTGGGAGATCTGAGGTTCGATTTCTGCCTGAACAGTCCTCCCTGACATTTTTCCTAATTTCCTCAGTCCCCATCAATGGCAACTTAAGCTTGAAATGCTTTTTATATATATAATTTTATCTTAAGTATCATAAGTGCCCACCGTCTGAGTAGTAAAAACAGGTGTTAAACATTATTTAAAATAATTCATATTTTGTATGATTATCTTATTATTTAAAATGCCTATAGTTTTATTGATACGGCTTAAAATAAACGGGTTTGAATATCAGATGCAGAATGATTTTTTACCTACTTGGACCGCCACGGGTGGCCGAGGTCGTTAAGGCGCGGACTCGTGAGCGGGAGGTCTGGGGTTCGAATCCTGCCAGGGCCGTCTTCCCTGACTGATTTTTTTTTCCCAGGTTTTCCTCAGTCCTCATAAATAGCAAATGCCGGGGAGGTACCCTAAACTTAGGCCTGGAACGTTTCCTTCCTTAAAAATGATCCTTTCCGAATTTATCATTTCATTTCGTGTATCATAGTATCCTGTGGTGCCTCTGTAGCAAAAACGAGCGTTAAACACCATTCCTTCATTACCTACTTGGAATCAATGGTGAAAAAACATTTTTGGATAGCTTTAGATTACATAGATTTTAACAGCTGCGGATATTATTGAATATTCAATTTTATAAGTGTATATTAAAGTGATTATTTTTTACATTGTGTAAAATTAAAACTTTCAACTTACACAAACAAATACGAAACATGAATAGTTAGGAATAATCTGACAAGCAATTCTTTTATTTTGAAAAGAACTCTCCATGCAGCCCTCAGTAACTGTTGAAGATTTTCACACTGAGTTTAATTTCTTGCGGTCTATCATTATATTCATTTAAATCTATTTTGTAAGCATTTCCAAAGTCATTAACTAATAAAAAGCAAACCTATCCAACCTGTTAATAATGTCAGTATAACTTTAAGAAAATCAAAAGAAATAAAAAACGAAATAACTCCGAATATAATTTACTTATAAAATGTTCAATGGCTATCTGAAAACAGTGTTTGATGCAAATATTAAATGCCATTTAGTTTGAACTTGACCTTCAGCTTCGTGTCCTAAGCATTCTATCCGCTAAGTAAAATAACATTTTCACACCAGTATCATAAATAATTATTTTCTATTAAATAGCCGGAAAAAGGTGCACCGAAAAGAGCTTTAGGAGATGAAAAGGAAAAGACTTATGGGGAACGGAGGAAAAGCTTACGGCGCAAAATGCTCAAAAACCAGTTTGGTTATCCTTGGTTGACAGACCCTACAAGTTTCCGTTTTTCTGATGTTCTTTAGACACAGATTCAGAGAAATCAGAGTTTTTGATTGCCGTATTCCTGTATTTCTTCAGTTTCTAAAGATTTTAAAATTGCGCATTTTTCTTTCGAATGCCTTATTGGAGAACTTGAGAGAATTTATAAAAAAACAGTGGGTTTTTATTTATAAATTTAACCATAGACCAAACCCAGTTTTCTTTTTCTTTTATTTCCCCCCAACTGAATGGCATAAGGGACAAATGTTTACTTTAGGTATCTGAAATCTATCCACTTCTCTACCAAATATTGGTACAGTCAGAATGTCGGAAATACAAATACAAATAAAAGAAATAAATTATAAGATAAAGATAGAGCTGAATTTTTTATTGTTGAAAAACTTGTGTAGTACGAATTGCATTGTGAGTAGTAAGTTATTCAATTTTTTATGTTTTGGTTCATTAAAATGTTGATAAATAATTTTAATTATCTGTCTCTCATACCGATCTGACATATCTGGAAGTGCATTAACAAAGAAAATGAGCAGGCAACCCATTCACGTCAAAATCTATTAGAATGTAATGAAATACAATCTGTCTCAACACTATTGTGAATGAAAAGCAGAAATAAATGCTAACCTCTTTTACAATGAAGAGAAGCTGAAAAGATTTAAGTATCACTGGTTAGACATTACCTCAAATTGAAACTGACAACTATGCTACCTGTAGTGATGGTTTTGAGCTAATTACTTAACTAAACTAAAAACGGAGTGGAACAAGCTCCTGAGAAGGGTGACTGCGTGGGACGTGAAACGCGTTTTGTTGGGTGTGTCGCCAAGTGTGACTGCCTCAAGGTCAGCTGACAAAGATTGTTTGTACATCATTCCGTGTATGTGTGTGTGACAAACATCCAGGGCAGCCTTCTTCACATCGCTTCCGGCCTCGAGCACAGGTTGTCATTACCGGCCAGGGTTGCACAAATCTCTTTTTACTGACATTACAGGTTAAATGGAGCGTGTTGTTGCCAAACAGCTATCATTTCTACTTCCATATTTGAAATACCTCCCGCGCGGGTGTGCTAAAAGCATTATGAAATATCCAAAACTTGTCTATGTAAAGAGTGGATTTCTTTTGGATCCAACATATTTTGACATGTTTCTGTCCTGGAGGAATCGCCTCAAAGTGGACTAGGAAACGTTTGGTAGCTACTGACTCTTCTGAAAATGTTAGGAAAATAAGGAGGTACTCTTTAATTTAGACCTGGAACATTTCCCTCCATTAAAAAAAATCCTTTCCCTGATTATCATTTCATCTCAAGTATCATCAGTGTTCACTGCCTGTGGTGCCTTGCAGAACATTCCTGTACGATTTTCAATTTTCTGCTCAATTC
Organism: Metallyticus violacea; assembly: GCA_030762175.1. Classification (NCBI taxonomy): domain Eukaryota; kingdom Metazoa; phylum Arthropoda; class Insecta; order Mantodea; family Metallyticidae; genus Metallyticus; species Metallyticus violacea. Next base: position 43,237,416 of record CM060842.1, read on the forward strand.
TTGCTGTTTTTCGTTCTATTTCGTTCTGTTTCCTAATCTTCTTGTCGCTGGAATGAACTAATTTACATAATACATTATTAAAGGAATTGCATAATTCAAAACGTTGTTCAGGAAGGTTTACAACTTTGCGAAGGACGCACAAAATTCAGTCATGCACACTACTGCTTATGTCGAGGTGAACAGAAGGAATTTTTCATATCACGTCAAGGGAATATAATGTTACCTGATACAGGATACTGCGCACCACACCCAAACCCCACCCTGATATACTCCGCAACACTTTCCATTAGTGCAGCAAACTAGTGCGTGTAATTCACAAACCCTCAAAATATGAGCTCCAGTTCTATAAGCGGATTTTGAAGTCACATGCAAATTTGTATTTTCGACGGAGATTATATCTACTTCAGAATCATGGCACAGTCATTTCAGCAGAACGCACTCCGCTATCTGAAGAGGTATCTTAGTCGCTATATATGTATGGGGAGGCTTTAAGTTGGTTTAGATCAAAATTACTAACATTCTCTATTGTTTTAATACTACCTAAAATATCCACTTGACATTTTTCATTTCAAATGTCTATAAAAGCCATACAACATGCCCAATATTATTGTCATTTTATGAAAAGTAGCTTAATAGTAAACAAAGATACATTGCCAGCAACTGTTGGTAACAAATAAATGAAATGTGTACTACCTATTTAATACTTTCTGTAAAACTATTAGTATAGAAATATAAAAGTCTATTTGAAATGTGATTTTTTCACATAAGTCGTATGTTAGGTTAAGATTTGAAATCAGAATCAAAAACAAAATACACAAGATCGTCACCGGGAATAGAACCACGAATCTTCAGCTTATATGACAATTCTCTTACCACCTGAGTCAGTGTTTCCCAAACTGTACATCACGAACCTCTTGTTTGTCAATTTTTTTTTTCTAATGTCCGATTTTAAGAATGTTTTCAAATTATTATTATTATCATCATCATCATTTTCACACTGCGCTCATCGATATACTATGGATATACTTTTCAGATATTTAGTGGGAGGGAATAATTTCCCTAATTCTTTATTTGAAGAATTTTGATTGTGGACACAGAGATGCGTGCCAGGCGACGGAAGGGAGTAACAGATGGACGGATACAAAGACGCGCCGCTATGCTACATCAAAAAAGTAATTATCATCATCTAGTAACATAAAAAATTTACTTACAGATGAGGAATGTATGATATTGAATTATTAACTTGCCTATTTATATCAGGTATAATATTTTAAATAAAAAATTATTCAAACTCCTGTAATTTCAATAATTAACTCCTTCTTGCGCATAGGCAGGCCTGATTTCAGCAATTTTAGGCTAATATAAGTTTGTTAATGGTTATTAAGAGATTTGCTCAGCTCGGATTTGTATGAAGGGGGTTCCGAATCGAAAAGTTTGGGATCTACTGAGCTGAGCCCTGCCCGATTATAGCGCGAGAGGTCCCCAAAATTCAAGGGTCACTACGAAAGTTGTGAGATGAGAAAAAGAAAATGACAACCTATTTAAAAGGAATGTGGCATGTGGTAATCCCATCCCTTACGAGTAAAAGGTACCAGGTAGCGACCGTCCACACTCCCTCCAGACTGTGAGGGTAAACAGCCCCTCCCGCGTACAGGTAGGTGGAAAGAGAGCATTTTTGTTCTATGATTTCAAGAGTGGTTTAAATCAGTCCCAAAGCGTTGAGTGCTTGCAACAGGCTTTTAGAGACCTTTCTCCATCTAGAGCAACAGTTTTTCGCTGGTGTGAGGAATTTAAAAGGGGATAAACTTCACTACAAGATATGTACAGAAATGGGCGTCCGGCAACGACAGTGACTAAGATAAATATTGTCGCGGTGAAAACATTGGTACGTGAAAACAATGGAGTAACATTCAAGGACATCAAGGCAGTCTTCCAGATTGGATTGCCAGCAGTATAAAAATCCTGCACGATCATCTTCATGTCAGGAAGATTTCCTTCCGTTGGGTGTCCCGCAATTTGACAGAGACACAAAAGCGCATCCGCGTTGAATAGTGTGAAGAAATGCTGTAGAGATTCGACGGAGGAAGTTCAAGGCGTGTTTCTGATACCATCACGGGTGATGAAACATGAATTTATCTAATTTCACCCGGAGATCAAACGACCGTCGGCAGCTTGGATCTTCCCAGATAACAATTCACCAACGAAAGTGAAGACGGGCCGACGTGTTGGAAAGAAAATGGTGGCCATATTTTTTTTCAAAAGCAGCAAAGGTCGGTCGGTTACAGCTCAGTGGCATACCCAGTCTGCCTGCGCAAGCTTTCGACAAGTTCCGAGGACAGAACTGAAAAGCGTTTTACTTCACCACGTCTCAGGTCACACGGCGAACATCACCATCCAATTCCTGGAGTCCACAAAGATCAGACTCATAACTCATCCTCTCTACAGTCCTGACATGGATTCATGCATTATTTTCTCTTTCCAAGGGTAAAAATTCGCATGGGAGGAATACGATTTTTCAGCCGTGAAGAGATAGGGGCTGCATAACTTTTCACCCTTGAGGAAAATGAGTGACAGGGGCATTTTGATAAGCGGTTTTTGAGGATTAGAAAGTGTAACGAATGTTGAGGAGAGTACTTTGAAAAAATGTAACAGTCAAATGAGTCTATTTACTTCCAATTTGACGTGTCTCAAAACTTTCGTAGTAACCGACTCAACTGGGAAGGTTCGCGACTATGGCGTCGGCCGCGACCTCTTAATGCTTTCTGTTTGATTCTAAATATATAAACTTATGTGCACACTAAAAAGTTTACTGTCATCTTTAAACAATGGAAACAAACTTATTTGTTGCACCAACTCTTTATTGCAGCAGAAAAAGTAATTGTACCAGCACCCATAAACCCACCGCTTCTTTGACATCACTTCCAACCTTTTTTTCTTCTCAAAACGTCCTTCAGAAATGCAAAAAATTATGAAAATCTGAGGGAGCAAGACTATAGTTATATGGAAGATTATGTACGATCTGTAAACTTTCTCTGAATGGTGTCGAAAGTTTTAGTTGTTACTTTCCTTTCAGACAGAGGCGCAAATAACACGTGGTCAACCCTTGCAACAATAAGAAAGACAATAAACAGAAGCCTATACAGGAAGTGTAGCAATAAACAATTGCGAGATAGCTACTGCTAGTCAAGGACAGTAGAAAAGTGTACACTAAACCTCAGATACTTTAGACGGAAGTGTCCTTATTTTATGTGATGATTACTTTGCTGCCTTCTCTAATATGGCGCTGAAATGGGCACTGTTTACTGTTTTGTATTTTCTTGATGATGTTCAAAATTGTTCTTATTATATTATAGAGGAGGATAAGACCTTTCCGGCGGAGAATTCCGACTTGAATATCTTGGCTGAAGGTGTTAGTCATTCTATTTTGTAACTGACTCTTGCTTTTAGGACTCATTGTGATGCAACATGGTTTTGTCCCCTATGACAATAGCTGCCAAGCAGTCTTCACCATCATTTTGCATATCGCATCAAAATGAAATTGTGGAACTATTTACAAGGAAATTCTGCTGATTTTACGAATCAACCTGGCTGGCCATTGCTAAACGCTAGAGTCCGTATTTGAGCTGTTTTCTTTGTTGGTAACCATCAGAAAAGATCTATGTGTACAGAAAATGTGTTGATTTGGTTCATTTATGGAAGCTCTTTAACATCTCAAGTTATCAGCGTCCCATTCAATTAAGCGTGAAACGGCCGATAAATTTTGCTCAGAGGCCTATTCTTTCAGTCTTGAGGTTCTTTTACATGCCGTAAATCTAAGACATGTGACACAGCTTTACTTTTCTCCCGAAGGTAGCCATACTTAGGATTTTTACGCCCGAAAAAATCGATGGACCGGTCGAGATTGAACCCGCAATCTTGGGTCTACGAAGCAAGTATGTTACCACTAGATCACCGGGACCTACACAGAAAATGTGAGCTACCAAACATTATGAGAAGGCTTTATTTTTATTTGGGGGGAGGGTACTTTGTTGCCTATTGCAGCCCATTTTGTAATTACATTCTTATATTGATATTTTTTTTTTATTGTAGCTCGGTGCTTCATTGGCAGAAATAAGGGTTGCTAGATGGTTACAGAATAAAGGAGCAGAATTTAGAATTAAAACAAAACCTACAAAAATTGCAGATGCTATTTAATAAATTCCAAGCAGCACTAATATATTTCAAAGATAATTATCGGAATTCCTTAGGAGGGCACTGATAAAGCATCCCCCATTTTAATGAGAATATTAAAAATCTGCAGTTACAGAAGACGAAGCGGAATTTATATCCGAATACCTTCTTCAAATAGAACGCGCTAGAATAGAATTGGTTGCTTCCGCATGATCAGAACATCGCTGCCTCCATGAAATTTCAAATTATCTTATTATTTTCTCATTTTATGTAGTGATTATTCCACTACAATGCTTTAACGTTTAAGAATAAAATATGTGAGAATTTACTTTCAGTAGTTTAGCATAAATACTGTTTTCTATCTTTCAGTTAGACTTTGAGTTAAGCTCAGTTATTACTATAATTATAATTATGTATAATACCTAAGAGAATAAGGATTGATTTTTATAACATTAATGTGCAGAATAGAGTACATAAAAACTTTAAAATTCTTCTATGTTTCGTTCGTACCTATCCAACTATAGTACTCTTCTAGGAAATATTAATGGATGCCTTTGTTCTTCGGAGTGCATAGTATTGCAAATATTGATTTTTAGATGGTTGTCATTATATTTATCACTTTTAGTACATCATTACTGCAAGTAAAATCGCCTAATCTGGCAACCTGGCGGCTGTAAAAGTTTGTTCCAATGCAGCTGTTGGAAACAATGCATTGCGACTGATTTCATTTTATAAAGAAAATGCTCTGTGGCTAAAGGTGCGCTCAATCTTCCTAAGAAGACCTGAAAATGTTCAAATCGGGTAAGTAGATCGCTATAATGGTCTTTTCAATGTGGACGAACGGTATTCGCTGACGATATCAATTTGCAATTGATTTGTAAAAATAACGGAAAGAGATAAGGGAACTAATTTAGATGCCGCTCGTCCAAAATGAAAACAAGAGATATCGTTATTGCCGTGGAATTTCCCGCAGCATCCTTTGTTAGACTTAACTTGCATTGTTAATACAAAAATCTTAAAGTCTAAAGTAAGCTGTTCAGTAAATGATTTGAACCAATATTTGAGAAACGAAAAAACTTCAGTGTTGATAATCTGAAAAGATTCTTTGTAGTTACGTTCAACAATTAGTAACAATATTAAAAAATGAGTCTAGCATTTTGTGCTTTGCTTTACAAATAATGTTGCTGTTTAAAAAATAAGAATAAGTTTCATTATAAAAAAGATATTGTATACATCTTCATGTAACCAATAAGTTAAAACAATAATCATCTTTGCAAACTTCATGTTCATTACGTTTAAATTAAAATTTTAGAAAGTGAAAATGGATTATGTTAAGAAGACCATGTTGCAATATAATGTTAATGTAATATATTGTAAATATTTTATAACAATTCTTCTTAATTAATAATGCTAATATTACATATTCATCCTAATATATAATTCTATGATAATAAGTTTTTATATGTAAACTGTTGTACAACTCAGTGCTAGCAGAAAAGAAACTCAAGATGATAAATAGAAGAGTGTACCGAAAAGGTAATAAAAACAAGCTTCATGTCTTTTTAATAACCAAGAGTCAAGCGGAGAGTAGTTATGATTTGTACTTTGGTTGCGTTAGAACGCTGAGTTTTTGCGTCTTATGAGATAATTTAGTTTTCAGTGATCCATCTTTCCTATATATTTGGATTTTTTAAAACGTTGCGCGGACCCCGTGGGCATCTGTAAACCACATGGAGTTGATTTTTGAAGTGTGTATATAAGGAGGCAGTTCTCTCGCTTTCTCAAATCATTTCAGTGCAATACTTGGAACACTTCAATGCACCTTATTTTCGATGTAATCTGTCTATTGTTACGTATTTGACCTACGGACGCAAAAACCATATGATCGGTGTTAAGAATTGAATAGTTGATGGTTCATTCGCTTAGAAAAATTAATAGTTTTAGTGCTGTGTAAGTAGCGAGAGGGCCGTAGCCCAAACGCGAGGACAGGTACAATCCTAAGATCAGTCAGATTCTAATTACCATCTCTGTCGCAAAGTAATGTTAAGAGGATCGGATGCAGGTCAAGGTCACTACACCGACCATGGTTATTTACAGAAACGCCTGATAATGTAAACAACGTTAGGATCGATAAACTGTGCAGTGTAAAATGTTACGTTGTGAAATGATTGCAGCGAAAAGTATCCTCTCTCAGGATTTTTTGATCGGGACTTAACAAAACAGCAAAAATTACCCCGAGGTTCTGTTGTAGTGAAGGGTAGGCAACAGGCCGAGGCAATCAATGACAAAAACAACAAACAGTTTCAAATTGACACCCAAAATCTGGGGCTACCATACAACAAAAAACAGCCTCCAATGTTTCTTTAATAATGAGAAAACTTACAGAACTATTTTATACAGGAAATAAGAGATTGGTAATGTTCGGAAAATGAAGTCACTTAAATGCAACGGAATAGCAATCAAATAGGTGACCATGTACACAAGTGCAGAAAGAAATGCAAAAATGAAACTGCAGTGTTTGAAAATAAGCTAAATATAAGACAGTTGTTGCATTACTTCATTAAAAAAATTAGTACATATTTGTAAAAACATTACAATCACAACCGTGCAAAATTTAGGTCATATAATTTTTTAAATGCATATACCTGAAGTTGCGACTATAAACTGAGACTGAGCATGTAACTTCTCCTTAACATAACTTTAAGAAATTGTTTCACCATTTGAAACTCAAAATATTAATTGTAAACATCTAAAACGTGATGTATTTTAGAGATAATTGTGTTGCTCAGTTACTAGATCATAATTATATATATACAATATACACTAGAGAGTGAGCGGCTGGCATTAGCTATCCCGTCTTTGTTACCTTGAAAAGATCAAACACAGGCAGCAGCCGATGTATTTGTGTATAAATGGTTTTCAGATAAAAACTATACCGCACGCTCGGTGTTTTGAATCCCGGCAATTTTACGTGAAAGCTCTCAATTGATTACAAATGGAGGCGAACCCTGTAGCAGCCGTTATTTTTTTTTCATAACGTCTTACGCGACCTTTCGAGAGATTCAGCAGAGATTTTTCACTAACCCATTCGCAAAAATAAAAACTAAATAAATCACTCTCGCAACTCGCCTGGGACTAAAAAGTCATAACCTGACAATCTCTGAACGATTTTGTAGAGAGTACATGTAAATAGCGGCAAACAGATGACCTGCCAAACCCTACGTGATCTCAACTTGACGGTTGGTTGGTGGTTGGTTTTTATTTATGGACGCTCTTTAACATCTCAGGTCATCAGCGTCCCATTCAACTCAGGGCGTGAAACGGCCGACAAATTTTGCACAGAGGCCTCTCAGGCTTGAGGTTCTTTTTCGTCCCGTACGACACGGGACCCACGGCTTTACTTCCCTTCCGAAGGAAGCCATACTTAAGATTTTTACTATCCGAAAAAATCCATCGGTCCTGGCCGGGTACGAACCCGCGATCTTGGGTTTAGAAGGCAAGTATGGTAACCACTACACCACCAGGACCGACTCAACTTGACTGTTTTCGTGTCTCATTGGTTACCAGCTAATACATTTCAATATATTTTTCAAACAGACACTGTTAACGTGCTATCACGAGTAAAACTTGCATGCATTGTTTGTTGGAGCCAATGTAAACTTTTGTTTTCTACATATCTACAACGAAACAGGTAAGATAACAAATGGGAACTGACTGCGAACTTCCGAGCTGAGCTATACATCGACATCAGCCAGGGAGCTCTTCTCAGAAATTTGCAGTTTTATGAAGCCTGTAAAATGCCGAGAGTTATCTTAATGCTTCTGTTGTTACAGAATGAGCTAGCTACCAAGAAAGAGAAACAAGTACAGGACGTTATTTAACACACGAGTGAACAAATGGGAAATGACTGCACTGGCTTACGATTTCACGCGAGTGTTCGCGACAGATTACGAACATCTGGGCTTTACTACTGCTCCAGCTATTTAAAAAACAAACTACCGGACAGCTACAAGAGAGATGAAGACCCCACGCTGTTATCGTGTGTTTTAGCAACATTTTACACTCACAGATATTTCTGAAAACTTCATCGGCCGTCAGAGCTCAACAATTTGTTTTATCGTGCGATAAACCTCCTGCTGTGGTCTTCTAAACTGCGCCTCATAATTCTGGCAGCAAAAATACACACTTTTTATATGGGGAAATTAAACCACCAATGTAGAATACAGAAGTTTGAGGAAGGAATATCACTGAATATTTATTGATATATAAAATATAAAATTAGGGCTACACTACACATTATCATGTTTTAACATAACACATTGCTTACTGGGGGATTTTTTTTAAAGAAGTACTATAGTCAATGCAAATAATAGTTTTAACAGTGTGTCTTTTACATTTGTTTGTATTTTAAATTTTCATGCAGAAAAGGTTACATACTCTTACACAATTAAAAAAACCAATAAAATAGATTGCAAAAAGAACAAAAATGAAAATAAAAAACGAACATTTATATAGGTAGTTACCAAACACCGCTGACAAGGCCCGTTGCTTAGACAGTTTCGACTTAGTATGTTTGATATATTCTTTGCGAAAAAGGATCACAAGGTATATCCATGTTGCTGGATGAGGAACACCAGGGAAAGTCATATTACCCATATGGCGCCATTTTGTCGTTTCTTGGAGTGCGTGGAGAAATCTGGCAGCACAAAGGCAGTAGTGCTAACTCTTATTTAAAAATTGTCTTCCTGGTACATGATCATCAGTAAAGATTTCTTATGAAAAACACGTGCACTCCACAGAGAAATTGACCAGAAGTCAGTCAAATTAAAATTTTGCTGGTAACTAAAGTAACCTCTCTCTTGTCTTATAGTGAATTCAGGCAACAGGATTCGACTCCTTATGCCAGTCACATAACAGAGTGTTTCTTTTAATGCCAGAAAAAATTTAATTTTACTGACATCTAATGTATTTCTCTGAGCATATGCTTTTTCACGAGATCTCTACTGATGCTGATATACCAGGAAGACATCTTTTGAACATTTATACATTTAAATTAAGTTCTTTAAAGATGTGTATTCACTATGAAGTTTACCAAAAGATAAGTTTAATTTGACTAGTATCTCACTAACAAAAACCACTATGTCAAAAAACGTATCCGCTTTAAATAAGTTTAGTAAGGGAATTTATAAATTTTTCTGATCAAGAAAGAAGCTGGCTTTGATTTGTTGATAGAAACCTATAGAGAAAATTCAGCTAACGGACAATCGCTTTATAATTTATTTCAAATAATTAGAATCAGCAACATACTAACAGTGAAATCTTAAATGCAGTATAGGATGCAAATATTTCTATGTTCTATACTAAGTCATGTTCAACTAGATAACATCGCGGACTCGAACAAATAATCAAAATACAAATGTATGGCAACTCGTCTCATAGAAGACCAATCTTGCATCATTTAATAATAATATCAAATACATTGACAGCGACAGTGGTCAATTCAGTTAACTAAGCTACGCGATATGTGCATTTTTAAAAACGTTTATCATCCTATAAAATAACGTTATTTCCCTGTAAAAATAACAAAAATGAGCTCAATCTAGCGGGTTCCCTATGATAATAGTAACAACAACAACAAAATAAATAAAATCGCAATGGTATCCTAACCTAACCCAATCTAGCATAATGAACAAAGGCTACTTTTCTCTCGGCTGGGACCCTTCTTTCATTAATCCCGTACATTTCCCTACTGTGATTGTAAATGTCTATTCTTTTCACAGAAAATTATCTTTCTTATCTGTGAGAATATTATTGTCCATATAATTCATGTTCCCTTTCAAAATTTGATAGCTGCTAACAATGCAGCGTCCTCTCTGAAATTATGCATGGGAGTTAATATTAAGTGACTAAAATATTTCAAAGCATTATATTGTGGCTAGTGGAAAAATTTTATCCTTTACAAATTGGCGCTGTGTTGTGGTTTGTAGCCAAAGACATCTATCACAACCTTTTCAGAGCTTTCACAATATTCATGTATTTGCTACCGAAAACTGCCATTCATCTTTGGAAACAAAATACCTCCAACAGTTCAGGCTGAAATAATTGACGATACATTAACCGATCCTTTTATTTTTACCTCGACAATGGCTGGAAAATTTCCACTGAACTTATTATGTAGTATTTGGTTCATGCATGGGACACCGGTTCATTTTTCTCGTGTGTGTTTTTTTATTAATTTTTCCCCCTGTCTTTTCTGGGTAGTGTTTACCTATGCTTCTGCAAGACGGCGGCAATAATAATAATAATAATGCAAAAAATGAAATAAATTAGGAAAAAAATTGTTTAAGAGTACGTATCTTGCGGGTATTAGCTATTGTAGAGGAAAATGTGGAAAGAACTTCCGTCAGGAATGATAGAGCGATTCCAAATAAATAGGCAAATGATAGGGAACAAGCACTTTGGCCTGTTCGTTCTCCTAGCCTCAATCCAATCTGATTATGGGATCATTTAAAGGTCACTGTGCATTCCAGATCTACTGACAACGTAAAAATTCTTCGCTAGCGTAGTGAAGTAGGACATTAGCAAATATGCAGTAATTTTGGAATATGAAAGTATGACAGTCTACAAAATATGAAGTACTTGGCAGTTGTAATAGATCTCTTAATGGCTGTTTTGAGCGTTTTCTGCAAGGTAAAAATACTGTACCTGAAAACTAGGAAATTGACCATGTGTCTGTGTGAGCTTTATGCTTGTTTTAAAGTTCATTTATCAATTCACCGAAGTTTCCCACATTAATAGAGCAAGCACTGAGAAGTGATGCACACAATATGCGATATTTTAGATAACCTCTTCACATTTGCCAGTTTCCCAGCTCTTCTACCGAGTTATCTGAAATATTGTGTATTTTTAATGCTTTATTAGATACTATATTTCAAGCATTTGTTTCTTCTTGTTAATTTCCTTTGTAATCTAATTTCAAAGTCGACACAAATAAAATGGATTTCCGTGTTCTAATACAATACCTTTATCACTGCTGAAGGTCTTTAGAGCAGGCAGCTCTGAATTCGTTAGGAACACCTTAAGAACTTTGCATGCGCCATAAAGCAGAAACGGAAGCGTAAAGAACGTGAGAACGAAGAGAGTAGATGTTCAGGCGGAATAAAAGACGTTTCAGTGCCGTGTCACGCTTTCCAAAATGGCTCCTTATGAAATCACTGTGACAGTTCATAAAAGTGAGTCATGGCACGGTGATTCAGAAGTTTATGACACACGTAACGGCAATAAGCTATCTTCCATTGCACCGTAGTGACGCATTCCATCCGTAATCGATCTTCTCCACGGCCGCAACACATTTTAGGTTAACTGCCCACCCTCACAATAAAAACTCCCGAAGTACCGTTACACTGCGCTGAGAAACGGAATGAAGCAATACCGCCTTTGGCTTAAGTTACCCGGTCGCAGTGTTCGACGTTGCGCGGAACTTCTTTCACTGCGAGGCATAGTAAACATCAAAACGCTCTTCTCTGCCGCCAAAGTTCATGAAGTGCGGCACAAAAATAACAAGAACTTCAATTTGTTACTCACTGTATTGTTAAAAACAGTTTTCTTCTTTACATCTGACGACTGAAGCTAATATTACGAACATTATAACATATTAAGGACCGCTTTCATCAAAAACTGTTAAAAAGGCACTATATGCTGTTTTAACAATATGTTAAGACTCTTGCGTTCCGCCAAGCTTTTGCAGCATATTGTTAATTAACACGTTCTTAAAGTTTCCGAGTATTACAAATAGCATGGATCGAGAGGGCTGTGTCCTAACCGGAAGACCTTTGAACGCATTCCGATGTACTTTTGTTTGCATAGAGTAATTAAAACATATGGCTCATGCAAGGAATATTAAAAGGAGCATAGGTACAAAGGTGTTCTAACCTCTCTAGTGTTTAATCTACAATCCTATCACGACTGTTTTTAACATTCTGTAGCTTCGTAAACAATGCTCTTTTGCGTAAAATTTTCAAAGTCGTTACATTTGAGACCCCTGTTATGAACGACTTAATACATCCAAACATAGAATTTCGACATCTACTGCTAGTTTACGCCGCTAATTTCGAACTGTTATTTGTTGTGAAACGTTTAACACAGGGGAAAGGTGATGTTAACTTAACACGAAGTTTAAAACGTTGTAAGTTAACATTGGTTGATGAAAGGGAAATTTTTATGTTAAAGCAGTATAATACTTTGTTAATTTTTAACGTCTGTTAATGAAACGGGCCCTTAGTATTTTTATACGTTTGTATAGCAAGTCCAAGATGTTAGAGATGGTTCCTAAAATGCAACGAACTCTAAAGTTTAACATAGGGTTACATTATTTACGTTGAGTGATCTATGAAGGGCATTTCACAAATAATGTACATTTTTTTCCTTACAAGTTTACAACCCTTCAATACAGTCTCCTTGCCCCTCAATGACCGAGTCCCAAAGTTTGGGATGCTGTGCTATTCCATTCAAAGCACCACTTCTGTTCATCAATCGAATGGCTCAAGTGACGGCATATCCAGGAGCACCCCACCCCCAACTTTGGGAATAAGTCTATGTCTGGAGGACTCATGTCCGGATTGTAGAGTAGATGAGGTAATACTTCCCGGCAATATTGTTCACAACATTTCCGATGTATGGGCGAGCGTTGTGACTTAGCCTCAGAACAACTGAGGTCGGTTTTTGTGTCTTTTGTATGAGGCCACGATAATGCACTGCTGCGACACATGTTCCATGAGGAATTCCATCTGTCATAATGATTCCTCATTCAAAGTAAAGATCATTATTTGATTAATCTTTGACTGAGTGCATTGAACATTTTTTGGTTCTGAGGAATATGAAGCTCTGCACTCATTGGACTGTGACTGGCTCAAAGTCTCCAATTAAGTTTCCTCCATAGCGACAATTCGCCACAAGAATACATGTCCTTCAACATCAATAATTGTTTCAGTAAATTTGCAAAGTCCTTGGAGTTTCTGCTTCTGTTCAGCAGTCAAGAATGTCAAGTCAAGGGATCTATCACACACCATGTTTTCTCTACTGTAAATCATTTTGACTTCTCAAAAAGTCCTCGCATGTCACACGAAGTTCTTCTTTAAGAGTATCCACTACAAGTTTCACACTTCGTTCATCTCTTGATATTTTCGGTTTTCCTGGTTTTAAGTCATCATCTATGATACTGACACGACCAACACGAACACGATAAGCCGAACAAGAAAATGTACTACAAGTCAACTGTGACTCACCGCAAACTTCCTCAAAACACTGTGGATTTCTGTAGGGTTTTATCATGAGAAGTTTCTACTCAATGTAAAACCGTTATCTTCAACCGTTTATCTTGCAAGGCTACATACTTGAAAGTTCTTGTTATCTATAGCACGCTAAGAACAAAATGAACAATTGATTCTTTCTCAATCCTTCAGCTGCAAATGACGTGATTTTCATTAGTGTTGCCTTATCCAGCCCATAGTACTGCAAACTATGCATTATTTATAGAACGATCCTTGCGCATATCTAGAAACATATACATACACGCAACCGTTTTGAAAATGTATAAGTATATAATATTTTGGAAAGCTGAATTCGAAACTGGCTTAGTTTTCCTCTATCACGTACTGTTTTTCCACAATGTATATTGGCTCTTTTCGCCACGTAAATATGCAGTTTTTGTATTACTATTTTGTAATATGAATATATCTTATTTCAAAAATCTGGGATATATATACACCCTAGCTAAGTGGTCACAAATTCCAAGTAAAATGTAATACAAGGCCTTGAAAAGCCTTCTATTTACTTTTCCTTTTGCCAATGAGGGGTGGATGGTCCTTCTCTGCGTAAAGTTTCGGAAACGATTCGTCTTAGCATCCAATAGAAACCTTCCAATCATCGATCCTGATTATCTTCTTTCCATTTCCTGAAAGTTCTAACGGAAGCGCTTTCCTTGTTCTTCGCCCACAGCACCATAGTTATCCGAGAAAGCCTTTTAAGCTCGCTGAACACCCCAACACTAAATTTCTCTATCATATTTTAACTATGTCCACATAATCAGGGTACTTACTGTTTCCTAGAAATGTTCTTACTGTACTTTTGAAGGAAAACCCTCTTTCAACTTCAGTCATTGTACGAGGATGAGTCCGTAGGTTTTCGGCCTAACCATTTTCTAGGTATGATAAAGACAAAAACTACATTTCACTTTTCAATGTAGTTAACCCTTATTGCAATACACCTCTCACGTCTTTGAATTAACATTTCAAACACGCCCCAAATATAGTCAGAAGTCTTGTCTGCAAAATGGGCATAAACAGCATCCAACACTTCTTCGTCAACTTCCTTCCTCGAAGATCCTTCTCGAGTTTTGAGAAGAGGAAATAGTCACCGGGAGCTACATCTGGGCTGTAGGGTAGATGGTCCATCTCCTTCATCCACATTTCTTCACAGCTTCCTTTGATACAAGATCTGTGTGCATAGGCGCTTTGTCGTGCAGAAGATGCACACCATTACTCAGCTTTCCTTGCATTTTCTCCTTGATGGAAGCACGTAGTCTGTGCAGTATGCCACCACAGTACTCCCCATTTACTGTAGTGTTCCTCTCCTTGAAGTCAATGAAGAATATTCCTTCACAGTCCCAAAAGATTGTGGCCATGATATGCTTGATTGAGTGACCTTGGCCTTTAAAGACGGTTCTTTGCCAGGTTTACGCCACTCCATTGGTTCTCTTTTGGACAAGGGATCATACTAGAGGACCATAATTTCATCTCCTGTAACAATGGTTTGCAGAACCTCTCTCTCGTTGCCATGGCAGAGCTCCAAAAATGCCTGACAACAGATGACTCGTTGCTGCTTTTGAGCTGAGGAAAGAAGTCTAGGCACTAACCTTATTCATGTTTAAATGTTTATGAATAAGGACTTGTTTTAGAAAGGTCCAACCTTGCTGCTATTTCTGTACTTTGGAGCCACCGTTCTTCCATAATTTCTCCTTTCACAAAAACGATGTTTTCAGGAGTGAGCACCTCCAAGGGCCGACCTGTACGCTCTTCGTCTTCAAAGCTTTCTAGACCCATTAGAAAAAGTTTAGTCCATTCTTATACGGTAGAATATGAGGGGGATGCTTCCCCATATTTACCGTCCAGTCGCTTTTTAATTTCATTTGGAGTAAGTCCATCTTTCGTGAAGAACTTAATAACAGCTTGATACTCAATTCTGAACATGTCCCAATCTTCTACACGTAGCCTTCTTTATACAACTACATCTGAACAACTGAACAAGCGGAGCGGAATTTACAGCTGCAAATATTTACTTAACAGATAAGGTATGACATCAGATAAGACTTGTAAAGGCGATAATGCTTATCGGCGAGGTCGGAAACTTATGGACCTACCTTCGTATATTGGAATTCTTAATCTAACAACGGTTTGTATTCAGGCCAAAAACCATGCTTTCTTTATATTTGGCTTCTGATAGTTCCGAGAGCTTTTGGCCAATGTACTTGAAGTGTTTTTAATTTTTCGGCAAAGTTTTAAGAAACTGCTTCATGGTGCTTAAATTCACATGACAAAGTGACAAACAAACATTTTGGGTGAACAAAATGTCGATTCCCGTTAAAAAAAAAAAAAAAAAAAAAAAAAAATCTTAGTGGCTAGTGATATCTTTTGTGTTGGTTTCTTGCTCTGCTGTAGCTTTCATAGATAAAATATGGAAATATGGTATATTTGTCTTGACCAAGCAACCTGCCCAACACATATAGATTTCCAAAATTGATTCCATTATGAGCATTGTATTTTATTTTAGAAAATAAATTAAGTCATAGCTTTCTTTAATATACACTAAATTATCTACAGGTAAGAAAACATTCTTTACATATGTGTATAGCTCTCAGATTCCGTTTCCAGGAAAAGCTTCACCCATTTTGTACTCCATATCATACTTTTGATTGAAACCAGGAATATCTCTGCAATAAACTAACCACTATCTTGATAAAAGTAAAAAATAAATTGCCTTCTTTCAATTTGGAGCCCAAGAGTAGAGTTCAATTTCTCCCCCCCCCCATTTTTTTTTTTTTTTTTTATTTTTTCTCCTCTCTCTAAATCTCAAGTCTCCTACTAAATTATGGAGTTTAGGCAGAGTCAACGGTCAAAGAGTTTGGGGTTTCTGTGTTATTCTTCATCAAAACTATCTGAATCAAAGTCACTGCTATTAGAAGAAGTATATTCTAATATATCTGGTATCTTAGGGAGAGATAAGTCTGGGTCATGAGCTAATGGAAGGGTTGAATGTAAAATAGCACTCTTGTTTCTACTGCTATAGCCGTTAATATTGCAAAGGTAAAAATAACAATCATTATTGTGATTCTTTGGCTCCCTTCATATCATTGGAACACACAATCTGAATATTTTCTTTTTACCTTTACACCACTTTCTTACAACTTCTACCCTAATGTAACAAACTTTGTGTTGAGCCCACGGTTTGTCTTGATCTTCCAGCTTTATTCCAGAAACTTTTCATTGAAAGTTGTAAGGTTTCTTTTGTATTTTTTTTAATTATAAATATCTGGAGAATTCACATTACTAAGCATCTATGTTTCACCAGACAGAGTATAATATAAATTAAGGAATGTAAATCATTAAACACTATAGCCACAGACATCTAGATTTTTGCTTTGTCCACCAATATGCCAGTAGGAGAAATTGCCATTATTAGTACAGATTTACGAAAGAATGTACATCTCATATAAAAGATCGGCATTTCATTATAGTAAAAATTGTAATGATTCCAATAATATTAAATGTTCTTATATAATACTATGCCGGCCTTGATGATCCAGCGGGAACGCGCTCTCTTCTGGGCCCAAGGTTTGAGGATTTAAATCTGGCCAGAGTTCATAGATTTTTCAGAACGTAAAAAGTTCGAGCCGCCGGCCCCGTATCGCAGATAAGGGCGCGCTAAACAACCCCATATTTGAAAAAAGAGGTCCCTGGACAAAATTACGTTTTACACCCAATGCCTTAGTTCCCTGTCAACTGGCACTAAAGGCAATGGGTTTAACAACCGTCCCTCTGCCCTCTGTAGAAATATTAGCAGAATTGAAATTATCTTTGGTAATCGAACCTGCCTCATGGAATATTACAACAACAACAACAACAACAACAATAATAATAATAATAATAATAATAATAATAATAACTGTAAATTAATTTTCTAAAAACGTTTACGTGATAGAGCATTTTAAACGTCATTTTTGACTTCAGCACTTAAAAATAATTAAAGAGGTGGTAAAGTTTTAAGAAAATCTTTATCTTCGTAGGCCTGTGTAATTGGGCTAGTGATTATAAAAACAACTGCTCTAAGATGAACGCGGCGAGAACAGAAAGTTTCCAATTTTTAAGGTCCAGAAAATAAGAGAACGAGTAATTTCCTCTCTAACGAGCATCTTTCTTGATAAGCTTACGAACTCTACATGGTCTGCTAGGCACGCCAGAAAGGCATCAATTTTGACATACTCCATGACCATTCAATGAAGCGATGATTGTTGGTTTCCAAGACAACCAACATGCACGAATGGTCAGTATCAAAAATCATTCGGGTGACTGCCTTCCTCGGCGGCTGAACTACATAGGTAGATAGCTAGCCATTATCTAGTAAGATCTACAGAGATAATTACGTAACTACTTTATACTTGTATTGCATTTTTTTCAATATCATCCATTTTTTCCCCCTTTTCATTTCTTTCTTTCTTCTTCCCCTCCCCCTTTTACTCATATATGAAAGAGAATATACTTCCTTATATCGCTATGTTTTAGAAAAGCGTTTGTTACTATGACTACAATAGCTATTTTAGAGAGCTCATTATTAAGTAATTTTTTTAATTCAAAGCACTCAAATTAGGAGCTATATTTTATAACACTCGGTGCTATCAAATGTTCGTAACATTTCCAGGATTACCAATTTTGGTTTAATAAGGAATGAAATTATTGCTAACATGTAAGTGGACACAACTTAGCTGCATATTTTATAAGTATTACTTTTTTATAATTTTTACATTCCTCGCAGCAATTTTGAAGTCATACTATAGTCCAATCAGTAGTATCACATAAATTTATTTCTAAGATTTATTTGCATATGCAAATGTTGGCAACCCTGGAACCATGTCAGGCAAAGAAAATAATAACAACTAGCGCTCTTATTTCTCATGCCTACTGCACTTCTTTGGGCGCGAGAAAATTACATTTTATAATTATAATAATAAAAAAACAAAATGCTCGCACGTAATTTTACCCCAGGGTGCGAAATCATGTTTTCTTGTCCTTTTATAATGAAAGGAGTCCTCTCCCCTTCCAGGAAATTTTGATGCAAAATTGTTGGTGGGGTGAAAATCCCCCTCCCCACAATTTCGCACCCGTTTTATTCCCTCTCCAAATAATTTTAAAAAAATTACTACCACTAGGACATTAGTAGCTTTGTTCAGAGATTGTGTAACATTTCTTCCATGTTCCTCTTAGTTAGAAACAAGCAAATTATTATAATTATAATATATTTTAAAACATTAAGGGATCTCTAAGGACAGTGAATTATAAACATGTAAAATGTGTTACAAGGGTGTTAAACGAGCCTCCAGCCTAGTTTCGCAAACTTAACCTATCTATTAAATAAAGCGTCATTTTACACTTGTATTATAAATAACTATTTTGCAACTTAATGCATTTTGTGACTTTCGTTCAATGCTCCAGGCCTCTTGCCAGAGAACCAAGCACATCGGTGTTACATATTCTCTCTTTCAAATACGCACTTCGTTGACACGCACACCGCATGTTCTTGAAGAAGGTCTAAAGGTCTGATCCTGTGTTCGTGATGTCCATGCCTATCCTGGAAATGCCATATCCAGAGACTCACGAACAATTTAGTGGAGTGCAGAAATACCATCGTGTTCTTATTGTATTTTTATACTCTAGAGTGAAAGTGTTTGGCAGATTGTGTTAAATACATTACTCCGAAAACCTTTTCAGATGTTTAAAAAAATGAAAGCAACCGATTTGTGCATAAACATACTTAAGTTAAGTAATTTTGTTAAATAGATACATAATCACAGATATTAATAAAAAAAACTTCCTACTTTCTAGAGTTATTTTCCAGAAACAAAACTAGATTTTTTTTAACGATGTTTAACGTCCATTTTAATACTGATATGAAGATTATTAGTTTTAATTTTTTTAGAAAAGTTGAATGAGTTGAAGATTTGGGAGATAAAAGTTGCTTTAATTTTTTGGAAGGGAATTTTGCAATATTTCTGTTTAACCCTAAAGGGTTATTAAATCCTGTTTGATGAGACACCAGAGGCGGTGTATAATGATGATACATGAGATGATGAAAACACTCAGTGTTTTTTTTTTTTTTTTTTTTTTTTGGAGCGTTCCGGGCTTGAGTTTAGGGCATTTTCCCGGCATTTGTCATTTACGAGGACTGAGAAAAACCTGGAAAACAGTCAGGGAGGACGGTCCTGGTAGGAACCCCAGACCTCCCACTCAGAGTTCGCGACTTAACGACTTCGGCCACCCGTGGCGATAAACGACTAGATGAAAAACTAGCTATGAAACGCATTTTGAAATATTATAGACTATAAAACCTAACATTTTTTATATCATATATAAGAGTAAATTTTAGTCAAATTTCTTAGCTATTTTTGAAAGTTTAAAACATTTTGTTGGCACTGGCTGGTTTAAAGGGCTAACAGTACGACAGCCATTCGGGGCCAAAGCCCCAAACGGTTTAAAATTCCTTCAGTTTATTAAGAAACGGGCTTCACACATGCGACCCTCGGGTTACTTCCCCTGAATAGAGGTTTTATGGCCCTTTTGTTGGCTTTCAAGGCTTCCGCAAACAAACACAAAGGAACTTTTTTTTTATATTTTTTTATTCAACTAGCGTGTTAGCATTATATCATATTATACATATGCTATCTACATTACTAATTGCAATTCAAATATTATCATTTGGCTTACATAAATGTACATTATATGTATATTTCAGTGGGGACGGATCAGAGGAACTGTTTCAAATATCAGCAAAAATAGAGAAACAATTTCAAAACAAAAACATCGGAAGTCATGTGGTCCTGATGATATTGCAACGGAAGTCTTGAAGGGAAGATTATAATATCCTATCTTGTGCGCTTATTGAACATATCTCTAAATAGTTCTAGCCTACCAGAAGACTGAAAGCCCGCTGGGGTAGTCCCTAATCCTAAGCGTAGTATTTAAAAAAAAGTATAAATAAAAATTACAGACCGATTAGTCTCACATCTGTCGTGTGTAAAGTATGGAGCATTTAGTACATCAATATGTTTGCAGTATCCTTAATTACAAAGACTAGTTCTGAAACCACCAACGTAGTTTCAGGAAAGGGTTTTGTTGCGGTAGCCAAATTATTTCATTAGTTCAAGACCCAATTGAAGAGGGAGATAAGATTAATGCAATAGTCGAAAGCTTTTGATTTAGTATCGCTCACTTATTAGAAGATAAAGTCAGTGAAATAAAAATAAATAAAAGGTTGTACTTTGAATTAAAAAAATTTAGAAGATTGTACCTAGAGAGTTAGTTTAGGTAAAAAAAAATAAAAATAAAAAAAATAACAAAAGTCCACAAAGTAGTACTCTTGAACCATTATTCTTTATAACAGTCAAAAGTACGATTATTTGCCGACGTTTGTATTCTTTATAGAAAAATTAACGACAGTTACGATATGATCACTTTACAAGCGATCTTAATAGCATTTCCAATTGGGCGGTTACACTTGGGATTATAACAACTAGATTGTAAGAGTAAGGCAATGCCATTTTGTAAACGTTGAGAAGAAATTAATCTTAATTGTAAACTCGATGAAGTAGAAATTCTCCAGGAAAACTGCTGTAAACATCTAGGAGTTTACTTTAAGTTCTAAACTTACATGGAACGAACATAATGATAATGCTATGAGGAAAGTATGGAGGGAGGTACACTTTGTTATGAGAATACTAATAAAAGCCAGTTCAAAATCGGAGGAGTTCCTTTTTTATCATTAGTTCGCCCATTTTGGAGCAGCTTGTTGGGATCCATGCAGGATGTGTCAAATAAATATTCAGCAGCAAAATTCGTAAAAGGGGGGAAAAAAAAGAGCATGGAGACGAAAATGTTAAAAAGTATTAAGTTGGGAATCACTAGCAGAGAGCATAACGTCATTATACGTACAAAACGCACATAAAACCAAATGCATGGAGGGATATCACAGCCAGGTTAAAATAACCAACATACTATGGCTTTAAAATCAATTGCAGGCAACAGAGAACGATGTAGGTAAATTCTCTTTCATAAATAAAGTCATAAATGACTGTAATGAATTATTTGCAATTGTATTTGAGGGTTGTCTTGCTTTGATTCAAAAGTAATTTAAAATGGTATGTGTAGAAATACTTGGTTAATATAAGTAGATATGAATGTTAGTGTTAAAATTTATATTTTTCCCAGACTACTTGAATATTTTTTAACATCTTATTGTATTTAATTGACTAGCTTCTCTTAACCTGTTTATATTATTATTCAAGCTGATTAGTGTTTATTCCTAAATATGCTGAATTATTTTTTAAAAATCTAATATTTTTAAATATATATATATATATATATATATATATATATATAATTAAGTGAATATGTGTGACATTACAGTTGAAATTTATTTATGTACTTTGAATATTTAAATAAATTAATGTGTATTTAACTAGATTGACATATGTTTAGTTAAGTGAAATGTATTTAAGTTAATATGTGTAAAACTAAATTGAAATATATTCATTTAGTTTGAAGTATTTACATAGGTTGATGTGTATCTAAGTAGATTAACATGTTTTATTTAAGTGTATGTAATTAAGTTAAACGGCGTGTAAATGCATATGAAATTAATTCGACATGTATTTAAATTAGATTTATTTATTCAATTCTAGATTAATACGTATTTAATTAAGTTAACTTGTTTCCTTTTTAAGTATTTTGAATAAAATATCATTTATTTTCATGAGGTATTAGGTGTAAGCCAATCGCAGTTAGGAATTAATGGTTTTCAAAAAGTTGACTTTGAATGATATTGCACCTAGAATTGCGAGTAGAAATTAGCTATGCTGACACTATTTATAGTTAACGTTTTTTAACAAAATGTAACTCTATTTTAATCCACAAAAACCAGTTATCTGATATTTTGAACACTTTTGTAAATAACCTATAAAACTGTCTTTGATAATTCTGCAGTGCGAACTTCTGCAGGTCTTATACTAAGGAAACACAGGAGAAAAAATGCTTGAAATAATAGCACGCTTTGTTCTGATCATTTTCTAGCAAAGGATATTACCATTTTCGTTAGTTCACAAAACTTTCACTCCAATGTAAGTAGTAGAAACACGGAAACCTTGGCGGATTTCAAAGCAACATTTTCCCGTCACCGCTTATCTGTTATCTCTTGCTTGATAAGAGTGTACTTTTAATCCTTGCAACACGCGTTTCCACTTCCAGGAACAATAACTCGGTCTAGCAGTTTCATGACAAACCTACATGTCTGTTTGTGCGTAAAATTAGAAACGTACATAATGTGCTTGCTTTATGATACATGTGTTATTACTAGGTTTATATTTAAAAACGTCTCATGTAGTATACTCAAAAGTGAAGTGAACACACAAAGTTTTGCAGACAAAGCGAGAACAACGGCACAGTTACGAAATAACTCGGATGTTGAATGAAAGATGTGAAAATATTCAATAGTCCGTCACGCAGGAGCTATGTAAACTGTGCGAATTTTTCACCTCAGAAAAGTGAGGTCCTTATTTTATTTTAATATAAATACCGAGTTCCCTTTAAAAAAAAATTGCGGCCGCTAGAGCAAGCTTTCAATTTTTTAAAAACGTTTAGCTTTGCGTAACCCTCCACTCCAAATGGCCCAATTTTTTCGTGTTACCGAACTCAATGAATCGTTTGTTAATTCATGATTATAAGCCGAGTTTCGTTGAGAAAACAATTGCTACCGCTAGAACGGTAACAGACACACGTACACAAACACACACACATATATACATATATATACACACAAACATATATAAATATATACATACATAAACACACACACACACACATCTTTATCGGTGCCTAGTAAACAGAATCGATGGATATTTGGAAAGATTATTAAAAGCGAAATCCATGGGTACAACCGCAACAGCTTACATTCCTTCGAAATCCCTTAAGAATAACAACAAATAAATGTTTTACGAGTACGGCTGCAATTGCTTCATTCCTTCGGAATTCGCTAAAAAGCTCATCTCATTTGTAAAGAAACAAATCAAGTACATTTGAGCCTACAACCATGTTACGTTCATCTTTTTCGGTACCCGAGAAATTTTCTGACCAATACTTTTGATATCCTCTAAGGTTCCGAGCAGAAGAGTCCTGACAGATCAGTAACAATGGAAAACAATAGAGGTGCATCAAATATAAAACGGAATTTTTATTTTATAGCTTGTTGAGTAATACGGAGTAAGACACGCATTTCAGGAGTTACACCTGGGCGTTACAGGAGTGAGGAAAACCGGTTCGCCTCGCATAGCCGTTTCGTTTGTCATGAAAGAGCAAGATTATGTGTGAGACATTAAGTGCGGCGCAAATGTTTCAGAGCAAGACGAAATACTGTAGACATGGAAGTCACCAATGTTAGACCTTATCGATGTGACCAACGTTTGACAGCTTCTGAAATCGCTTCTGATGTTGGCATAAATTGTGAAACTATATTCCAACATTTCAGATCTTGGATTGTCGAAGTCTCCGCAAGGATTAAAAGGCTGCACGTGTAGGAGACTTTTGGCTCAATGAGAAATGTTTTTGCATCGAATCGAAACATGAGTACACCACTATACTCCTGAGTAGAAGCAAGTGAGCATGGAGGAGATGAAAAATGTCAAAACAAACTCTCGCCTCTTAGCAGGGACAGTTTACTGGGACTCCCAAGGCATTTTGTTCATAGAGTTTCTTTGTGAACGTGGAACAATCAATGCTGATTATTACTGTCTGATTCTATTTTATGCAAAACGTATTTATAAACAAAAGGACATCTACAACCGATTCTTGCAATTCTTCTCCAAGACAACGCCCTTCCGCATGCACCTGCTTGACAAACACGGAAGCACACGATGATGAAATCTCTAGAAATAAAATATCTTATATTCTCTTTTGATTATTATTTAGCATTGTACGAAACAGGCTTTATATGCTTCCGGCCTGATCAAGTTGCAGTGAAATAATCGAAATCATTTTACATTGGAAATAGTCTACACTTCTTTCCTTGTTATCATTAAAAATAGCGCAACGCTCATATATATATATATATATATATATATATATATATATATATATATAAATTAACACTAATAATAAAAGTAGATAAACATAAAACACAGAGTAAGAGTCACACTTGAAACTGCAAATAATAGTATTTTAGAAAACACAGAAATAAAATTAAAAGAATAATAGAAAATAGTAAAGAAGTCAAAAGCAAAACACGCAAAAGTAAAACACACAAAAGCAAATAAAGCTTAATAAGCAAAGTTAAAAGCAGCACCAGAGGTGCAAACAATATTAATGAAAAATAAAAATAAAGAAACACTATTAACAATGTAACAAATTAACACTAATCATAAAAGTAGATAAACATAAAACACAGAGAAAGAGTCACACTTGAAACTGCAAAATATTTTAGAAAACACAGAAATAAAATTAAAAGAATAATAGAAAATAGTAAAGAAGTCAAAAGCAAAACACGCAAAAGTAAAACACACAAAAGCAAATAAAGCTTAATAAGTAAAGTTAAAAGCAGCACCAGAGGTGCAAACAATATTAATGAAAAATAAAAATAAAGTTATTTTTATTTTTCATTAATATATATATTCATAAAAACACTCAAGAGTGCAATATAAAAAAGTTCGCATAAAATTTCACACTAAAAACCGTAAAATTGAACACTAAAACCACACGTATATTTCGAGCTTGGCTCTTGGTCACGTGATGAGAATGAACTCATTTTTTTATGAATTTTTATGCTTTTTAGAAGTTTTTATTATTCCATTAATAGTGTGTATATATATATACATACATATATATACATACATACACACAGAGTCATGGCAACTACTTATTTTCTCACGAAAAATCTAAGATACACTTTTGAAAGTGTATAGCATGTACACTTCCTGAAATCTCGCTAGATCGGTGCGACATGCACTTCTGTAGCTCGCTCAATTGATGTGGCATCCACTTTGCACACATTTCCCGCTTGTTTAGATCCTCCCGGAAATTGCAGCGGATTGTTTTTACTGGGATTCATATTTGTTCTTCTAATTACACAATGTCCAGCGCCTATTATCGCGTAAGCACTGGTTTACTATCATCACTCGTACATCTTTGTCCGTGGACACAGGAAGTTTACTGCGCGGCAGCTTGGCAGTAGAAATTCCTCCTCGCGACTGTTCGATAGAGCAGGGTACGCGCACCCAGTGCTTCCCGTAGCTCTGTGTGGTATTCTGCCGCGGAGAAATGCTATTTTCACATACGCAAGTCGTTCAACCAACTCGACCTAGATTCCTGATGACCATCTTCGCTCACCAACTGAACTTCGGGACGTGCTGAGGCACCAGCTCTGCTCACACCATTTGATGGTTCATTCGTAAGTACATTCCAAATACTTTTAATCGTACATCTTAGATTTTTCGTGTTGTTCCTTGTTCGCGAGAATAAAATAGTTGCCATGACTTATGACATATTCTTCATGTATGTGTGTCAGTAAATGACAAAAGCTTAGTATATACACAATGTGTTCGAAAGTTCGTTAATTTGAGGTGGAAAGTATGGAACGAACGGGTATTGATAATACTTTTTTAGTTGGTGTTTCAGTCAATATTTCAAAAAAATTAAATGATGATAATCGGTGATCAAGCGAAATGCAAATCACACGTGAAATGCATAGAAATCTTCGGTAGTAAAGAAAAACGAAGTATAGAAAAATTTGTGAACGAAAATTAAAAGTCGTAGGGAAAACAACATCAAGTAAAAGTAACACAACAGCTACGTTGTTCACATCTGTACATGCAATAGATAAACAGAAGTTATCACTCAAAACGTGCTCTATTCTGACAAGGTATGCCAAAATATTGTGTTTATAGGAGAAGTACAAACGAAGATCTGAATATAAAACTAAATAAATAACGCAAATAAATGGAACAATAAGGAGAACATTAAAAAACAAGACGTCAAAAGCAAAACAAATGAAATTCTATAAAGTAATGACACGTGCCAATGGTAACATATGGAATTGAAAACTGAACTATGAATAGAACAGACAGGAAAAGAATGGAAAACGTAGAGATGAGAGTTTTAAGAGCAGTAGCTGGATTTAGTCTCCAAGACAAACAAAGAAATGAAGAAATCCGAAAACAGTTAAATATGTACAATCAAAAAAAAAAAAAAATGTTAATGAAAATAAAAATAATTGGTACAACTACATATTAAAGATGCATACCAAAAGTCTTACTAAATTATAAACCTAGAGGATATCACCAAGTAGGAAGACCAAGAACAAGATGGAGTGATATGTTTAATTGAGGACGGAACAGGTCGACAGGCCTATACCCTGTGGAAAAAGAAGAAATAAAAAGAAGAAAATATATATTGTCATTTCATTGAATACGAACTTTAGTATCACGATAGATCACAAGGATTTCTAATAAAAAATACTTAATACTATATGCAGGTTTGTCCTTGATGGATTTGCTTGTAATTATTGTTTCGATACTGTTGAATTAGAAAGTGCTCGCATAGACGGTGCATCAACAAAGCTTGCACCTTACAAAGGCATGGCTGTTGCGTAAATATTTAGCAATTTCTTGGTCGAACGTCATATAATCCAGTTCGAGGACCTTTGGTTTCGTGTTTAGCTTTTAGTTTAAGTGAATTGAGGCACTCGGCGCTCTCCCCTTCTTGGTCTCCAGAACCAAAGAAAGGGATTATTGGCTGATTGAAAGAGAGTTTTGTCTGTGTTTAGATGTTGTATACAAACTTGCCATTCAGCTTTAAATAGTCCAAGTCGGCGTAGGTGTGTCAATTGGTAGTTGTAGAATTTCTTTCGGTACTTTTAGTTACTCTGTCATAATCGACAAGAAACCTGTATTTGTAAATATTTGTAATGGATATATTAATTATATACAGATAGAGGAATTCAGAACTAGGAATTTTAGCAAGGGTTGAAGTAAGGAGGAAGATGAAAGTAATTGAGCTATTTAAGGATAGTATTAAAGGGGAAAGGGGGGGGTGAAAAATAATTTTTCTTTTCTTCTTTTTTTTTTACCATTTTAATATTTGGAATTTTCTGTTTATTTTGATATGAGTTTCATTAATGTTTCTCAGATATAAGTAATTTTAATAAAATTTTAATTATGCCAATGTACAAGATTCGGGGGAGGTCCCCAGTTAAAATTTTATATCTCCGGAAAGATTTGCTCTAGAAGGCTGTGGTTTGCCTTGAATGACAGAAAAAGTTGTAATTTATAAATTAACAGCATTTGTTTCCAAGACATCATCCTTTGATGTTTTACAATCGCTTATTCTTATTATTATGATGATGTGGATCTATTATGATAGAGCTACGGCTAAATATTACAATGTAAATAAATAAAATGGGGAAAAAATGGAAAAAAGCAAATAATGTATAATTTGCTTCAGAGTCACGGTATAGTAGTGAAAATAGATCAGTAATTTTCAAATATGTGCATCTGTATGCTGTGAAAGTTTAATTTAATTGGCTTGAGAAAATGGGAATCGAAACTGGGAAATTTAACGTTTCAAGGATAGGCCTTTAATACTCCCCTTAAATAAAAAAATTGGCGTGTCGTATATGTGACACTGGGCTACTTTATTAAATCTCTACCTTCGATGTCTGGAAGAAAAAAGAAAAAAAAAAAAGAAAAAAAAAACCTCTTAAGAGAATGGTTAACAATTTAATTTCGTGGCATCTTCCAGCATTTCTCTAAAAATCCTTCAGAAACTTAAAGCTCATTCAATACGACTGAGAGGAACTAAAAAGGAACAAAAAAGTGTTAGCCAACATGTTTAAAATAGCATTGTGAAATTGAATATTTGTCGTATTGTATCCTTATGGAATAGCTAGCTCGGTACTGTTTCTGCTAGCTGTTGCAATATGTATATTGCGGTTTTAACTCTATCAGGATCCATGGTTTGGTTTCCAAATTAAATTATACCCATCCTTTGCTACCTTAACATGAAACTGTTTCACCGAGTGCTCTATTTTTGCCGCTTCTCGAAGTGAATTTCAACTCCCAAACCGTGGAGATTCCCTGTGGGAGTTTCTTTATTCGCGAGCGCGTATCTACATAGTCACAACAAAGCTTTATACTGTAGGTTAATAAAATATTCATGTTGTCATGAAGATATCCTTTCCTGCTTGTATTCTATGTATATGTAATGCTTTGTTAATATGCAAGCAAACAGTTTTCCCTCTTTTTTTGTAATACATCTCGGTGTATTAAAATTTGGAGAAACTTTATAAAAAGGAAAGAAAAGAAAAAGAAACAAACAGAAAAGACAAGTGCTACAAACTAATTAGTCATGGTGTTCCCTACGTCACTACAAAGATACCGCGCTTTTAATTACAGCTTGCAAAAAGAAAATTACTGTATACTAAAGCTGTTCTTCAGCACACTTATTCCTTTTCAGTTTTAACTGCACTTGGAACATCAAAGAACTGTTTCTGTTAAGTAAATCTGACATATATAATTTAAATAGTTTCATAAATATAAATCTCACTTAGAAAATGCCTTCGTCGCTCGGTTCAAAATAATTGCAAAAACATAATCAAGAAAATGATGGGAAATAAGAATCTTGAAACAAAAAATACCCGGTACTTGCCTCAGGGTATAAACATTAAGCGGGAGGCATTCGTTGACCAAAAAGTGCAGTAAGTGATCGCTATTTTCATTATTCCTTCTTAATACCAATAAAATGAAAAATCTCTCTAAATTTTTTCAAGCATTTTTATATGCTTGATGTCTTTTACCGAAAAGTGTATTAATTTTACAATTTCTTGTAGTCTTCAAGAGATCTGAAATATGGCTGCCCATAGGTACTATAAATTAACCGTGTCAGTTTTCAGTGTTAAACGCCTTCACTTCAATATGCTTTTCAGCCTTTTTAATGAACGGTTCTTTCACAAAGTATTCAGGCATTTTATGCATAAAATGCTTCGTTATGGCACTTTTTAGTCATCGTTAAATTTCCTTTCCCGAAGATATTATTCCATATAGAGAAGAGTTGATAATTATTGGATTTTACAGGTCTCCTGGAAGCCACAGCCTTTCACTATAGTCAAAAATAGCTTGGAGCATTATCAGGAAACAAATGAACACACATTTTTCATCTTTTCTCCTTTATGGTGTCGCGTAGTCTGTGCATGCATAAAGTAAAATACTGTACTTTCACTGTGATATTCTTTTTCTATGCCAATCAAAAGGATTTCTCCGATTATTTCACTTACTTGACGTTATCATAAAATCTACCAATGAAACGAAACAAAATTTTGAATTTTGATCAACCACAGCCGGATGTCGCAGTGAAATTGTTGAAAAATAATTATGAAATACGTTTTATAACGCAACGTGCATTTGTCTTGTGGTCAGTGTAGTCAACTCTATATCCCCACTGTATAATTCTTGTGTGGCCACCACTGACCACTTTCTGTGTTTTCAGTAATAGTGTAAATTTAACTACTTAGTGTGCATTTACTCAAGCAGTTGTTTTTGCGTATTCAACCAAACAGTCTGAAATCATTTTATATATTATTTAACATTATCTGCCTAAGCAACCATAAATCTTAATTAATACGTTGTTCAGAATGGTAAAATGTTTTCTCTGCTTTGTTTTTCTCGGTGAAGTATAACATTTTATACAATTGTTAATAATCCGCGCGATGAATCTCAAATATGTGTATAGTTTTTATTCTTATTTTATTCATGAAATATTCCCAAACCCGTATTTTGCTCTTTTCTATTGGCATTATTGACAATCGATTCGTCTGTTGCTACATGGCTTGAAAAGGTTAAGTATTCATAATATAAATGTACAATTATTACAATATTATAAGCCAAGTTTGCGAGAATTACATTTAAATTATTTTATTCTCTCACTCGAGGGTCTGAGCAATATAAATTCTTTCACCACATTCGGGAATTTATTGGCAATCCTCTTGTAACATCACAGGTAATAATTACGAAAGAGAGCTGCCAGGATCTTTCTTCTTGGCGCGTTAAGTGGCGATGCTTTGCGTAGTTTGCGATACTCCAGGCATTTATCTTTGAAAAGAGTACTATAATAAACTGTCACGGTTAATTACCTGTGACAATGGATTCCAAAACCCCTTACGTTGGCAACATTAATTATGGACTGCAGAAAGAAATCGGAGCACCACCTTGAACTGACATTCGTCATGTGAAGTTTTTCTCATGAAGGGTTAGGAAGCTCTTATAATAGAACCCCCATAGTTAGAACCATCTTTAATGTTGTTTATTCCTAGGCTGTGGAATATACTCGCGAAAGACAACATCCAATCAAGTTTGGCAGCAGCTGACTTGATTTTTTTTTTTTTCCTTCCCAGATTTTCCTCGGTCCTGATAAATGGCAAATACCAGAGAGGTATCCTCAACTTAGGCCCAAAGCTCTTCTTTTCTTTTAAAAAAAAGTCATTGCCCAATTTATCATTGCACTTCGTGTACCATAACTTCACAAGCGTCCAATCTCCTGTGATGCCTCAGCAGTAAAAATGGGGGTTAAACACTACTAAAAACCTGAGCAGGTACATTTTACACTTGCACAAGGTGGTTGCCATGTCTGCTCCCTCCGGAGCAAAAGCGATATCGCAAGCGAACTTCGCCTCACTGTATAGAAAACTTTAAATCGTTTTTCACGGCTATGGACCTAACATGGAATTATTACTACATACTGGAAACGAAACACAGTCTAAACAATGGGCCGCAAGAGGAGAAATGGCTCCAAAAAGGGCGAAATGCGTTCTATCCGCTAGAATGTGACGACTTTTTTGTTTTTTTTTTTTTTAAGTATTTCTCTTGATTAACTTCTTGGAGAAGGGAAAACCCATTACTAAAGAATATTAAGCATCACTTTTGGAGAGACTGAACAGCGAAATGCCCAGAAGAAGAAGAAGAAGAAGAAGAAGAAGAAGAAGAAGAAGAAGAAGAAGAAGTTTCATCATGAGAATTTGCCGGTACATTGAAACAGCATCGCTTAAGATAAATTGACCGAATTATGATTTGAAATGCTTCCGCATCCACCGTACTCACCCGATCTCGCTACCTAGGAATATCATCTGTTTTGAATTAAAAACTTTTCTAGCTGGACATACATTTAAGCTAAATTAATAAATCATACAGAGGTAAACTGTAACTGTCTCAAAGAAACCTACTTACATATAGTTTTGAAAACTTAAACAATTTTCTAGCTGGATACACATTTAAGCCAAATTAATAAGTCATACAGAGGTAAACTGTAACAGTCTCAAAGAAACCTACTTAACACGAACATGGAGCACGTGCGTTGAACTTCGAGGGGACTATATTGAAAAATAATATTCTCCTTTAATATCAAACCGAAGTTAATAATTAAACCAGCCTGTAATTAGAAACATAAACTCTTTTACATCTACGACAGTGAAATTCTTCTGTAAATTGTGTGATCAAAGCCTAATTGGCAAAAGAAAGACGTTTTAGTTAAGGATGGCAAAAGTCGGGGAAATGTAAATGAAAGAAATTTTGCCCGAGCAGCTCTAAAATACATTTGAGCACCTAATTACACCGTAATTATTGACAGACAAATTATCAGACAGAGTTTAATTGCAAGTAATTAGAGAATATCAACGACGAGCATAGGTAATATAGATATGTTTTGTAATTTCATTCAACAGTGCACGTAATGGATTCATTAATGTGATAAACACAGAAATTACGGATGTAATTTTAATCTTGTTTTTTAAATAACCATGATTTAGAAGTATATATTTGATCTGCTTTGTTTGGTAAACATTTAATGTTATATATTCATTTGAAATAACCGGCTTACAGAAATAATTTATATTACGAATAATTGTATGCCATTTGTTACAATTTGTTTCTATACATAGCTCACAACTTATTATTATTATTATTATTATTATTATTATTATTTGCTTTATCTTAAGCTGCATGGTAAAGGTATAAGTAGCTAAAGATTGTTTGATGAGTTGATTAAATTCTTATTCGAAACGTTATTAATTAGACACTTTGTACATTTTACTTTGCTATTTAGACCAAGATTGTGGTGTTCAAAATGGTAGAAAACTTTAAAATGTTATCCAATATTTATTGGTTATTAAGAATTTATGTTTACGTCATATCTGTCTGAGACTTTCAACTATCTCCATCCTCAAAACATAATTATACTCTTAGGTTCTTGTTAGAAAATTATATCATAATTAAAAATGTCTACATTAATAACAGAGTATATCATGAACATACATGGGCAAAAAATAGAAAAGTTTAAAAATACAAATGCGATAGGCAAATCCTATATCTGTTTGCCTATATGCAATTTCTTTCCGGACAAACATTTTTTAAATATTAAGTTAATAATCACAAATAATCCGTTGTCGTTTATACAGTTCCTAAATGTACTCATTAAATACACTCACGGACAAAAAAAAAAAAAAAAAAAAAAAAAAGGACTCTTACATTTGATTATATTTTGTTCTTAATTCTTATATTTTTTAATTGCTTTAAAATGAAAGAATACTAATTTAAACAAAAGATCGTTTTATTAAGCACTTTAAATTACAACAATAGGAACTTTCTCTTACATTACATCATGCTTCTTTCAATTATCCAGCGCAATTTTCACAAAGATAGCCTTTCTAGTCAATGATTCAGATCCCAGATTTCCGCACATATACACACACAAACGTTTTGATATTTTACGATTAAGCTGAATTATTTTTAATGTAGTAAAAGGGACTATTGCATTACCTACATCCATTACTAAATTAAGTTTTCTATTTGAATTCCCTCATCAAGTCCTGAGTTCTTTTAGATCAGTGTGGGCGAGAGTTATGCAGTAGCAGAACTTTGTGAGATAAAAATTATTTAACGTTACACGGAGGAACATCGTGGTCCAAGTCGCGCCTCCTTTCACAAACGGCAGCGGAGAAAACCGAACGCCTCTACCGAAACTTCGCCACCTTTGTGTTAGTATGGAGTTACGAATGTTATCGCGCCTCTTCTATTTTTCTTCATTTGGAATTCGGAATTAATTCATATGTACACACACTAACCTTAAACTAACATCGGGTAAATCGTGCCCCCAATGGATCGCCTTCTTTCGTAAATATAAATTGATAGTGAAATGTGTGTGTAATAACTATGTTAGCGCGTAAATCACTGTAATGGTGGCAAATCTACTTTAACTCCAGAAAAAAAAAAAAAAAAGTTAGATCTCGAGTAAGGGAATCCACTACCTTCCCTTCATTAGCACGACGTTCTAATCGTCTAGTCTAGCACACCGTTGTAATGGTTTGTCTAATTATCCGCCCATCTTCGGCTAAAGATGATCTCCCCCGGTACCGTTCGTGAAAACAGGCGTGACTTGTACCACGATGATCCTCCGTATAAAGTAAAGTCAAAAATGCAGGGCGTTGCCGTTCAATCCCGCCTCTAAGTTGCTTCAGAGCTACCTTTCAGAAGTGATTGTGGTTCTGTGAGGCAAGGAATGGGACCAACGAAATTTCCTGACGGTCCGGAAATGCCATCACTGTAACCGGCCTTCCGCTACATTGTTGTCATGCATGTTTTCACATCCTTTTATGAACAATGTACACCAACAATGAACAATTTGAAAACTCATACACCCTTCTGCATAACAGAAAATGGATATTCTCAATACACAACTGGACAGACTTTGTAGTGGCACCTCCATAATGTCTGGTTAAATCAAATATCTTATCCAAAAATACTGCATTGTTGCTGTTTGTTTTTCAGAGATAAAAATAATTAAACTTACTTACTTACTGGTTAACACTCGTATCTCCTTACGTCATCTTTCATTAATATCACAGCTTACCTGTAATCAGAAAATGATAATATCATTGCTTATAAAACGTACAGTCACCCTGTATATTTTAACGGTACTGGTTAAGGACATATTAAGGTTAGTGTTATTTGTTTTACCCCTAGAGCAGGCAAAAAGGAGGAGGCAGGGGGAAAAAGCGAAGGAGAAAGAAGCAGAAAACTTCATTTTACTTAAATGTTTTCTATTATTGCTTATTTTATACATTTTGCTTGATACTACAAAACACAAACTTTATTTACAATACAGGTCTTACCTTGCAGTTTGTAACAAAGTTCTAATTGGAGTTTGCGCTTATTTACGATATGCAATTCCAGAGTAATAATTGCAAAAGTCAAAAGAGGAAAAGTATAAAAATAAAATGGATTAATAAGATCCCTCTTATCCCCTTAAGCGAGGTAAAAACCCTTATGGCAGTCATTTTTATAAATCCACCACAACGGCTGCGTTCCACCATTTCAGCCGCAGGCCATCACTGTAATGGGAGATACAAGCAATTAAAGCTACCAACTGCATGCAATGAAATTTACTGTGCGCGGCGATGTTGGAAAGAGTGTTTTAAATGCAGGAAGCCTTGTAACCGGACTATCTCCGTATGGTCAAGATTAGTGTGTCACTGGTTCGAGTGAATACCAGAATGTTCTGATGCAGCAGAGACGGTTACTCCTCAACGCTGTTGCGTGAACTTCCAAACACATATGTGACGTCATTATAAAATCAAGCAATGAAATGAAACATTTTGAATTTTGACTAACAATAAGCCGATATCGCAGTGAAATTATCGTAAAGTTTTATCAAAGCCGTTTTATCGCCCGACGTGCATTTGTGTTGTGATCAGTGCAGCCACTCTATACCTCCACTATAGAAATTCCTGAGCAGGCATCACTGACCACTCTTCTGTGTGTTCAGTAATTGTAAATTTAACTAACTTAATGTGTATTCACTCAAGCAATTGTTTCACCGTATTCAGCCAAACAGTGTTAAATCATTTTATAAATTATGTAACAATACCTGTCTAAGCAACCATAAGTCTTAATAAACATGTTGTTCAGGATGTAAAATGTTTTTCTTTTTTTCGTTTTTCTCAGTTGGTATTAGTACATCTAACGGTGGAATTTGTAACAGGTGGCTTTTGTTTATTTCATTCTCACGGTTTCTGAATAGGTAGGTATTCATAAGTAAGTATAAAATTTAATGCAGTTGCTAATAATCTGTGCGCGAATTTCAAATATATATTATTTTTAATTCTTAATGTATTCATGAAATAGTCCCAAACCCGTATTTGGCTCTTCTCTATTTTCTGTTGCTAGAGGCCTTAAAATTTTAGACCGCCACGGGTGGCCGAGGTCGTTAAGGCGCGGACTCGTGAACGGGAGGTCTGGGATTCGAATCTCGCCAGGACCGTCCTCCCTGACTCAGGTTTTTTCCAGGTTTTCCTCACTCTTCATAACTGGCAAATGCCGGAGAGGTACCCTAAACTTAGCCCTGGAACGCTTCCTTCCTTAAAAAAAATCCTTTCCCACTATATCATTCCATCTCATGTATCATCAGTGTTCACCGCCTGTGGTGCCTCAGTAGTAAAAACGGGCGTTAAACACCATTAAAAAAGTTTAGGTATTCATAATTCAAATAAACAATTATTACAATATTGTAAGCCAAGTTTAGAGGAACTATATTTGAATTCTTATTTTATTTGTGAAATAGTCTAATAAATATTATTCGAGGTTTTGACTTTCCAGATAAATTCACTCACTACCTTCATTTATTGGCAATCTCAGACCCTCCAGTGTAATTACTTGTGATAATTATATTAATCGCGGTAATGATATATATTTTATTAATTTCCTTTACTTTTGTTGACTATTTATTGCCGCTTTAACTGCATTGATCTTAATTCCAAGCGCAGTCGCTTCCTCTACCATTCGCTTTCATTATTGGCTGATAAATGGCCTTACTAGAATGGTCGCCTTCCTGCACGGCTGCCTCGTTTTTTATTGCATTTTAGCTACAAGCCGGTTCTTTGGGGATTTCTGATAGCAATGAAATTAACCCCGTATTTGCCATTGCGAGTAAAGAACGGCATGAAAAAAATGTATCGCTAAATTAAAGTCGAAATTTCTCGAAGCGCTGAAAAGAAGTTCTGCCGATTTGGATCACTAATGGCGATAATTTTAAAGGTGAGCAGTAGAAGAAAAGTTTTACAGTAGAGAGGAACGTTTACTTTAGTTTGAACATTTCTCACTTTAACACAATTTCTTAATTTTCAGCTCAGTTTAGGTTATTGCATCTTTCAATACAACGTGAATATAGCTAAGTTCATAAACTATCATGTAACGTTATCTTCCTTATTTTGTAAAGATCATTTTACCGTAATTACAAAAAGGTTATTCAAGTTAGGGGCCACCTAAACGCGTTTTTTTTTTTTTTTTTTTTTTTTTTTTGCAGTGACCTGGTTATAGGAAATGTTGCAATGATGCTCCTCAGCGGCAATACATTGCTGGTATCTGTATCATCTAATTGTACTTTCGTGAGAACACGGTGGTTTAGAATACGTTTCATTGTTATTAGTAAGCTGTTTTTAAACAGCAGGCTGGTGAAAGTTTGTGTAAATTCGTGAAGTAGTTACTTTATTTCGTTTTGTGTGATAAAGCTAATAAGGAGGAAAGAGAGGGTGTAGCATGGACGAGAACAGATGTGTGGGAGTTAAAAGGTGAAAGAGAAGGCTTCACTCAAAGGGAATGTCTTTATATAGAGGGAAAGAAGACTAGGAACATATAGTGTTTGATTATAAGGCAAATGTAAACCGGAGAAATAAATTCATTAACTTCAAAAGAGACGAAAGAATAATGCTGAACAAAATAGTTATAAAGGAGAGCAGGAGTGTGGGACAATGTTTATTTAGAGTTAAAAAGTAGTGGAAATGGACAGCGAAGAGAGAAGAAGAAAATTTAAAAAGTGAGACAATCGTAATAGTATAAATAAGTTTTTGTATGTGGATGTGTACTGAATGAGTGGCCAGGGCCAAATTTCAGTAGGCAACCCCTATCTACTGTATACTTACTGTAAAATATATGTTGCCAATAAAGATTATTATTATTACTTCGTTTTGAGTTAACTAAATGTAAAGAAAATAAAGACTACTCGAAGCTTACAGTGTAAGCTGGTAGACTAACTTCAAGTATTAAATTTCAAAACATATGAAGTATACAATGCTTTCTGTACAGACAGACTTTATCCTGCAGATTTCACACTTTAATCAAAGGATCATGGACAAGTTCGTAGCTATGAATATCGGTAGAATGTTTAATATGCCCATTAAAGCGATATTTTTTTACTAAATTCTCTATCTCTCCCTTTTTCTGTGTGTATGTTCTGGCGTTAATTCTAACAATTAAGATTCTACAAACCTGCGAAAGCAGCAGTAGCAGTAGTTAAGTTGTGCACCCCGGCTTTGTGTTACTATTAACCTCTGTCAGACTATTCGTTCAAACATTTAACATTCTTAAGTCTGCATTATCATTCGAGGAGGGTATTGATAGGTATTAGCCTGGGACCAGAACTGAAAGTGGCGACCATAATATTAAGTATGTTGTTTTGTAAAAAGTTTCTTCATATTTACTGATAGTACATGTAGCTGATTTTATATTGTGAATCTTTAAAGTAAATATGGCAGAGAACTATCTGATTTTGAGAAAATGGAGTATTGTTCGGTGATAAAGTGATATTCATTTTTGAAAGGCTTGTTCGGCAAGAAAGTTTATGTCGATATGGTGGATACTTTGAGGAATTGTTGTCCTAGGAACGCCATTGTAAAATTTAGGTTGCAAGATTCAAGAGGAAGAACAAATGTCAAAGATCTTTGTTAGAAGATCCATTCCCGAAAATGTTGATGCTATGCATGATATGACTTTGGATCCTGGACAAATGAAACACAAAGCAGAATTTTGAACATTTCCTATGAACTCATTTTAACATCAAACATCATGATTTGAGTATGAGAAAAATCACTGCCTCACCGTTGATCAAAAACGACTCAGAGAGACACCTTCCAAGTCGATTTGTCGTCATTTTGAAGATGATTCTTCCAACCTTTTGACTCGTATTGTAACTACGGACGAAACACGCATCCATTATTACGATCCAGACACAAAAGAACAATCAAAAGGAATAGAAGCTTGATGGTTAGTTTATCTTGATGAGGAGAGCAATTATAGCAGATGGCCATTTGCCGTGAAGAGTTCTACAAAAGAGTTAGTCCCACCCAAAGACATTTCGTATCCAAAAATCCACAGAGAAGGTTCTCGTATCTGTTTATTTTTCTTTGGGGGAGGCCAAAGAAAAAATTATAATGATAGATTATTGAGAAAATTTTAAAACATTGACAGCGGTGTATTCTCCTACATCGATGACCAAGCTTTGGGAAGAATTTTTTTTTTAAAAATGCAATGGAGAAAGTAATTAAGTTGGCCTTGAACTGACTAACCATCCTCCCTTTCCGCCAGATTTAGCCCCTTCAGACTATTGTCTATTACTAAAGCTAAAAATAAATGTGAAAGGAAAGATATTTTCCATCAAATGAAACAGTGATAGGTTTAAAAAGCTTAGACTTAATTCCTTTAGGGACGTTGTGCTAGTGATCATGATGAATAAATAAACATTTGCTTTGAAATACAATTCCGTTTTCTATGATAGCCTAAGAACTTACCAATGCCCCCTCGTAACCGTATATCAGGAACAGTGTATTATATTGCATCTGCCTTAGTATAAACAAACACCCACTGAGATATACTAACAGGTGAAATAGCTGCATTGAATCAGCATTAGAAACGCGCAAAAATCTCAGAGCAGGCTATTCTCGAAATATATACCACCTGGTGGGAAAGATGTTGTAAAAGTGTGCAGAATCATGGAAATCTCCCGAGATATTTAACGAAATAGTACCGAAAAATACAACTCCCGGTCACAAATTTCTATAACATTTAATAACACTAACATTTTGACTATTAATTTCATATGTCATTTGAGTAGCTATGCCGATAATCTGTACTATCTGATGTTAACTCTGTCCATCACTCTTGCAATGCCTCAATGTTTAAAACTTTCAAATAACTTTTCGTTATAGAATTAACGCCCACTGAATACAAAATGCATAAAAGTTGCCTTTCGAACCCTTTGATGTCTTTGACATGTTGCTAAACGAATAACATTCAAAAGGCATGGGATGTTATTCACAATAAGCAATGACCATGGAGATGAACCATTTCATGTTTATATAGTTTGATTTTGTTTTAATTTGTTGAAAAATTTGCCCATATGAGCTTGCTGCTATAATATATAAATTTGGAACAATATGGTGTTGAGTAAATAACTTTGGGGGAGGGGGGCATGCAGAATGTGTACCAAATATAAAATCGTTTTGCTAAAATGTTAACCCAAAATATTTTATTCAGATTTATTTTCCTATTTTTCCTTCTTTTCCTCTACTAGAATTTTAGAATTTTAGTGTTTTGTGTTTACAATTTTAGTCATACACGTCTTTTTAAAATGACTTTTATACGTCTCAGTTAATAAGCGTGCAGTAACATTACAGCCAAAGTGATTTTGTTGCCGATTATTAAGATTTGGGTGTAATTTGTGGAGTTCTTCCACTAGCAAAAATGTACGTTTTTGCGCTTGTTTCGTTATACAAATTGTCCTTTTGAAAGGATTTAATAGATCGGGAAATAATTTCAATACGCGCCGTAGAGTTTGTGCTTAATTAAGATAAGTGTTTACTCACAATTACAAGCGTTCTAACCATCCTCGCGAATACATGCATATTGTCGTGAGACCGGTCGGGACCAGGTTCAAAAAACGACTTTCATAACTATAAGACATGGAGAACACAGAGCTGATGTACGAGCGCTTCCAGGTGCGGTATCCTAGTAGCCCAGATGAAAAATATTGCATGAGCGGACAAGTTTTATAACTAAACATTTCAAAGCAAAGCGTTGCTAAAATCTTGTGAGTAGTGTTGTTTTCCTTGCACTTCCTTTTCAGTTACATGTTTGGCCCATGTTCCTCATAGAGAAAGCGACCTTTAGCATAAAAGCTTTCATCAGGTTAACGAACTCGCATTAAACGTTCAAAAAGTGTTCGTGAAATAATTTTCATAACCTATCTTACACTTTAGGACGCTAAAATTACCGTCATAATTTTGTTATTTTGAAAGCAGTGATTAGTTTTGACAAATGATCTTGACTTGATACATACTAATAGTTTTTAATAGCCATAACGTGGTAGGAATATTCACTCAATTCCTGAATAAATATGTCTAACAGAACACAAGCTACCAGATAAGGGAAATTCTACAAGGAAAACATTTTTATATGTGTATTTTCTTAGATAACTTTTCAACTGCGGATCTTACTGTTATCTATTATTCACTTCTGATAACAGATTAAAGTTAACAGAGATTAAAGATAACAGAGGAGCTATTCGATATACAACATAACGTTGGCAGCCCTTTAAATTTGAGGTCGGTTATAACAATGGTGTTTTACTACAGTGATAGTGATCTGATATGTTTACAACCTTTTGGCTTGAAATAAATAGTTTTTCTTAACATGTTTAATTGATAGCGTTAAACCAAAATCTTGTATACAGTCCTGTTACAAGAAGTTGAGTTATTTTTAGTAATATTTTTAGCAAACAATGTTTTCCTGGCGATCAAACTTTGGGCCCTAATCACGAGAAATCAAAACGGCAGAGTTTCAGCGTGTCTTAAATCCTTAGCAGAGGAAATATTTAATATTACTTTAAATACTTGCTTAGTCTCCTAATGCGCTAGTTTTGCACCTGCAAATTGAAGACGAAGGCCTTCGGATTTAAGCCACTTAACAATATAACATCAAATACATGCACTCCTTATACAAGTCCTAATCTTCTAAACGAGTTAGACATTTTCAGTTTAAAGCAAATGTCAAATATTCAGATATAAACACGGAGAAGGCAATGCAAACTAATTGCTATTGCGAATGTTTGAACTTTATGCTGTAATAATTGAGCATCTCCTGTTGCCTGGACTATCCATCTCCTCCTAAAGATACCTAAGGATGTGATGCAAGAGTTTGCACAATGAGCAAACTCCGCTCACCTGTTTGGCATCGGACATCCTGCGTTAACCTTGGCAACACCCATTGTAGTCGACCTCTACAGAAAAGATGTCAATTAACAAACTACCGTAGGCAGGAAGTGGCATCGTGCATCAAGTGCACTCAGATCGGAAGTGACCTGCTGCCGCCGCCACCTGCGGTACAGTGCAAGCAATGCTGACGTACTACAGATTTCCAGCCATTTGCAAAACCACGTCGGGGTTTTCGTGGCTGCAACCTGTGAGCCACAACAAGGGAAGTGTAGCATAGCTCCAGTTTTATTTTCAGACATGGTCACAATAGTATTTCAGTACTTAGCCCTGAAGTTCTGCGCTAACCAGGTAACAGATACGCCATTATTAATTCGACCTTGTTCTCATCGTGTCTGATAGATATTATTTAAATCTTTTTAACATACAAGCAAGAGTTCGCTATTTTTAAATAATCATAAATATCTAGTAATAATACCAGTTTTGAAAACGTGATAAAGTAACACAATACCATCCTTGCTGTTAGCCCCTTTCCCACCTTGAGAATTCTCACAGTTTTCGGTCCCCGAAAATTAACTTAAGTTTCTTTTTGTTTCCATCGTCATTATCGCTTTGTTTCTTTGATCTGGCGTCAATTTGAACTCTTTTAGCGCCACTGCTAGTATATTGACTGTCATTATTTGCACACGTTTCCGGCAGTTCACCGCTCTTGAAGAATGACGAAATTTTACTTTGTTTCTGAGACATACTGCGCGTACTCAAAATTTATAACTCCTGCTTGCCTCACAGGTTCGCACGAATTAACAATTACTGCACACAAAGGCAAAGCCATTTTTGAAATGTTTAAATACATAACGTTATTTCCAAAATTTATGAGCAAAATTATGGACCTACTATATATGACATGCTTTTTAAATACCTTTTAAAGTTAAAATAGCTACAGACATGTGTCCGTTCTGTGGCCGGCTCCACAAATTTAAATTAAGTGTTAAGTTATACAGTTTACATATCCAGTGAGTGGGAAATAAGCACCCTTGGTTGGGATGGGTCATTTTAAATCAGAGAGTGGGATGGTTCGATTCAGAGGGAAGGAGGAAGCCCCCCCCCCCCCTCCTGCATATTACACACTGCTGATAGCAATGCTCCGCTCCATATGGTTGTTACTATGTGGCTTCCAGGTTATCGAACAGCCACACTACAGGTGGGATCTAACACCCAGATCTTCTGGGAAAGAAATGTTTAATGATCAGAAGTACCGGAATGGCGTACATTGCTCACGAAGCTGTTAAATGCGTTCCGAAATGCTTTTATTTCTGTCTGTTGAGAAAGTTAAAACCGAGCGGTTGGCTCTGGGGTTAAAGCTTTGGAGTCAGATTCGCGAGGTTCTACGTCCTACTAATATGACTGAAGTTTCGGTCAATTTTAAGAAGAAAAAAAAAATGCCGGTTTATTATTTTTGTGACCGGGACTCACCTTCTATTTCATAAATCATCTTCATTACATCTGCGTCCTTCTGTGTTTGTCATGTCATCGAGGTGACCCTGATATATAACTAGCCATCTATTCATGGACCCTCAGTGTGCACTATGGGCATCCATAGTAAATGTCTCCTACAAACGGGAGGATAATAAATACAGTGAGACATTATTTATAAGCTGCCTCCCCCAAATTTAATCACAGTGATTATAGTAATTAATTTTATGTACCTTGTTTTAAGCATGAGTGAAGTTTCATTTCAAGTGTTGGATTATTGTTTGTAATGTTATTTTCTTGCCAGAGTACAGAAAGCTACCCTAGCCATAAAACTCTGACCTGGGAATTTCAGTTATCTAATGCATTAACATTTATATAGAAGGCTCACGAAATATAGTAAATATTGTAATTGCGAGGGGTACATCAAAAAAAGATGGAGGTCCCTTATAGTTTGCATTTGCATGATTGAGTGATTGTAAAAAAGTACTGCTGTTGTAAAGGAGTAAATTTGTTGTATTATTAAATGGAAATAAATTTAATGCAAAATGTTAGTTAAACAGGATCCTTATACACCAATAACCAGGTGTTAGTGTGTATAAGGACCAAAGGAATAAGCAACTCTAAGGATATAAATATGGCCAAATGAGTTTAAGCAATAAAAGAAGTAAGGTTTAGTATAGTAGAAATATAATTTAATATCACACTGAATGTATACGTTACTTTTAATGTTGTGTTTTGTTGTGGTTGGATCAAAGCCCAGTCCCTTGGATATTCCAGCAGGTAGCTGCTGATGAACCGGGGACTGGGGGGCTGAGCCAATCAATTTGAAATAAATTTTGAATGGAGTCAGTGCCTTCGGCAATTCCAGAAGGCACTGTTTTTAATTGTTATGTTTAAAGGTAAAGGTAGTATATCAAGAAATATAGTAAATATTGTAATTGTGAGGGGTACATCGAAAATAGATGGAGGTCCCTTATAGTTTGTATTTGCATGATTGAGTGATTGTAAAAGAGTACTGTCGTTGTAAAGGAGTAAATATGTTGTATTATTAATTAGAAATAAATTCAAATTCAAAAATATAGAAGGCCCAAGCAAACGGCAAACCGATATTTTCTGGAGAAATCCTTAAGCAGGGCCCTTAGAAAAGATGTTTCTTTGTATATTGTCTGAAAGCTTTGCTTTTATTATATTATGCAAGAGTAGTAAACCTGAAAAGACAGGCTGATAACCTCTGGAAGGTAAATCCTAACGGGTTCATGTCATACGTGAGAGATGTGGGTTACATGGAAGAAGTCATGTAAGCCATCTGACCAATAATGTC
Organism: Metallyticus violacea; assembly: GCA_030762175.1. Classification (NCBI taxonomy): domain Eukaryota; kingdom Metazoa; phylum Arthropoda; class Insecta; order Mantodea; family Metallyticidae; genus Metallyticus; species Metallyticus violacea. Next base: position 43,281,766 of record CM060842.1, read on the forward strand.
GCAGGAAAAAAATCGGAAGGAAACAGATTACCCAATAGAGAAGTGAAGACGGGGGGAAAATATTCTAGATTTTTTCAAAAATATTTTTCAAAGAAGAAGGATAGCTTCGTGAGACTGGCACACTGCCATGTTTATTTAGTCTTGTAATGTTGCGGCCCAGGAACAGTCGATCCACATTCATTCTCCGTCTAGTTCGAGTCGGTGGGGCATTAATAGTGAAAAGGTATTCTCAGTTTAGTTCAGTTCAGTCGAAGCGTATCGTTAATGGAAAACTATCAGTGAGGAGTAGGCAATTGCTTCTCAGAATTAGTTGACCTTAGTGGAGTTCAGGATCAGAGTATTAGAGCTATTAAAGTGCATTAACATCATAGTAGTCGCCATTGTTAGTGCTAAAGTGGCACATATTCTTCAGGAAATAACGGCGGCACTCTGTAGGTGGAATATACTATGAAGAGTAAATTGTGTTTAATCTCCTATAATGAGAAATCGAAATAATCTCTAAGATTTCTTCTCCTGTGGTTACAGGACCATAAAAGTGTCCAGCAACAGAGCCTCAACAGGCAAAAATATAAGTCAGCGGAAACCATTCGTCGTAGAGGAAGAAATTATCATTTGCCCCTGAGATTTCAATCATTAATTCAATCCTTAATCCAAACCAATCAAATTAAATCCTTCCAAAATCTTTCCCTCCGTGTATTTTACATACTTAATTAACCCCCATTGTAATAAATGCCGCTGCAACAGGTAAAGGCGAAGAAAAAGCTAAAACAGACCGAAACTTTTGCAGTTTCAGTCACATTACATATTGTGTCAATATACACACAATTTAATGTACTCTATCGATTAAGTACAGTTTTCACATTTAAATTATAATTTTATTATATTTTAATTGAATTTATTAAAGTTTATTGTTTTTAATGTAACTTAAATGATATTTTTGCTTACAATAATAGTATTTAATTTTTATGTAATAATATTTAGACTGTAATTTCTGTTATTTTCATTGTTACTTTGCGGTATTTTGGCTCTGTTGCAGTTCAGAACAGTTCACATAATATACCCACACAGACGTTGTTTCATTACGAGGAAAATTAAAAAATAATACAACTGAAAACATGTTTTATTAATTTGCTTTTTAATATAGTGTCTGAAGAATAAACTGTAATTAAGCAGTGGAATGCAGTGTACAGAAACCTAATTTCAAATTATTTACTCGTGATTACAGCAGGCAGCGTCCCTCAGGGAGAATCAAAGTACTGAGCCAAAGAGATAACAAAACTTTCCCATCCCGGGAGAGGCATGACAGCAGATAAGATCCGACGCTGCTTTTTGAACGAACAGGCCAATACTTTTTGATGAATTCAAAAATGCCATTCAGACATAAAGCAGGGTTATTCAATGCTTAAAGAGATATCGAGAACCCGCTGGAGCGAGAGAGAATTTGCCTCGCTTCATTTCTTTTTGTCATATCGTGTTTCAGTAAACTGCAGCAGTACAAATGTCGGGGGTTTGTTTGCGCTCACCGCCCGGTCTATCACTGCAAGTCAGTCATCTCTTCATGCCAGATTATTGCTGCTCCATTAACTTTGACGTTCGGTTACCGTGGCAACGTCGCTTGTGGATGGATGATGATGGTAGGAGGTGGAGAAGAGATGGTGGGAGGATGGGAGAGTGGGAAGGAGAAAAAAACTGGTGACGGGACGGGTTTGAAGACCTCTCTCGGTGCAGGAATGCCAACCTCATGGAAGAGTTGGAGGAAAAAGAAAGAAAGAAAGAAAAAAAAAAAAAAAGGAATGAGGTTGAATCACCAGCCCAGCCGGGGATGCACCAAGGTCAAACGTTCCCAAATGGTTGTCTTAAAAGTTTTTGTGACCTGCCGCACTGCATATAAACCACAACACAAGGGTATAAATTCACGCTTCGGATTTTATAACAAACTGCTACACGCCATGTCGTGGTCATAGGGTCGAATACTTCCTCGGGCATGGGCATGTCTGTATGCTTCGTTGCTGAGTTTTAAAAGCAGAGATCAAAACACGGTTATCTGATTATAATAGCTCGAATAACTTGTTCCAATGCCAGAAAGAGAGATACATCTGTGGTGGCCGAGGTCGTTAAGGCGCCGATTGGTGAGCGTAAGACCTGGGATTCGATTCCCACCCATGAACTTCCTCCCTGACAGGTTTCTTCCAGGTTTTCCTCAGTCTTTGTAAATGGCAAAGGCCGGGGAGCTACCCTGAAACTCATGTCTGGAACGCTTCCTTCCTTTAAAAAAAAATCCTTTCCCAATTTATCATTTTATCTCATGTGATACTAAGTAGTTAAAAGGGCGTTAAACACCATCAAAAAAATAAAGCAAGAGAACTGATTCGTCAGTTGCTGATATGCTCCCGATCAAACCTTTTTATAAATTATGTCCTCATAGCGTTTTCATTCAGTACTACTCTTTTCGCGTTTTACGCTTAGTTGTAAATCGTTAAACTTTTCATGTATAATTTAAAAAAGTTTGTACCAAATCTCACGAATTAATACTATATCTCACTAAAGATGATATTATTATTATTATTATTATTATTATTATTATTATTATTATACACTTCACCTATTAATTTTATCTGCCTGGTATAATTTCCTTTATATATTTTCTTCTGCTCGCAGCAGTCTGCGGTGTTTCTCCGTCATTTATTTTGTTGCTGTCATCAACTTCTGATCACATAAAAATGTTCGGACCAATAGATTTAATGATCCAGGGAATATACATATATTTAAGACCACAAAAAATCTACATGCATCACACTTCAAAACCTCGTAACGCAGTTTTTGAACTAATAAACAGTTAAACGCTGTTGTAATGAAATGTCTCGCCTTGTGTAATCCAATTAAATCTTTAAAACAAATGTGAAAGTGTACAGAGCTTCAGTTTCAAAACGTTGATCTGATTAACCCCCTATTTAAAATAGACGACAACATAAATAATGAAGGAGGTGTTTAAAATCAATGTTGATTACATTTTAGATTTCATCCCCTCAACTTCAGCTACTCTCATTTAGAAATTTCAAAAAGTACGCAAACTTTATGACATTTAAACTTTAAAGAGGATTCTGAATAATAATATCAATTGTTATGTATCGTTGCCTGGCAACCTCGATTTTATGTGTTGTGTTTGAGCTTGGGAGGAATAAAATTGCAAAAACCGTTGAACATGTAATGTAATAGCTACGTTCTTGCAATAAAATGTTTAAAAATGATATACACCCTACAAGAGAGGGGGGATTAGTTAGGCATTTCAAAATGCACATAGTACTTTTGGATCTTGTACTACGAAAGCAATGACTGGTGAGGCGAATGGTAACTACATAGCAAAGGTGGCGCATATTGTACATGTAAGGGTGTAGTGCGATTTGCGTGGGCAAAAGGAAAAACATCGATGAAATTTACAGAAAAATGTTGGAAGTGCATGGCGTTGATTGTGCTGCATCTCAATTCTGTTTCACCACCACTCCTTGTCAGAGGCGTTGAGGCAATTCGAAAGGATTAGCAGGTGCATTTCCAAACATTTATACAAGAAAGCATGTAGGATTGAGATTTCGTAAAGTTAGTGTGCTCTGGTTGCCCAAGGGCCTGTCAGAAGAGAGAAGGGCCAGGAACTAAGTCATGCTTGGACCACTGATAAATTTGAGTGGGAGGTACACAATCATCCCCATACAGTTCAGAACCTTCACCTTTCTAAGGACCACTCAAAAAGTCTTAGGACGCCAACGTTTTGGTCCATGTGAACAAGTAGAATCAGTCAAGTGCAGGTGATTATATTCCCAGATCTACGAACGAGGCATTGCATTTTCATTGTAAACATAAATACTATTTTATAAAATGATTTTCAAAGATAAATATAAGTAATAATTATATAATAACTTTATTAAACACCTTTACCTTATTTATATTGAAAGTGGTGTAACGATTGGAGCTATGTCTAAAGAAATTTGGTTCATATGTTGAAAAATAGATAAATCCTATAGCTTTTTGTGAATATTTTGTGTTGTTTCTGTTCATTAAATATTTTGTAAAACAACTTGGGTTCTTTTCGATTATCTCTCTTAATTTCTCTTCTATTTTGTATCGACTGATCTGTTATAAATATAATACACATTGCTTACGGATTATTAAAACAGTAAGTTTAGTGGTTTTAACACTGCAACTTACCAAAACATTGAATGGAGCTCATATACATCAAGGTATTCATAACGTTCTTTAACAAATATGCGTTAGGTCCCTGTTAAGATAAGGAATTCTGGCAGGAATAGAATAGAATGGATATTATGATGTCAACGGTAAACAATAAAAAAGTTCAACACGCTGTTGAGTTTTTGTCAGCTTTCCGCAGAAGGCTACAACGCGTTTAACCATCGTTCAGTCACGCCTTTTGGTCACAGGGGTTCAAAATTGAATTCCCAGTCCCTGCGAAACAACAAGATCTCGTTACGATACGATCCAGAACTACTTTTAAACATGGCTGCATGCGAGGAGCGTGGTAAATACACGTTCCTGCATAACAACACTGATGATGTGAATTACTAAGTAAAGAAGGCCTAGAGTGGGCGAGGGAACAGAAGCAAAGAAATGCGGAAGTGCGAAGATGCGTGACTGGAATTAATTGAGAAATGGTGCAGTACAAAGAACACGCTGTCTTCTTCATCACGGCATTGTTACATTGCTATTGCTTGAGCTGTTTAACTGCTGGCAAGCCGTACTGCTTCGACATTAATGTCTTCCTGTTGGGGGACTAAGGTCGGCATCGTGTCTTCAACAATTTTACTTTAAAACATGCGTTCAGAACGAATTACATCCGTGGGATGTTTTATTCCGAGGCAGAGTGCAGAAATGTTCACAAAAACGGGTTCCTTGATCACGAAAAGTGTCTTCCACCCATCACTTCATGCAGTTTCCGTTGAGAATTTTTTAAATGTGTTTAACGCCCGTTTTGACTGCTGAGGTATCAAAGGCTGTCGATACTGATGATACATGGGATGAAATGATAAACTGGGGACGATTTTGTTTTAAAGGAAGCGTTTCAGCCCAAGTTTAAGGTACTCCCCGGCATTTGTCATTTATGAGAACTGAGGAAATCCTGGGAAAAAACGCTCAATAGGGAGGACGGTCCTGATGGGATTCGACCCCAAACCTCTAGCTCATGAGCCCGAGCCTTAACGATCTCGGACACCCATGGCGGTCCGTTGAGAAATGGAGACAGTTTTGACCTATGTTAAGTTTCTGTTCAAAATGCTCTTTTAATTTACACCAGTTATTAAAATCATAGAGTCGGTGCTTTATGTTGAACAATTTCTTAATTTCATTTACGAAAACAGCAATTGTATGGGTTATGGTAGAGTTATGTTGCGAGAAATGGATTTCCTCACAGGTGCCAAAAACGTGAGCTGAACGAAGTATTATAACAATTAATTTTTACAGCCTAATCATTTATTCATTTTGGTACAACTAAATTCTTAAGGTCTTCTCTTCCACTCTACGTATCTAATAATAATTAGGGACAATATCACAATTATAACATTAGCAGTAACTCGTACACATAGAAATATCTGTAAAACAAGAAAGATATAAATAAATTGATTAATCAAAGTAATGAAAAATATTTACGTAATAATAATTGGCAGAAAATAGAAATAATAATAATAATTACATATAAACATATATAAACCTTTTAATCGTGAGAGGGAAATTAATGCACTAGTATAACATGAAATGAAAAACACTGGTACTATTATGAATTATATCAGAAGATTCATGATAGTAAAAACAGTAACAATGAAAAACTCTACAGCAGGATATAACAATAACATAAGAAATGTAAAGCTAGGATAATCCATTATTTCTAATAATATTAAACGTGAAATGCTTCCGCAGTATCTGATTTCCGCGGCAATGCATTGCAGAGACGGGCAGTGGTTAAGGTGAAGCGACGTTGCGTGGAAAGTAATAAGTTCAGAGTGCGCCTTAACTATGAAAGGAAGATAGATAAGAGTGAAAAGATGTATGAATAATTGTTATAAAGCGTATGAGGCAATGGATATTTCTACAGCCTTTCAGGGGGAACCAAGACAGCATATGGAGAAAAGATATTAATGATCGAACATATTATAAGCACGCTGTAGTATTTCGCATTAGGTTAGAGATAAGTCTGTTGACAGAAAAGCGCAATAGCAAAGTGAGGCACCACTGCTGTTGTTTTAAGGATGTGGGTTAGAGTACTTGCTTTCCTGCAGGTTTCAACAACATGGTTTATAGATTGCTTCTATAATGACCCAAAGTGTTTCCCCAAAATCAGCAAAGGGAATTACAGCTTGCTTCACTTTAATGGGATGCATATTGCCTATGTCTGTCTAGTTACTCAGCAATCGCTGGTACCCACTACCATGACCTGTGATTTTAAAAGATGTCATATTCGTTATTGCGTCACGGATGTCGCTTTTTCGAGAAAACATGGACAGTTTGTGTTCAGTGATATTCACAATGGAGATCTAAAGGTGATGAATCGACACACGCTGCCTTTAATTGCGTTTTGGGTGAATACGTTATTGGATATGGTTTAGTGAGAGAGTTGGAAACAAAGGATTTTTCTAGAATAACTTTGTTTGGCAGAAGTCTTCGGGGCCTACAGCATAAAGTTGTCTGCACTCCTGATCTACAAATAGAAGAGTGACAAAGGTAGTAAAAATGCAGCCATACAAGAGTTGGGCTGTTCACGAAAGCCAGACAAGGTGAAACGAGTTCGTTTAAGATTTTCATTGTGCGGTTACATATTACGTGGTTCATTCACGAGGCCTGGTTTCACATTCCTCTGGGCCTCACATATCCTAAACAATAGTCCTGTTAGTGTTAGCTTCCTTAAGCCACATAATAGATCCATATTTCTTTTTCCTGAAACAACACTGAACATTACGAACATTTACCATTGAGAAGCTTTATGATATTGAGCTAAAAGCTATTTCTAACAAGTTGCATGCCAGTTCAGCCTCTTGGTCTAATGAAAAAGGTTATGACCGTTAAATTTCTAAGGATTTAAAACATTCATATCAGAACATATTTGTAACGTTACCTATGCGGTTATATTTAAGATTACAGCGCTTACTGCAGGAGAATGGAACTACAGAGTGAAGAAAAGAATTGTAAGAAGAGGCTAAGGATAAGCAATTCTCCAAGAAATACTTTCATTGTCACTATAAATAGGATGAAAAGGAACTCAGTGCCATAAATAAAACTGGTGATAATGGGAACTAAATAGTGCAATAGCTTTTTCCTTCTATCTCTTAAGGTTTAACTGGAAACATAAAGGATAGTCAAAATAACCTATCCCTGTCAATATTAATTTTAGCAAGTTCATTACTCATTATTTTAGAAACTACATTACTGGCCATTAAAATTGCAATGCTCATTAGAATCGCCTTAAATAGACACGGGTCTGACTCGTCCAAAATACGACAGCAGGTGTCTGAATTTGATCAAAGGAGAATTTTGGGTACCAAGAGGGTGGGATGTCATTCGGAAAAATTCGAGCACGAGTTGGACGAAATGCGTGCACAGAGGGAAAAAAAAAGAATATTGGTAGATAAAGGTAGAGGTGAAGGATCCCATCAAACAACCGAACATGAAGACAAGAGAGCCATTCTGCTGGCTATTATGAACACGCGCAATGTGTTGCAATTTTAATGGCCAGCAGTGTGATCCAAGTGTTGATAAGCACACCAATTTTTAACGCAATTAATGAAAAAAGAATTAGTAAAAAAATTATAATTTTATATTAAGCTTTTTACTTTAAAATTAAGAATTTTCATTTTTAATGAATAATTGAACGTTTTAAAAATGTATTAAATCAGTTTGTAATACTTTCAAGTTTTAATGTTTACATGTTTTTATATAATAAGGCATTGCAATAATAAGTGCATTTTTTCCAGAAACTGCATTGCAATGAATTCTCCAGGCCTCCATGATTTCCTCTCGATTCTGATGTAAGTCTTTTTATTTATTTACCAAACAAATAGGGGGGAAATTTTAGCTAAAGCAAATATTTGTAAAACTTTTTATGTTTAACTCAATAAATAATCCAGAAGGGAGTAAAAAACACATAATTTAATTGTTTTAATAGATGGTTCAAATTGTTGCAATACATTAAAACGTCAAGTAAAAAGATTCAAATGATATCAAAATAAAAAAATCACAATTTTAACTCTCCTTAACGTTCTGCAACGAAAATCTTATACGCTTTATAAATTTAGAATTCACTATTTGCAGATATTCAGGATGTTTGCATAATCTTGCTACTAAAAGAAGTTTATAAATATTTAAACATTTGTTAACACCAAAGATGTGTTCAGTGATGGCAAATCTGATTTTGCAAACCCGAATAATCCGCATAAAACTTATCAGGTGAATACAAGTCAAAACGCTTGGAAATTGGAGGGGGAGGGGGGAGTTGATGTCAACGATCAAAATTATATTAGAAAAGATCTTCCATTTATAGTGTGGAATCGTTCCATAATACTATGAGAGTAAGTTCCTTTCCTAATGATGGGACTGTTGAGTGTTGTATTTTTGTGTAGTGTCCACATAGAGAAAATATCCTTGTCCTGTTATATTCTCAGAAAGGGAGTGCAAATATGTGTCTCATGGTAAAATGCCGCATTTTTCCTTTCTGTCAATAAAGTCAAGTCTACGGTACTGTTTTTCAGAACCCGTATTATTTTATAAAAATATATATATTTTTTGAATTTTGAAAGTCCTTCAACCTATCCGCTGTTTAGCAGATCTCTAAGAAAAAATTGTTCAGAGTCTCATCTTTTTGGTCAAATATTTTATACTTTAAATTAAAAATGGTCCAATATAGTATTTTTTATTTCTTAAGGGTAAAGAAGTTTCGACAGTATACACTGTCTTGTGTATAAAAATTGAACATATTTTGGTAAAATTCCAGTAAAGCTGAAACATTTTTAACTGGTTAAAGATTTAAAAGCATATCTCATAAACGTATCAATAAAGGGCGGATTCCTATGACGTGTCATATTTTATAAGCACATATTTTGAGTTTCAAGTATGAAAACAGTAATTACACATAGGCCTATAGATGTTTTTATTACTTTAAGTACGTGTTCATACGTACTAAATGAAAAGACACTATGTGACGGTGGACTTTTTAATACTGAAATACAAAAATGTAATGCTTAGGCAGCAGTTCTATATTCTGTGCAATAATGGACATTCCCAGTTAATATACGCATTAATGCTAGGTGCATCATAAGTATTTAGGCATTTCATCAAAAGAACAATGCTAAACGTCTTAAAACCCACCTCTTGGGTGTATACATTACAAACAAAGAAAGAAATTTAAAATTGCGAGCAATGGTTAAACTGTCTAAAACTTCGAAAAACTGGAATGAATGCTGTTATCCAGGTTATTCCACCCTTTCCAAGTGATATCTCTTGCGGACAAAGATTTTGAGCCAGACTTTTTTCCAAATTAATTAATTTCTTTACATTTGCCCTTATAGCCTCGCGTGTCGTCGAACGCAATTTTTCCGCTACAAGAATATTCAGTTTGACCACAGAAGAGTCTTCAATTTCAAAAACCTGAAAATGAATGCCACCATCCGCTGCAAATCTGCTGCCAAAGGAAAGGGGAAAAAAGGGGGGAAAGGGGAAAAAAGGGGGGGAAATATAGATAAAGAAAATAAAAAAGAAACTCCAGTCATGAAAGTTTTATTCTTGTTAATTATTTCTTGATTTTTCCAGTTTCAGTTAACATTCTTATCAACTAAGGATATTTACTTTTTTATTCATTATATTTGAAAGGGGAGAAAATTTTATTTTGAAATTATGGACAGTAAAAATAAATAAGCAACTGGCATAAAATGAATAAATAATTAAATGTGATATTTTAGTCCTTTTGAGCCATACTTAAACACATTTTAGTTCTAAATGCATGCATATTTGTAAACATTTTTGTCATAGAAATCCGCCCCAACTTACCAAATAACCCGGAATGCCACATATTTTTCTAAGTTATTTAAGTTTCAGTAATAATTTGAAATTATTGTGTACACTTTTCAAAATTTAGTTCCAGAGTTCCTTAACAATATATAACAAAATAATATGCTTAAGGTCACACGCTGATGGCTGGCGATTCAATTTCAAAATAATATTGAGTAAAAATTATTTAAAATCTACTCCTTTGTGTAACTAAAGGCCTTCACTTGTTCATCTCGTGTTTTAAAATGGCTGGTGAGATCATAGCGTGATATTTTACACCGCAAATTTCGCCAATAGCTTCGCTTCGGGTAGACAATTCAAATGAGAAAAAAGGTGTTGCCTCTCTTTTGTACCACCCTTTTGCTAGTCACGTTAAAAGCACCCTTAAAAAAAAGTTAATCTACAAGCAATAAGGCTTGTAGTGAACAGTGCTGTTAACAAAGCATAAGGACAAAGAATGCTAATGCGGTACTTTCTTGCGGCTTTGGGGAACTACAAGAAAGTAATATCGCAGTGTAAACACTGAAAACGCCGATATATACATAATTTAAAGTGGAGCACGCTCGAGCTTTTTTTATATTTTTTTATTTATAAGAGCGGCCAGGAAGCGTAAAGTCGGGATGGAAATGGGGGACGATATTATCAGCGAGTAATTAGGAACATACGGGAGCGGACCTCTGGGAAAACGGCACTCTTGTATTAAAAAAGAAAAGAGCATCGAGTGAGCTAAAACACCGGATACACGTTCCACTGAAACTGATGCGAGAGAGAGCGAGCGAGGAAATTTCACACACTGCTGCTCTGCACTTACAAGTTTGCTGGGCATTCCGAATATCAGCCAAGGTTTCTTCTGTTTTATGCGATACAGCCAATCTCACGTCCGTTCGCTAGATGTGGAAAAAATAAAAAGAGCAGCAGAGGCATTTCACATGCTATGTTGAATAAATTTCGACTTCTGACGAAGAAACTCTACGGAAACATAGCGATTAAATTGCATTAAAACGACTCTCACACTTAAGGATATAAATTTACAACCGAACATTTAAATGTCATTAATATTATACAACTTGCTTAATCATCTGTATTACCGCCACGGGTGGCCGAGGTCGTTCGTTCGTTAAGGCGCGGACTCGTGAGCGGGAGGTCTGGGTTTGAATACCGCCAGGACTGTCCTCCCCGACTGAGGTTAATTTTTCCAGGTTTTCCTCAGTTTTCATCAATGGCAAATGCCGGGGAGGTACCCTAAACTTACGCCTGGAACGCTTCCTTCCTTAAAAATAAATCCTTTCCCAATATAACATTTCATTTCATGTATCATCACCGTCCATCGCTTTTGGTGCCTCTGTAGCAATAAACGGGCGTTAAACACCTGCATTCATTCATTCATTCGTCATCTGTTCCGTGTTCTGAAGTACAAGAATCTCATGGAACATAAATTAATTTGAATATAGTACTTGAAAATGTAAGATACTGGGTGATTTTTTCCTTCGTGGAACCACGCAGTTAGCCGCAGTTGATCGAGCTGAGCACTTCTCGCCTCCTTCCCACGCTTGAAAGCCGGCCGTGGAGCTGGAGGGGAGGTCAGTGCGAGTTTAACTCTAGGAACGTACGGGCGTGTCGTCGTGTATTGTGTAAAAGTATATTAATTACTTAATGTGACTCAATTCAGGTATTATATTCCCCAAAGAGTCTTTCTTAACGATTCGTGCGTGCGCGGGTACAGACTTGGCTCATGATGTTTTATAAAGAGATGCCCTGACATTGAACTTCCAAGTAGAAGTTCGATTCACAGATTGGTAAATAAATTTCGTGAAACGGAAAGTATTCTTTATAAAAAGCGTACATAGCCATTTCCCCTAAAAATTGCTTGGACATACTTCTAAGCAAACGGGAATTTCTTATTCCTCTGTCCGAACGTCTACAAAGTTACTAAAGTTAAAACCCTATAACGTTACTGTATTGCAAGAAGTTAAACCGGGTGATCCTGCATTCAGGAGTAAATTTTGTGAATGTACTTTGAATAGTGTACGTGATGGAAAAATTGAGACTAATATAATTTTGTTTATGTAAGAATCTTGATTCCACCTAAATGGGTATGCTAATTCACAAAACAACTAAGGGTTGAGCAAAACCTAACCTGCTTCACGAGAAACCCCTGCATGATACAAAGATAGGAGATGCGGTACGCCATTAGCGGCGAGAGAATAATAGGCCCTATTATTTTCTTTTAATAAACAATTAACAGTGACGTGTATGTGCACACTTTTTACAACCCTTTATCCGTGAATTAACTGTGAGAGAACGTAGGTTCGCGACTTTGCAATAAAACTCTGCAACGGTCATAGAGTTCTAGACTTCTTGCATGCAATTTATGAAATATTTCGACGATATAGTCAGCACTAACAACACTTGCTCCCTCGGTCCTCGTTTAACTTCCTGTGATTTTTATCTCTGAGTGACATTAAAGGAAAACGTGTACAAGACAAGCCCACACATCTTAGATGAACTGAAAATAACATTCGTGAAGAAAGTTCTTCCATTTCTCAGAGGGAGCTGCAGAGGGTAATGATTAATTTCATATGCAGATACCAGAAATATGTGGAAAATGAAGGGAGGCAGTTTGAGCATCTGCTTGATAATGGTGAGTTAATATACCGTTTAAATATTAGGAATAACTCAGCTGCGGGCTTTCTGATTCCCGTTCACCGCGGTACCAGCTTGAACCAACCGACCGGCCCTTACGCTTGGAACGATTCCGCGAAGCGAAAATCACCCATTACAAACAGATATAGCTGATTGTTAAACTCTTTAAGATATTCAGTTTGCAGCTGAATACAGTTTTTCTTCCTTGAATACATGAATATGAGGCTAAAAGTAAAACCTCAAATCACGGGAGCTTTGCAAATAAAGAATTTCATTTTTGGAGCTTAAATATAATATTACAGTAACAATGCTCACAGTTTATCCAACTATCTAACTTTATTTTATAGAGCGTCGTCTGGTGCATGGACTTAGTAAAAACAACAGTTTTTATTAAAGATATTTTGCCATAACTAAAACATAATATAAAGTAAGCTCAGTTATAAAACATTCTATTAAATACATTCGATAAATGTCATTGTCAATTAAATCTTAGTGTGCTTTTGATCTTGAGACCGCCTCTGACAAGTACTTCAGACTACAATGAATTAGGGATCGCTTGAGCGCTGCTACTTATTGGAAAAGCGAAGCCTCCGCAACCGAAAAAAGAGAGAACGAGAGACAAGAGTCGCAGCGCTCTAAGCTATTCATCACTTTTCTGGTAAAGTGAAGCCCAAACAAATGGATAGTGAAAAATAATTCCTACATGCAAATCTACATTTTATTTCTTACCATTTGCATTCTGTCTTCTGTTTCTGAAATAGTCAACGAGCATATTAAATTGAATAGTTACAGAGCCTTCGGGCCTCAGCTTGGCCGCTCGTTGTGTTATAGGTACTACAGGCAGCCTAAACATCTAAGTTTTCTCACGTCTTCTGACTTTGTTTCTCTGCTTTCATTTAGACAGAACAAGGAAAGGAAGTGTATTTTTCGCGTTATAAAGAGGTGTAAACGGTGTAGTCTTTGTAATATATAAATATAAACCCCATCCTCCTAACAAAAAGAAAAATCGCAAAAGAGATTCCTAAGCCGTGATGAAATGGCTGGATACTTTTCAGATAGACCTCGTATGATTCCATGTAATTAGGAACACAACGGGAGAGATGAAGAGAAAGTTGTGAATTCTGTAGAGGGTTTAGCCGACACGACGAATAATCCGATTTGCACCAGGGATGATTACTTCATAAGGTAAACCGGTGTTGCTCATGATAGTAACTCTGCGAGTCACTAATTGCTTTGGCAAATGTTTCATAATTGAACCTCCGCATAAAACTTACCTAAATAAAGCAATAATGTAATGCACAGTAGGCGCTACATGAAGAATAGAGGCTAATGGCAGCAGAATATTGGCAAGCGTTCTATAATTCAATTAGCAAATAAAACTCCAGCTCATCCCCATCTTCCTGCCTTGTGGTGTGCATCTCTTACAGCCTCGGGCGACCTCCACAAGTTCGAGAATCACGGAGGACAACATAACTCGGAACTTTTAGCGCTTTTCGCTGGTAATTTAAAGCCTCTTTCTGCAGTTTCTATAGTAAAATTTTAAATTACTTGTGATGCTATGCATTCTTATTATCCTGGCACTTGTTCTAGTCTCAGTGGCTTAAATCTCCAACCTGGATTTTGCTCCAGCGGTGACTCGAAATAACAAAGCAGGAATGGCACAACTTTGCTACTACCATATGTAGATCGCAAGCTTCTAGAATCTTAATTAGTAGAATTAACACTCATACGTGTTGTTGAACAAACACATAAGAACAAGAGAGAGAGAGAGAGAGAGAGAGAGAGAGAGAGAGAGAATTTTATAAAGATATCATATAATGTACTTATACAATAGAAAAAAAAATATATTCTCCTGTTTTTCATGACAGCTGAAACAGTTCCACCGATCCACCTCCACTAAAATATAATTATCATGTATATTTATACAAGCCCTATCATCATACCCTGGCACTGTAATTAGTAATATAAATGTTATATATGTTTGTGTCATAAGCTGTATCTCCAACGTAAAATTTTTAAATGGAGAAAGCCTTTGGTGTTTCCGTTGCAATTGCTGGAGGAGTCAACAGGGTAATAAAACCATAAATTTTATTGAAAGAGGACAAACCGAAGGTCGCATGCGGAGCCCCGTTCTTTTTAAAGGACTCCCTTTGAGGGTAAATAAACGTAAATACTTTTAAACCGTAAGGGGGAGGGGTTTTTGACCCCTACCGGCTGTAGTACAGCTAGTCTTTTAAATCTATCCAATACACGCATGTCTTAAGACTTTAAAAAAACAGCGAATCGTACGCACGCAGGTGAAATTGAACTAGCCAATGGAAAACGTACGTTTGAATTTTTAAACATAGGCGCGAGGCTTGCGGGTAGCTTTTTGGCGTCTTATAGTCAACGATTTTCGATTTGAATTTGATATATAAAGGAGGCATTTGCCTAGCCGAGGCATTCAACATTTAGTTTTCATCAGGCAGTTCTAAGTTCTATTCGCGCGAGACACAAACAGTTTTGAAGCCCTCATGCCGGGAGATGCATGAGGTTGACTTATTTCAGTTCGACTCGGTTAAGCAGTTCACAATACTCGCCTGTAAGATTCATATGCGGCAACTAAGTATATATTCAAAGTAGTCAAGCTTATCATATGCAAAACACCAAAAGGGGCAATAGAATTATATATTATATCGCATCGCGCGGTCATTTACACCATTAAATTCCTCTCCTGGACCTGCTCAGTCCCAATCAACTGGAATCACCCTGAGATATTGTTGCCGTTAAAGCAAAGGCAACAACACCGAAGCGACCAACAATCAAATCTACGAAACCACACAAAATCGTCATCACGACGTAAGGCCACTCATCATCAACGACAGATCGCTTGAAGATTAGTAATCAACTGGGACACATACACGGTACCATGCCAAACTATCTCAAAATTTGGCGTCTCATCTTCACAATTTGGCTTACTAACTGGAACCCACAACGACATACAACGACAAAACGCTTCACAGCAAACTTGTCAATGGCTAATTTAGTAAAGTGTAGAATTTGCAGGATGAAATCCATCTTTACAAATAGCATAATATACTTTCCGTGTTTCAATATCACAGTTTGGCACTCATTCTTGGAGTTGGTCTCCCAACAAACTTTTCAATGGTCGGGGTGGGGGCTTAGAATGCGACCTCTGCACACTGTTCATTTTTAGTTCACTCTATTAATAAGACAAAATAAAAAAAACTACTTCATGAATTCATGAACAAACGTCACCAGCCTGCCGTTCAGTAACAGCTTATTACTAACCAAATATCAGATCATTAGTGTACAACTGGAGAATGGCTGCATGAGAGAATTGTTTTTTCAAATGTAATATTGACTGATATTCAAATGATTGCAAACTGTCTCATATTGAATATATGTATATAGCTGTTACCATTAATAAAACGTTTCACTATAATTATCTAATAGTCTTTTAGAATATTTCATTCTATTTTGTAACGCAACAACAATCAGGGTATATACGAGAGCCGTTCAATAAATAATTATTAAAATAATGTTACAGGCATAATTAGTCGCTGTAAAATTTAAGTTTACAATATTTTATTAGCTTAATGCGAAGTACATGCGGTGCTAGTTTCAATGTTGTCACTTCGGGTTCTCGACCATAGAGATTCTGTCTGAGATCTATACAATTGGAGTGTTTGTTCTCTTCTATAGCACAACTCGAAGATGACTTAAAATGTTTAAAGAGGGGAGCAAATCAGTTCAAAGATGGCCCGTTAACACCTCTCCTGTCATTGTAAGAGAACATTGAATAACATTAAGAACACTTTCATAAACTACCAAAATTTCATCGCGTGTTACTCACACGTTGATAATAGAAAAGATGCACATGAGAAGTGTTTCTGCACGGTGGGTTCCAAGGCTGCTGATTTCCGAAAAAAAATTATGTTCGCGAGCAGTTGAAGATTATATGAAGATGCGGATGCGGAGTTTCTTTCAAAGATAAATCATCACCGCCACGGGTGACCGAGGTCGTTAAGGCGAGGACTCGTGAGCAGGAGGTCTGAGGTTCGAATCCCACCAGGACCGTTACTCCTTGACTGTTTTTTTTTTCAGGTTTTCCTCAGTCCTCATAACAGGCAAATGCCGGGGAGGTACCCTTAACTTAGGCTTGGAGCGATTCCTTCCTTTCCCAATTTATCATTTCATCGCATGTATCATCAATGTCCACCGCCTGTGGTGCCTCAGTAGTAAAATCGGGAGTTAAACACCACTTAAAAACAAGAAGAAGAAGAAGAAGAAGAAGAATCACTGCTCATGTAACTTGGCTACATCGATCCTGAGAGCAAATAGCAAAGCTCTGTGTTGGAGATTTCCATCGTCACAAACGTGTTACTTCAATTGGAAAAGTTATGGTCATCTCATTCCCAATATTCCAAGGATTTTTATCAGCATGTCTACTTGCATTCGCAATAGTAACTGGACAATATCACAGATAAGCTCTGAAAACAAAGCACAAGTAAAAGCCCACTGTTGCTGAAATTTTCATAAAAACCAACATGAAGTGTGTACCGCTACCTCCTTATAGTCCAGATTTAGCCCCGGTGATGTTGTTCCTTTTCCTCAAATTAAAGAAACACGTGGATGCATTTTTCATCAGAAGCAGTGGTGAAGGATGTGGAGAAGATTCTGAAGGACCTGTCAAGGACACGGTTTCCAACACGTCTTTGAAGACTAACAGAAAAGCTGGGACAGGTCCAACGGGGACTACTTTGAGCAATATCATCAAAATTTAAGGATGAGTAGGCATGCTGATAAAAAATGATCATTCTTTATTGAACGGTGCTCGTAAAACTCTAGGGAAACATTCCTGGGAAAGCGCGCGAAGAGAGATGTTTCAGATGGTTTACACATACTTATGGGCAAGAGGCTAGTCATAACGCTTCCTCTCACCTCCCCTGATCAAAAGTGTCCACCGTAACGACAAAAAACATCAGGAACGAGAGAGAAACCCATATATGCATAAAACACATCAACAGTTATAGGAAATTAAACGCTGAAATATTTAGGTTTATGCAAACCAGCAACTTCTAGGAAATCTATTCTCTTTTGCTTCTTCCTCTTAAGGATGAACATTTATTCGTTGCACAGTAAATGCAAAACTATATTAAACTTCTTTGTAGGCTAATAATATTTAAAAAGAATACTGAAACTTTGAAGTGGGAGGAGTTAGAACACCAAATAACAACGCAATGAAATCGTAGAAAAATTTACAGTGAAAGGCAATGTATTGCTCAAGGTTATAAAAAAATTATCAAAGTGTTGCAGATACTGCACCCCTGCGGTCAAAAAAGTGGTCCACCCCAAGAATTCAAGTCCAATTTTGGGTAACTTAAAGCTGGATTCAAAGTAGACCGAAATTGTTTTCATTCGCTGCGTTTGCAGTGACAAGGAACATGCCATGCAAAACACTTCTTTCTGTCTTCAACTTTCTACTGCACAGGCAAAATAGTACAGTCTATCAACAACTGGAAATAAAATTGCAATATAGAAGCAATTCAGTAGGTTGCTTTCCAGAAAATGATTTCAGCAAAGAACAAAGAAAAGGAATTGATCACGATTTAAGAATTAAGCAAAGGGGATATCCATAATACAAATAGCAAATACTAACAGATTACGCAAAAACGGTATACATAGAAATAAGCTTACGCCATTTTGAAATCAGCATCCCAAGTATATACAAGAACTGGTTCAACTGTTAACGTTTAAAATGTGCTGGGAAAGAGTTTTGCGGAGCTCCAAAGTGCATGAAATGTGTTGATCTACTATAAAAAAATCATAAAACAGTAAACTATACATTTCGAAAATTTGCTGAGAAATAAGGTCGCCGATTTAACGCTGATCGTGAACAAAGTATCTTCTTTTGACATAACGAACAGTTTCCTTTTAATACTTCTGCTAGCTGAAACCTAAACGCTGTGCGTCCAGCCTGTTTTAAGCTCTTCGTGTCCTTCACATATGCGAACAATTTGTAAACTTAATTTGCGGTTTCAACACTCTCAGGTGAAATATTTTGCATGCAACCAGAATTACCGCAAGCATAGTGCTAAATAAAAAAAAAAGAACTACAGTTTGGTTTTAATTGCTGGACGAGCGCAGAATTAAAAAAACGTCAACACACACAGCATATTTCAGTGCGGAAGGGGGGGTCATATCAAATTGCACGGACGTTATTTGAAAATAAGGGGAGCAAGTATCGAGGAGGTTCGGAGCGAAATCTGTGCAGCGGGAAGAAGAGGGGCTTGATGTGCTGGATGCTGCGGCAGGGAGGGGGACAATGACTCGAATAACACCAGCATCAGAAACCTGCTGACCTTCGCTCGCTCGCCGGCCCCAGTACTACCAACCTAACCACACTAATTGCTTCTACCGCAACCAACCTACCAACCGGCGACTTCGACGGCTCCCGCCATTTCCGGAAGGATCGCAGAGAGAGAGAGACTGCCAATGCTGTTTGGTTTCTAGTTGGCAGACACGTTATCGGGCCTTTGGTTTGTTTTACTACCTCAAAGTTCGTTACGAACTAACTAGAGAGAGGTGGGGCTGAATCTTCAATTTTCTGCAGTACCTCCTATCCCTAAATTCTTATTTGACACAATATTAAGATTTGCTGTTTAAATTTAAACTTTTCCAACTGGAAATCTGCGTAAATTTTGGAATATGGAATCTATTTATTTCTCATATATCAATATACAACATTTTATAACAAAATAAACACAACTAATAAAAAAGTCCATTTATTTTACAAATAACATTTAGGAGCAGTACCTTCGGCAATTCCAGAACACACTATCTCCGATCAAATGAATTCCAATTTGATTAGATGGGCCCCCTAGTACCCGGTTCATCAGCAGCTCCCTATTGGAATAGCGTAAATTTAGGGTATAGCTTTTTCAAAATATATACCTGCATTTTTAGGAAGACAGGAATTGTAATGGAATCTTAGGGAATATGACGTTACGGAATTTACTGAAGATATTGAATAACGTAATAAATGTAGCACTTTGGGGGAGAAAAGTTCCCTAAAGGATTACAGAGAATCAAAAAAGAAAGGGCACAAGAAAAACGTGTTAACATATGTGATAAATTAGGAACAAATGGACTGGCAAGGGCAGGAATGATGTGTGGTAAAACTGAGAGGTTTAGGAAAAGATGGCGAAGTACTGCTGGGAGCTGGAGAGATGGCTAGCGACGTATACGAGGAGTAAGCTTTCCTGCATGCGTAAACACTTAAGGAGTCGGTCATATTCTTTGCGTTAACAAAAGCAGAATATTAATAGTGAACAGTTGCACGTTATCAACACATTGCTAGCCATCTCTCCAGCTCCAAGCTCCACTGTTAGGTGAGGATAGTGAGGTATATGTATATTAAGATGTACGTACGAAATTACGTTTTGGAGAGAGAAATGGGGAAGAAAAATCTGGGACAATTTAACTGTCGGAAATAAATAAATAAATAAATAAACAGGACAAGTGAAGAAAATATTAAAAAGATGTCCAAATATTTAGAAAAATTAAGGGAAAAAATGAGAAGGGACAGAGTAGCTGAACAAGTAACAAATGGAGACAATCCCTAAGCCCCAGTATCCGAGATATTAACACATCCATGGGGGTTGTTTAGGGTAAGCAATTTAATTACGGATTCAGGATTATAGATATGCAGCTGTATTATAATGAAAGTGTTTATTTAGGTGATGAATATTTTGCATTATATTTTGAACTAAAATATGTTTTCTGAAAACGAAAAAGAGGGGGGGGGGGTCTCGCCTGTTTTATGGATATACAGTAAAATAGTTCGATTTATTCTTGTTTGTGTTTCAAAGTAAGCTTGAAACTGGTTTTCTATCAGTGTTGTATTATTATTCAGTCTGTATGAGATCTAAAAAAAAGAATTTACATTGCTTTGAATTAGTATGTATTAGCTTAAGATTAGTTGGAATTGTGATAAATTGCTTCTGAATCTGTTAAAATTATACATTCCAAATTGTTTTTTTAAACAATTATAATAAATATAATATTAAGAAAATACAAGCGAAACGTAAATTAAATATATAATTAAAAATCTTGAGTCTTAAGGTTCGTTTAAATGTTCTCAATAATGTGATAAAAATGTTTGAATAAAAGCTAACATTTTTTATATTTTTATTTATTAATGGAAATTCTAAAATACTTATAGATAAACATTAAGTTGGGATAAGGCGGTTGCACATTCAGTGGTTTTAGCGTGGTTACGAGTGAGTCGGAGGAGGATAGCTTACCATATACTCTGATAGGCCGCTTGTAAATGTCGTACAAAATATCCGCATGTTATTGAGGATATTCATTTAAAAAAAAAAAAAAAAAAAAAAAAAAAACCGATCAGTAAATAGCTGTTAGAGGCTTTCCAAGAAATAATAATTTTGCATATGAAACTGCTGTACTGATAATAATTCGTTGTGACTATTGTAGGAGAAATAGAGGTGTTCTTTACAATACACACACCTTACTCCCTTCCATATCACCAGTCATTCATATTTTTCTCTTCCTCTTCATTGCTGTTCCACTCCCTACATAAGCGCAGATTAATATTTTGTTCATGCATATCAGCTTTCATTAGACAAAGTATAGTAGGAAACTAAAGTATTACTCGGACGTGAAACGGACGATTAATTTTATCCAGAGACATCTTTTTTTCGGGAAATCGATTTCTTTAACCAATCCTAAAACGGTACACGTGACTTTAAATTCTTCTGGAGGCCCTGATCCTGGACTCATCAAGAATCTAAGAAAAATACGAGCCTTCTCCTCCTCTTCTCCTCCTTTTTATTTTGTGCCAGTTTAACGTACCTCATAACTATGGTCTGGACTCACAGACGATATTTCAGTTTCTGAAGAACCCGCACAAATGTTTGTAAATCTTTATCATAATACAGTCGAAACCGCTTAGTAATATAAACAAATTCCTTTCGTTTAAAGTTGCTGTAAACATACCTCCCATTTACCCTCTGTAACAATCAAATTTGCTTTAATAGGACGAGCTTAGGGCTTTAAAATAATTCTTCCACACATTATAGTAATCGAGATGGGAATGCCCCTTGCATATTACGCCAAATGTTTTAACGTCCAGTCTATGTGCCTATGTTCAAACGTCGAAAACTAAGTTTCATCAACATGCCTTTATTAGTCGAAAGAGTGCCAGCTAATTTAGGGTCACTTTGTGCATCGGAATACCCGCAACTTCAGAACATGACATAATCACTCCCGCTCAACTTTTCCAGAGAGAATTTCCACATTCTAACTTCACTGTGTGACAAGCCTCGACTTCCGTTTTTTAT
This sequence comes from Metallyticus violacea, assembly GCA_030762175.1. Taxonomy (NCBI): domain Eukaryota; kingdom Metazoa; phylum Arthropoda; class Insecta; order Mantodea; family Metallyticidae; genus Metallyticus; species Metallyticus violacea. Next base: position 43,303,809 of record CM060842.1, read on the forward strand.
TTGATTACCCTTCGTTCCGTAAAATTTCTCCTGGCTTTTTCCAACACTCCCAGCAGCATTCTCGTTTTTCACACGCGACTTTCGTGCCTCTATGTATAAAAGGGACAGGAATTTGTAGAGAAAAAACACAGAGAAACTCAGGAAGCAAATACGATTATTAAATTTTATACAGCTTGACGGATGCGAGAAAAACGAAACAGAAGATAAAACGTGAATTCATTAACAGTATTCGATTTTGTTTCCATTCTAAAGTTTTGGTTATATTGTTTGGTAACAATAACTCATCAAAATGAAGAATATTCTAGTTCAAATGTGAAATGAGAGCTATAATATGATTTTTAGTGCTGAACACGGTGAGCTATGAGATGATGCCACATTTCATTCGTTTATTAGTTGCCTTTGGGCAGACTAATTAAAACATCTGATAGTTATAACCCTATCTGTGGAAAGAGAAACTGTTAGATAAACAAAATGACAGATGACTGTCATTTGAGAGACGAGCTAAAATTGTGGAGCTTGCGTCTATAACCAAACAAGTTCATATTTGAATATAATAAATGGAGTAATGATGTTTTCAGTGTACTTTTATTACTGATATCTGCATCTATTTTTAGTCAGACTGAAATAAATAACAAACTCAAGTACAATTTTCGGTCAAAATTGAACATGTTCACTGGTGATTTGAAAAATAAAACATCACAGCTTCAGCCAATAAAAAACAAGTCCTAAATGGATAGACCCCATTGTATTCTTTTTGGGGGGGTTTATGTTAGGATTTTTTTTTTTTTTGTAATCAATCCCTTCCATAGAAAAAACGAAAACTCAATACCACCTTAAAAGCTGGAAGTCAGCAGGATCCGTTACTGTTGATGATCGTTCCAGATCCTGTCGCCAGCGCTCTTCAGGATCTTAGCTATTGTTAAAGCAGTTAAGGCCAGTGTTAGGCAATATCTACTTCAGAATCGGGCAATGATGGCAAATGAGATGAATATATCCATAAGATCCATGTACAGAGTGGTTAGACAAGGTCTAGAACGGAAGGCTTTTTGTCGCAGTACTAGGCATGTTTGACTGAAGCAGCAGAGACTGTAGGGATGTAAAGCACTAAGTATACAACACTGAAGAAATCTACAGTGACAGAGCGTTATGTCTCGACTTCAGAGAAGCTTGTAGGAGAGTCCAGAAGTTCAAAGTCACCATCCTAGCTAGTGGAAAGTGAGCTATGGTGGTGTCTCCGGACTTCATTTCTGTCCAAGGGAATTGCAAACAACTGCCAATGTGTACGAAATCACTCTGCTGAATATTGTAGCTTTCCAGCAAGACTAGGCTTGAGAGAAATGTTACAGATTGTATTAAAGGTCAAGATTAGCCTTCTAGCAATTCAGACCGGAAATGCCTGGTGATTAGTGCTTAAGAAAAGAACCCTAACATTGAAAGTTTCAAGCGTTCCTTAAAATCAGCAATGACGGATTTCGCAATGGACGTATTGCGTGTTGCTATAAATAAATGGCCAAATAGATTTCAGTCATATATGAGAGCAAAAGAGGGCACTTTTGAGAACTGCCTTGTGTTAAACGTTTAGAATACGCGAGAGAACGGCATTTCAAAATATTAAATTCATCGTATTGGCATGAGAGCGGATTTTAGGCTCTTCCCCCCCCCCCTCCTTTCTTTCCTTCCTTCTTTCTTCTTCCACAGTGATCAGGTTTTGAACACAAGCTCCATAATTGTTTTTCTGTGTACCAAAAGAGTGCTTACGGGTTTACAACTACAAGAAGGCAAGCAACCAAGCCAGTCTAAAATTCGCTCTCTCCTATTTACAGTGAAGCATTGAAATACTGCAATGCCAAGGGGCATACAGATGATATAACGGTACAATGGTGTGATCATACGAAAGATTGTTTGAGATCTATGGTAACAAGTTTTGCAGTTCACAGTAGCGACGCACTTAAACATATGAAGCGAGTCTAATTTCGGCAGCATGAGAAATACATAACTATGCAGGGTGTTCTCGTGCCTGCCGTTTAAAAGAGTGCAGAAAATGGAAATTTTCTGAATTCGGTATATTATTACCGATGCAAAATGATGATAAAGCAACATAAATGTTATGTTTTTAATATCTCCAACGCGTTTGAGTGCGTAACAAAATAGATTAGAACATAATAGAAATTATCCCAGAGGGCAAGAAACACTACCAGTCACCAGCCATATTACTATCACGATATCCTTGTTAACCACCGGCAGGTCAAAGAAGGCTCGACAATAATACTGATAAACTCCCAGCTCTAAGAAAACTGCTAAAGCGTAGACTGCTGTTGGGTGAATGTAACACCAGAGAGCCACTAGGTTGGAATTCGGGTACTCAGTTAATCGCCATGATTTTCTGTCAACATTTAAACGTTATCAAACATTTCTCGTGTAGCGATACTGACTCTGTCCGACCTGTCCTCTGTCCTCTAATATTTTAGTTGCATATTGTCAGTGATAGCAATCTACAATTTAACAGTAGATACACTCCATATGGAGTGGTGTCGAATGGCAGATTACTTACAGCTGCAAAAGTGTGTATTACTATTATAATGGCAGCGCTTTTGTTTTGGCCTGCCAATGGTTAACCAATATACCATGGTATATAACTGCGAACACTATTATCAATTGGTATTTGAACCTAAAAATGCGATCTGACTGCATTACGATAAGCCTCAAGTCAAAGTCTGCTACAATTCGCGATTTCTGGACAATGTGAAGAATGACACAGAAATGGGAGTTCCGTCTTTCAGCGACATCGCTTTTAAAACACGTGATGCATTGCCAATGAATTTCTATGCACATGGGTCATGGAAAAGTGCCCTTGAAAACAGAAAAGCATAAATTGTTGACAGTCTTTGGAAGGTGTCCAGAAGTGCAATGCATCGCGATACCTCTCTTTCAGCGTGTAATTCAACTTGAAACTTTTTTAAAAATAAATAGATAAATAATACAAAAATGCAATTTGATGCTACTTTCTCAACATCGCTTTTATTCAAACCATATCGCCTTTATATACACCTTGAACATACGCAAGTATTCAAAGACTTAACTCTCTTTTCCTTTACTGCAAATTTTTGTTTTTTATTAAATATAAAAGTGTATTGTTTGTGCTCAAATAAGTGAGACAATATTACTTATTGCTGAATGACATATCAATTTTCAATTTCAAGCTGAAGATATGCGTTCTTCAGTTTAAGCTATAATTCACAGAAGCTTAAACAGTGCCTGGTGTTAGTTTTGGAACACTTTGTTGTCTTATGATCGAGCACAAGGAACCGTTAGATATTGCAGGCGTCAACCTTTTCATGGCATTTCCAACCAACTGCATCATCATAACCAATGAAAGAAACCGTTTTAAAAATACGCTGTGGCACCGTTGAGTCACTCAATAAACACTTTCAAAACACTCATCTTTGTACTCGCTCACGCAAGAAACAGTACATGTCTGTGCACAGTAGTACTTTCATCTTTGTAGTTCATATGGCAATCCCCACAACTTGTTAACTGCCCAGGTTTCAAGCACTGGTTGTTTATTATCCGGCGGAAAGCTGGCATGAGTGAACTTTCCAAATGCAACACATCAATGGCATGCCTAGGCATCGAAGCTTTAAGCGTTTTGATACCGAGTAGCAAACATAAAAGCGTAAATATGACACCAACAAGTTACAGTTTCTACTATATCTCACCTATCTGCTAACCTTCTTAACTATGTTAAATATTTACTTTTTCAACAAACCGTGTGTTAGGCCAAAGTTTCGAATCAGAGTCAGGGAGGGAAAAAGTAATGTTCAATATAAATTAAGAGGTTAACTATGAAGTCTTTAAGTACTCGATTGCTGATAATATTTCTGTAACGAGACAACGTTCGAAGTCTCCAGAGCACATAGATGTGGAGATTCGCGGTTGTTACTAGAAAGAACACGGTAGCTCAAAACGAAGAGCATTGGCACGGCAAGGCGAAGAATTGTGGTTCGAGTCTGGGGCCTGACTCCCAATTTTTGCATCTGGCTCAGAAGAGGACATTTGATATGGTAAACGGAAATTAGTTTAACTACAAATAAAATAATCTTAAAACACCCAGTCATTTACATAATTATTAAACAGCATCTGGCTCAGACGAGGGCATTTGATATGATAAACGGAAATTAGTTTAACTACAAATAAAATAATCTTAAAAACACCAAATCATTTACATAATTATTAAACAAAATATAAAATTTATGAAAGTTAAAATTATCAAATAATATTGCAGTTCGCTGACATTTAATGTGACATCAAATTGTGCTTTATTTAATATTTTGAAATATGAAAATAAATAAATAATTGGCATGTAATTTATCGTTCAAATTAACTAAAACACGATTTCATCGATACATGTTGTAATATAATCAACCATATAATAAAGTGATAGTGTTAATATAAATATGAGAATACTTAGTTATTTTCCACAATATTTTTATACATGATTTTAATAAAATATTAGTAAAACCTTGTTTTAAATTTAATAATTGGCGTAAAATCTTGGTTGGATCCAAGTGCACCGAGTTGTAGGCAACTCAATGTTCGGCTTTCAGCATCACAGGTTTTACATTTAATTCTTCTATAGTCACAAAAGATCAGTATAATAAAAGCGGGAACATTTTATGGAATGGGAAGTTAAAAAAATATTTATATATATTTTTTAAATTATCAAACATTCATAAAGCTATTGTCTTTCTTTTTAACAAAGAAAAATAATATTTATCTATATTACGCATAATATTGATGTTTCCGAAATTTAATTTTCTTTTACACACAGCCCTATTATTTCAATTACTCTCACCATCGTTCATAAATTACAAACCAAGAAACGCGACTCCTCTTTCTTATCCTCACTCCCTCTAGGTTATCTTTTTCCTTCCTTTCTTGAGCATAAATAATTTACAATTAAAATATCTTCTTGAAAAGCAAGGAAACTTTAAGAAAAAGCGAGAGAGTAAAAATAAAGAATGATAAAAGCATATATTCATCTTATGATTATTAAGGTAAAGTTAAGATTTAAGTCGGCAAGTAGAGAAAAACAAAAGCTGTTCTGTCAGGAATATATATTATATTCCTGCCTGGATAAAACAAATGTAATTTTACCTTATTTCAAAATAGGAATATGGGCGACTATCTCCACCCGAATGCAGTGTTTAACATACATTGCAAAAGTTTAGTTGCTAATAGCCAGTATTTGACAGCTGTCTCTCCGTTAAAACTATATGAATCGCCAATATTTTTAGTAAACTTTTCAGTACTTTTCAGTGATTTCTAACATTAAACAGCATTTTTGTTAATTCTGTGAAGAACGTAAATTAAATATTAAATCATGCTGTAATGTGAACGACACGAATTGCAGATTCAAAACTAGTCACAGATTCAAAACTATTTTTTTAAAATTCATTGTGATTAACAAACTCTATAACAACCTGAAAGTTCTTGAATTATGTCCGATATCCTTTTAATGCAATACATTTACCATATATTTGTAAAATTCAACAATTTCAGAGTACGTAAACCCAAAAATATTAATATTAAAGCATTTAAAAAACTTACTTTATGGCATTAAAACATCAAGAGTAAATACACCAATTATTCAATATTTGACTAACTTCTTGGTGCTAATTGCTGTCTTTGTTCCAGTGATTAAGAAAGAAAATGTATGTCACTTTTCATTTCATTAAAATGAAGTCATGTAGTCATTTAACAAGTATGCATGTCTTACTCTATAATAAACTTATTCGGTATATATTTTGATCACAGTGTTTAAACTACGAGAATGTTAGGTTAGGTTCAGAGTTACGAGTGTTGATATTGTTTCTTTTACTCTACTATAGAGCGAGTCACATAGCCCATGTGTTACGGCCTACGGCAAACTATCACCCCTCTCAGCCACTAAAGGATATTATTTGGACTCCCAGCACCGCTTGCTGTTGAAATTTTTCTTTTAACTGAGATATGCCTGTCTCGATGACTCGACATGACGCTCACTGTATTAACTTTGATTAACGCGAGATTTTCGCCTTCTGAGGCTGCTGGCACACCAAAATGAACTGGGATGCGCTAGGGTAAGCAATATAGGGAAGACCGACACACACAATTTCTAGTTGGGAGGATGATGAACGTCTTCGGGCAGAGGTAGAAAGAAGACCCTTTTCATCTCCTATCCAATTGAAGGCGGTTTGTCACTTCCCCGGTTCTTTACAGACCGTAAGGAATCGCTGTAGGCTTGTAGAAATTTTCTACTTAGCTGTGCGTAAGCAGGTGCTTTATGATGAGCACACCGTGGAACATCGACTGGGGGAGTGTAATCTTTACGAAGTTGTAGTGTCATTGTAATATAACGAGCCAAGTGCTCACCCTTACTTATGCCCATAAGCGTCTCATATTGTGGATGGTTTTCGTTCGAAGGTTCTTGATACCTTGAACGAATTCGTTGACCTACCCCGATATTTTTTAATTCACTTTAGTCCCGTTTGCCAGAGAAAGGTGTCCCGATGGAACAACCCTGTTCCTGCAGGAAAACCATAGCGTTCACAAGTCAAGGATAATTCAGCATAAGTTTGATAAGAGCATCTCAATTATACCTCACTCTCAACAAATCACCAGATCTAAACCCTATTGAGAACGTTTGATCAAAAATAAAGCCATATCTTCGGAATTCCCGTTTCCCATCTCCCAGGACGCATATGGTGGAAGGTTGAAGGCGCGTCAAATTCCTTCGCAAAAAGGCCCAATTATTTTCGCCGGCTGGTAGACTCCATGCCGAGAAGAATTAACAAGATTTTTGAGCATGAAGGATATTGGACTCGGTATTAATTTGTTATTTATTTTAATTTTTGATAAATATGGAAATGAGTTTTAAATGGAAACATTTAATTTTTAAAGCCAAAGTGAAAAGATCTTAAGGCAGCAATACATATTTTAAAGCTACAAGCATTAAAACTTCCTCTTGTATTTAAAAATTATAAGTTGCTGGTCAAGCAAACAACGAAAACTTTTAAAATAAAGTGTAGAAATTGCTCACGATTCGAACCTATATTACTTCACATAAAATCTACCAAATAATATCTTTAACAGCCTGAAGGCTTTAAGAGTGCAACGTCCAACCGTTCTTTGTGATACGCTTTTACATTAGAAAACAGCTGCTGACCGTATTCCATTTAATCATTGAACATTCATTACCTTACATTTCTGGTTTTAATGAAGAATTTGTTAAATTTTCATACTTTTCGTGGGGGGGGAAATATATGTTGCATTGAAAGTTAATTTATGTCGATACTACCCGCAATCGCATTATGCAATGTAGTAATAGCATCGTCTGTAGGAGCCTGCTTGCGACTTCGATTATCTTCGGAAACGCGAAGTGAACTGTGTTTCCGACAATCGATCATAAGTATATGCATTATGTAAGGTATACAATGGAGAATTATACGCAAATGCTTGTTTTTATTGAGCAATATATTACATGCAAATGATTGAATTTTATGACTCTCGTAAAATTTAAAATGCTGCCAAAGATTTTTGTGTGCCAATGTCAATATTCTGGGTTTTTTCCCTCTTTCCTTCCATGTGAAGCAAGGAAACTTTTTCCGTATATCAAAGTTGAGAGATAGCTCTAAGGTGCCAGGAACTTCAGAATTCCCAAACAAATGAGTCATTCAGTCTGACTCAAGTGAAGACCAGAATTCTTTTGCTGCTAAGTGCCCCCACTCTTGCGTTTCCTATATCCCACAAAGGAAAAACTTGGTTCGTTAAACATAATTTTTATACAAGATGGCCGTTTGCCGATTTCTAAAAAATTGTAAGCCATGAGAGATTTTAATTTGATAATCAGCATTAGATGCAGTTTATTATAGTAAAAGTTTTATTGTGAGAAACTGTTTAAAGAAAAATGTAAGTGCCGCGGGTAGCCCAGGTCGTTTAGGCGCGGACTCGAGGTCTGGGTTCGATTCTCACCAAGACCTGACTGATGATTTTTCAAGGTTTCGCTCAGTCATAAATGGCAAATGCCGGAGAGGTACCCTAAACTGAGGCCCGGAACGTTTCCTTCTTTAAAAAATCCTTTCCCAATATATAATTTAATCTCATGTATTATCAGTGTCCACCGCCTGTAATGTCTTAGTAGTGAGTGAAAACGGGCGTTAAACATTATTTAAAAGTTTAAAAATATTTTATATACAGACTTTTAATAAGCTAATATGACTTTAGCTTTTTAAAATGAATTTACGTGCTGTGAAGTGTTCAAACTTGGTATTTTAACACATTCTGAAGTTTCACTTTGAGAAAATGATGCAAAAGAAGTCCTTGTTGTTTGCGTGTGATGTTTAAAATACAATCGTGAAGTAAAACAGTAATGAAAACAAAAGCGTACTTTTCCGTTAACATACCGAACTATAAATGTACTTAGGCAAATCCAATAGTGACTTTTGAATGCTCTATATGTAGTACATCTCTCAGTCGGGAATCGGAAGTGACAAAAATAAAACATTGTGCATTAATCAAAACGAAAAATTGTTCAGAAAATTTTAGAAGTCTGCCTGTAAAAAATTATAATCATTATTTAATGAGCAGCCCCATACAACGCACTGGATACAAGCCCCCCCCCCCCCCCCCGCTCTCTGAAACGTGGGAGAAAACAACACTGGGGGCTGGAGAGATGGCTAGTCAGAGGAATGTGCTTACAACGCAACTATTAATATTCTGCTTTCGTTTACACAATGAGAATGGGCCGTTTCTTAAGCATTTGAATAGATGATACACATGCAGTGCGCAATGTTTTACTTGCTAGATAAAGCCCTCTCCCCACATACATCGCTAGCCATCTCCCTAGCTCCCATGTTACTACCTCACCAGCTAGGCTAATTATTGAAGAGTTCCTCGCAGTCATTGTTAGGAATGGACTGCAAGCAAATTCGTTTCACATTATGGTAGCAATAACAGGAAACAAAATTTGCTGTTGAACTTATGTGTGTGTCTAACATAAAATATGCTCCAGTAACTATGTAGACGCGGAAACTTGTACTTACAGACAAACGATATAGTTTTTAATAGAACATTTGGAAAAATACTTGAAATTTATTGTGACAGAAACTATGGAAAATAAGCTACTAATGTTAAAATGTGTGCTCATTGTCTTTTCCTTGTAATTTACACCAGAGCTTCAAGTTTTTGTACTTTTACTTGTAGAATGAAACAAATTATAAACTCAGGATTGTGATATAACGATAAAGACAATTTTAACGTGAAAACTTTTTAATTTTTTTTTCAGGTACTGAATTCAATTTTAGATTGTATATTAGTTTTATTAGTTTAAAATGTACTTTTAAAATCCAATGCAATTATTTTTATTCTTAGTAAAATAGGGTTTGTATATATATATATATATATATATATATATATATATATATATCATTATTTTCATTGTTTAATGCATATTTCTCACTTTTTAAAGATTACTTTAAGCGCCATAAATTTTAATGCCTAAAAGTTCACTGTCTAAAATGGACTATCATAAATTGCTGGAATTTATAATTAGGCACACCACTGATAAAAAAACGTGGATATTCATAACAATGTTTATTCCGAAGGCAACCTAGCCACAATGGAAAGAATTCAAACAGCCAACACCAGCATGAGAACTATAACGAAACACGGTACCAGTATTCATTAGTTGAGACAGTTGGTAATTTCAATTATGATCATGCAGCGCTGCTGTTATTACACTGCATCTGCGATCCCATATGTTCCTAACCTCAAAATGTTTTGTTTGGTATTGTCTTTCTACTCCACAATTTTCTGCACCCGTATATATATATAAGAATATATATGCTTATGGCTAAGGTTTATTTCAGGTCCTAACGGACCATAATATGAACCATTCCAGTTTAACTACACTTTGCACCTACAGCCCATGGCCTCATAGTTAACACTTATTTAGATTTTACATTTTGATAAGTCATAAAATAGCAAACATCTATTGATCTTCTTAAATATACTCTATTTTTATTTCGAAGTTCGCCGGAAAGCTTGTATAATAATAGTAGTGGCCTAAAAGAACATTTAATGACAACCCATTTCGATATTATAGTAAAATAAGTTGATTAATGGTTACACATTACTTTTAAAATTTTTCCATCTTGTCTGCCCCCTTTAATTCTTGTAATTTGACGAAAAAGTTTTCTTTTGCTGTTTATACTCAGCCTCAAGTGCGAAAGCTGTAGCGTGCGCTTGGACAGCCCTGGTCATCATCAACAAAAGGAAACCTGCTGCTTGGAGAGGGTACTCACATACACACACAGGTGAAAGTCTGAGACACGTCAACCACCTGCCATCCCCTTCGCCCCGCCAACGAGCTGTATTCTTTCAAATGGTTTCCTAGTTATTGCAACGGTCTACAACGCACGGGCACGATCCTGTAATAAAGCACTGTATTACAGCGAATCCACAGCTATCATATTCTCGCAACAAACGACGCCATTCTTTTGTTGAAACGTGAGATACACGTACTGTGCATTCTCTTTCGGATGTTCTATGCTGCGGAGAGACTCCAATCTCCTACCAAAATACAGACGCAACTATGCGCAGATGTATAGGAATAATAAACTACGCTAATATTTCCCACGCTTGATACGTAAGCAAAATAACTGGTTATTACATTTTCAGCTATAGGCGTTTAAATTTGGCACGTGCAAGATCGGAAAATGTAACGGAACATGGTAAACAGTTGAAAGATACCAAAAAACAGTAAAACGAAAGAGGATGGTTTAACATTAACACCCGCACTAATATAATCGGCAAATTTAAAATAAATAGATTTTCGTTGTTTATAAAATGCTGTTTATTCTTTTAAATAAAGTGGTATTTAAACGTTTATCTGTTGTTTGTATAGCAAAACCCCTTTAACCTGGACACCTTTTCTTAAAAATTGTCCAACATAATAGAGGGAAGCAATGTACAGAAACAAGACAGAAAAGATTAAAAAAAAAAAACTTTATCGTCACGTCTTTCATTAACTGTGTTGCATAACCTCTTTCTATCTGCGTTTGTAATTTAAGTTTTGTCATTTATGTTGGTAACCGTTTAGAATACGAAACTCCCCTGCAATTACCCTGCAAATTGCACCGTTAAGAGAAACTATCAATAATTTTTTTTCCTACTTTTCAATGGTGTATTGCACTAATTTATGCACATTCCTATTGATCACACAAATTAAATGCTGCACTTCACTCTTATGACCAATGATAGACTGAGAAAAAAAATATTTTTTCTTAGTAGGGCTTACTAATGACCTGCTAATGATACATTGTATAAAGCATCAAATTCAATAGCATTTAACCAGGTAGCAGAGAGGTGTAGGCAATATTCAAGTTGCATAAGGGATGTGGCACATACAGAGCAAATTGGATATGTTAAAATAATATAGGAATGTGTCAATCTAGAATATTTGTCCAACTAGAGTGGCTCGGACATTACTATGGAATTCCACGATTGTATCAGGGTTCAATATATGCCATCTTCAAGCCATCGGTATTTTTAGTCTCGACCTAGATTTTACCTGAAAGTTGTGTGACTTATGAGTATTGCTGCTGCATCAGAGAGAGGGTGGGGTAACGCGGTATAAACTTTAAAAACATCTTCCTATTAATTTACCATAATAGTTTTTTCCCCCTATTTTGGTGAAAAAATATACCATACAGATATTAAGACATTAAAGAAAAATTAAAAATGTTTCGCTATTTAAAAAAAAAATGGTTTTCGGCTTTTCCGCAGTAAAAGACGGAATAATTAGAAAGTTCTCTTCAAAAAATAAAATCATTTTTGTAAATCGATCTTCAAAATTAAATTGTCAAAACTATGTACAATCCAACATACAAGCTTTTTCCTTCAATCCCCGAAAGAGGTAAAAAAGATGTACCTTAAAGAAAAATGTATTGATTTATTTCATTTATGTAAAGGACGGGACGCAATTTATACAAGGTTATTATTAACAGTCAGCCGGTTCTTTGTGATACGCTTTTACATTAGACAAAGAAAATTCGCTTGTATACATTTATAAGTACGGAGTAGTAAAGTACAAGTGTAGCAGAAATCTTTGTGGAACAGAATTTTAATAAGTTACAAGTCCATACACTTGTAATGTATTAGACCATAGAGCCCACATAATACCTAAATAATAATATTCATAATCTAGAACACTTTATAGCAATGTATCCTAAGTCATAAACAATAACCTATACATTTTATTTGTTAGGATTAGCATTGCTTTTTCACTATGTGTTAATTTTCTCACTGTTCCTGATTTTTTTAAGGAAATTAATAGAAAAACTTCCTTTACTTACATTGTTATAGGTTGTTTTTGAAATTCCTCGCTAACACTTTTTGTTGACTTTTGAAACCTCTCTCCCCAGATATCTGACCAATTAATCATCTCAAAACTGGACACTTTGTTCTTTACCTACTTCCTCATCAGATAATTTCTAAGATGTTATGTTACTTGCACTTCCTTTTGAAATTAGGTACTTTCATTGGGTATTTTTCATTAATTAATTTTCTGATTACAGCCGCCCTCTTTTCATTGCAAAATATTCCCTAACTCACTTTACTAATTTTTCCAAAGATTGTGGACAAGAATGAGATCCTAGATACTTGAATTTTCTGATATTCTTTCTTCTTAGCTATGCAAGATCATGGGTTTAATCCCGGCCAGGGCCGATGGATTTTTGGGCTGTAAAGCTGTGGGTTCCTGTCGTAGATTTACGGCACGTTAAAGAACCTCAAATCTAAAAGAAGAGGCCTCTAAGCAAAATTAATCGGCCGTTTCGCGCCCGGAATTGAATGGGAGGCTGATGACCTGAGATGTTAAAGAACGTACGTATATAAACAAACACCTACTTCTTAGCTATGTACTTTGTATTTCTTTCTGTCTCTATAAGTATTTAATGTATGGTCTCCTTGTTACTTACTAATCTCATCTTTTCTTTGTTGCAGCCTCCATTCTTCCAGTAAGCATTTTTTTTTTTTTCCAAATTATTATGCCTTCATATTCTCTCTGCACTTTATCATCATAATCTTGCTTTTTACTGCTCTTTCTGTCCATATTTATTTCGAAATGATTAAAATACTAAAATTTAAAACTTAAAAAAAAAAAAAATTATTCAATTTTGGAAAATTCTAGATAATTTAGAATTTATTAGTGAATTCCTATGGGAGTTACAAAAGCTGTAATATTATAATTATTTGCACAGTAAAAACAACTTTCTTACCTTTCCAGGAAGTACGGAATAAGTAGTTTTTGAAAATTACAGAAAGAGCATCAAAATTATGGGAATAAGTAAAGGTAGTTTGTCAAAATAATAATAATAATAATAATAATAATAATAATAATAATAATAATAATGGAATGGCATTAGTAAAACGATTGAGAACAAATTTATAAATATCAAAATTATTCTTAACAATTTTATCTGCAAACGCACATTTATTTTACCTAAGTGGTCACGACTTGCATTATTTACGATCAATATTAATCACCAATACTATTTGTATATAGCTCTAGAAAGTTTTCTTATCCATATTATTATTATTATTATTATTATTATTATTATTATTGTTATTATTATTATTAGATAATAATAGATGTTTTTACTAGAAAGCATGCAGAGAATCAGAAATACAAATTGCCAGAGCAGCTTTCTTGTTGCAAATGCAGTGATTGCTCAAGTTCATAGACAGAAAAAAATTGTTTTGATTTTTCAGAAGAATGCAAACGCTTCATGAAGGTGATATCTCATGTAAATAAACATGAAATGAATAAGAAATTATTTTTAACAACGTTGCTTAAATATTTCACGAAAAGCATTACTTCATTTTTGGCAAATTTCCTCTCTCTAGCTACAAAAACAAAAATATGACTAGAATTACGGCTAGTATGTGTACTATAAATAACCACCAAAAATTAACAGATAAATTTGAAAAATAAGAGGGAAAAAAAAGCATGGAAACAGATTTTAATAATAAAGGTTAGCTTGGAAGGCTCAGAGACACTAAAGGGCTAGCTATTCATTGTTTGAAACTCTGAGCTGTACTAGGCAATGAGAACCAAAGTCATCATAGCGTTACCCGAAATTTGAGAACGTCCATGAAATCTGATACATCAAGGAATTTCCGCGAGTCAACAAAACAGGTTTATGTTTCATAGTTCGTTACGGGGACGCTATTACCGTAACGAGGAAGAGGTGAAGAACACCCAGAAAAGGTAGCAGAGGTATTTGTAGACTGGATGCTGTAATATCCCCAACCTATGTTCACGTTCAGAGTTTCTTACAGCTGTACTAGAAAGTGAAGGCGCTGACCAAACAGACATGAGCTCAAAATGCCATGCTCTGGTCATTCCATTATATGCAACAAAGAGGACGGCAAGTTCTAACGTTACCTGGGCCCATTCCACATAAGAGGTTTGGTCTAATACATGCAAGTGTATTAGTACAAGTCCTTGTAAAGTATTAGTAAAAAGTGACAAGTGAAGTCATATAAAAGCAAGATGGAGGAACAGCTGTTTGCCATATGCCGCCATTTCTTGGTGACCTTAAATGCACAGAGCTATTGCTGCTAAATGGGTCTCGTATTGTTTCTCAGAGATAATGTAATTTAATACTTTATTTGATATTCAAGCCCAATAATCCACTTTGAGACGATAGTCCCAAGCGGTTACATTTAGGAGTATCAATTTCAGATTGCTCTGTGTCATTTATTTTATTAGCCCATTTGATCATATGTCTGTTTGTTTATATTGCTTGACCATCACGTTCTCATTATAGGAAGTAAGCTTGGAAAATTGTGTCAAAAAAGCTAAATGAAGAGAATGAAAAGAAATTATTTTTGTGGCATGTAGAAAGAGCCTTAACTATTTCTCATTAACTAGATGCTGGTCTGAAATATGCATTTGAAACAGGAAATGCCAATATTAGTCATAGCCGCAATGAAATTGCACATGGCCTAACGTTATCATTGTACACAAATATTTATTCTTTCTTTATACATATTACTGCACATTATTATTGTCACTTTCTCTAATATTTTGCACATTTGGGTCAACTGACTCCCGATGTCATTAAAAAGATGATTAATTTTGTGCTAGTATTTGAAGTTACCAATATTCCTAAACTTATAGAGCAATTTATACAAATTACCAGTGCCCTACTAATATTAATGCTTCTGTGATTAAGAAAATGGAAAAATCACTTGTTCACATGGAGTTGTAAAGCACAAGAGTAACAGAAATCTTTGTGGAACAAAATTTTACTAATAACTACAAGTTACAAGTTCATACACCTGTAATGCATTAGACCATTCTTTTGTGGAACAGGGCCCTGACGTAGCTACCGCCTACTTTTGTTCCAACGTTTCACTGATTTTACAAAGGAAGAGTTTCGGCTTGAACAAGCATTTTCGCGCAAAATTTTTACAAACTCTCGTCACAAATCGATGAAGATCATTTTGGGATAATACACTCCGTTTGGCTGATAAAATGGGAATAAACTTCTTCAAAAATTACACGAGAATTCTCTATAAAAGTTTATATATCCAGCTTCTGGACAATACAAAATAAATGCCAGAAGATAAACAGATTACATAAGTAATGTGATCGCCTAAATTGAAAAATGGAGTGTTTACACTCTTGCTATCCATAACAACCCGCTGTTTGCTCCTATGTCTCAGTATTCCTGGCAGTCAGCCGTTTACGTGAATTCTGTGCAAGTCCCCCCTACTTCAAAATGTATTTAAGGTGTTTGATTTTTCATCTAGGAACGTGATTCAGAAGATTGTTCAAATGTTGCTTTTGCATGGTGTGCCTATTGCTCTGTTTCGAGCTGTTTCATAAGTTTATAGAGAATCCTCGTGTACATTCATAAAGCAGTCTATATCTTCATCACATCATTTCCGTTCAAACTGAAATCCTCTGGTTAGAAAAACCAGATGCTTTATTCTTGTTTCTGGAGCCTGGACGCATACACCAGTTTTATAACGAATTTCAACTTCAGCAAAATAGCTGGCAATTGACAAACGTTCAATATTGCATTGGAGTTTTAAAAACGCTTCTGCCCCAGCAAATACAATGTATGAATGAATTTCTTTAAATTTGTTATGGATGGTTTTATATCCGTAATTTGTCACTTTAAGTCCACAGGGTAATAAAACATTCGACGGTTTTCACCGTTTATTAATGCAAATATTTATTACCTGGACAAGAAAAAGATCCTTTACTTATTTTAAAAACTATATGGGCTACTAAGCAGCTGGCCTTTACTAAATTTATTACAGGTTACAATTGTAAAATGTCCCCAAAATATTAATGAGAAAGTTATAATTTAGTAAAAACTTATGTTTAGGTCTGCTTGAACAGAACCGATCTCAAGCTCTGTTGAACATAATTCAACGGATATTATTTCTTTTAATGTGATTTAAATTATAACTTTAATTTCAATACTTGCCAATCTGATAACTAAACAAAATCACTTCAAATTAGATACTGAGGGGACAGTTTAAAACCAATGTTGAGTGCACATTTTAGGCTTCGCCTCTCAACCCCAACGATACCTACTTATGAATTTGAATTTGGTCGGAATTAAATTATGTTAGTTGTAAGATGAAGTCAATTTATTCTAGATAATATTACAATTAAATAATGCAGACTAATTTTGAAGCCCTTACTAATACGCTTACACTGTAGGGTATACACCATATTAAAACATTTATTAATAAAACATTATTACATTAATACGCAAATACAAACTTCCTTATAGATATATTACCCAACCAAAATTTATAGTTATAAAAATTTATGATAAAGTTAGTGCACACATCACATCAATTTTAACTATCGGAGAATGAATGCAAATATTATTATTAATATCATTATAACCATTGTTATAGTTCGGAGTTTGTGGCTGCTAGCATCCAGTGGTAAACTTGGATAAATGTAGCAATTTCCGCATTATTATGTTTGTCTTCTGTTTTCCCCACCAGGACTACTCTGCAAACTACATGTAATGCTTCGTCGTTTATTTTTTAAGACCTGCCAACACCTATATAATTTTACTAAATTATATCGTACTCGCTGTATGTAAAATTTTGACCACCAGAGCGAATCTGTGCCTCAGCTTCAGATTTTTCTCAACGTTGAGCATCTGCTTGAGCGATTCCACGTTTGATTTTTAGAGTTGCTAACCCAACTGTAATATAACGTTACAATGTATCAACATGTTGGCATATCCTTTTTTTTTTTTTTTTTTTTTTTTTTTTTTTTTTTTTTTTTTTTTTTTAAATGCGGGTCAAGCAGAGAACGTTAGGCCATAGCGAGCCGCAGTAAACCACAGGGTCCTCCGCTTTCTAGGATTTACTAGTGGTTAGCTATATGTATGTTAGTGCATGATGTAGTATATGAATTCATTACTAATTACATTTTGTTTTCGATTGTCGCATTGTTAGCATGGACGCAGCAATTTTTTTTGACGTCATTAAATTTCAACATGCAAGTTTGGTATGTTGAATAACAAAAAGACTAAAAGCGGATAGTTTGCTACATACCAATTTATCCATTCTTTCATATGCATTTTATTTGCTACTTTGGAAACACATTACTATGTGCCTACATAATAACAGTGTCTGTATATAATGTTTCATTTCAGGTAACTTTTTACATGGTTTATAACATTTTCCCTTATTCACCTTTATCCCTTACATTCCCATTTCCAGTGTATTTCTTACTGTTGGATAACCGTAACGTAAGCACACTACGCAGCAATTTTCTCCTTCTTCGATTTTTGTGATAAAAGTAAAAACACTTTTTTGGGAAGTTAGATGGCGTACTTTTAACTGAGTTACCCCGTTATTAAGTTATGTCTTTGGTACGTCTATAAGGAAGTTTCACCAAGGCAACTCTTTTTATAGTATTACTCTGTTCAAATTCAAACAATACCAAAAATCCAGATTGACAGAAACGATAGGGAGCAAATGATGTGATAACTGAACCCTCTTTAAAATATTAATATCATAATGTAGGGGTGCCATTTGAAATTTCAAAGTAATGGTGGCTACGTGAAGGGGTAAAAGGTAAAACGTAATCGTCGTTGGTTTTAGCTTTCTAAATATTTAAATTTATGTATTTATGTTTAAATTAATTTTAAACAGTTATTCAGACTGTATTGCTGTATATGGATATACCTTCAATTACTACCAATATCTACGAACCGTTTTCATATTTTAAGTGTTGCTCTTGCTTTATATGTTTTAATTTCAAAGATTACCTACTATGATAAATGTTTAATGAAGCTTGTCTATTTTATGTTTTATTGTTTATTTTTACAGTTATGTTAATTTTACGTGTTCTATTTATATATTATTTAATTAAATTTATAGCCACATTTGTTTACTTTAGATATGCATAAATTTAAGTTCTATATACACTTAAGCTTATAGAATCTAGGTATGGATAATATAAGTTTAATTACTAGTTCTAGCTTGTAATTGAATACTAATTTTAGTATTTTCCATACTTCATTCACGAATGGATTAAATAAGTAAACTTGCATTATATGCATTAGTAGTTTAGTGTTAAATTAAGATGTGTAACAAATTCAACAGTGTGGATGTCATAATTAAAATATTTGTCAGGTGTCATTCATTGTATTAATTAAGACTGGTTAAGTGAAAGAGAAGGCCTAATGTCCACAACCCTGCCAGTTAAAATAAAACACTCTACTCCATTCTCTATATTTTACTTAGGTGGCATGATCATTAATGTAAAAATACATGTTATAATACTGGCCCATATGGCTCTTCACTATTGTTTCCTCTTAATGGTGCAATTAACTATCATCTAACAGATTACAGTTTACTGCCCACCTGAAGATAACCGCTCGGAGGTAAGGATCATTAATTTACGTCTTTCCCAGTAGCCAAGCATAATAATTTAGTTAATTTCCGTACATACACAAAAACTTAAATATGTCATGTACAGCAAGGCATATAACAAAATTCAAGATAACCTAATTCTTGAACATTTAGGAAGATGTGAAAGGCATGGAATGTTTATAACCCTCGTTTAAACATTTTTGGAGGAATTTAACTGCCTTCCTAGTTGACAAATGACATTTGGTAAGACATCGTTTGTAAGGTCACTGGTATGAATTGTTTACTTTTATCTGTTAAAATCAATACAGGTCTGAATAAAATCGGTTCTCCCATCTTAGCGTTCGTACAGAAGCGATAATGAGCCCTAATACTCGAGCACATATCAAGTTCCGACTTCAAACTGCAAACATTTTCAATAAAGTTTAAATCTGAACAAAAATAAATAATATAAATTCAAAAAAAAATAATATGGCAATTGTCTAATATATATAAAACCATATTTGACAGATCTACTTACTGCATCAAATTCAAATTTCCACGAGTTTCATAAACATTATCGTCACCACAATGATTTATAACATCTCAAAGTGTAACCTAACACATATATTTCGTGCGTTCTTTATTTTCATTATTACATGTTTATTTATTTTTTTTTTTTTGCTGTGCAACTGTTTTGATATATAACCTATAATATGTAGGATAAAGTTATAACAGATAGATTTTCTCTCTATCTGAAAGCCTCTGCCGCGTGGTATTTTGTTCTGATAAAAAGAAAGCAAAAATCCTAAGTAATAAGAATTATTTCCCCAATTTGAAATCCCTTAATGAATGTTGTTGCATCGCTTCCTTACCTTGCAACGATGCGAGGACCAATAGAAGCGTTGGTATTTTCTCCATCTTCAGCTCGGAGGGCAATAACACTTGCAAGATGTTTACCACAACGTTCCCGAGAACTTTTATCTCAACTTTATTCCTACACGCACGGCACTTGTAAATATATACTAAGCTCTGTTTGTGTTTACACTGCTCTTGTTCCACTTTTTTCTTCTTCGCACACTGAACACCTGCTTAATCAAGACCGCCGCGTACGTAAGGAGACGATCTTTTTCCCCATTACTTTTTGGTAAAAAAAAAAACCAATATGTAGCACTGAATGCACTTCACTGCAACACTGTTAAAACAATCACCAGAACGCTGCCAAGTTGATAAATAAATCCTCGTCAAACCGCTGGAATGTTCCCCTTTGAAACCTAACACTGACTCAACCACTTGCCACGCAGCCAACTGTACTCAGCTGTTTCCCGCTTGACGGTCAAGCCAAGCCTGTTCCTCGCCCCACCCCCACGGAAACTTCCGAGCGATTCTTTCGCCATCTTGCGAACGGAGCTCGAACGTACTCCGCGCCTGCGCAGGAAGCCCCCAACAACGAATTCGTTGTGATTTGTTCAAAGTTCAGAGTAGAACGGAAAGTTGTGATAAATGACGGGGTTTGGAAGGGGGAGCTATTAAGGTTTGTTTCTTAGCGGAGTAATATCAGTAAATAGACGCGGAATGTATGCGTTCGTTATTTGTGCTCCATATTCGAGTCATATCGAACGAAAGCTTTCTCGTTGTTTATATAAGTTGGGTCCCAATTCTCAACTTTTAATCTAAATTTTATCTTGCTATTAAACATGAAAAGTTAAGACAGTTTTGTTTCAAAATAAATGCAATAAATATTAAATATATAGGTATGTATTGAGCCTAAACATACCTAAGTTTCGTTTCACAACAAATGCGAATAATATATGGGAATTTATTGAGCCTAAACATGCGAAAACTATAATCTGAAATGCCCATTTATTGATTTTAACGCATTTACATTTTAATTAATACACTAAAGTGTATTTCTATTTCTTTTCGTGCAATCAAAAGTATTTAAAATAAACACAAGGGGTTTCAATTAAAATTGTTACTTAAAATGCATATTTAAAAGAAATTTAATTAAAAAAATAGTCAATGTTGATATTAAAGAGAAAAATTAAAAACAAAATTGATTACATTTTAAATCTTGCTCCCTTATCTCCAGCTACCCCTGCTGTGAAATTTCTAATGACATCTCCAGCTTGTGATAACCTAGTTAAAAAAATTTAATTGTTATATTTTTATTATTTATCGTTGCTGGAAACCTGGAATTTAATGCTGCTGTTTCAATTTGGACAGAAAAAGCAATAAAACTATTGAACATTAAATGCAGTAATTGTGTTTAAATAATAAATTGTTTAATAAAAGTATATATTCCACAAGAAAGAGTAAAATTAATAGATTTTGTTTCTGTGTGTCACCATATTTTCCTCGTTAACAATTAAAGTGTCTTAAAGCGTTTAAAATGTTATTGCCTAGCGACCACAATTTTAGCTTCTGCCAACAATAGTCTAGGATTTAACAGTATATAACATCTACGTGGATGGTGTCGAATGGGGGAAATTTTATCAATGCATGCAGTCTTTCTTTGACTTCCGGTGATTAACGAGTATATCATGACAGCAACTATATTAGTTGTAATATTAACCAAATAAAAATACTATTTTATCCTACAGCTGACTGACTTATGGCAGGAGTGTCACTTGAAATTTCAAAGTAGTGGTGGCTGGAAGTGAGGATTTGGAAAATAAACAGCAATAATCAACATTGACTTAAAATTTCCCCCTCAAAATTTAAATTGACTTGTTACAAAGAAAATTATTTTAAATAGCTAGATATTCAAACTGAGAAGTTCTGAAATGATACCTGAGCATATTTTTTACTTTTGATGAGCTGCCAAAACGTTTCATTTAAGTGGTACGCAGTTCTTGGGTTAAAGTCTGCGCGTTAGACTGTCAAGAGAAAGTGTATAATAGCAGTAAACTTTTTTTATGGATGTTATGGATATTTTTACCATACTTATAAAATAGCAAGCAAATAGTGCAGATATTCTTAAGAATCTAAATACTAAAAGTTAGGTATATTAATATAAAAATTAGTGCAGCAATACAACTATAACTTTTAAGTTGCGTTAAGTTGTACATTTTACTTATTTATACGTTTAATATTTGTTTAGCGAATTAATTACTGTTGAATTATTATTTATTTACACTTTTAAAATATGGTCGTATTTTCTGGATACTTATATTAGTTAGAAACGCCAATTTACACTAAATTATAATCAAATTATAAATGACGGATGTATTCCCTATATCTACGGGATTGTTTCTCCTATTTATTAAATAACTATTACGATAAACTGGAAAATAAACATTTTAAAGTGTCAATGGTAATAGTACAAAAGAGAATTTTTGATCTGGCTTTTTCAACTACAGAGAGTAACTTATACCTAAAAAGTTAACTCTGTGCTTAGTTATTGTTATCATGTGGTTTAAAAATAGCTATTATTCTATTTTATTTATTTTCAAGATGCTTTTTTGAAATGCTCATGTCAAATTAACCACAAAGTATTAATGCAGTATGCTTAAATGACTAAGATTATGTTTAGTAACCCAATACCCCTAAACTAATATATATATATATATAGGGTGGGCGTGTCTATTACATGCAAGTAAATAAATTAAATAATTTCATTCTATGAACTAAAAACCCCGGTTTTATACATGTTTTAGCTTCTTGAGCTTTTTTTTTTTTTAAAAAAAAAGACGGTGTGGCTCATAGTGTTTCACGCCCATTTTCACAACTGAGGTGTAACAGACGGTGACAATGGTCGTACATGAGCTTAAATGAGAAATTGGAAAAGAATTTTGAAGGAATGTTTCATGCCTGAGTTTAAAATACCTTTCTGTCATTTGCCAAGCTCATTGGATTGGCAAATGGCAGGGAGGAGAAACCTAATCCTAGGACGGTTCCTGAGGGAATCGAACTACAACATAACCCCGTACCTCAATGACCGCGGCTATCCGTATTGGTCTCTCTTGTCTAAAGGAATGCCCTTCATTCTTGCACCCAATAGAGAGACGTGTGTTTGAACCTCGCTGCACCAATCAGGTTTTCACTATAAATGAGGTGAGTACACCTAGAATGCTGTTTTCATACACTAGTGTAGAAAAAACTGCAATCTCTTTAGGTTTGTTCATAAAAGTTATTCTGAATTACTGCCGAGAAATAAGCACATGAATTATTCTTTAGCCAGCGCACGCAGTCTCTTGACTTTACCGACGTTAAATTTGTTAATCTAATGAACGATTGTCAGCGTTTTAGGGATGCGAGAATAGCGAACAAAAGGCACTAAATTTAGTTAATTCAAATGCAGAAAATCTTCGGACGCTTTATTGATATTTTTATAGTTCCTCTTACGAGCACCACACTGAGGCAAATTATCACAAGTTATATCACAAAAAGGGCTGGAAAGTTCAGACCCTCCAGTGATATTTATTAGAACTATTTCGCAAATAAAATAAGAATTTAAATATAGCTTGGTTTACAATATTGTAATAATTGTATATTTATATTATGAATACTTAACCTTTTCAAGCCATCTAGCAACAGATGAGTGTCGATTGTCATAATGCCAATAGAGAAAAGCCAAATACGGGGTTAGGACTATTTCATGAACAGAAATAGAAATTATATATATACATATATAATATATATATATATATATATATATATATATATATATATATAGAATTCGTGCACAGAATATTAACAGTTTTTAATAGTGTTTAACGCCCTTTTTTACTACTGAGGCACCACAGGCAGTGGACTCTGATGATACATGAAATGAAATTATAACTTGGGAAAGAATTTTTTTTAAGGAAGGAAACGTTCCAGGGTACTCCCCCCCCCCCTTCCCCGCGGCATTTGCCATTTATGAGGACTGTGGAAAACCTGGAATAACACCTCAGTCAGGGAGGACGACCCTGCCGTGATTAGAACCCCAGACCTCCCCCCCCAGGAGTCCGCGCCTTAACGACCGCGGCCACCCTTGGCGGTATTAACAGTTGTATGAATTGTTAGACATACTTATGAATTCCTACCTATTCAGAAAGCAGGAGAATGAAATAGACGAATATTTACTATTATAGTCGCTAACGTTTGATTTACTAATATCAACTGAGAAAAGCGAAACGGATATAAGAGTTTACCATTCTGAAAATATGTTTATTAAAATTTATGGTTTCCTAGTAGTTACATAATTTATAAAATGATTCCTGATTGTTGACTGAATACGCAAAAACAACTGTCGATAGTTTTATTATTATCAAAACCTTCCCACCGCCTGCTAGCAAAAGGAACTCGCAATGCATACTCATGGGGGTATAGACTGACCAGAAGACAAATGCACTTCGCGCAGTAAAGAAATTGCTCGATTTTATGATGACATCGCGTAAGTGAAATAGAACGAAAAGGAAATTACTCAAGGATCTGACTTCAGCTGTAATTTAATAATTAACAACGAGATTTGTGGCAGTTTCTTAAAGTTGCAAACAATCACAGGTTGGGAAACCCTTTTGAAGAGGTTCAACAATGGTGAGTAGAGGGATGCGGAAGTATGAATGATGTGTTGCTTTAACCAAGAATCCGGTTAATCTTAATAGATGATGTGTAGACTTTCTTCTCCGACCACTCACTGCTCCTTTGATGGTGTCTTAATGCTGGGGTTTCCTCAATGCTCCGGCTAATGTTAAGCTGGTATTTTGGAAACACATTTCTTGTCTCGAGGGAAAAGGAGATGGAAAGGTGGCTGTGGATATAATACACTTGTTTTGGTGATAACAGCCTTGATTTATTCAATTGCTCTGTGGCTCAGAATTCCCAATCTGAACTTATTGAGGAAGTCTTAAGAAGTTCTTCGAAGTGCCGGAACTAAACTCACACGCACTTTTGTTTCTCACCACTCCCACAGTGTTTTATGAGGAAAGTTCTCCGCACCAAATGTTCGTTCTTTCTACTAATAAATGATTATCAGTGGACATAACCAAATAACCGAGCACAGATGGATAGTACTTAATTATTACAAAAAAGTCTTTTCGTAGGTTACTTTTGCTGCTAGCTCGCTATCAGTCTCGCGACCAACTGTTTTCCTGTATTGTCGTCCACGGCTACTCCGTTTTATCGCGCCAAACTGTTTTCCTGTATTGTCGTCTATGGCTGCTCTATTCTCATGTCTTTTTCTCTATTGTCGTATATCGTCCTCTAACAAGCAATGCTACTTTCCGATGCAACCTTCAAAACTTAGGATATGAGGGCTGGTTCCATCCTTTAAAAGAATTCTTAAGACTTGCTCACCCCAACAAAATAAAACAATACATAACATGCATACACTTAATTCAGACGGCAACGGTAACTGCCTAGTTTTCGAGTCCGGGTAGTTCCCGTCTCACATTTAAGGAATTAACCATTAATATGTTACATGCACACATATGCAAATGTTCTTTATGGAAATTTAAACAAGACTAAAATTAGACAATAATACATGAAATACATTTTATGAACAAATATCATTTTCTAACGCCAAAATATTAACAACTCGCCTATACTCCAAACTTTCATTGACGTTACATGAACAATTCATCTATGTAGTCGTTTCTATAATATTCCGTAATGGTGTGTGCACTTATAAATGAAAAATTGCACAATTTTAAGAAAATTATAAAAATTGCTCTATAGAGCAAACTTCAATTCATCGCTTGGTGTGGAAGCAGCTTTAATTTCCTGCCAATTAATGGTCTAAATTAACCTGTTACTTATTTAGACTGATGAAATGGTGCATCACAGAACTAGCCCGGTACAAGTATTTCCAATCAAATCTATCCATCCCGAAGAAGTTAGGCCCCTACTTATAATTATTACAATATAGTCGCTCTCAAGAGTATAAAGAATGACATTGGAGCATATCTACTGAATCCATTAGTACTAATCCGACCGTTATTTCCCATAATGCCTTTGTAGTTCCGGTGCAGTTGTTTTATATACTAAGTATGACTGAGTGAACATTTATTGCAATTAGAGTTCGAAAATTAATTTAATGTAATATTTTGGTGTATTAAGTTTTTGTTTTATTATTAGGAACTAATTGTTGATGTGTTTGATATATTATGGAAATTGGAAAGGTTGTGTGATTAAGAATAAAAACATTCAAACGTTTAGTAACATTATACATGCAGTGTTGTATATAACACCAATTACATCATTTACCGATCCTACATTTGCATTTATCTGTTGTGATTTACAGAGGGTTTTTCAGTATCATTTGGATGTACAATACAGGGTTAGTACAAATATCTTCGGAGTTTTACAATGTAACTACCATTTAAAATAAGCACCGACATGCACATAAATTGTGGTACTCTTTATTTATTTCAAATGCAATGTGGGTATTTAGGGCTACAAGGGTAGCACTGTCGCACACGCTCAACATAGACTGCCGATGTAGACCGGAGCATGATTTATTTCCTCTCGCGCAGACTACGGAATCTGTAAGTTGCGCATACCGTGCAACTTAAGGTGAAGGTTTATCTGTCGTTGCAACCTTCCCGTATTCTGCTCTAAAGCTATGTATACTGTGGCTATGGGCTTAGTGGCATGGAAGCACACAAAAGCTTTATCCACTGCAATGGTGACCGTTTTCACAAATCCCTGCGGTAGTTAACATTTCAGTCTGTTTATCGAGGGCAATATAAATACAAATTTCCAAAGTCTCTTCCGAGAAGGACTTAAACCATGGACCCCATGCCATAGAATTACGGCACGTTAAGTAACTCCATACCTGAAAAAAATAGCTCCCTGAACTAAATTATACGCCATTTCACACCCAAGTAATACTTTAGTTCCCTGTCAGGTGGCTATGTTGGCGATAGACTTACATCACTCTGCCCTCCGTAGAAAAATAAGCGTAACTAAATTCTCCTTGGTAGTGGAAACCTTTCACGTGGGAGGCAACCATGTCCCAGGATACCAAATAAGCTATTGGAGAGAAGAAATGTTGTATGCTGCAAATTTTCAAATAGTTTCTGTTTATGTTTAAATACAATTTCCACTTCGTATCTATTATTTATTAATTAATTATGCTCTATGAATTGTGGTTGCTTGCACACATATTAAAAGATTTATTTATTTATTTATTTATTTAGTGTATTTAAGACAAATGTAATTTATTGTGCCACTGGTAAATAGCTATACAAAGGCAACATATTTTTGAAAGTAGATAATGACTAAAATTTACCAGATTTGATAAATCAGTTAAACAGCCCAATTTTTAAAATCGATATAACAAGGAAAATATAGGTTAATCAGTTATGTTCACCTTAAATGTTTTATTTTAAAATATCAATATTATGGTTATTAAATGGTATTAATTTTAAAAGCCTTGAGGGGAGACAACTGGCCCCCTGGTGCTTCCCCCTCCTTTGTGGGACGTCCTTTTTTTTTGAGTAGTGTTTAACGCCCGTTTTTACTACTGAGGCACCACAGGCGGCGGACACTGATGATACATGAGATGAAATTATAAATTGGGAAAGGATTTTTTTTCAGGAAGGAAGCGTTCCAGGCCTAAATTTAGGTACCTCCGCGGCATTTGCCAGTTATGAAGACTGAGGAAAACCTGGAAAAAAACCCCAGTCAGAGAGGACGGTCCTGGCGGGATTCGAACCGCAGACCTCCCGCTCACGAGTCCGTGCCTTAACGACCTCGGCCACCCATGGCGGTGTGGGACGTCCTTGTGGCTATATATTTCGATCCTGTAGGTTGGGAAATGTAAACGTTTCAATCTTACATGTTGAAGTTCTCTCAAAATTATCTCCTTTATGATATTTAAACATAAAAACTTCCAACTTCTGCTCCTATCAGGAAATTTATTATTTTATTAGAGGAAAGAATTCCGTTTTGGGGCGCAATTCCTTGTTCCTAATGTCATTCCTTCCTTCCCCATCAATTCTACCTGACCACGTTAGAAGGACCCGCTTACAAGCATTTGTTTTCATTGGCTCTCTAGCCTATCGAAGTTTTGAAAGTCGGTGACGTAACCATACAGACTGGCGTGCTTTCTGTCCCTTGTTTTCAACACCGAGTTGACTCTGATATGGTGGATTGAATAGACTTTCGGCTTTTTGTTCTAAATCGTAAGGCCAAAGGGTAAACCCAATGACCCAGGTTAAATATTACTTTACTACATTTTATTGTAACGTCATGAATTGCATTTTGGTATATTGGCGTACAGGCTTCTTTTGTTATTTCTTTATTGAGCAGGTGGTTTACATATACAAATTCAAGTGTTTATTTAATTGTAATTTTCGGCTAGCATTAAAAGTCTTTTGTTCATTATTTAGTACGAAATTTTTATAAATGCTTGTGACAAAGATTACCAATTATTGGTTATTAATTGATTATTAATTAATAATTAATTGGTTATTAATCATTTGATTAATTGTATATTTTTGAAGCAATGTTTCGTGAGTTTACATTTGCTTAAATTATATATTGCTGAGTGACATTTTACGGAATTTTCAATTTTCAAGGCTGAAATGCATTAAATTTATGCATTATGTATCATTGTATAATAAGATACATTACCATTGTAAATCATTCTCCCCCCGTACTTCAAAGTTACGTTTCTTCGGCCATAATGGAAGGTTTTCCTTCCAGTAATCATCCAAGGATAAATCTTGTTTAGGCATGTTGAATTCTGATATTTAATTACAAAACCGTGCTATATAGCAAAAGATATTAAGTATATTATTATTATTATTATTATTATTATTATTATTATTATTAGTAGTAGTAGTAGTAGTAGTAGTAGTAGTAGTAGTAGTAGTAGTATTAGTATTATCTTGCAAATTTTATTGAACAAAACTTACATGAATTCACAGTTAAACATTGATATGCCTACATTAAAAGTCAGAACGTTTTAATTTGATTTCATTCTGTTGTGATACTACCAACACCATAACTTATGTCCAAATAAAATGATCTAGTGAGCATTGGCATAATTTCCACCTCACATCCAACTAGAACAATATCTCTCCCCTTAGTCCTTATACTTAAGAATATCACTGGTTTTACTTCTATTTATTATATAATGTTAGTAAATGTAACATATTTCCGAAACATTCCAGGCTCTAGACTCTGTCAAGATAAATTCAAAATTAATGTGATAAAGACTATATATATATATATATATATATATATATATATATATATATATATAATTTCTTACATGCAGAAAATGTTGTAGATAGTTGGAGGAATTTTTGTTAGTTTAATATGTTTGCGTCAAATAGATATTAAGTCTTTAGTAGCCTATTCTTCTGTTGCCTCTTCGTGAGACTGTACCTTCAGTAATTAAAACATAAAAGAATTGCCATGAAGTTCGAAAGTTACGTAATGAAAAAGCACATGGCAGTATTTGTTTGAGAGCGTCGCACTGAGAATAGTTTGCTTTTTAAGAATCTCTCTGCTAGTGCGATAAGAAGAGCATTGTGAAAGAATTAAAAGTCCGTAAAGAACAGAAATAAACTTTAAGTTGGTTAATAAACGGATAAAAAAAGAAGAAAGAAACAGAAATACATAGAGTTGTTAACAAACTTCTAGAAACATTAAAACAATGGGCAGCAACAGGTCATTGAAAATAAGGCTAACTTCGTTTCTATCATTTTGTTAATAATATCTGTAAACGATTAAATTAAAGAACTCAGTTAAGTTAAATTTAAGACTTAGTCTGTAATACTTTATAATAACTTGCTCATTTAATTCTATACTAACATGTACACATCAATTAATATGAAAAGGTGAAAAAATTTAACTATCTAAGATTTACTAAATCCGCTTTTTACTTTATGTTATAAATTAATTTTTTATTACTTTTAGTGTTACTTATTTCTTAGGATTAATTCTCAGTTTATTTAAGTTTGTATTATTTCGTGACTGCCATTCTATTGCAATATCAAGAAACTTAGATCACGCTTCATGTCGAGATTTGTTCCTTAAGGGACGATTGAAGCGGTATTTATACAATTACAATTAGTAGTTAAGTTATTTTGTGTAGTGAGATAACTTGTTGACAGAAACTTTAGAAGTAAGCTAGAAAATATCGTTTGTAAATGTATTTTGGGCTGGACAAAAGAGCCAGATGGCCCTGTTCATCTTTTGTAAGAGGCTTTGGTAATAAGAATCGCCATTAAAGTTTGTGAAAAATGTTAGGAAAACGAAACTGGTCATAAACCCATCTAATTTGTAAAAAGTCATAATGCTTAACTTTATTAAAATCTTAAGGCGAACCGTAGTATGATGCAACAGATTATTGGGGTGAAATAAATTATAAGAGTCCGACATGACGGAACCAAGGGTGAAAGAATAGCTCGAAGGAACATCCTAAAGGAACATCCAATCATGGAACTTAGGAAAACTATGTACACGCGCCACGGACAATAAATAGCCATGTAGAGGAAATTGCTGTCGAAATTATTCAATAATGACATGTTGAAATGACAGGAGATGGTCTACTGACCGGACTATAGGGATGGTTTATATAAGATTGTGATTTCGACGTCCCAGGAGAGTAAGGTGAGAGTTTAGCTATCGGGAGAGAAGAATAAGAGAGTGTTCAGTTATCAGAGGACGCACAGTGAGCAAAGAATTATAGCGGGGAGAGTTACAGACAGTTGATTCAATTATAATTAGACAAGTAGTCGTTACCTACAATTCAACTCGGTGAGTTACCGGTCAGCTAGGTAGTAGGTCGGTTTAAAAAGTGCAAGAGTGATCTAAGAATAACTTCACATTGTCAGAACTTAAAGGCGAAGCTTAGCAGTGAACAGTAAATACAGTAAATAAATGTGTCATCTCCAGTTCTAAGACTTGTGTTCATCTATTACCTAATTCCCGATTCTTTTCTCCCGTTGACCTGAAAAGGTCACAAAATTCCAGCGCTCTACCGAATCTTAGCTGTGGCACAGCGACAATTCGAGACAGTGGCAGAAGAAAAGATGGAGAACGTCTATGATTCTATATAATTCTAAGAATATTCTAATTAATTAAAACCATCAATCAATCCCCTTCATAATGATCTTCCTTTCTCCCCTCCCCTTTATAATTTATCGCACGACTTGTAATACTTCGAATACTTTTAACCCAGTCTTGTACTTCAGCCCAGACATTCATATACAGAATAATAAAACAAACGTATTAGCAGTTACCTCTTAATGATTACGGCTCTGTTCAATAAAGAATTAGCATACGTTTTAAGGCATTGTTTATCGCGCTAAAATAATTTCACAATGTCTTTTCAACTTAATTCCTAACGTACAAGTGGCACTAATTCCATTGTTGTCACTTCGGTTTCCCGTTTGTGAGGGGTGTGCAAGTTGAGAGAGTTCCTCCTACATCAAAATAAAAGTGACATGTGACGAAAAATATGCTGCTTTCGTCTATATATATATATATATATATATTCAGCTGAGGCCTTATGCAGTGTTACAAGAGGTCAATGGGAAGTTAGTTCTATCCTATAGCACAACTCGAAGATGGTTTAAAATGTTAAAAGAGGGGAATAAATTAATTTCAAAGGAAGGTGGTTTACAGTTTCTGCTCTAACGGAAGAAAAAAATAACAACACTGCTGACATTGTGTGGAGAAAGGATCGTCGAATAACATTAAGAACACTTTCAGAAATTCTGACGTTTTCATTGGGTGCCACTCACACGTTGGTTAAATGAAAAGATGCACATGAGACGTGTTTGTGCACGGTGGATTCCAAATCTGCTGATTTCCCTAACTAAAGGGATTGCAGATATGGCACGCAGTTGAAGATGATGTTATAGAAAGATGTGGATTTTCTTTCAAAGATAATCCTTCCTGATTAAACTTGGTTACATAATTTCGAACCTGAGAGCAAATAGCAACGCACTGTGGAGTAATTTCCATCAAAGAGAGAAAGAGAGATATTTTAGTGGTATTTAACGTCCGTTTTTACTACTGAGGCACCACAGGCGGTGGACATTGATGAGACATGAGATGAAATGATAAATTATGAAAGCATATATTTTTTTTTAAGGAAGGAAGCGTTCCAGGCCTAAGTTTTGGGTACCTCCCCGGCATTTGCCAGTTATGAGGACTGAGGAAAACCTGGAAATAACCCCAGTCAGGGAGAGAGAGAGCAAAAGTGGCTGATTCTGCTGGGAAAGTTGTTTTGATTCATTTTTCGATATTCAAGGAATGGTCAAGCACCACTGTAACAGGGCAATAGTATGTCCTGAAAACTGCAAGGCCAATCACACACTTGCAAAAGGTCACACTTCTGTGCAACAAACTGGACTGCACCCAGATAATGCACGGCCGCCCGTGGCAAATGTTGTTGCTGAATGTCTCAAAGGTGCCCCTCCCTTATAGCTCATATTTAGTCTCGTGTTACTTCTTCCTTTACTACAAACTGAAGAAATACTTTGGTGGGCGACATTTTCCAACATCAGAAGCAACAGTGGCAAAGGCTGTAGAAGCTTTTCTGAAGAGCTTGTAAATAAACGGTTTTCAGCATGTCTTTGAAGACTGGCAGAAGCGCTGGGACGGATGCTTTGCAACCAATGGGGAAAGATCATCAAAATGAGAGAGAGGTTCGTCGTTCTCTGCTTGGAAGAGACACGGTAGCTCAATTGGTTAGAATGTGAGACGGGAACTCCCCGGACTCGAACATTCTCGGCAATTACCGTTGCCGTCTGAATTAAGTGTATGCATGTTATGTATTGTTTTATTTTGTTGGGGTGAGCAAGTCTTAAGAATTCTTTTAAAGGATTGAACCAGCCCTCATATCGTAAGTTTTGAAGGTTGCATCGGAAAGTAGCATTGCTTGTTAGAGGGACGGTATACGACAATAGAGAAAAAGATGTGAGAATAGAGCAGCCATAGACGACAATAGAGGAAAACAGTTTGGAGTAGCCGTGGACGACAATAGAGAAAAACAGCTGGCCGCGAGACTGATAGCGAGCTAGCAGCAAAAGTAACCCATGGGAAGAATTTATTGTAATAATTAAGTACTATCCATCTGTGCTTGGTTATTAGGTTATGTCCATCGATAATCATTTATTAGTAGTAAGAACGAAAATTTGGTGCAGAGAACTTTCCTTATAAAAAAACTGTGGGAGTGGTGAGAAACAAAAGTGCGTGTGAGCTTAGTTCCGGCACTTCGAAGAACTTCTTAAGACTTTCTCAATAAGTTCAGACTGGGAATCCTGAGCCACAGAGCAATTGAATAAATCAAGGCTGTTATCACCAAAACAAGCGAGTTATATCCATAGTCATCTTTCCATCTCCTTTTCCTGTTTCCAAAATGCCAGCTTAACATTAGCCGGAGCACTGAGGAAACCCCAGCTTTAAGACACCATCAAAGGAGCAGTGAGTGGGCGGAGAAGAAAGTCTACACATCATCTATTAAGATTAACCGGATTCTTGGTTAATCCAACACACCATCCATACTTCCGCATCCCCCTACTCACCATTGTTGAACCTCTTCAAAAGAGTTTCCCAACCTTTGGTTGTTTGCAACTTTAAGAAACTGCCACAAATGTCAGCAGTGAAACTCAAGATTCGTGGCTCGAATCCCGGCCTTTTCCAGAATTTTTGTCTTTTTATTTCTTTCCAATGCCCTGCACATGGCTAAGTGTGGAAGAGCTATTTCTATATAAATACTATTCTGTTTGTAAATGGTCAGGTTTTATTAGAGCAGCACTAGTTTTCAAATTAAATGAAGTAATAAAACAACACAACTTGGAAATTTTAAAAGATAAAATAATATTAATGGCCACACAGAGAAATGACAACTTGGATTTGAAATTATAATATATTTAAGTTAGCTAGGGTTCAAAAGATCAGTTTTAGTAACCTAAGCAAGAAGTAGAGAAAAGAGGTGAAATTAAAGTACAACGCCAGCTGGGAAGCGTTATTATTGTTGGGGGGGTTATTATCGACGGAGATTAATTTTATTTAGTTAATCAAATGATTACATGTTCTCCTTGCGATGCCTCGGCTCTTGAAGTCGGCAGTTCGATGTTTCCTATTTCTCTCGTTCCAATGTTCATTCCCCAGGAATCTCAGGGGAATTTGGACTGTTTTTAATGACCTGAAGTCATTAAGGAGGAAGGGGATTTTTAGCTGGAATAATGCTAATTTCCGTTCAAGTTGAACTTTTGATTTATTTGACAACTGAATAATTTAGGAACATGCTGGGCGTCTGTGGTGTACTGTATAATGTACCCTCGGACTATGATTCCCTGCCTTCACTCGTGCATTTACTCTAACACAAATTTGAAATGCGACAGTCACCTATAATTTCGCGTTAAAACTTTATAAGAAACACTAATCACTTTACCGTAAAGACTCTATGTTAATATTGAGTGAAAGGTTATGACCTTAGCGATAACTCGTTATTCTCTCTCTCTTCCGACTCTCCGGTTACTCTTACACTTCTGACTGACTTAACTGACTGATTCCTTCCCCCTGTCCCTGCCTAACTTCTTATTATATTTGATACTAAATCCATTATGTGAATTCGCTCCGCCCCTCGCGAAAATTTATTTCTTATAAATATTATTGAGCTTGGTTTACTTCTCGCTCTTATTGGATCACAATAAACATCGTTTATATTATGTGCTCGCTTCTATTCATTAGGTTTTGAAATATATATATATATATATATATATATATATATATATATATATATTGCTCGAACCAGTTCACTTACTTTCTAAATTAAATATTCCCACACGGCGACTTTTGAATGTGACAGATTCCGTTACCCTTTTAACTTTACTATAGATTCACATACTAAAGATTTGCGATAATGCTCGTTCCGGCCATATAAATGGTATTCTTTTAAAACTGTCGGAAATATCTAAAATTTGTATTTCTTTTAAGACAGTGTTTCCGTATACGGTGTTTATTTTGATGACAAGTACTGTTACCGATTGAACGCATATTTCTTGGTTTTCCATGTCGAGGCAATAAAAACATTTGCAGCCTGATGTCGGCAACACTTTATGGATGACTAGCAATGAGGGAAGTGGTCATCCCTCTTTAATAAAAGAAAAGAGAACCTTTAGAGGCAAATTGTATTGTTCTAAGACTTTCTACAGACAGCAGAAGGCAAGCATGTCTGTCCCTTATACAGAAACATAACAAAGAATATATATGCATTATCAATCATAGAAAGATAACTTGAATATTACTTATTAGTCAAAAAGACATATATATATATATACTATTATAATATTAAAACCTTGATCATAATTGTGTCATTCTTGACATTGTTAAACAACACCCGAAATGAAATTGTAATAATAATAATAATAATAATAATAATAAAACATTATTATTACTATTATTATTATTATTATTATTACCATCAGAAGCAATTATTAGTAAAATAGGTAATTTTGAGACCACAATTCGGGCTCCCAGCTCTAAAAATGCTTTTGAAACACGGGAATAAAGTAAGTCAAGAATTTTACGATCGGTATTGGAAGTAACAAGAGCTGAAACATAAATTCAAAGAAGAAAATAACTATTATAGATGACATACAGAGATACCAATGAAAGTGGAAAGAGCATGTTCGAAGAATGGGTCCTTTGAGATTCCCTTGGCAAGCAATATTAAATAGACCACAGGTAGGAAAATCATATAACTGCATCAAAATTGGACAGAACAGTTTCATGAATAGCCTCGAATAGGCGACAAAGGATTTATCCTTACAACGGAAGAATAAAAAGAAAATGTAAATTTTAATTTTAGATTTAGCTATTATTCATGCATGTATTACTATTATATTGCACAAAAGTAATTCTAATATTATGTATTACTAATTTATTTTTGCTCTTATTAAATATATAGGACAATTGCTTTAGAAATTCTATTTGTAATATTGAGCGGTCCCTTCTTCGAACTCCTGAGTTCAATGGGAATTTTCTGTTCAATAATAAACAAACAATAACAATGAATGGGTAAACAAACAATTTACATGGAATTAAAAATGAACAACCCGAAAGGCAAGAAAGAGCATGAAAGAAACATAGAGAAAAAACCCGTATTTACTCAGTTTTTTTTTTCCGGTATGCCCCTTTTATCAGACTGCTGGTTTGCATGGCATATCTTCATGAGCTCGCTAACACTCCAGACAGCATGTGACGCTGGACAGCCCTGGCGGAGCATAACGACTGCAAGATATAACGACTG
Source organism: Metallyticus violacea (assembly GCA_030762175.1). Lineage (NCBI taxonomy): Eukaryota > Metazoa > Arthropoda > Insecta > Mantodea > Metallyticidae > Metallyticus > Metallyticus violacea. The sequence continues at coordinate 43,339,960 of CM060842.1, forward strand.
CTCATTTCCATGTGGCAAGAAGGGCATGCAGGAGGCCGTGGCGGTCTGAGCCCCTCATTAGCAGGGGGCTTAGTGTCCCTGTGGTTTTAACGACTCCCAAAGATAGAAGCTCTGGCGCTGGTTTAAAGCGGGCCCTTTCTTTCTCTTCCATGTTGACTGTGTTCTGTAAACCTATTTTAGGAATTTCCAGCGTCTATCTTCGAACCCAGAACTGCTTATATATTATCACAGTTTGCAAGGATAAGACTTGCTTTGTTTTTATAATTGCAATCCAAACAACCCAAAGGTACTATGAACTGAATTTATTACAAAAATAGGATTGTAATTATTGGCAGCAATGGATTATTAGATTTTTTAATATTGTATTCGTTTACATAATTGTGTCCAGACTTTCAGATAGTACATAATGGTTAGCTGATACAATTTTCTCGTTAATAACCGAAGAACCTTTGATTGTCATCAAATGCTTACTTGCCTGGTGATAGAAACTCCCTGTTTGAACGCACCAATAATTAAAACTTTGATAGAAAGCGCATTAAAAGATTTTTGTAGTTTTTTTTAATACTTTTAGGGGATTTTTTTTCAATTTTCTTTTAGCTAAGGTAAAATAAATATATTGAAACAAATATACGATAGTAATAATTTATTTTAATTTAATTTCCCATTGTTCTGGAACACAAAACTGCATGAACACTTAAAATATCCGAATCTTTATAATGTCAGCGGCTGTATTTTTTTAAAGCTGTAAAGCACTAAACTTAAATAGAACATTTTTCAATTAATCACACTCAACCAGAACATTTTCCAGTTATTTAGGTTACAGATGCACCACACTATTAAAACAATGATAGGTTTTCTATGGTGAAACTTTTCTCTTGTCTTTTAAAACATTCTTATAATAAGAAAATGTTCGCTAGACACAATATGAAGCCAATGAAACCTCTGTTGTCGGTTCCCACAGCAAATCGTCTGAAATTTGTTCCCGCTGAAGAAAAGCAGATACATTTTTTTTTTTTTCCTTTTTTTTTTTTTTTCCCCTTCCCACTGTAGCAAACTCTGGGTCCCGCTGCAGAAACTTGGTGAGGTTATTACAACAGGCTCAGCCATTGGCCTTGGCATTTCTTTCTTTTAAATTGTGACATGAGTTCCCATTGCATCTTTTATGGTAATGATGTGGATTCCAAGTGTTGGTTACTTGCAGGAAGATCATTGAAATTGGCCTTAATAAAAGCAAGTGAAATAATGATGTTCTTACTGTGAAGAACTGTTTTAGTCTTTGCTAATCAGGCTGCTTCGTTGATGTCAAACGGGTCTATAACACTCTTGATGTCTTCAAAATATTTGAGGGAGTAAATGGTTGCCTGCAGCCAAAGGGGTTCTGATGACCGAGATGTTTGTGGTAGTATTTCCTTGAAAATCTGAACGCCATTGGAAGCTTTCAGAAAGGTTTTCTTCAAGGATGAAATAATGTTGTTCACTTCTGGGAAATTGTTCCTAACCTCTTCAGCCAATCAGTGCAGGTGATACACAGCAAGTTAGGGTAGAAAATTTTCAACAGGCCGCATTGTCGATCACAAGAAGTAGAAATTTTTCTTCGTGGTTTTCTGATAGCCATAGGATACATAAAGTATCTCTGATGATGCAGGATATAGTGTTGTGGTTCGTTATGTGGAAACCTGGCGTGGCTTACCAGCTTCTGTGGGGTCTAACTTACCCACTACGACGTTAGCAATGAAGTGACCACAACTCTCGGTGAACTCATTTGCTGAAAGCCTAATGTTACAGTCCTATAGTTCTGTTGTGATAAATTCAATCTGTTTCTCGTATAGCTAGTACAAATATTCTTTCCTTGAGGTTAATTCGTCTGGTATCTTTCGGCCACTGGTGTCTTGAAGAATTATTGAATACTGGGTTCTGTACCACATGTCATGGCACATTTGCTGGCACTAGCGCCTCACATACACGTAGATTAAAATTGTCTTCTGAAGAGCCAGAAAAATCTGAAACTAGAGGTTGGAACTGGATCCGCTGTTTCCTCTCAGTGCTGTTGATATGATCTACACACTCTCCATGTTGCAGAAAATGAGATTTTTGGTCACAGCTCATTTGCCTTTGGCACATCTGGCAAAATACAACTTTGTCATGTATGGTAAAACTAGAATCGTTGCCGATCCACAGTCTTATCAACCAACTTTTAGAAACATTTCCTTTTGACATCTTGCTGTAGCTGTTAATAAAGTGGAAGTGCAAGGTTCTTAATAATAGTTCAGTTTGTTTCCAAAATAAGAGTTACATTCGACAATTTCTTTAACAGCACGTGACTGACAATTAAGAAACAGATGTCTGTTCGGGAGTCATTTGAGAAAAATAGCGTTCAACGTGACTGACAACAGAGTTGTTACGAAATTAAATTCAGCTACTTTTAAAAATGAGTTAATATCGACGATGCTATACTTATGACAATAATCGTATTACAAAATTAAATGCAATGATTTGTCTTTTGAAGTTCAAGATGCACATTTTTAGCTAACGTTATAAAAGTAATTTTATTGTAAATATTATTACAGGTTTTTATACAGTTTATTTATATTGTAAGAGTGACAACACAAGGTAGCTTAGCTACTTTACATCTTTAATCTAAATGTTAACAATTTTATTTTTATACGACATACAACTATATTAAAATATCATCTATTTAAGTTCTCACATGAGTTAATACTCTTTACACAAACACTCGTTGTGCAACTTTACGCCTACTCTACTATTTGATAAATGCAAAGGCAGCAAATTCTACAAAGTGGATATTTAGTAAAAAATAATGAATTCATAGATCTGTCCTAAGCGCGGAATAAACGTATTATTACACTCACCCATAAGCTGCTAGTTTGCGCATGCGCATTTCAGACGAGAACCGCACAGTGCGTCAGAATATCTTCCATTTGCTTTGTGCTTTATTGAGCAGGCATATCATATCGGAATGTAGCATTTTGCAAATCTCGTAAAATTAAAGCCACAATAAAGCTATGATGCTTAATTCCATTACTCCCTGTGCTCCTGTGGCAAAACAAACTTTCTCTACTTCGCATTTACAATATTTCTTATTAGAGAAGTGTGAATAAGTACTGAATAAACCAGTCTCTCCTGGTAAATTGAATTAAAGAGGAGCATCTATATAATATTACGAACTTTTATTCAGGTTTAAATTTTTAAAAAAGTGCACTTGTGTTATAATTCTTCATAAAATTTTGTTTATTATATTAAATTGCATATTAAAACCTTAAATAAGAAATTCCCTTTGGTGTTCAAAACGAAGAGCTTTTCAAACCAGTGTTCTCAACCTGTTTAACATATCAATTAAAATTGTATAATGTGACATTGCAGAAAATGTTATATGTCAGCAGTTGTTAAAATGGGGTTCGCGAGGCCCTCCGAGGAGTTCACGAAGCATCAGATGACTTTATTCTTGAATTAATTTATGACAAAACAAAGATTATGCAAATTTACGACGCATATTTATTGATCTAAAGTAACTTAGAATGAAATTGAAGGCGATTGTTTGTTCCGAAGGGAGCTTTCAAATAGATAAGTCTAGAACACTCATGTACCGTTACAGTTTCACTGGAAGCAATGTATGCATCTTTTGGCATCGAACTGCTTAGGTACCGCTCGCCTGCCGCTCTGAGATCCAAAATTTTCCGGATTATGAAATGTACTTTTCGTAAGTTAAATAGAAAAATAACGCCTAGCACTCGTAATCAAGCTGCTATGAAGTTTACTCCTTTAAAAATGCTCTTTGCAAGTACTTATCAAAAAAAAAAAAAATAATAATACAATTACGGAAACAGTTTGAAAAACTGATTCAAGAGAAATATTAACAAGTAATTTTGTGAGATGTTTCTAATAATTAATAATATTAATGTTTTATACGTTTTACTTATTTTAATATGATGATATTTACACGATTATCATTGTTGCGTAAAAATATTTGACAGTGAAAAAGCAAATATTAAAATAAATGTGCATTTATAAGATTTTAATATTTAAATATTGTAAACAATTTTAAAATATATAGGATGCAAATTTAAAATTTTAGGCCTAGGGTTAAATCTTAAAGTGAGAGAACTGTAGAGGGGTTCCGAAGTCAAGGAAGTTTTGAGAATCAATTTTCTATGCCATTTTTGCAGATCAATACCGAAAATTAGAAATATTCTTTCATTTAAAAAAAATAGATGGTAGAGCTGATTGGCTACAGTTTTATGAAGAAAAAAAAATGAAACCTCTCCCATAGAACTCTAGAAGGCCTAACACACAGTTCTATTAATTGTATTTATTTAAGACAATGCGATATCGTTTTTCGATATATTTCGCACATTGAAGACTAAAAACAACATTCCTGGGGCAAATATCTCTAACGTATGTGGAAATAAAGCTGTCAGTTGGGCAGAAAGCAGTTACAACTCTAAAAAGGTGAAGCGAAAAATAACCTCAGAAGGAAAAGAGATAAAGTTAACGGTTGTGGTTATCATTAGTGCTTCAGACACTTTTAGTCTCTCATGGTTATTTACTCATCAATACAGTTGCTCTGGATATTCTTCGAGTATCAAAGACACTTTATTCAATGAAGAACTTACGATGGCTGCGAGGGTTACAAGTAGCTTGGAGCTATCAAATTATGTCCGGCCTTGAGATAATGATAACATCGTTCCGACATACTAGCAACAAAATGCAAACGTTGCACGTCGCTGTGAATATTTATGCCAGGAAAAGGATAAAATCAGACGAGTCATCCTGGCGATTGATTGATTTTTGCTTTGTTTATGGACACTCTTTAACATCTCAGGTTATCAGCGTCCCAATCAAGTCAGGGCGTGAAACGGCCAATACATTTTGCTCTGAGGCCTCTTCTTTCAAGCTTGAGGTTTTTTATCATGCCGTAAGTGTAAAACACGGGACCCACGGCTTTACTTCCCTTCCAAAGGAAGCGATACTTCCTTTACGCCCGAAAAAAACCATCGATTCTGGTCGGGTTTGAATCCGTAATCTTGGGTTTAGAAGGCAAGTATGGTTACCACTATACTACCAGGATCGAACCAATCTGGCGAGAGAATTGTAGATTGCACAATAGGGGTTCTTTTAAAAGAAGCCTGCATTACAGTCTGCAATCCATGAAATTTATTGAAGAGATTGAAAGTTTCTGGAATTTCTCCTCACAATCCCAGGTGAACCACTAGTGCTGCTTTAAGTTCAGAAAACACGGCATATTGTTCCATGGATCATGCAACATCGGCTTCAATCGCTTCATCTACCACGATAAATGCCTCCAACTCAGAGAATTCAGGATATAAGACGGCGATTAAGGCCTTCAATACATCTTCTCTATCAAAAACCAGAGAAAAGGTTTTCAATCGGGGATGCAAATAGTAACAGTCAAAAGAAATAATCAGGTCTGCATTCAAAAGTGCACTGAGCGCAAGAGAAAAAGCACAGAAAAAGGAGGAATGAAATAAGAAACTGTCTGTTAAGAAAAATAAACAGGAACCAACATCCAGTAAGGGCAGTGACCCTGCTAAATTCAAAATACAAAGAACAAATATCATGATGGAAATGAAAATACGGATTGCATTGAAAAATATGAAACTACTAAAGGAGTGTGACAAATGTAAACTGTGGGCGCCTAAGGAATGCACAGATCTCGAAAATGGGATGAATTAGCTTATTTGTATTATGTATAGGGTATAAATTATTGAATAATTGAAAATACTTTATTCCTTTAAGTTATATAAATAAAAATGTCATGGCAGTGTAAAAAAGTTTGTTTTATTTTAATTCATCACATACTGAGGGTGCCAAAATTGTATACACACTTGAAGCAAAGAAAAAACTGTGTTAACATAACAAAACTGAATTCACACAAACAGAAAATGATGAACACTAATCATCTTAGACTTTTACAGTTACAACAGTTTCTCAAAATGTCCACCATCGGCGTCGATACGCATCTGAGTACGTCGAACTATTGATTGAGCAACGTTTTGGACAGTGTCCTCAGCGATTGCAGCACATGCCGTTTCAATTTCTTCCCCAAGTGCTGCCAGTGTAGCTGGTTTTCTACGGTATTCAACATCCTTAAGAGTTCCCCATAGGCAGAAGTCTAACGGAGTTAGATTTGAAGAATCTGTTCTGTACATACGTCTCCATTGCGTTTGAACTTCATCAACATTCTCGGTTTCCAGCACCACTTCAAAATTGCTTTCCGCTGTTCAAACTATTGTTTTATGTTCTAATGGGAGAAAGTATTTTCGTATGTAATGATCTATTATAGCGATGCATAATAAATAATTGATTTGGTATCTACAATAATTAATTCACAAGATAAATATCTTCCATAATCTTCCGATCTTACTCTATTCTCCCCTACTTCAGCTGAAAAACACGAAGTGATGTAATTAGTTTGCTACAAAGCGAAATAAAATGCGTTTACCTACTGTCTCAATTAAGTAAAATTACCTTCTTATCTTTATTAATAAAGTTAAACTTTTGTATAAGCTAAAACTGATGAATGTTATTACAGTGTTCAAGAGGAACATTATGCTATTATTGGCTAGTGTGATGAAATGAATTTGAATATTAATGTAGACAAATATAAAGCGACAAGCTTACCTAATAAGAAAAACGTAACTTTTTTTAAATACCTTATGTTTGCAGCGACTCAAACGATTCAATATGGACAATAAAATAAGGTAAAATAATTTATATTCTGAAGTGAACCTAAACAACGAGACACATTAAGGTAAGTTTTAGCGAAGAAGTTAAAAACGCATTACGTATTCTAAAATTCTAGAATTTTATTTATAAGATTATTAATGGGAATTATTTTTTTGGGGTCAGGTTTAAATAGTTTGATATTTTATATTAAGGTTGTCGTTATTTCTTATTTGTATATTTGAGTTCGGGGTACTGGTTTATTTAAATGTGAAATTAAATATAATTTTTTGATGTTGTTTAAACCATATAGATTAATTATTAAAATATTATAAGGCTTTTAAGGTTTCGTTTTAACAAACTTCACTCCAAATCCTTAACTTCGATTCCCTGAGAACTTCCTCTCCTCTGATGGAATTTGCATTTTTCTTATCAGTGAAGCTTACAACTTTGCATTTATATTGCGACAGAATTCCACAAACAATTCTGCTGACTATATCAAGGTTGTACTGTTTCAACAAGTATTAATTATCGCATGACTTTCGATGTTTTCCATTTCCCAACTTGTACATGTCTGAACCACAGCTCTCCGCCGAACGGAATAATATTAAACAGGTGTTAAAAAAGAAAAACACAAACGTCTAACAAGTAGAGCCTATCCACAACAGGGTGGCTCAGGCGGTTTCCCTGATCGCTTAGGCAAAGCCTTTCTTACCACGAATTTTCCGCTGCCCCATTTCATCTAGGGAAACGAAAGTGGCTGGTACTGTGCAGCGTGACGGTAGCTTGCGCTATGGAAAAGTTTATGTCCAGGAATCGACTCGAACTCCATGGAGGGCAGACTCTGCGGTATCCACGCGTTCTAAATGAACGTTCACCAATCCAGCATTCCTGGCCGCCCGGTGTCTCCCTTATTTCATTTCTTCCTTCTTTCCAGAAACACAAACAAAGGGTAAGTAGGTATCTTTCAGCTAGGCTAAAGTATCGACATTTCCTCCGTTCCTACCAATAAAACCTATCTGTAGATCATTCCGCACATCTTAGAATTACCCTTGTATTTTCATTAATTTAAAGAAGTAAAATACCTTGCTACCCTAAGCACTTAATATATAAAATTCATAAATAAAGCTTTACATAGGTATTAGATATATTCAGGCACTAAAAATGTATTATTTTATACAATAAAAACTTCTCCTTTGAGAAAACGTTAATTATAAATAACCGGAATAAATGTTTTATATCAGTGTTAAAAAAAAAAGCTATTTTGTGCTTGCAGCATTACGCCCCGGTGTTTAATCATGCATGTTAATATATTTCATTTGTTAAAGAGGATAGTGAATTATGATACAAATTGAATGCGTTACAGCTTTTCTAGATAAGCAAATCTCAAAATTTACGAGGATTGTAATGAAAATGTATGTGAGAAATTTAATTCGGTTAACCAAACGTGAGTAATAAGATGTATTATTTCTTTACAACCTTTTTGTAATGGGACTATTGATTCTAGTTATGTGCTTGAAAACCTTTGCTGCTTCAATGTTGCAAATAGAAAATCAAGAATTTCACAATTGTTCCACCCTACTCGCTCTAGGTTAAACAAATATAAACTTTTTCCTTTATTTGCTCGTACATTTGAATCTTTCTCAACTCATCCTCTGCCCATGTCTATTTATAAAATAAAATTTGTGGTGATCACCACAAATAGATTGAATTAAAAATCAAGAAACAGCTTTACCTTACATGGATGAATAGCAATTGTCATTATCATTAGATAAACATTAAGGGGGTGTAAGTAAAAGTGCACAAAATGATGACTCAAGCTAAAAATGAAATGTGTTGATATAAACAACCTTATAAGAGAAACAAAACTTCCAGAGGCTTGGAAATTTATAAATGACCAATTGAAATTAAGTAAGAATTATCACAACTTCAGAACAAAATTTGGAGGATCATTATAGATACCTATTAATAGAAACTCGGGAGGAATATAAAAAAGTGGATTCCTCTGTCAAGCTCTATGGCACATGGAAAACTATTTTAATAAATATTTGAGGAAATAAAAAAAAAAAAAACCTAAAGAAGCAGCAGTAGGTTTATTGCACCAGAATTAATAAAATTAGGCACTGAAGAATTGTTTAGTTAATAAAATATATTTCAATAGATGAAGGAGAAGAATGGCAGATATCACTGATCTCATCAAACTAGAATGAACCTGATTACTATCGTGATATTTCGGTTCTAAACTTTTTAAGTAGCACCATCTTGAATGAAAAAGTTGAAAATGAACATCAGAATATTGATGAACAGAGTGGATTCCGTGTAGCTACATCTTGTTCTTGTACGGATAATTTTTCTGTCTTTCCCAAATAATAGAAAAGTTACTGAAAGATCACCGCCAGAGTCTAACAAAAGCGTTTGGGATTCCCACGCGCCGGGCCCGGGTACAATTCTCAGTTGGAGTATCCTAACTGAATTTTTCAGGGATTTTCCCTCAGTTCTTTCGGCGAATGCTTGGGAAACTTAGGCCACAAAGTCCTCTGAACTCATTCAGCAAATCTATCATCTATCATCCTTCATCTAACACAACACACCTTCAGGTCGCGGTACCATGATTTAAAAAAAAAATTGGAAGGAACCTAAATTTAATATTCATAGACTTACAACTATAGTGTGCTAGTGAAGGAATTGTTTGAGGTATTGAAAACATGAATAATTAATGCAATAACAGTTCAAACAAATCAGTTTGCAAGAAGGAGGGGGCAACAATAAATATGGGAAAGATTGTTTTGTAATTAAAAGATAAAGGCAGGTTTGTAGACTATCATTCAATTTGTTTAAAACATATTTAAAAAGTTCCTGGAAGTGCGAAAAAGAAAATATTCTGGGATAGAAATCCCAGTAGGAAATAAAATTACTCTTATATATATATATATATACCTTGCATTTCACGGATGGTCAGATTGTTTAGGGTAGGATCTGGATGATGTAGAACATACAAAGAAACTTTAGAAGGAATACAAGAATTCGGGCATTCAAATAAACGCAAAAAAAAAAAAAAAAAAAAACCCACTATCTACGTGTGTGTCGGTTCAAATTCAAAAGATGTGACTGATATAAAAGTAAATTAGAGTGTTAATATCTAGGAAAAATAAGCCCGGAAAGGATATTGAAAGCATAGTAGTGTTTTGGTATTTTAAATTCAATTCTATGGAGTAATTATATTACAAGCAATTTTAAAATTACCATATTTAATAAAAAGCATTTTCATATCGGCTAGCGGTGAATCAACGCAGAAGAAGTTGAGAAGTGTAGAAAAGGTTTTCATGCGCAGGTCAAAAAGAATTTCTAGGAAGGATTAGTTCCCCAACATTAGAATAAGAGAAATGATGAAGGTCTAGATATTGCTCAGGAAAGGAAACAGTTGATGGACACATCCAAAGTACATATATAGGGAGAAAGTACCTGAATTAACCACGAATTTTGAATCCGGCGAGAGAAGAAGATGTCGACCTAGAGGAATTTGGTGTGACGGAGTGGCCAGCTCTATGCAAAGTTCCGGAATGGAGTGGTTGGCCAGTGAAATTTCAAATACAGGTAGAACTTGGGATCCGGAAAATGAAGATTATGTTGTAAACCGGAAAAAGGCAGAAAAATATTTATAGAATAATATTTTATGGTACTTTTATTATGTTGCTATGGAATTGGTATATTTTATAATAAATCAAATAAAACATAAACAAATATTTAAATAAATAGGAATTAAAATATTAAATTTGCTAGAAATGAAAAAATAGAATCAATTTGTTTTCAAATAGGCCTGTACGGTCATTAAATCACAAAAGAGCTGTTTAAAAGTTGACCTATTTATTGCTAAATTTCGAAGACTGTGATGTTATTTGCGAAACGCGACACATTGCGTCGATACCAGAAAAACATGGAGCAGGTGAGGCCTCACAAACTTCCCCGCAAAAAACACTTTTATTTTCACGTGAATGCATATAAAACGAAATGGCAAACGGTCCGAAGTGGTAGGGTGGGTGGGAACCCATAAATGGTAGCAGGAGGATACGCTTTTAGTTTTTATTTGAATGAGTTTGCTTCTGTGTTCACGACTTCATCACGATATGCCGTATACAAACATTTCAACTGTTCACTGCGCAGGCGCCTAGCATCAAACTTGTTTTGTTGGGGGAACACCAATAGCATCCGGAAAATGGCAGCCTTTATGCTTTTTTGTATTGTCCGTCAGAGTTGCAAGCGAAATTCGAATCGAATGCTGCCTATTTGGGAGATATCTCCACAGAGCTTCAACAAATGAGACCACCCGAGGCAAAATGATTAAAATGCTTTTCTGCACACCATTATAAACAACCCTAACTGCTACGATTCGGATAATGTATTCATGCACAGAAAAAGATAAAAGACGTCGTTTCGGTTTCCCTTAAAATTATAATCATTTAAATCGGAGCTGCTGATGTTCCACACTTTTAATACAAAGCGTTTTAAAACCTGCAAATGTTAAACATTTTTCAACGTAAGGCAAACAATCCCTCTATTATATATATTAAAATATCTCACAATAGATTCATTGTGTAGATGTACGGGTCTCGAAATAAATAATTAAATAAATATTAACATTAACAACAACGTTGACCATTTTATCACTTTGAAAAGTTCTGCTCATTTCCCCCAAAAGCAGTAATACTCTTATTTGAAAATTTAAATACCCTAAACTCACCTTTTAAACATACAAGGTGATTAAAAAAAAAAACACCGATGGTTCTAAAAATGACACAACTTTCCATACGGGTACTTTTTCTAAGTCAAGATTTCAAACATGTTGAAGTGATATTTCCAAGGCTGCCAGGTAGAGAGAAATGCATTCCAAGCACATTACTCTGATGACGTTAGAAACAGCATTGTCTTTGTCCATCGTAACTGACCAGCATCGCATTTTTGTCAGATTTGATAAAAGATATGGAGGATCATCTTCAATAATATTCACCAAAATCATTATGTCCTTTTATGAATGAATAGTGTTTAACGTCCGTTTTTACTACAGAGGTACCACAGGTGATGGACACTGATGATACATGAGATAAAATGATAAATTGGGAAAGGATTTATTTTTAAGGAAGGAACTGTTCCAGGCCTAAATTTAGAGTACCTCCCCGGCATTTGTCATTTATAAGGACTGGGGAAAACCTGGAAAAAACTCCAGTCAGGGAGGACGGTCCTGGCGGGATTCGAACCCCAGGCCTCCCGCTCACGAGTCCGAGCTTTAACGACCTCGGCCACCCGTGGCGGTGGTATGTCCTTTGTTTCCGGAGACTAGGCACTCCTAATTTCCATGTCAAATAGTGAGACTAAAGCCCGTACACGATTATGTTGTTCACAAGTTGCAGGGGTAAGATAAATAGAATCAGGTTCATCAACGTGGATAGGAGAGAATATGCACTATCGGATAGATGTTTGTTGCAGTATCGCGGCTACATATGCCTTTCAAAGGAGGCAACTTCGGGAGGAAGAGATGAGAAATACACCGGGCAATCAGATCAAGGGGCGGTGATCATATTTCCTCAGACGCCGACAGGCTTGAGGTTCTTTTTCGTAAATAATTTCATTAATCATTGATTCTACTTGGGACAGGCTTGTGAGAACCTGAAAGAAGAGACCTCTAAACAAAATTTGTCGGCCGTTTCACGCCCTGAGTTGAATGGGACGCTGATGACCTGAGATGTTAAAGAGCGTCCATAAATAAATCAATCAAAAATAAAAAGCGACGATGGACCACCAAATCCACCGTCACACCGCACAACATCATCAGAATTATAGAATTAAGTGGGAAAGCGTGGAAAGGAAATAATGAGGATAATCATGAAAAAAAGATTTGAACCTGGCAACTCCCAAATGACAGCCTAATTCACCACTCTGGGCTCGTTACTGCACGTGATTGTCGGCTTTCATTGTTCTACTAGCTAAAGTGTCAACAAGATGTGATTCACTTCACGATGTGGGCTAACAGTTCAATAATAGACAAATAAATGAAGGATATTTTTTTAAAAAAAAATTAAATCATGCGTTATTTTGGGACTCTCCTTACAATTCTTCCATCAAAAGTCATCTGAAACGCCGACAGTTTCAGCGGGCAGTTACCTACAATCAGCGGTTCTCGAGCATTTTTTCAATATTTTCGGTTGCTATAGCAGATCTAGACGTCTCTTCCAGGTACTCGTGAATTAGTTTTTAACTTCATCGAAAATTATGGAGCTGAGTCCTGTAAAGTGTTTCTCTTTCAGCATGAATTCTGTAGCTTTCATCCTTTTCTTCTTTAAGTGCTTAGTTACTGCACGATATTCTATGTTTTCTATTTCGCAATATGCACTACATCTGAACTACATCTCTCAGCCAGAGGTTGCAGCGTTTGATACCACAACAAACTTCTTATCACCAGTACCTTCTGTAGATCATTCCGAAAAATTTGAATTACCATCGCATTTCTATTAACTTGGAGAAGACAAGCGCCTCGCTACTTTCTGCATTTTACATCAATAAAATTACTAAATAAGGAATATTGGATATATTCAGGCATTTCAGTAAGCTAAATTTGTGTTATTATTTCATACATTAAAATAGTTCTCCTTCGAGAAAAACTGTATTATAAATAACCAGAATGAAAGTTTCACGTTAATGTTTTTTAAAACACATTTCGTTCTTTTAGGTGCTTGCAGCATCACGCTCGCTACTGAATAATGCATTTCATTATGCATATTAGGTATGTTTTATTTGTTAAAGAGGATAATGTATTGCGATACAAATAGATTGTGCTATAGCTTGTCTAGATGTACAAATCCCATAAATTTACACTGATTATGATATTATCCTCAGTTTTCAGAATATCTCAGTGATGTTAAAATAACTTCACACCAAACTGCCCACATATGATTGAGAAGACTAAATATAAGTTTGAACCGTAGAGCATTTAGTTGCTAATCTATCCAAAACCAGTATTTTATTTTTCCTATTGTTACTGTTACGTTTGCCAAATTATAGCGCATTGAACTGAAGGATATTTATTCTACATTTACATACAATAAATATGCACCAGCACATCATTACACCAAGGTTTGATAACACGCAAATAAAATTTACTTTAAAATAAAAAATAATATATAAAGATTCTTTAGCGCAACTCGACTGAGTAGGTACAAACTGAATGTCAAAATTGGCTAATTATTAATATCATGCACACGAAGAGTTACTTCAAAATCCATATTAAGATTGCATGCTTTGGCTGTAAATTTTCAATAAATTATTTTTTCAAACCGAAAAATTAAAATTACATTCGATACAAGATCAAGGAGAGTTGGGTGAGATCATTGGGTAATATTAACTTAATGGGGGCTTACTGTTCCTCACGTGTGATAATAAATGAACCCTACGGCGCCACAATCCTACTTACCAGCTGTTCTCAGCTACACAGTCGTAAATTCGTATCGCACGGGTCCAGATCTGAGGGATCATGTGGCCAGACTTGGTTGTCGCAGTCATCCTTGACCTCAAGTTTATTAGAAGAAGTCAGAATTACGCAGAAGATCGATCGATGAGGAGTATCTATCCATTAGAACCGTCAGATTTCATGGCTTCCCATAGTAGCATAATTTTACCTTTTAAGGACGAAAGCCTTTAAGGGGAGACCGAAGTGAAAAAGCACAATTTTTGGCAAAATAAATGTATTTTTTGTTAATGCTCTTGAAAATTACTTTGAACTTCAGAGAAACTCCCTGAGAAGTTTCATGTGCCTATGTACATTTGTTTTAACAGCCATTTTGAAAGTTTGCTCTCTTTAAATCCCCATTTCTTGGCTCTTAACTTTTAGACATCCAAATTTCAAACACCTGTTTATCGGTTTTATCTTTTAGTATGTTTTCATGAATTCAAAACCTCTCGTCTTACGCAATTGCTCCTACAGTCGTAATTAAAAACCCACATTAAATTTTTGTAAGACAATATTTGAAACACATGTACAAAACTTTACTGAATTTTTTTTCAGCTTTTATGGGACGAGAGCAACTGTTTTGAAACGATAAATTTTTTTGAATAAATATTTAAATCAACAGAAAAAAATTGATCAAATAAACTGAAAGTCTATACTGATAATATTAAAAACCTGAACAACGGGTGTGCAAAATCTAAAATGGCTGGGTTAAACCATTCAACATTTCTAAATTTCACTTGGTGTTACCTTAAAAGGATGAAAGGTTAGTTGACGGAATTTATGCTCCAACTGTTAAGTGTCCAGAAGAAATATTTTCTAATGACCATTCATAAAAACTGCGAATCCATAGTCCAAATAGAAAGGACTACATCAATGCCAAGAAAAGAATTAAAACATAAAATGTTCAAAGAGGTTTATGGAATGTATAGAAACAAATTAGTTTTATACACGGTGAAAGAAGCAGCAGAAACAGAAAGTTTAATGTAAACAAAGGTTTTAAAATTTAATTTTAAGTGAACTGCAAAAGTTAATTACAGGAGTGGCAGAAATAAAGGGGGGGGGGAGTCAGGATGCAGGATGACAATACTCATTTATATATGATAGATATTATCATATTTCCTTTCAGTGGAGAATCTATTACTGTTATGCAAGAAAGTACAGTAAACAGTAGACTGCCAATATTTTAAGGCAAAGAACGTAAGATGAAAAAAATTGGATTTACTGAATATCAAAATTTAAAAGTGTTTCGTTAACAATATATTATTTTAAGCAACGTTAAATCATTTACACAGAACTTTTCATTTCTAAACTTGCAAGTCTGAATTAATTACTTATTTAAAATAAATGTAATTTAAGCAAAAAATTACTCACTTTAGATATTAAAGTGAAGTTCAAAATCAATGTTGGTGACATTTTAGATTTCATTCTCTCACCTTCAGCTATCCCCATTTTGAAATTTCACATGGCACCGTCATTTTGATAATTGCATTTCAAAGAGGTTCAACATTTATCGCAACTTGTTCCTATTGTTGACTGGCAACGTAAATTAGCGTTAGAAAGAATAGAACGCATGCGGATTAGTCAGGAGTTCTGAAATACGCTGTATTAATGTAATATTACCCAAAATAAACCGTGTTTCATTCCACAACGTACTAAATTATTTTTTTGTTCTAACCAAATTCACATTACAACCCAGGTTGTTATGCAGCGATAGAAAACAAAAGAAGCGATAACAATGTCGATATATGAGAGATCTCTATAAATCAGCATTCTTTTTCTGCTTCTCCCTCAATGTTTTAGTTGGCTTTTTTGTTTAAAATAAATCAACTTAATGTAAGTAGTTACGGAAAATGGGAGTGTATAATTTCAATTGTATGGAAATTAATTAATGTTATTGAGAACACGTAAATTATAAACGTAAGAGAGCATACCGTAAAAAATAAATAACAAGCGTATCAAGAGTTCTTTAGAGCTCTAAACTAAAGTTTGTATTCATTTTCACAGCTTTTGAGTATATTTTGTATTCAAAAAGTTAATCCTTTTATAATTGTCTCAAATTCTAATATGTCTTTCCGTCTTTATTACTCTCTTCCAAATCTCAGGCAGTTTTAGACATCTATACCCCTTTGTTTAAAAGTTTTAAGAGTCTTTGCATGCATTTATTCTCTGAAAGTTTAAATAGTTCTATATTGGTTCTAAGGACCAATTACCCTGAACATTTCTTAACTTTATTTTAGCTTGAAGAGCAATTATCAGAAGACCAGTTGTTTGAATATTCAATGCGGCTGCGTTTCGGCTACAATCACCGATGCAAATACCTCGGTTGCCTAGAGCGATGCTTCTCAAACATTTGATCTCCATATACCCCTTGGAAATAGCTAAAATGTGTACTGTTTGTATATTATATATGATAAATACACACACCTTACAAATAAATAAAACATTATTCCACAAAATCCTAAAGGTACACAGAAGTGTGAATATTATAATTTTAGTGGAAAAAATAAGGTTTTTATTTTCAGTTTTAAAAAAATACCATAAACCCTACCAAAGTTTTATTTAAAATGTAAAGCAATTATGACCTGCACTCTTTAATTTACATCTTTAAATGCAAATGCTTCAATATTGATTTCAAATTAATTCATACTGAGTTTATTTGAACGAATAATCATATTCAGTTATAGGAGCCTTTGGAAGTAGAACCTAATAGATTACAACACATAAACCTCTATTATAAGTCATCTAAAGTATATTTCTGTATTTATCTTGATGTTTATGTTTGTAGGCAATTCAACCCTTAATTCTTTTCTCTTCAAGGGAAGTATTAAAGAGAAGGGGAGATAAAAAGCATATTTTGTTTTTTGTACCATTTTAATGTTTGGAATGTTTATTTTAACTTGCTTTTCATTAAAGTTCCTGGTTATAAATATTTTAATATACTTTTAATTATGTCACTGTACAATTTTTTTATTTACTTTATTTCGGAGCACATGTTCAGTTAACATTCTATATCTCAGGAACTATTTGCTCTAGAAAGCTGTGGTTTGTCTTGAATGATAGAAAAAGCTGTGTTTCATAAATTGAAAGCCTTTTTCTCTCAAAAGTCAGTTTTTCTGTAAAAACAAATTTCTCTTGTAATTATTAAATAACTACATTTTTTTTTGCGTAAGTTTCCCATTTTTTAGGATTTGCACAAGCTATCACTTTGAAACCACTTATTCATAATATTACCATGATGAAGTGGATCTATTGTGATAGAGCTAGGAGAAAATGTGACCACATAAAAAAATAAAATAGGGAAAAAATTGAAAAAGCAAATAATTGAAAATAAATTTATAACGTGCTTCACAGTCATGGTATAGCCGTGAAAATGAGTAATCAAACTTCAATTATGTGTATATGTATGCTGTAAAAGTTTCATTTCTTTAGCATTAATGGACCTTGAGATATTAGGAACTGAAATTGGTAAATTTAGGTCTTTGATACTCCCCTTAAATCTTTCAGTTGCAAATCTGATTCTTGTTTATTGCAGGAAATTTTATAAGAAATTCTGATACTTAGTGATATCTCTGTTGTTGCATATACAAGGGTAGGTCCATAAGTTTCCAGCCCTGCGGATAAGAATTATCGCCTTCACAAAACCATTATCTGGTGTCATACCTTACCTGTTAAGTAAATAATTGCATCTATAACTTCCACTCCGCTGCATTCAGTTGTTCAGATATAGTTGCATAAATAGGGCTAAGTGTAGAAGATTATGACATGTTCAAAATGCAGCATCGAGTTATTAAGTTCTTCACAAAAGAAGGACTTACTCCAAAAGAAATAAAACAGCGATTGAACGGTATATATGGGGAAGCATTCCCATGTTATTCTCTGTAAAAACTGAAGAATACTGAAGACGAAGAGCGTGCAGGTCAGCCCTTGGAGGTGCTCACTCCTGAAAACATCGCTCTTGTGGAAGGAGAAATTATGGAAGACCGGCGGCTGAAAGTTACAGAAATAGCAGCAAGGTTGGGCCTTTCTAAAACAGTCCTTCGAGTTATTCATGAACATTTAAACATGAATAAGGTTAGTGCCCAGACTTTTTTCCCCAGTCCAAGAGCAGCAACGAGTCATCTGATGTCAGGCATTTTAGGAGCTCTGCCGTGGCAACGAGAGAGAAGTACTGCAAGCCATTATTACTGGAGATGAACCCGTCACGAGTGGCCGAGGTCATTAAGGCGCGGACCCGTGAGCAGGAGGTGTGGGTTAGAATCACGCTAGGACCGTCCTACCTTACTGAGGTTTTTTTTTCTGATTTTCCTGAGTCCTCATAAATGGCAAATGCCGGGGAAGTACCTTACCTGGAACGTTTGCTTCCTTAATAATCCTTTCCCAATATATAATTTAATTTCATATATCATCAGTGTTCACTGCCTGTGGTGCCCCAGTGGTAAAAACAGGCGTTAAATAATATTAAAAAAAACAGGAGATGAATGACCTAAAATAACCATGACCGGGAGATCTGGGGTTCAAAGCCCGCCAGGACTGTCCTCCCTGGCTGAGGATTTTTCCAGTTTTTCCCCAGTCTTCATAACTGGTATATGCCGGGGAGGTACCCTAAACTTAGGACTGGAACACTTCCTTCTTTACAAAAAAAAAAAAAAACTCTTTCGCAATTTATCATTTCATCTCATGTATCACCAATGTTCACTGCCTGTGGTGCCTCAGTAGTAGAAACGGGCGTTAAACACCATTAAAAAAACCTTAAAGAACCCATGAGAATATTTCTGATATGAAAGATGCTAAATCAGAGCCAGAATTTTTAAAGAGAATGTTCATTAAAGAAAATACGAACAATTAAAAGGCTACTCCTTACTTTTTGATAGTCCCTGTTCTGTTCCTGTGTGTTTCCCATGATTAATATACTATGAAGAGCTGTAGAAAATGAGTTCTAACATAGGAATAAGACGTTTCCGTACCCATGCCCATAAAATATATTGCCTATTGTTTCCCAGACTTCCACAATAGAGTACGAAGACTCTCTCTGTCTTGTACCGGGGTTCGATACACAAGAGCTTTCAAATGCCCCAGTAAATAGCAAAGAAGCGAGTCGCATGTCAACATTACCTTCGTTCAAATGGAACACAAAACATTGGCAGTGAACCTAAGAATTACAACGTAACCAGACGTAACCAAGATGGCGTTTTGAATATTTCATGTAAGAAAGAGTTTCACATGGTATGATTAACGTACTATGAAGAGTTGTAGAACAAGAATATGGAAATAAAGCGTTTCCGGACCCATTTCTATATAGCATATTTTCCTCTTCCAAGTGTGAGCAATGTGTCTTGAACATTTGGCCGTACATTTTTGTTACACCCTGTATTATTCAGAAATGAAAAACTGTTTTTCATCTCACTGCATGCTTCCCTGCATTTTTCTATGTTTGCAAGCATGTGATTAAGGATTACCAACTATGTAGTTCCTCCGTCGATCAAGTTTCTTTTGCTATGAAAGCTCAGTCTTTTGCTAGAATCATAGTTAATTAAAATTTTCAATGACAATTTCTTTAAAATGGTCTTACATATTTTATATGTATGCATGGATATCATAGAACTGAATCGCTAAACTTAAATCAGTGAAATTGCTGTAACTTCACATCTTTCTAAAACTACTCCCCAAACATTAGCCAAAATAAAGTTTAACAAACCTTTAGCTTCACTCCTGGCCACTAGCTGCTCAATTGTACTTTCTATATCACGTAATGTTTCTGAAATTTGGTCGTAGTGTTTATTTAAGCTGTAACACGCATCACTTCTGGCTGACCACATTGTGACTGAAACATTTCCCGGAACTGTTAGATGCGCTTGTAGCATTTCGTATCTGTGTTAGAGGCAGTAAAAAACTAATATCATTTTTGAGTCAGCTCAGAAAAGTCGCATCTCTTTACATGATTCAGCTGCTTGGTGTTCAACCAAATTCAGTGAATGTGCTGAACATGGAACATAAATATATGAACAAACATGCCTGCAATTCACGGTACACGCCCGCCATAACATTGCCCTCTACAATTCACGTCTAGTCCTAAATTCTCACGTTTGTTATAATTGTTTCAGCTAAATCAGCTGATTCATGTCCAGGATTAGGTATAAATCGTAGAAATCATTCCACAGGTTGGCCATTTTTCAAAATATACCTCACACCGACTGAAACGTGATCTGCATGAAAAATGTCCCAAGTACAATCAATGATTAATGAAATTATTTTACTTCTCTGGCTTCGTTAATTATTGTTTGCAATGTTTTATCGGACATTAGTTTAACAATTTGCCTACTGGTAGTAGAGGACAGATATGATGCATGACCTTTTCCTGCATTTCCTTTTTTTAGATATGTGTTTTTTTGAAAAAGATCGAATTCTGTAATGACCTGAAGGAATATGACACCATTTACCATTATGTTGCGATTCGAAAATTTTATCTGTGCACTTACGTGACCTAACGCTCTAACAACTACCCTTCTCAATGTATCTCTCCAGTGTTTTGCTTCTCTGTCATTTGTGGAAATAAGATTATGATCAATCCTTCCCAATTGCTACCTCTATGTTTTATTAATATAATACACGATAGTATTATGAAAATAGAAGTTTCATGCTCTGATATAAATTTGAAATCATTCAAATTTAGTTTCACCCCTTGAACAGTGAAATAGTCTCTTGATGTTAATTTATTTCCCATAGTGTAGGATCATCAGTCAAGCCCACAAGATAGGCAAAATGCCTTTTCTATCAATTTTTTTTAATAGTGTGTAACGTCCGTTTTACTACATAGACACCATAGGCGGTGACACTGATGATACATGAAATGATATATTGGGAAAGGATTTTTTTTTTTAAGTAAGGAAACCTTCCAGGCCTAAGTTTAGGGTAACTCTCCAGCATCCGCCATTTATGAGGACTGAGGAAAACCTGGAAAAAGCCACAGTCAAGGAGGGCGGTCCTGCTGGGATTCGAACCCCATTCCTCCCGCTCACGTCCGCGTTTTAACGACCTCACTCACCCATGGCGGTCTCTATCAGGGTGGATATATTTAAGAGTCAGATATAAATGTTTCCGTACATTTGCAGTCAGTAGGGCCAGTTTTCAGTTTGCTTTTTTTCTTTATTTTTTTAAACCTCTTTTGGCTTCTGCTACCTATTTTAAAGATTATTTTTTTTTTTTTTTGCCTGATTTCAATCGTTTAGTACTTTTTCTGCGATTATTTGCGCATTTTAAAGAACACATAAACAATTTCAATATATCAAATTGAAAAAAAGTTATAAAATTAAATGGTATGTTCACTTCACAAAAATATCCATTGAGAATCTTGTTATACATTTATTTATTTTCAAGCAGTCAAAAACTTTCTCCTCGGCCCACTCACTCAAGCTCTTTAAATAGCTATATCTTTATTAGTGAAAGAAACGCACGGTTACCTCGGGCATACGAACACAAGAAAATAGAGAAGATGAGTAAAGTACTGTAGTTTTGAATAGTGCTGGCGAATGACTTGTTCGATCTGCGTAAATGTAACAAATAATTGCAAGCGAGAAAGATGAGAGCGGTACAGCTGTGCAATAAACTGGCCCTACAAAGTGTTCAATACGGGAGTAAGAGAGATACTCACCTGATTCCCTTATAAATATATAAACAGAAAATGAACTGATCAGAAATCATTGCGCATCTTTTGCTCGTTCGCCAGGACTATTCGATACTTTGTCTTGATCAACATTTGCACGATATCCTGAAAAGTGAATGTTTTGCTCTATTTGGCAGGAATCCTTCCGAAATACCTGTTTTAAATACGCTCCAATCACTTCAGTGGGAGTAGAACGTTCTTTTTAACACGATAAAAAATGTTCTCTACAAGCGGCCGACTATGACAGACGATAATTTGAAAAAAAAAAAAAAAAAAAAATGTTGTTGCTTTTAACCAAGAAAAGTAAGCTTAAGTACTTTAAATGTGTGATAAAGAAAATATTAAGTATCTTAAATGTCTATTTTCATAGAGTTTAGAGATGGTGGTAAGACCTGGTGCATTCTATTTTCGATCACACAGGTGATTCAGAAGCCTTTATGCAGTAAAATATGACAGAGAACTAGGAACTGAAGTTTTTTATTCGTTTCTATAAATCAGCCTGTCTCTGAATGTAGGAAATGACTTTACTGCTATTCGAACTGAGAGTATTAACGTAGGTCGCTAACCTACATCTTACCGTTCCTTTCTTGTCACTCATCAAAGCGTATTAACACCAACGCTTTCACACAAGTTTGCTAACAGAGAGTGAACGGCGCAGTTGGAATATATAACTGTAAATCCAAGGCCCTCCTGGATCGATTGGCATGCCTGCTCGAACTGGGCCGGCCACGACGTGATGGAAATGCTCGATGGTGCCAACTTTAATAATTCCTTTGTCCCTGCATGGCGCGGGACTATTATGAATGACCACCGATATTGCCTTTCGGTGTACCGTAATGCTTTCATGCGCTTTGTCACGTCCACTCGACGATTCAATTCATAACAGGAAGTTACGCACAAGGTCTAGGTGCACTTCCTGGGGTCGGTATAGGGAAGTTTGTACTTGACCTCTCTAACCTAACGAACAAATCTAGCACACAGCAAAAAAATTGCCAGATGCTGGTCTTCAAACTAGAAATAGCCATGATGGAGTATGCAATGATGACCTAGAACATTTTGTTACAGCCAGGCTTTTAATGAAGTACATTTTCCACGTTCTATGATCGTGAAGGTTTAATGTTTCACCTCCGCTTCTATCTTCAGCCTTCCTGAGCTGGACGACTCAGGTGGAAACGTTCGGATTAGTACATGGGAGGACCCGGTTCCATCATGATCTTGGTTTTTTTCGTGGTTTCCCCTGGTTGCTTAGGCTAATCCTGGCGTGGAGCTTTCTCTCATGAATTCTTCGCTTTCCCATTACATATAATTTCATTCATTGGGCCAAAAGGGGGATATAAAAGCTGGGTTGGTGCAGTATACGGTGCGGAAGCGGCTTGCATCTGGTGAGGAAGTACCCATTCAAGGACTGAAAACAATTTTAGGGTCCCTACCCCACAGTCTCTGGATTTCGGTTTTTGCCTTACCTCATCCCTTCCTCGAGTATGTTCTCCAACAATGGGGACATAGGTATATAGGCCAGCCTTTGAGCACAGATGTCCGTGCCAATACCAATCAAATAACTCACGCATCCACGTGTTCCTAGATTTACCTCTGTTCCTTCTTTCCCTTCATTTGTCCATACCATTGCAATAGTTTTACTTTAGATATTTTGAACATATGATCTTTTTACTTGATGATTACGCAGATTATGCTTTATTAAAATCTATTTTTCATATACTTTTATTAATATTTAATAATATTTTCCTATTAATTTACTAATTACGAAGACAGATGAAATATTATAAGAAGTGAAAGCTTTGACCAATTGTTCCATATCGAAACGAATGGTTGAGGTGAATGTGAGATGGACAGGACGTCTGCGGTTCGAATTTCGCCATAGCCTCCTTTCTGATTAGTGTTTTTTCAGACCTCGTTATTGATAAATGTCAAGGGGGTACCTTTAAACTAAAGGCTGAAACACCTCCTTCCCCCCCAAAAAGTTTCTAGGAATCACAGTGTCCATCGCCAATGATACTGCAATAATAATAATAATAATAATAATAATAATAATAATAATAATAATAAAAAACCATGTGTAAACCCTATCCAAGATTTTTTCAAGCTACTTTATGAACCTTGTAATAACTGGAATTGAACGCTATTCATTGCTATCATCATATTGATGTTTATATATATTACAGTTATATATTTTCACATGTTTTTGCGTTGTGTACTTTTTATTTTCGTAATTACTGCATCCCAGCACAAAGTAAACAAAAGTTTCCCCATTTTAGTTTGCAAACCGTAGGGAAACTTTGAACCTTTTATGTTATACTGCAAACAAAATAACGGAAGGCATTTTTTCGAATGCTGCTATGATATTAGAAATTGCGGCAATGTTATACAGGTCAAGTGACTGCCAGTATCAATGGCCAATGAATGGCGTCACCTTTCACACTCTATAAATGGCATATTATTGTTGTTGTTTGTTTTAGGAAAAATAGTAAGAAAAATATGACATAGTTGAATGTTAATTTTGTAAGAATTATTAACTCTCCCAAAATAGTTATATTAATATATTTAATGTATTTTCAATAAGGAAAAAGAATTGTTTTTAATAACTAATTAGAATCTGATTCCTAAAGATGAGAATGAAATGTCAGACTCAGTCTAAATACATTCTGGCGAACAGAAAAAGGCAAGTGAGGGCTGAAGTGCGAGGAGGGGGAGGGGATGGAACCGTTTATCTGCACGAGTGTATGTCGGATACCCATGCTGCCACATAAATGAGGACCTCTCAGACTTAGATCTTACACGCCGGCTGGACTTCTAACCCTGGACGAATATATGACAACACTTTTTATTTTTATCGGCATGAATATAAAGAGGAGGATAGAAAATGTCTATGTACCACATTCCTCTCGCTTGCCTTCTTCTGATCGCCAAACAGTAGATGTTGCGGATGTACCTTTCCATTTGAGCTTAACCGCTGCAAAAGATACAGGGTGTTTGGTGCTGTGGTTGATGGAAGTCATGGAGTTTGTTCACTTTTAACCTCCCGTCTTCCAGAATTCCACCTCTTCTCCTTTCACATGTAAACGACATTAGCCAACAATGTTCTCAGAGCAAACAATAATGTATTGTTATTTAGTACCAACTCCAGCCAGATTAAATGTAAAAATATATTGTTCAAAATGTCGGAGTCATATTACAAAAATTAATAACTTTACACACTGTAGGTAGCTAATTGCTTACACGGATAAACTTCAACGAGAAGTGGAGAGGAAGAGGAGAAATACAAACTTACAATCAGTTCGATCATTATGTCTGTTGTTGTAGCGGTTTAACACTAGAAAGCCCGAGCTTCAAGGACCCCCTAAAGCGCCCGTTAGTGGTCTATTGACCGCCACTACCTTTTTATGCATTTTTAATCATTTTCCTCACTGAAAACTATGGAATTTTGCTTATTGCCTTCCAGCCTGCTGTGATGATATGGAGGGAACGATTTTGCTTCTAAATTGCAAGCCAGGTTCAAATCCAGTTTGCATTTAGCTTCCGGAGTGAGTCTGTATATACTTGGTGTCTGCTCACGGTCAGTATCACGTCATGTTTAAGTGCTCTTCTGACTCAGGTCGATGAAATTTCTTGCTTACCAGAGGACTGCAGTAATGTAGAGGAAACAATATGGCTTCTGAACTGGGAACCAGTTTCGAATCCAGCTTCTGGTTTCAGAAAGTTTTATGTTTATTGGTTTTGTCTGCTTATCACGTAAGTTTAGTTTTCTTTATGTCCCCAGGTCCCTTTGCCTACTCATTTAATTCGTTGATAATTCAATAATCCATTCACATATTTGTTCGTTAGTTATTTTGTTCATCATTATAGGTCGTCTCAGGCTAAATGCATTTTGATAAAAAGTTATTTATTTTTATTTTAAGTGTAAGAGCATGTTCTAATAAGAAATGTTTTGTTATACGAACTGGGTTTGCTCTATGCTATGCAGTAATAAATTGTTTGTACAAAAAAAAAAGAAAGAAAGAAAGAAACAAGTTATACAACTACACGTTATATCTATAGAAAAACATGTTACATTGTAACATTCTCACAGATGTTGGAATGACTTTTTGTAGAGTTTTTGATTATACAAGAACTACACACAATTTTTTTTACATGTCAAAAGTCTGTCTTTGGTTTTGATTTTCTAGCATAACCCTAAATGACATGTCTTGCGTTTAGCGGCCTTAAGATGTTCCTCATAATCAGTCGTGAGTGATGGTGACAGTAGTCTATGAAAGCTACGTGAAAAGGGAATTTTAGACACTGATACAAGAGCTGATAAACAATAACTCGCGCACTACGCTACAATGCGTTTGAAACATGTTTGTTGTGCAGTGATGATTATTGTCGGTTACAACTACCAATAAATGTAAGAAACGTGCGTAAGGAAGGGGTCAATTAACCCTTTTGGGACCGATGGTAAATTTGCTATTATTTTAAAAAGTTACCCAGAAATGCAATATATATTAATGAGCCAAACATCACTGAAAGGGATTAAAAGTCACAAAACCGTAGAAAAAAACTTTCAAAATTATGAAAATATGAGCGTTCGAAAATTAAAAGCGGCCAATCGATCACCAATGGGCGTTCTAATGTTAAAACTGTGTCACATAAAATAAAATCTTCCTCGCATGTCAAACGCATTTGCACGACGAATACTCGGATGGAATGGATAACTAAGAAACAATCAAGAACATTCTTCTTTTTGTTCCACAAATAGGGCATTTTCTAGGCTTATTTCTGTTCATAATTTTCTAGGTGGTCTTACTGATTCGGTGTCCCCTGCCCTGAGTTACACAATTTGTTAAGGAATTTAATTACATGCTATTATTTGTAAATGTAGTAACCAATTTTCTCCATTACTGATCATATTCCTGGTTAATTTCTTTGTCCATCACTTAACCGATATGAGGAGAAGTATTTCAACTGTTTAAATTTTGCTGAAATTACTGCTTCTCATAGTGCATATAGTAAAACAGAAGTGTTATTGAGAATTAATATCTTTGAAGTGTATGCTACCTTGTTTTTCGCTTTGGTGTTGTTCGAATTGTGTTACAAATAGTGTCTAATTTTGCACGTTTCTAATGTGCGAGGGCGGTCTGAAATTTTATCCGTCTCGACCATAGGTGACCAGGCAATCAGCTTTTATGTTCGACCTACCTTAAGCATCTATCAAGTCGTTGTTTCAAATGGTTTATTTAATTCATATTTCTATTGTGGGAACTGAATAAAAAGGATAAAACTGAGTATCATGTAGTGCTGGATTAATGGGTAGATGACCTTTTACAATGTCTTTTAAGATTGACAGTACTATCCCACTGTTCTTTTTCGTCCAAGTATTTGATTTACCAGAGGAAGTTCCACTTAATGTTGTTCACTCTATGTGGTCTATGTATGATGGAATACAACCGCATTTTTTATTATTACTGGAAACATTTTACGTCAGCATTCCACGAGAAAAGGTTAGGTAGAGAAGGGTCAATAATATGGCCTGCAGGCTCCCCTGGTCTCAATACATTCGATTTTTGCTAGTGTGAAAATTTTGAAGATGGTCGTGTATTGATATTAGAACACTTCGCCAGCACTTTAACAAGGATATCAGCAGATAAGTCAACCCGCTTGGACGTTAAGAGTGTGACAGACCACGATGTGAATTTCCAAGCTTGTATTAAACTTCAAAGTGGTATTTCGAGTACTGCCTCTGAATGTAGCACGAAAAGTAAATAAAATTGATCATAAGATTTTCCTGTTCTTAGCTCCCCTATCCAATATCTGTAATATTTCTTAAACTAAATGACACTCTTTTACAGATGTTAAACAATTAAGTGTTTCTTACTTAAAAATATATAATTTAAATAGTCGAAAACAATCCTCGTAACAGAATCATCCCTTATTACCGACTGAATGAAATTCTTATGTCTCCTAGGCTCGAATAAAAGTATCATGATGATTAATTTTAAATAAGCTTAATGTCTGGAGCATGACTTTGTTCATATATATATATATATATATATATATATATATATATATATATATATATCTTTGACCCTGTGATTTTCCATTATATTCGCATATTATAAAACATAAGGTAAAGCCCTGGAGAAATTTCTAGAAAATGTGCACATTTCTCTTTTTCTCTTAAAGGTATGCATATGGAACAAGTTCAGTATATAGCACACCCAAGGCAAAAATAAATAATCAGGGAAAGCTTCATTTCATAATGCCAATGCCCTAGAACATATTTGTGCATTATTTTTCCAGGTAATTATTTTTGTATGAATTCGCATTTTAAAAGCGATAATATAAAAATTACAGTGAATTAACATTTGTATTTTATAACAATGCTTTTCAAACAGAATAAGTCTTTAATCAGTATGCTTTAAAATTACAAGTTGATATTTATTACTTAGTTATTATACTATAACTTTTACTCACATTGTATGTATTTTGCCATATTTAGTAATTTTTTTCCCTTCTATAGAGAAATAAAAGTTCGAAGGTGTTAAAAATGAACTGTATGGTAAATGAAATAGAGCTGTGAAAATAATTTAATAACCCGTTCTTGCGTTTTTAATCCATATGAGGTTATGCTTTAAAGTGGTGAAGCAAACTATATCTCAAGTTCCTTTGTTCCGCGACAGTTTGAAAATGTTCACGTAGTTTTTTAAAGTCCTAATATAGACCGTTCGGAAAGTTGTTTTGCACTTACAAAAATGTCGGAAAAAATCTATATAGCTCTAAATATTTTTATGCACATATAAAAAGAGTTGCACTCGAACTTTTGCACTTAAAAAGATGGCCCTGTACAGCTGAACCTGTTTAATTTTGCTCGGAAAGACTTTGCCATCTACTAGAGATGTTCATTATGTATGCACTTATTGCAGTTTTTAAGTCATGCATAATTCATCTGTAATTCTAGCATTGCTTTCGCCTTTTGTGTGGCAACATGTTTTAATTTAATTCGATATCTTTATGCGCCGTTATAAGCCCCAATACCTTCCTCCTCTTGCAATAATATGCGTAAAGATGAACCCCGCTGAATAGAATCAGAAATGTCCAACAACTTCTCTTTCGATAGTATTCGTGATATTGATGTGAGCGCACCACAATTACAACGTAGAATGCGACCCGTGCTCCCTTCTGAAGTTAAGTTTTATACCATTTTCTGTATAAAGTGGAGCTTACCTCCTCCTTGGAAGAAAAAATCTGCGGGGAGGTAGAATACTGGAATTAGAATATTTTAAAATAATAACATATACAAAATATTGCTTAAAATTGCACTTTATTAGCAATTTTGGAACTATAGGACTTGTTCCTTCAAAACAACGCAACACAAGTATGTACATAACAGAAGCCAACGTAAAAAAAGGGATCAAAATAGAAAAAAAAAAGTGAAAACACAATAGTGTTAGTTCTCCCTACCCCAAATGAGAAAGAATGCTTTAAGAAGCAGGAAGTCCCAAAACCTACGCTTTCTCCATAACTCGACATACCCGAGCAGACCAGCCGGAGATAGGCGAGCCCGTTTCCCATTGGTAGAAGCGCGGAAGAATACAGTGACGAAATACATTTCATCACGCATTGAACCTGTTTGAGGAAATTTCTCAATGCAACCCCATTCACAATGAAAATGAAACGTAAACACAATAAAATAAGACGTATCCCGTCTTTCGAAACGTAAGTATTAGCCAATCAAAAAACAAAGGAGGATCAACTAACAGCTGATTGAAAAGCCTTCTGAGCAGATGGCGGTAGCGTTTATGCATATGGACATGCAAAGTGCAGCTACTAATTTGCATGGAGTAATATAAGCAAGGATAACTTTCGTATAATGCAATAAATCTTTTGTCCATTGACGCCATTCTGTCTACAGAGCCACTGATCTTCAGCTCTCTCAACCACAGAGCACTACAAACAGAGCAGCTGAGTTCTGATTGGCTGAATTCTCAAATTTAAGTTAGATGTAAACGCAAAACTTTGAACCTTGCATTGCAAGCCTCTAGCTTTACGCTAATTGTACGTTTATTTTTATGTTTACGTGATTCAATGTGAATGGTTTCATTACAATACATACCATCTAGTTTTTTATTTAAGTTTACGTTACGTTTAATTTTTATTGTGAATGGGGCCTAAGTCTACTAGCTGCATTGTCATGAGATACAAGTATCTAGGACCTTTTCAACAAAATGCTACTGGACTAAATCGGTATATTGATTGCCTGGTAGAAAGACTTTTCAAGAAGAAAAGGCATCCTTAATTGAAAGAACCATTATCAGTAGAATCTGATTTAAACAACTAATCCCTTATGAACCGCCATTTATCAACTAAATCCCGAGCTTAAAGAAATTTAACGTTACACGATAGTAATACAGCAGAATATGAAATACAAGAACACTTCAATGAGGAAAAAAATTCTGCCTCTGTAGCCTAAGTGCCTAGAGAGTTTCCGAACACACTGCTAAGCCTCAGAATGTATTGTTTCTTTGGACACGATATTCATGAGAGTTATTCATTTACAACATTAAAATACACTGTAACCGTTTTGTTTTTGTGTGGTCACAAAGCGGTCAATCGTCAGATGACGATAACCATGGTGCGATTCTGCAGTTTTGCGCGCTCAAAGTCGTGGCATACAGGAGAAAAGGGGAGGGGGTTAGAAGAACAAAAACACTCTACTGCATGGACTTATCGTCGAGTTTATTGGAACCATAATCATGCAAGCCTCCTAGTGCGCTACTTTGGGCGCCGACATACGTGGCTGTTCATGTAATATTCTCAAGATATGATGACATTTCGAC
This sequence comes from Metallyticus violacea, assembly GCA_030762175.1. NCBI lineage: Eukaryota > Metazoa > Arthropoda > Insecta > Mantodea > Metallyticidae > Metallyticus > Metallyticus violacea. The sequence goes on from CM060842.1 coordinate 43,370,651, forward strand.
ACCTCGTGTCGGAAAAGATTTGTTCTCAGGACGACTCTCGAAATACGATTTACTGTCTGCTGCAATTGGCGTCGAAATGAAAGTTCAGAACCATTTCATTTTACACTGTGAGCTGAACGAAAGCTGAAACTGCCGAAAACCGCAAAACTATTTAAGCAATTGCTTAATGCAGAACCATCAACTATCACAATGTGAAACAACAAACTATTTCTTGCCGAGACCTTTACTTTTCAACTACTGCGTGCGTTTCTGCTCCTTTCCTTCCAAAAACTGCGTGCCTTTCTGAAGAAGTTTCCCCATACGAGTAAACACTAGATTCGATTTTTTATTTTTTTATTTAAGGACGCTCTTTAACATTTCAGGTCATCAGCATCCCATTCTATTTAGGGCGTGAAACGGCCGACAAATTTTGCTCAGAGACCTCTTTTTACAGGCGTGAAGTTCTTTATCGTGCCGTAAAGTAGGACACGGCACCCACGGCTTTACTTCTCTTCCGAAGGAAGCCATAATTACTATTTTTACGCCCGAAAAAAATCCATCGATCCTGGCCGGGTTCGAACCCGCGACCTTGGGTTTAGAAGGCAAGTATGGTAACCACTACACCACCAGGAACTACACACTGGATTCCAATCTGGACCACGTGACTCACTTAGCTCTTACACAGCTTCACAACAGAACCCACGGACTCCAGTCGTTTAAAATCCAAGACTCTAATTGGTGAGTCAAAACTCAAGTTAAGGCGCTCATACTCAATATTTTAAATTTCTCCTTCCTTATAGATAAGCGCTCGAGTGCGCGTGCACTCTAAGCAAGAGTGCGTTTTCCTGTTTTACCACCTCTCAAGGAATGTTCAATAGTACCTACAGCATTTTGTCACTTCTCTAGAATAAAAAAGAGTATTATTCTGACTCATTCACGCCATTTGCACCTTTCTATTGTATTAGTTCGCGTCTTCCACCGGATGTTTGAAAGCGACAGCACCAAACGACTAGTTATTAATAACAGAGTACTCTTCATGCTATTTACAAGATATTACAAGACACTAGGCAATACATTTCGCTATAATTGCAAATTTGTTACCTTGTGGGGTCGGGGATGGAAGATATGCCACGACATTAATCTTTACTTTACCTGTTGACAAAGCCATTTTATTTTCTAACATGAACATTCGATATATCATTCCATGGACTGTCATTTTCCTTTGGGTAAAATGAGAAAGTCAAGCCCCTTGGAAATATTTATAGGCGCGAAGAAGTTTGAATTGGATGCTGGGAAACACTGGAATAGGAGGACATGTACATGTTCTGACATAAAACTAGCTCTTTATAAGACTATGCGGAGCGCTTATTTGTGGTTATCAGTTGAATTAGGGCTACAAATTATGTTGTTGCCTACAATTTCCTTAATATGCTTTTATTTTGTTATTTCCATATAAGCATTTTTTTAGCTATCTGATTGTATCTACACGCTTTTCACTGGATATATATTTGTCATATTTTAGCTATTTTATACATTTTTTCATCTTACTTCATTTTTATAATATGGAAATGTTTATCATATATTATTCCCTTTTCATTTGTTTGCTTTTGGTCGTGCCAGAGATACATTTTGTATTCCCTGTAGTTGCTTGTAAATTTTCTCAATTTTCTTTTCTAAAAATACTTTATCTCTTTCTGTGAATTAGAAGGGTAAGTTATATAGAAAGAAATGAATACTTGCGGCAACACTCAATGAATGTGAGAGTGCATTCAACAGTAATGATTTGATTTATTTTAAACATGCTCTAATAACATACTGCGATAATGAGTGGAGTTTTTTCCCGATGCAATTCAGTGCTGCGTGATAATAAAAGATCGCTTTAAAATATATGTGATTTGTTGCAGTACTTCCCTGTGACTATCAGCTATGTTGTAATATTTATTTCATTATGTGTAGTGATGAGTGTTATTTTTAATTGATTATATAAATTCAAAATTTAAAATAAAGATTCATAATTTTTATGTGCTGCATTCTTAAAATATTTAGTAAAATTTTAGTTTAAAGAAAGGCAAGATCTTGAAAATGTCAGAAAAATTTTTATAGGTAATATTTTTGTCACAGTTTTTGTGTTTATTGATGCATATTTTTAACATTTTAGATCATGAAATTCCGGTTTCTAGTCATTATAAACCCAACTACGGTTTTACTAGTTTTGGGGGGCGTATGCGTGCGTTCCAGTTAGCTATACTTATTATTGGTTTAAATATGAGCTCGCTTAGCAGGGCACGCACTATATGTTGCAACTGTGCTGTCGAAAAGTATCTCTTTCCTCCCATGGGTATTTTGCAGTTTATATACTGTTCGCGGGTTTGATTTGTAGATCTGTTTTACAGTATTTCTTAGATCTGACGGTACGTAACTTATCGGCCTTAGCAGGCGTTAACTGCGAAATTACTCCATTACACAAAGTAATGCTCAAATTTATGACAGTATTCGAGAAAAGAAAACTGGAGAAAAAATACCTGCAAGTGCAAAGGCGGTTGAAATGTCTCGACTTTGACCATAAGTGATTATGCACTGGCAAGGTAGTTGTTTTTTAAGATGGTAAATATGTCTTTTACATTAATTTAAAATGGATGAAATTGAAAACCATGCAGTGATCAAGTTATTTTTAAAAGATGGTTTAACGCCAAAGAAAAATCATACAAAATTTAAGTAATGGGCTTAGGAATATATCTCCGTCGCCAAGGGATTTTATGCCTCCGCCAAGGCGTCCTGAATGCCTGTCCTTGAACTTCCAAGCAATGATCAGTCTGCATTCTTTCGCAAAGATGGCAACTCAGCTGATTTTAGCAACATATTTTTGTGTGTACATGTCATTATAAATGTCTCGTTCGTGAGGATTCAGAAGTTTCCTGGGATATTTCCTCCTTCCAGAACTGCAGTGCACGATCTTATGAATAAATTTGATACCAACAGTGCAAAACAAGAAACACATGAGAAGAATTATAATTTTAACAGAAGACTTATTAGACAAAATTGGCGCTAATTTTGAAGGTAAACACAATCACTACCGAAACTAGGCAACAAATTGGGATATCAGTGTCCTCTACATTTACAGTAACAAAATTGTAAAATTCATAACCTTACAACTGTATATGTTTTCATTGTTTTATGACAAGACGATCCCATACCAGGTGTATGTTATTGTGAGTGGGTTCTTTCATCCGTGACTGAAGGATTAATCGATTCCCAGTGTATTATTTTCAGACGAGGTTTCACTACAATGATCATGTGAATACACACAACACCAGCTATTGGTGTTCTGAAAATCCATACTGTATACAAGAAACACCTCTTTATGATAGGAAAAAAAGCTTTGTGTGTGATTAGCGCAAGATGCATAAGACGCGGCCTACTGCCGAGAAGCAAAAACCTCTCCGAGCGGTAAGGATATATTCTGGAAAGTCTGAGATGATGGCACTCCTATCTTCATCTTTAAAGAATAAAAATGAGCTGCTAAATTTATATATGACCGTATCAGCTTTGGGAATGACTATGTGAAAAACCTCCAGAATTGTAACAACAGGATTCATTGAAGAAATACACGATTATGGTACTAAAGTGCATAAAATTACTGAGGTTATAGCTCTTTCAAAGAAATCTGTAGATTATTTTTTACATGAAGAATTGAATACGAAAACATTTTGCGTAAGATGAGTGTTGAGCTTACTGACTGTAGATCAAAATCAAATTGTATGAAAATATCACAACAGAGTTAGCAGCTTTTAACAGTAACAGAAAGCAACTTATAGCCGTAAATGACACTTGGATCCACCTTCACATGCCAAAATGTAATCAACGTAAATAACAGTGCACATAAAGCAGTAGTTATTCAGTGCCATCTGCAGGGAAAGTTACAACTTTAATCCTTTGGGATTACTGATTGATATCTTCAAAAGGGTAAAACCATAACAGGAGAATTCTATTCCAATCCTTATAATCAACTAAATGAAAACATTTGTGGGAAAGGATCCATTTTGCATTGAGATATTTTTTAACAATACAATACCCTACAACGCACGCTCAGAATAATGTTTTAGTGATAGGAATATTGCGATGCCTAAAGTATAAATTGCTGCAACATTCATCCTACTTCCCAGATCTGGCTTCCTCTTATTTTACCTCCATCTTTTCATAAAGTTCAAACTCTTTTTCGTCAGCATTTTTCATCAAATCAAGAATCGACGCAGCTGTAGGGGAAAATTTCACAATCCTTCCGAAAAAATACTTCACTTACTGGATAATGGCATTGGAGCATCGCTGGAATAAATGTATGAATATTAACGGAAATATTGATGAAAAATAAAAATAATGTTTCAGTTAAAATGTAAATTCTTTTGTTAGGCCGAGAACTTTTACACCGCTTGGTGTATTATTTTTTTATTAGAGTCAAAGAAGGTATTTAATGTAAGCATTCAAATTAGCTTTTGAAATCTATTACGGTAATTTATTTACAGATAAAATTAAATTTATCAATATCAAACTAAGTTCAGAAATACTTGAAGAGAAAACTACGATAATAACCATAGGTTAATTTGCTGATTTGTTTTATTTACGGACGCTCTTTAACATTTGAGGTCATCAGCATCCCATTCAATTCAGAACGTAAATCGGCCAATAAATTTTGTTCAGAAGTTTTGTTCAGTAAATCTACGGCATGAGAATAACGGCTTTACTTCCCTTCCGAAGGAAAATATACTTAGGAGTTTTACGCCTGAAAAGATATGTTTGGTCGGTCCTGGTGGTGTTGTGGTAACCATACTTGCCTTCTAAACCCAAGATTGCGGGTTCGTTCCAGGCCAGGACCGATGGATTTTTTTCGGGCGTAAAAATCCTAAGTATGGCTTCCTTCAGAAGGGAAGTAAAGCCGTGGGTCCCGCGTGGTACATTTACGGCACGAAAAAGAAACTCAAGCCCGAAAAAAGAGGTATCTGAGCAAAATTTGTCGGCCGTTTCATGCCATGAGTTGAATGGGATGCTGATGATCTGAGATGTTAAAAAGCGTCCGTAAATAAAACAAATCAAAAATCAATAAACAAAAAAGATATATTAAAGGAACTCTATATGACAAATTTTATAGGTACATATGCCAAAAAAGTAAATCTAATTTCCGTGTTTGCATAATTCTTTATGAGCAAATTATCAGGAAATTAAATATTTAATGAAATCGGCAACTGCTGTGAGTTACTTTTTATAATTTATATTTCCCGTGGGAGTAATTTAGTTTGTTTAGCAAGTATTTTGTAAATAGCAAGAGATGTAAATTAATGAAATGGAAAGTACCACATCTGCTCATGCTTTAAAAGCAATTATATCTACCAAAGAGACCGTACGACGTCGATTAAATGCTTCCATAGTGAACGAGGGCACTAAACGAACGGCCGTCGAATTAAAGGCATTTAGTTGGAGCCTCTGGAAATACGGGTACTGCCTGCCTTTCCTACTACATGATAAGCATCGCTGGCTGTTGGAGGCAGTATTCTGCAATTCCCAAGTTCCCCCTTCCTGGCGCCATAAAGTTTCCCTCTCTCCAAGTATGCTGATTATCGTCATCATCTTCTTCCTTACAAGCTGACTATATCTTGCTAACATACGAAATTAGGTACATTGAGAGTTTTCGGGGCGCAGTATGGAGTACTTCATATAGGCCAGCTTCGTTTTGGCTTAAGTTTCCAGCTGCTGATGCAGAAACTGGATTTCAAACAAATGGGAGGTTTAGCAAGAGCTGGGGTTGCAAGAAAGACTGTATGTGCACATGTTTTCTTAATTCACAGGAACGTTTTCGGGCTATGAAATAGTCACACAGCTCTCCTTGTAATTCTGCTGTTAAACTTTAATCTGAAAAAGAAAAAAAAAAAAATGATATCATGTTTCCGTTCAGTATGGTCGTAGCTGCCCTGCTTTCTATAGCTTTCCTGCTATAATAGCAAATACTGCTCCTATTGATAAACATTATGAAAATGTGGCACTTGTAATGCTGAGATATTAACGGCATTATCAAATAGTGTAGGGGATTTAGCTATTCTTATATGTATTGCTTGAATATTAAATTTTGGTAGTTGAAATTATGTACAATATTTAAAGTGTATACATAATAGAAGTGAATTAGGGGTTGTTATGATTTTAATTGTTTTAGCAGGTATAACTAAAGAGCTCAAATTTCTTTTTCAGCCGACTACCTGTAGAAGGCACAAGTCCACCTGTGTTCAAGTGACCTTTGGCCTTGCTCTAACTACAATAGTTCATTAGTTCAGGAAAAACCAGAATAATTTTTACCCATTCAATACTCAAAAGATCTTTATTTGTCTTTTTTTTTACAAAACATTCTTGAATATATCGTTCAAGACTTTCAGAGCCTTAGTTAAAATTCCCAAAGGTAACTTATTTTACGTCCCATCTTGTAGCAATTTTGGATAGTACAATAAATAAATGGGTATAGGTAAATTGGTGAAACTATTTTCTATCCATGAAAGGACAATATGACGTATGTGCTCTTGAGGCCTCTTGGACTCGTTACTTACTTTCTGATTTTACTGGTTTAATTTATATTGTTTTAATTAAATGCACGTGTATAAAAGATGTAAAAGCAACATTTCTACCTCCATATTAAAATTATTTTTACTGTGTGATATCTGGTATATATTAGGTTCACGTCGATACTGATGAATTTATTTGGAAAAATTAGAAGTTAATGGTATTACCTATATGGAGGTATTGGTATTTACAGTTCCACTCATCAATATCACTAAAAGTTAACGTTTCTAAACAAAGATATAGTTTTATTTATTAAATATATAACTAACTAGACGTAGAAAAAACGATGCATTCAACTTTAATATAATGGTTATTAGTTAATGGCTGGCCAAGGCTCGCCTCGTAACTTACTTTGTATCCGTGTTTTAGCTATCATTATGTGATCACTATTTTCATTTGTTTATTGCCTTGTGAATAGATATGCTCATACAGTTAAATATGGCGTAAACGTGATTTATCAACCAATATTCTACGATACCTTACATCAATTTTAAATTTTGCCGCATCTTCATTACACAGAAGTGGAAAGCTATTGAGGATTGACGTGTAAATTGTGGAATTAAACGGTTTTAATAAATTCTGCGACAAATTTAGATGATAAAATGTAGAACGTAACAAAGCCAAGTGTGATTAATATCAACAACATTTAAATCAATTATTGACTAGTTTAAAGTTTCTCAGACACAAATGATATAATATTATTGATCTCCCTTTAATCTAATGGTTAGATTAAACCAAACCCAGGTTCGATTCTCGATTTTCGCTACCTGCTTAGGAATTTTCTAAGTTAGGAAGATCTAGAACGGGTCCACTCAGCCTTGTGAGATAGCTGAGAAGCTGCCTGATGGAGAAGTGGCGTTCTACGATCTACGGAGCAGCGTGATAAGCCAATAGGGTACCGCCATGCTGATCACACGCCGCCACCCTCTATGAAGTTGTAAGACCGAGTTAGAGGAAACAGAGGTCGCTGCGGCAGGCCAAGGCTCGTCTACGGGCTGTAGCGGCAATGAGAAGAACAACACTTATATCTAGTCTCTGTAATGCTTAGCTACTTGTGCATTTTTCACCCTTTTCTTCAGATTTGAAGTTATGTTATAAATGCATAACTATAGCATGTAATTAATCACTTTTTGTTATTAACACATTAAGTGACGTTATATTTTAAAACCTTCCTCAGTGCTATTCAGTTAAGAAGTGACTTTTTATCATCACTAAGCATTCTAAAATAGCACTGCTTTACGTTATGAATAATATGATGCCCCATAATGATCCGGATTCGAAAAAAGCGAACAAAATAATTTTATTTTAAATTTTTATTTTTTTCATAGATAAGCTTATATTAACTGTTAATTTCAAGTTAATTTGTTGCTTAAATTATAAAAGCAGTTAAATTAAATATTTATTCATCTTCTGATTCGGATGCCTCACTTTCTTTCTCTTTCCATTCCTGCTCAATTTCGTCCTCGGATATAAACAATAGCTTATACATTTCCTGGGAGAGCTGTCTTCTTTTCTTATCAGAAAGACTTGTGCTGGAAATTACCGGATCAGAGTTTAGAGTAGTCTATGAAATATATCAGAATGATTCGAAAATCTTGAACCTATGTTGAGGAAGGGTATTGTTGGTGGGGAATGGATAGGAAGCAGTTGTTACTGGGAACTGAAGTAGATGCTGCTCACCACCAAATTACTCCTCGTATGGATCTCTAGGGCATGTCGCTGAATTTTGGGAACTGGTAGTTTGCCGGGTTGAGTGAGGGGAATTAAAGATGGTATTTGCTGATGAAGAACGCCTCATTATCCGCCGGCTAACATTGTTTGTTAAATCACAAGTGAGTACATGACCCTTTCACATCGGGCCGCTGTGGAGCATATGCGTGTATCTGTTATGATTGCCCAAAGGCAGCCCTAAGTATAGAAAATACTTGCGTAGTCAGATCGTAACGATGCACTATTAATAGCTCAAACTGCTCGATTAGTGATTCAGGTTCGTGTCTTGGTGTTGAGGCCGCGGACGATGCATCAGCCGCAAGGGCTGGTGTACTGAGTCTCCTAAGATTGTGCTAGCAAATTGCCTGTTCGTGTGGGCGGCCGATCCTTAAATACTCAATATGAACCCATGCGACCACGTGAAAAGGGACGCTATTTCTGGCGCAGTGTTTATGCTTCTGTACCATTTGCTAGACAATTCTTCTGAAAGTATCAGCTTCGCGATTCGTTTTCCGTTCGTTTTTGAGCAACTATCGTCCGTTACAGGGCGATGACCTTTAACGGTGCCACAGCTATCATCAGCCCCGTCACCAGGTAGCTTGACCGTCTGAGGTGTGACAGGTTCTGTCCAAAGAACGGATTTACTCTCATTGTCTGCCAAATTGTCTTCCTTCCGTCCGAAAGAAAATTCAGGCTTTCCTGACATTTCTACTCACTAACCTTTTACTTATATTTAGCTGAAAGAAAATATTACGTATATTCTAATCAATATTCAATAATTTATAGGGTACCAAGGAAGCATCCGGTGTTCCCTGTATTTCCTTATATCTTTTTTAATTCTAAGACTTCTTCTGAACGTTCTCCAATAGGAAAAACAGCTGATTCTTTAATGGATGATCTATGGGTTAAGTATTTAATGGAGAGTTAGTGTCATGTAATAACACACACACACACACACACACACACACACACACACACACACACACACATATACCTCTTAACACCTCGAAATGGTTGGTTTGTTCAGTAGTCCAGCGAGGGTAAGTCTTATTCTCAATGTGGTGTCTCCTGTTTTTAAAAGTGAGTACTTTTTGGAAATTTGTGGTCACAAATTCATCATGTCCATTGAACAAATACAGAGCACCAAGACTGTTTGCAAACGACTTGTGACCATCTCTATGTTGCCAGACATTCCAGTAACGTTACATAGTGATGTTTAAAGAGAAGGGAGAGCTTTTCTAAAGAGAGCGAGGAAAATATTAACTGTCTTTTTTATTTGGAATGACCATGTGACCTTAAGGTATATCAATCTCTTTACTTAAAAAGCCTAACAACCAAATAGCTGATGCTTCCTTACATTGGAAAATAACATATTAAAATGTATCATATATTAAAAAGATTAACATATACACACAGTATTGTTATATGAACTTTTAAAAAGTCTCATAAACAGAGATAAATAAATTAAATAAAGTATATTTTCAAGTTTTATCAAAAAATAAAAATCATTAATAAGTTAACAGCCTGCAGAAATAACTTTATATAAAATTGAAAATATGGAAAAAGTTCCAAAAATATGGATTATCAGCTTTTTAAAATCAAATTTCTCTAATCTTAAATATTTTGTTTGGTTTTGTTCCATATTCATAGTTTTATATGCTACTTTGAAAGATTTTACAATGTTTCTGCTTACTGAATTAATTTTGGTTAGTTGTAGTAAATAATTTTGGTATGCAGTTTAAACTGAATAAGTTAAAACTTGTAATCTTAATCTGACTTTGCCCAAAATGGTTTGTACAAATTGGATAATTTATAAACATTCAACATTTTCTATGAAAAATAATGAAAATATAACCCAGATTATCTCTGCCCTTTTAAAACTGCCACTCATATAATTTCAGTTACGTAACATATCTTTGTCTATACCAGAAAATGTGCACGCATACGGAATTGAAAGAAAAAGGAAGTGAGAACATAAGCTGTGGTATTTTATTTTTCATTAGGTTCTTGCATTAAATTGGTCTTCCATTAACAGCCATATGACTCAATATCACAGCTTGAAATATCCTTCATATGAATATTCAAATACCCGATAATATTTTGGGGTATTTCCGTACTTGCCCTACAGATCACATTTTCTAATTTCTTCAAGTTGAAGTGAAGTACTTTTTCAAATAATCCCAAAAGTCCTATAAATGGGATTTAACCGAGGAAATGGACGAGCAAAGCAAGACAATGAAAGTCATAAGCCTCAAACCCAGTAGGACTTCCGAAACGATGCTTTATTCGACCTGCAATGAAACTTGCTTGAGTTATCTTGGTACGCTAGCAACATGTACTTGCTCGTGTACAATAGATAGGTAGGGGCTTGTATTCAGGCACTGATTATTACCGCACACAATAGGACGTGGTTGATATAACGAAAAGGCAACACATGACACCTCCTACAGCCCTCTGAACTCCACTCTACTACAGTCTCGCGCTGTTCATCAATACGGTTAACTGGAACGTGTCTGCCAAAGCGACCGATTTTCACAGTTCTGAGTTCTCAAGCTGTTGGCAAAAGGTCTTCAATTTGCTTAACGAAAGTAACTAGTGCTAATCTAAAGTCGGGTGCATTAATGGGATGAGGTATTTGGTCATCACAGGCACCTACTGTAGGGCCTAGCTGAAATGAAATTGTACGTTGACTGGATGTTAGACAAGTTTTGACACGTCATGGCAGATTCTTAGGCCTAGAGCTGTTCGTGAAATATACGATGACGCAAAATGCGTAGTACAAAAAGAATAATTAATTATGCAAAATTCCTAGATTTTAATACTTTTACAAACAATGTGTACAATGTACACTTTTTGTTAATGCTAAAGAAGTAAAGATAAATGCCTTTTTCATTTCCCAGCTCTTTAAAAGTTATCCAACATGCATTCCATCATGTCTGCCCAAAAACCATTCACATTTTCAGTTCTTGATCTACCTGACACAGTTTCATGTCCTCTCCAACAATGAAACCATCGTATAATTGTCCTTCTGTCAGGAATACAAACATTGAATGACAAAAAAAATTTAAAATAATTAAGGCCTATAAGACCTGAACTCTGTTAGAATGGTCTATGATTGATAACACAGAAGCAATTTCATCATCAACATTGTTGCTATGCTGTGTTACCACATTTAAATGTGATATACATTTTATTCGTTCCTGTAAAACAAATGCCTTGCTTTAACAATCATACCTCGTTCGAAGAGGGTCATTTCTTGTCTTGGATCTGTTTATTGTTTACAGAATATACAGTTATGGAATATATGAAATATCAAATATTTGTGTGCCAGATTTCTATTACTTTACTCAACATTTGTTCCTATTTACTAGTTGTGTATAGTATATATATTTTTATTGAACATATAATGATATAAAATCCTGATTTTAGAACTCTTGAAACAATGAACGTTAGAAAAGTTATTATTCTACAATATATAAACTGATGTTTATATTTGGTATCTTAATTGGAGGGTTTTTCATACAATAGAATATTGTTTATGTTATTTCAGCATGAATTTTCATTTTTATAGTTAAATTTTAAAATACTTCTGTACAACACCAGTAAACAGCAGCTTGAAGATCTGGGCAAGCGGGTGAACGAATTGAACATGTGTGGTCTCTGGTTCTCAAGACAGAATCAAATACTGCATAGACAGCAGAAGGAATATCCTTACTGTTGTTTAAGGAGAAGATCTTGATATCACCGAAAGTAAGTAATACTGTTGTCATTAATAAATAATAGAAACTTTAATTGCTATACACAGTTAACAAGTGTAGAATATTGATGGTTTTAGATTAGTTACTCATCCAGCTATATTGCCTCGTATCTCATGAAGATCAATACATGTTATTGTTAACTACTTAGTTCGGCGCCATTTGTTAATGATTATATATATTAGTTCAGAGAACTCTGCAGGAAAAAGGCACTGTAATTTCACTGGCTCCCTTATTTCGACTCGCCATTCTAACAGCCACTATAATATTACTTCTAGTGTGGTGGTGACCCATCATGCTTGAACCACATCCGTTGTTCAAAATTTGTAGCACTGAAAATAGATATGAATACTAAATATTTAATCAATTTAATGTAAAATTGTTAATGGAGGAGGGGTTAAATCATGAAAATAAATTAGTTATTATTTGTTATTAAAGTGTGGAATGATGAATTGACGACACAATTCATTCATTTAATCATCAATTCACGAGGTAAAAGTTCTGTTTGATGCTGAGTCGCACACACTCCTTGTTATGTGGATAATTCTCAATGTTGACACGAAAGAAGTAATTAATTTTCATGTTGCTAGGATTATGAAATAGTGCCGCACCAATTAAGAATATACCGCCTGTGGTGCCTCAGTAGTAAAAACGGGCGTTAAACACTACTCAAAAAAAAAAAAAAAAAAAAAAATTAAGAATATCGTTTCTGTTTGGCGTTCAGAACTATTAATAAACTGTATTTATGGACACATCATGATGTAATCGGAGATGGAATGCGTCATGGGAAATTTTTCTCAATCCAGTGTCTTTCAAGAGCGCTATGGCAGGAGAGATACCACCAGAAAATGTTCCAGGTTGGCCTTAACAGAATCGATTGTGGTGTTGAAGGATAATCTCTCTTTGGAGGAGGTTTCTGAATGAAGTGTAATATCGGTCACCATCCAGCGACTCATGTAAAGATAAAAATCTTTAGTTCACAAAGGTGAAGACCTTCTCTGCATACCACCCTATGCTTCATCTATTCATCGCATCCATATATTTTACTCGCTGCTGGGCCATTTTTGTTAGTCTCTCGCCTCGGATATTTTTGGAGTAGAGAAGGTAAAATAATTAATGATACAATTACGGATACTTATGTGCGTATTATAGACACAACGGAGAAGCATGAACGTCACCATTTTCACCCTTTACTTTTTATTTACAAGCTACCACATGATTTCCATATTTGTAGCAGGTGTGTCTGAGAATTTTATAAAAAAAATCTCCTTGTGATTTCCCTGAAAGAAAAAAAAAATTCTAATGTGCGCATATTTCGAAGCACAAAGCAAAAGCAAAGGACTAATTAACATACGTAATATATAAAAATTGCAGCCCTGTTGAATACGCAGATACAATAAAAATAAAGCCAAGGTCAAAACAGCCCTCAGGATTGACCAAGCCAGATGTAGAAAGCTCTGTATTAGATAGATGAACCTCAGGAAAAGGTTCCTAACAGACTTAGATAGTGATTTTTTGTAATGTTCCAACAAATGAAACTCTCAGCGAGTCGTTCTGGTGGTGTAGTGGTAACCATACGTGCCTCCTAAACCAAGATTGCGGGTTCGATCCCGGCAGGACAGATGAATTTTTCGGGCGGAAAATTCGTAAGTATGGCTTCCTTCGGAAGGGAAGTAAAGCCATGGGTCCCCGTGTCGTACATTTACGGCACATTAAGAACTCACGCCTGAAAGAAGAGGCCTCTGAGCAAAATGTATCGGCCGTTTCACGCCCTCAATTGAATGGGACACTGGTGACCTGAGATGTTAAAGAGCGTTCGTAAATAAACAAACAAAAAAAAAACTTTAAGCGATCCGCAAAGTGATAGCATCGCCGTGTAGTTTTCTGTACTCATTGCCAGCCAGAGTGGGTCATGTAGACGAGTAAATAGAACGCACTGCTATATTAACGGCAGGTACCTTGTTTGTTGCAAGATGAACATTCAAATACGAATACGCAACGCATGGATAAAGTAGTTACCCTACATTTTCACAACCATTGCATATTTTTACGAATGGGTTGAGGCAAATGCTGCACTCTCGCAATAAAAGGCCCCCTACGTCCGAATATACCTGGCTTCCTGCGGAAAACAATCAGATCTTTTCCTACAAATTGTCAAGTTTGGAAAGTTAGCTTGCCATCCACGTCGATCGGGGGGCCGCCTTGGGCGATATTATCAAATATTTGAACTTTGCTATAACCGGACTATGCGGCAAGAGTACAAGGGTTACTTGGAGATCGAATCGATTATTCCGATCAGCGAGAGACATCAGATTCGAGACTTTTGCGGAAGATACGTCACGAATAATAATGAAATGAGACCGGTGGTAAAGCGATTTGGGAACGCGCAGAGTTATGATCCGAACACGTATATCGACTTGGGAGAAGACAACTGTAGTCGATATATTCCTGCAGGACCGAATTCTTTGAAAGAAGAAGGGAAATGAGATACGGAAATTTCAGAAAACCTCAGTGGTAGCCCTTTAATGTAGTAGAGGTAAATTGTATTACCTTTCAACTAGGCGGAAGAGTTAAGCGATTCCGTATCTTTTATTATTTTTTCAGCTATTTAAACGAAATAATCTTTCATTACTCATCTCTGAAGCTACGGAAACAGAACAATTTCCGTTAATGTTTTCAAATTCTGTACGCATTTATCATTTAACCTAAAAAAACGTTTGCTTTTATTATCTGAGGAAGCGGTTTATTTATGTATTCATTTAACAATGGTGTGCTGTACTATTCAGAGAAGGATTGAAGAATATGAATTGCTACCTTTGCACTTTCGTGAACCCAGACATCATAAATTGCTAAAACTACGAAATATTTTTCCCTTTGGGTTAAAGATAAAACCCAAACCACACAGCATGACCCCAGCAGCTTACGTAACAAGTTAGTTAAATTAAATATGTATATTTAAAAAAGTAGAGTCTCGGGACGAACAAAAGCAACTTTTATGAACTATGAAGAACCGAGAGGGAGTAATATATCATGTTAAACAGGGAACTAACAGTCGGGGCTATTTCTACGCCGAACTCTGTCTTAATATATGCTCTGCTTAAAACCTGGACCAACGAGGTTTATGCCATCATCGTTCTTAAACCACTACAGAATATATTATTGCTAAAAATAGAACTCGTATTTCCAAACGATCTCCCATTCAGTTCATTCATTTTTCACCAAGCAGAAGAGCAGAATTGCTCAAAGGACTACATTGTTTGTCCTTGCCATGGGAGCATTTTCACCATTCGGACCCACTGAGATTGCAAAACGGAATTTAATATTCTTCGTGCTGCAACACGGTTTTAACGTGGGCATTTCAATAGTGTGCAAAATGTAAGTTAGCGTCCTAGAACAGTTTGCAGTAAAGAAATTGACCAGACAGTGAGGGACTTTGCAGAACGATTCATAAAAAGTAACTCCTTTTTAAAATAACACACTTTGTGTATATTAAACCATTATAGACGGAAATCTGTTTCAATGACGCGGTAAGTATTCTAAGATACTCCATTGATTGATGTCCATTTTCCTTCCCTTTCCCTTATCGTTGTCTATAGTAAAGCTGCGGCACGCATCTACAGGGAAGCTTGTAAATTACAATGAACTCTGCGGCATCACAAGCCCCATCCGCCAGTTCTCAGATTTTGTCACGTTAATTATCCACCCATTCCCTAAAACAAACACTTTAAATTGAAGGAACACTCGGGTATTATCTAAACTCCTTAGTAGCAGTGGCATTATGGAATGGAGTCAAGGTTTAATTACATCATTGTTCTAAATAATTAAGTAATTGGAAATTAAGGAAGTAGTTTAAACTAAATATTGTTATAAACACGTTATACTGTTAACTTTATGTTTAAAGTACTTTATTAATACCTGAATCACAATTTTTGACTACAATAATTATAGATGATCATGAGGAGAATCTGACTCAAACCGTTTGGAAGAGCGAGGAGAAGGGAAATGCTTCGCTTTTAACACACCTAATGCGTCATCTTTTCACGCAAGAGCGTAGCGTCACTTTTCAATTATAAAGACTCCTTCCGGGTATATTGCTATGCCTACAATGTTAACACTATATTATAATTTCAAAAGATATAATTTCAAGGTTCCCATGGCAACAAATATCTCTATAGTAGGCACTAAGATTAAGTAATATAAAAATCCAAAGTCATTGTAGAAATTACTGACTTGAAGCGTTAGCCAATCGAGTTCCTACAGTGTTGCCTAGTTCACTGTCTCGCTACGGACTCATCTAATGTATCACTTGCGTGCGCGCCAAAACAAACAAATTTATACATATTATTACTGTTAATTTGTTACATTGTTAATAGTGCTACTTTATTTTTCTTTTTATTTTATATTATATATATAAAGCATCTTTGTTTTTCTGTTACCTCAGTAAAATCCCATATTTTATTCCTAATTGTGTATATTGCGGCACACATTGCTTAAGGGGAATGTTGACAGTTCAAACTCGAGATGCACGGTACGCACAAACAATAAGCTCAGACTCCTGCAGAAAGTTAAGTTGTTAAAACACAGTGATTGTGCTTATTGCCAGTGGCTATAAGCGGCGAAAATACTGCAGTTGGAAAGAAAGTAATGATCACAAATTCATAAGAAGTAAACCATTTATTTTTGAACCTGGAAACTTTTACATTCCTTTAATGTAATCCCCTGTCGCATTTATCACCAGCTGTCACACTTCTGGAAGACACTGAACATCCGCAGCTAAGCCGTTTTTGTTTATGTTTGAGAAGGAGCGCCCTACTTCAATAATGTAGAGTGGCTTGTTCTGACTGCTGCGTTGTAACTACTATCAACGACCAATTTCCAGCAAGAATTGAATCAAATCAACGATATGCGTTTCAAGAACTTGCGTCCTTGCCAAAAGTCTTGTCACCCCACGCACCACAGTTCGACATGGAAAAGTTTCATTATCATAAACTTCAAGCAGGCCTGCCAGCATTCCTTCACGTTCCTCACATATGCCACCTCAATAGTGCACTAGTGATGCTGAATGTGTTGAGCAGCTATACCATTTCTTTAGACATGCTGAGAACGACACTCTTGCATGCTGATTAACAGCGTGGCGACTATTTTCTTAAAATTAAACAGAAAAAAAGTTTTATATATTTATATATATATATATATATATATATATTGTAATTTCATTACAATTGCTACAGTATTGTTAGTACTTTAATTAATTAGTATACTGAAACGGTTTAGTACGCTCCGGTTAAGTGGTCCAGGTTGGGCACCAATTTTTTGTAGGTGCTCAAATTCGGTAAATTGATGGATGATCACTTCGTTCTTGTTGCCTACGCTTCAATGACAATTACTTCTCAGGCAAATTCTGCTATTTTGTTGATTCGTACTCAACAGGACTGTGATAGGAGTCCAATAGTATAAATAAGCACTCGAGCGACATTATATATATATATTGTACTTTAGTATGTCCAAATTCTTTCGCGTCCTCTGGTGTTTTGCGTACGATAGACCTAACTAAGTCGATACAAGCTTAGTTGCGAGTGGAACTTAGAAGTAAAACGTGAAATTGAAAACTGCTTAACTGATGTATCGGAACTGCCTGCGACAGCAATGTCGAACTTATAATGAGAACTGTGTAATGAGTAATTCTGTAAACTGCTTTTAATGCGTATGTCAAGTGAGAACTGAAATGCGTCTCACCGCGGCTGGAGCTTAGACGTGCGTGCGGCGTGTAGATCTTGGAACTGCTTCTCGCTACCTGTAGAACCGACAAATGAGAAATCAGAACTGCTTCCAAATAATTACTGCGTGTATCTTCCTGCGTATAGATCTTATAATTGCAAACTGCTTGCCCAGCAGAGCAAACGCTATCTTATGTATTAAATTCAAATCAAGTAATCGTTAGCTTAACGACTCCTCGGGGTCACAGAGACATGCGCAGATTTCGAGCACATTTTTAAAATTTTCAAACATACACTCACCATTGGCTGGTTTAAGTTCACATGTCGGTCTTAGTGGTGTAGTGGTTACCATACTTGCCTTCTAAACCCAAAACGCGGGTTCGAACCCGGCCAGGACCAATGGATTTTTTTCGGGCGTAAAAATCCTAAGTATGGCTTCCTTCGGAAGGGAAGTAAAGCCGTGGGTTCCGTGTCGTACATTTACGGCACGAAAAAGAACCTCAAGCCTGAAAGAGAGGACTCTGAGCAAAATTTGTCGGCCGTTTCACGCCTTGAGTTGAATGGGACGCTGATGACCTGAGATGTTAAAGAGCGTCCATAAATAAATCAATCAAAAAAAAATTTAAGTTCACATGCCACGCGTGCCAATCGCTATTTGGAAAGTTTAATACATATTGTTGACATTGGCTAGTTTAAAGACTAACAGTGCAATGACCTGTCTGCTCCACAGCCCTAACGAATTTAAAAGTTCTTGAGTTTATTGACCCTGCAACGGCAGTCCGTTTAAACGTGGCATAATCATACCCGGCCCTTGGGTTTCTTCTCCTTTGAATAGAAGTTTATGACTTTCTTAGTTTTCCAAGCTACCGTAACAGAAAACATCAAAGAACTTTCTCTTTAGTCGACATTCAATTCACATATTAGTGTTATGAATATTATACATATGTGATATGCACATTATTGCACTGGGTCAGCATCAATTAGTATTCTGAAATCTGCTTTCTTTCTATCTTATTCTTTTCCGTTTATTATTTTTTTCCGTTTCTTTTTTTCTTCCTTTGAATATACCTCTAGAAGTTGGATCAAATAGTCTAAGTGGTATTACAATAGGGAAAAGTGAAATCATTCAGAGACAAAGCAAAATATTAATTGACAACGTGTATAACGTTTTGAAAAGGTGATGAGCTTACAAAAATGGATTTCTCAAAGAGGTAAGAACTGTGTGTTTAGGCAAATTGGGACAAAGGAGTAATTTAAGGAAATCGTGCATTTTCATAATACAACATGACTTATTGCTATTTTCCTTAACGGGAGTGCAATAAGAGGAACTTACTTTTCTATCCCTGTTCTGTACTCAAACAATAGCTCAAGTGTAAATAATGTTTAGCTGTAAACACTTTCTTAAAAAGTCAGTTGTTTAACAAAAACGTCAAATAAAACGAATGCTTAAATTTTAGTAATATTCACTCTTTTGTGAGCACTTTTAATTTTAATAAATTGTGCCGTTTGTTCATTCTAACTCTTACTTATAGCAATCGCCTATAGCTCAATAGAAATGAGTTATTAATGTCTAAATATAAATTTATTACATAATTAATTATTTTATTTGTGTAAATTTGCCTTTTACGTATTAAACATGAATTTGTGCTTGGTAGGGCTTCTAAATTCTTTATTGTATACTAGCTATTTTATATTGTTATTATCACCACCATTATCATAACATCTAAGCTTAATAATTAGTAAGTATTGAAATGGGGTTTAAACTAAGGTGTCACGGCTGTTAACCAGGAGAATCTGGTCATTCTATTTAAGCGGGTAAATTTCCCGCTAGAGCAAGAATAAAAATAAAGAGTAAGATCGTGCGTCCTACCATGCGGCAACAAAGCGCACCACTGCTGACGCAGTACTTCGACCTTGATATTCCTTCCAGTACGCCTTTTAGTATAGCGAATTCAAATTTTGGCAACCTGGTAGAGCGGCTCAGTTCTATGGGAGAAACTGACTGTATTTCGGAACTATTGGCCACGAGGAATACCTCGAGACAGCTACCTGCTCTTACCTTTTCCTGAGATTTTAAGAGGATATAAATTAAAAATAGATGAAAAGTAAAGAACGAAGATTTGCGTCTATGTCGGTCAATGCCTTTGTTAGTGTGGGCTACAATATTTAGTTTTTAATGAAATATATATTCTAACGTTGAATAAGTGATACTTTCCCCCGAGGCACGAGGATTCTTTATGAGCGAGCCCCCACTCTTTTGAGGGGTAGCAAACCTGCTCGTTTGCTTGTTGACCTTGCTAGCGTGTCTTTATGTGGGATTGATATGTTTTAAGACAGCGGTGAAAGAATCATAGGATTATTATTATTTTTTTTGCGCATAAATTGAATCTGTTACTTATATGAATACCTTAATAACCCCTTCGACAGGGAACGTGATCTTGTATTTTTCAACATGATTCTGCCACTGCTCACTGCAAATCTTCACCATGCGTTTCCATAAGAGACAGTTACTGCGGCCCCCCTCGGTCCTCCGATTTAACAGCCTTCGATTATTATCTCTGGGGTAAATTAAAAAATACCGTATACAAGACAAACCCTTACACTATACAAAACCTCAAAAGTTACTATTCGTCAGGAAATTGTAGGAATTTCTCAAATGACTACAGTAAGTGATGAATAGTCTAAATAGTTGCCAAAATGTGTGGAGAATGAAAGTGGGCAATTTCAATATGTAATTTGATAATTTGGTAAATAATGAGCGTCTTAAAATTGTTGTATGGTAGTTTGTTTTATTTATCCCCCTGCCTCAGCTAATCACCGAACAACTAGCGAGCGGCATAGACAAAACACTGGGGAAAAATAAAAGTGATAGCACTATATTTTAGCATTATTTATATTTTGTTTGTTTGAGTATTTATTTCATTGTTTTGTTGCCATGTAGTGCAATTATTATTTTTTTCATAAAGAAAATTACACGGTAGTGTAATTGGGGAACAATGCATATATTGTAGAAATGCTGAACACAAAAACATCTATCTTTCTTGCACACTTAAATATATTTTTTGTTCTCATATTAAATATTATTCAAACCGGTGTTGGAAAGAGGAAAAACCATTGTAATCAGATAAAAGAGAAACTGTAATTAATATACACAAGTTCTTAAAGACGAATTGAAATGGAAGGTCTAATTGGGTATTATGAACTGCTACTTAACTGGAGTATCTCGCGAAAGATTTTATAGAATGTTAAATGCTGAACGTCCAGAAAACAAACTTCGAGTCTCGGGTTAGAAAAAGCCCAAAAGTATACATAAAAAGAAGATATTTACTGTATCTACCATTAAGAACAATCTCCTTATATAAAACGAATTTGCTTGATATAAACAATTTTTGAGGGAAGCTAAGTTAGTGGAGAGCTGCATAATGGATATCACAACAAATATTTTTAAAAAAATTAATTTTCGATATGCTAAAAGTATCGTAGGGCAAAAAAAAAAAATAATGGAAAAACCTGACATTATGCCAAAAGCGTTCCGTTATTTAAGATATATGCAAGAGCTGAGAAATAATGATAAACTAATAGTTTATGTTGCTGTCTGTATTGATGATACTATTCCAACATTGAATTCAAATAAAACACAAACGCAATACGAATGTTACTAGAATGTATTAACAAAATAAAGAGCAATGAATCATTAAAATCAATACATTTCAAAAGTTTAAGAAAACAATGGTGTATCCGATTGTTTTCATTCTGAAGAAGAGACTTGTGTCTTTTCTTTGCTCGTAAAGCCAAGATCACGGGTTCCATTCCTGCTAGGATCGATGGATTTTTAGCTATAAAAACAATAAATATGACTTCCTTCGGAAGGTCAATAAGGCCCTGGGTCCCGTATCTTAGATTTACAGCACGTAAGAAACCTGAAGCCTGAAAGAAGAGGTTTCTGAGCAAAATTTAATGGCCGTTTCACGACCTGAATTGAATGGGACGCTGATGATCTGAGATGTTAAGATCGTCCGTAAATAAATAAAATCAACAAATCTTCCGTTTGGGATTCCATATACTGAGTATGATATTGCAAGCTTATAGAGATAGTTGGTTAAGGCGCCTGCGACAAAACTTTAAAAAGAGGATGTTTGTTCTGTCTTCAAGAAGTAGCCCGGATTGCTCTTTAAAATGAACAAGACATGGCTTACTATTAGTCTCTGCAGAGGTCATGGCGAAACCAGCGACGCTCTAGAGGAATATATATATATAAAATTAATGTTTTAATATTGATAAATATAGCATAATAACAGGCAGGTGTGTTGACACCTTCCACCACCCTATAAAGGAAAGATATGGTTATGTGATATGCCCGACGTGCAATTGGAATATCTATGATTGTCCCTCTAGGTAAAAGGCAGAAATTGATTATAGTGCAGTCC
Source organism: Metallyticus violacea (assembly GCA_030762175.1). Classification (NCBI taxonomy): domain Eukaryota; kingdom Metazoa; phylum Arthropoda; class Insecta; order Mantodea; family Metallyticidae; genus Metallyticus; species Metallyticus violacea. The sequence goes on from CM060842.1 coordinate 43,392,836, forward strand.
TGGTATTTTAACAGGATTTATTCCAAAAGGACTGTCTATCACGAGAATCTGGATGTATTGCTTTTAGGGATTGGTTTGTACACCAGCTCCTTCCTAACACGTCCCAAAAGCGTATGGTGATTATGGGAATTTCACATTATCATTTGGTGGAATTAAATAAGGTTCTTGTGTCATCAAATTCAAAATGTAAATTGGAAATGCGAAAAGAATATTGATTATGATTCGATATCACAAAAGTAGTATTATGTGATATTATCAAGCTAATGGAAGACAAATTTAGAAAATGTGAAATTTACACCATCGCAGAATTACAAACTTTAATGCAATTGAACTAACTTGAGTAAAAGTAAAACAGAAAACTATAGCGAAATATAATTTTCAAGAACAGTGAAGTAACAGCTCACTTTGAAAATATACTATCAAAAGTGACACCAACAGTAGCGTAGAGCTTGAGACAGTAGGGTAAAATATTGCATGAAATACACAAAGTCATCGATTGGTTACACTCAACAAAATATGAAGAATATAAGCACACAAGAGAGGATAAAACTATCCCTGCGGCACATATGTACCTGAGTACTCACTAGTACTAAAACTATCCATGCGGCACATATGTACCTGAATACTGACTAGTACTAAAACTATCCATGCGGCACATATGTACCTGAGTACTCACTAGTACTAAAACTATCCCTGCGGCACATATGTACCTGAGTACTCACTAGTACTAAAACTATCCATGCGGCACCTATGTACCTGAGTACTCACTAGTACTAAAACTATCCATGCGGCACATATGTACCTGAGTACTCACTAGTACTAAAACTATCCATGTGGCACATATGTACCTGAGTACTCACTAGTACAAAATTATCCATGCGGCACATATGTACCTGAGTACTCACTAGTACTAAAACTATCCTTGTGGCACATATGTACCGGAGTACTCACTAGTACTAAAACTATCCATGCGGCACATGTGTATCTGAGTACTCACTAATACTAAAACTATCCATGAGGCACATATGTACCTGAGTACTCACTAGTACTAAAACTATCCTTGTGGCACATATTTACCTGAGTACTCACTAGTACTAAAACTATCCATGCGGCACATATGTACCTGAGTACTCACTAGTACTAAAACTATCCTTGTGGCACATATGTACCTGAGTACTCACTAGTACTAAAACTATCCAAGCGGCACATATGTACCTGAGTACTCACTAGTACTAAAACTATCCTTGTGGCACATATGTACCTGAGTACTCACTAGTACTAAAACTATCCAAGCGGCACATATGTACCTGAGTACTCACTAGTACTAAAACTATCCATGTGGCACATATGTACCTGAGTACTCACTAGTACTAAAACTATCCAAGCGGCACATATGTACCTGAGTACTCACTAGTACTAAAACTATCCTTGTGGCACATATGTACCTGAGTACTCACTAGTACTAAAACTATCCTTGTGGCACATATGTACCTGAGTACTCACTAGTACTAAAACTATCCAAGCGGCACATATGTACCTGAGTACTCACTAGTACTAAAACTATCCATGTGGCACATATGTACCTGAGTACTCACTAGTACTAAAACTATCCATGTGGCACATATGTACCTGAGTACTCACTAGTACTAAAACTATCCAAGCGGCACATATGTACCTGAGTACTCACTAGTACTAAAACTATCCTTGTGGCACATATGTACCGGAGTACTCACTAGTACTAAAACTATCCTTGTGGCACATATGTACCTGAGTACTCACTAGTACTAAAACTATCCTTGTGGCACATATGTACCTGAGTACTCACTAGTACTAAAACTATCCTTGTGGCACATATGTACCGGAGTACTCACTAGTACTAAAACTATCCTTGTGGCACATATGTACCTGAGTACTCACTAGTACTAAAACTATCCATGTGGCACATATGTACCTGAGTACTCACTAGTACTAAAACTATCCTTGTGGCACATATGTACCTGAGTACTCACTAGTACTAAAACTATCCTTGTGGCACATATGTACCTGAGTACTCACTAGTACTAAAACTATCCAAGCGGCACATATGTACCTGAGTACTCACTAGTACTAAAACTATCCATGTGGCACATATGTACCTGAGTACTCACTAGTACTAAAACTATCCAAGCGGCACATATGTACCTGAGTACTCACTAGTACTAAAACTATCCATGCTGTGTTGACACAACACAATCATCACTGTGAAAGTCTCAGAGAACTAAAAATAAACTGCAGTACTACCAGCAATAGTAACAGCATGAAGGAGGGTGAAAAGAGAGCCCTCCACATACTCACGAAACACAGCTGTTACCACTAGCTCAACTATGTTCATCTTTCACTGAAGTTCACTAGTGAATGCTGATAACATCAATGCGTGTTTATTTCTCATTTCAGTGAATGTCGACTACCACATTCTACATTTACTCTGTTTTGATTTTGTGTTTGTTGATTGAATTGCTGCTTTTCTGGCAAATAAAGCAAATTCCAGGTTGAATGTATTGAAGAATGAACTAAGTTATTAGTCAAATTTACTGCAACCCCTTATTTTAATTTTTCATTACACGCACCCACAACTCCACAGGAAAAAAAAATACATACACGCTTGGGCAGCGCATTCCAGAACCCCTTTACGCGCATAATGCGGCGGAATGGCACAATTTAGCAGCCGATTTGGAAGAAATTGCGTTCCGCTTTCGACATTATCGAAATAATCAGGTGCGAGGCTTGGACAAATGATGCATGGATACCAACCATGAATCGAACCACTGCCTTCACGCTTCGCTATTTTACACACCGTTACGAAACGGTTTGTCAGAGCTCTGTGATTCAATTTACCGGGCATTTGGGGAACTGATATATTATGTATCAGAAAACGTGAAACAAACAAAATACACATAAGAGCACGGCGGGAGAAGAGCTGAATTTGAAATGCCCATTGATTTACAGATTTCGTTACATACCTAACGAATTTATTATTCCAAGTTGGGCTCGGAAAATGTCCAATCATATTATTATTTATAATATTAATTATCAAGAATAATATTAATTTCACAATAATATTAAATACAGCGTGAAACAAATTCCTTTACAATTAATTATTGACATTATTAAACGTTAATTTTGGCCTGTCTTTTAATTATTACCATTAAAAGTCTTTACCAGAACGCCCACATCTATTTACTTTGTTCCAATAAGAATTAGTTTGTTATTTTCTGTTATTAAAAATTAACGAGTTAATGTAGTTTGTTTTTTCGTGCGAAAAAAATCAAATAGAAACAAAATGTTTATACAACATCCTTCATAATGCAGATATTATTGCTAAACTCTAAGTACATGATGCACCTCACAATTGTTCAACTATTACTCACTACATTGTCCTTTACCGCCACAGGTGACCCAGGTCGTTAAGGCGCAGACTCGTGAGCGGGAGGTCTGGGTTTCGAATCCAGCCAGGACCGTCCTTCCTGACTGAGGTTTTTTTCTAGGTTTTCCTCAGTCCTCATAAATGGTAAATGCCGGAGAAATACCCTAAACTTAGGCCTGGAACGCTTCCTTCCTTAAAAAAAATATTTTCTCAGTATATCATTTCATATATCATCAGTGTTCACCACCTGTGGTGCCTCAATAGTAAAAAGGGCACTCAAAAAACATTGTCTTTGGCACGAGAAATGTACTTGTGGGTAGCACATTTTGCGAGGTGGCGGAGCTGTAATCTACAACAACATTTATCTATTACAAAAAATGTTATTTTATACCGCAATGCCAGTGTGAACTTTTACTTTTGTTTTTGAATAGGTTTAACGCCCGTTTTAACTACTGAGGCATCACAGGCGGTGGACACTGATGATACATGAGATGGAATGATAAACTGGGAAAGGATTTTCTTTAAAGGAAGGAATCGTTTCAGGACTAAGTTTAGGGTACCTCCCCGGCATTTGCCATTTATTTATTAGAACTAAAGAAAATCTGGAAAAAAATCTGTCAGGGAGGACGGTCCTGGTGGAAATAGAACCCTAGATCTCCCGCTCACGAATCCGCGCCTTAACTACCTTGGCCACTCGCCGGTTTATACTGAAATATATATATATATATATATATATATATATATATATATATATATATATGATTGTTGGCTTCTTGTCATAGAAGAACTGTATCAGTTCGACTCATAGCGATTACAAATCTGTGACTTTTTCTTAATGCTTTATCCTTTTCTGCTTTTCTAATTACTCTTATTTTAGTTGAATTGTTTTATATATATATATATATATATATATAAAACAGGGTCACCCTGTATATACAGGATGACCCAAAAGTAAGTACACACACAGTGAATTTCAGTTAGCAAAGGATTTCACTACTTTTTATGTTCAAGCTGTTTACCTTCTGCTTTAATGTACCGTTGGAGTCTACCTGAAACCCTCTGACACGCAAACACAGGTGAATATTGTTCAGATTGTGGCAGACCTCCTGAATGTAAACAGCGAGTTCTTCAATAGTTTGCGGTTTCCTTCCCTCCATTTCGTCTTTAACCATACCCTAAAGGAAGAAATCTCTAGGGATAAGATGAGGGGATCGTGGTGAGAATTCAATTGCTGCACGACGTCCAAGTACTCTTCTATTGAAAATGTTATCCAAGTACGTTCGGACAACTGTAACATAATGCGCAGGAGCTCCAACAAGCTGGAAGTAGAGTTGATCAAATTTGTCCAAATGCATGATGATTCCTGGTGTAGCCTCTTGAAGTAGATCAAAGTACTTGTTATCATCGAGATTTCCATGAATAAAGTGCGGCCCAATTACACCATATGCCGGACCGCCTGTGGTGCCTCTGTAGTAAAAACGGGCATTAAACATTGAGTCAAAAGAAAACCATGTACCGATATTGCACCCCACACATTTACAGCGGGTTGATTTAGCACTTGCTCCAAAACAACACGATTTTTTTATTTGTTTATAGACGCTCTTTAACATCTCAGAACATCAGTGTCCCATTCAATTCAGGGCGTGAAACAGCCGACAAATTTTGCTCAGAGGCCTCTTACTTCAGGCTTGAGGTTCTTTATCGTGCCATAAATGTACGACACGGGATCCACGGCTTAACTTCCCTTCCGAAAGAAATCATACTTAGGATTTTTACGCCCGAAAAAATCCATCGGTCCTGGCCGGGTTCGAACCCGCGATATTGGGTTTAGAAAGCAGGTATGGTTACCACTACACCAACCGGACGGACAAAATAACATGGTAGTTTTCAGAGTATCAATAAGTACAGTTATGTCGGTTTGCACGTCTCGATAACTTAAAGGTGGCCTCATCCGACCACACAATGTTTTGAAAGAAATTGGGGTCTTAGCAATGCTGATCAAGTATAATCTCATAAAATTGTAGCCGATTGCCTGGATCATCTTCCTACAAACCATGTGTCAGATGTGGAATGTACAATTTGAACTGAAATATCCTTTGGATTGACGGACGTGACATTTCTGGAAATTCTACCGATAATCGTCTTGTGGACTTCCTTGGACTGTTCGTGACATCCAGACAGATATTGAGTTAATTTTTCTTTGTTTTGAGCTTTACTGTACTAAGTTGGTAATACTGTCAGCGGAAAGAGCATGAAACAAGTAATGAATCGCCAGTAACGGTTGAAAATGTGAACTAAAGAGGAAAGAAATTTTGCCATAAAAATCGGTTACCACCAGGTTTTTTAAGTGCTGCACTGAGAGAATGGAGAGAGCTATCGAGTCAGACCCACCATCACGTAAGGCTGTTCACAATGTACTTCATAATTAGAAAATTGAAAATTTCTGTTTTGAATGAGCCTCGTAGTGGGCGACCTAGGACAATACGGTCTGATGAAGAAGGAAAACATTGTGAACAATACATACAAAGAAGTTAAATCAAATGTTAACTGAAATTCAAAGTGTGTAATTACTTTTGCACCTCCTGTATATCCTTAATCTAAACTTTAAAATTTATTCGTCAGCCAACTGTACATAATTTTTTTTTGTCTACATGCTAAATTGTAAATTATGTTATATTGGTTTAATCTTTACTGTGATCTATCTGTGGATGAATATCATAGGCGGTTCATTAAAGCTTTGCTACCGGTTGCTCAACGTTTCCTATCTGGTAAAGCTTCCTTTAATGACCTTTTGATTAACTTTAATTGACGCTATATCTATTTTGGGTACTGAAATTTATCTTAGAGACAAGGAGATGGCCACTATAGCCCTCCACAAGCGCACACTTCGTCTGGCTTCAGTTCCTCTATGTAACTCCTTTCAGTTTATTTTATATCGCTATTTTACTAGTTACGTAACTGTTACATAGCGTTTGATGGTGCACCTTGCGCACCTTGTGCACCTAGCGTACCAATATTGTTTTCTAAAATATTTTATTTTTTAAATTTTACTCACTTATTACATTTTTTTCTTTGGATAAGTTAGTATTAGCAGCGTGTTTCTGAAATTGTAATGCATACGCCAGTAAATTATTAATTTACAAATTGCTCTTACTCTTTCTTTGTGAGAATAATTTTGTATAACTAAATAGCTACATTATAAGCAATGATGCCAGTGGCGGCTCATAGCCTCTGTAGAAGGGTGGACCAGGGGCATACCCAAAAGACGTGGGGAAAGGTCTCTTTTATCAACTTAACTTAATAGTTAAACTTAGATGAAAAAAATGAAGTCTTCATTAAAATGTCCACTTTATTTATTGATACAAAGAAAGATACACTTTTTTGTAACTTAACAGTTACACTGTGAAATTTCACTTTATGTTTCCAAACCGTGAGGAAGTCACCCTTTCAAACAAAGTGTGAAAACACCCCCTAGTCAGTATGCATGGTGTCAGTAACCCTCAACGTCTGGTTCCTAAGAAAATAGAGAATACCGAGCGCTGGCCATGGGCCGTCTTTGTGCTGGCCCAAGAGAAGGCAGACATAACAAGGGGAAAGCCCTTCTCACAATATAAGTCCTTGTAAATCTATGATGGCCCATAAAGATATGTTTAAAGCGTAAAATTTTCCGGGCTGACCTATGAGCTTCTCTGGCTAACGGAGGACGCGCTACTTCTACTACAGTAGAGAGGAAATGCCCACATTGCGTAAGGTACAATTCAGAATTAATCGGTTGTACATCACATGTTTGCATGCATTTTTGGTTTTAAAAGATGACCCGGAGAAAAACAAAATTGTAAGTTTTATGGCATTTTCTTTGGGAGGGGAACGGGTATTGACGGGCCCCCTCAGGACGATGACATACTAAAACATGAAAGATTGATTGATTGATTTATTTATGGACGCTCTTTAACAGCTCAGGTCATCAGCGTCCCATTCAACTCAGGGCGTGAAACGGCCGACAAATTTTGCTCAGAGGCCTCTGTTTCAGGCTTGAGGTTCTTTATCGTGCCGTAAATGTAGGACGCGGGACCCACGGCTTTACTTCCCTTCCGAAGGAAGCCATACTTAGGATTTTTAAGCCCGAAAAAAACCCATCGGTTCTGGCCGGGTTCGAACCCGCAATCTTGGGTTTAGGAGACAAGTATGGTAATAACCACTACACCATCAGGACCGACAAACATGAAAGAGGAGAGTTGAGAGTAACCCTACACCACTTCGGTGTTTACGTAGGCTTATTATATATGTGAAAGAATGCATGAACCCTACGGTACCCAAGTCCCATCTGCCAAACCTCTGCATCTCTAATGAGCTTATATCGTTTGGCGAAATATAAAACTGGCTCTCGCACAGATCTGGATTTTGGCGTCGAAGTTCCCCAGGTTACCACCTTGGGTCTTACGAGGGAGTAAGAAGCACAAGCTCAGATGGACGACGGGTATTCACTTCTCCAGTCATTAAGAAGAAATGAACACGAATCAGAGGTGAAAAAGAAGAGAAAAGTGGAGAGTGGTGGTGGAATGGAAGTCTCGACTTTTTCAGCTACAAATACAACAACTGTGCAGCACTTGTGTCCACAGCATTAGCGACCCAGTGTTATCGGAATAACTATTACCCTGTTATTAATGCTCCAGAAAATCTGCATGTTCAGGCTCCGCAAATCACGACCATAATATGAAGAAGGGCGAATTTTATGGTCGCTGAGCAAACAGATAAAACGGATAAGAAGAAAGTGTACAAAGAATTAATCGGATTACAGAGCCCGTAGGGATACAACGTACAGGAATCTCCGAGAGAGTACCCAATTTATGATTCAGAATAAAATACGGAAAACAGCAAAGAAGGCAGGGCATAAAAAGATAATGTGTAGAGAGAAAGACAGAGAGAGAAATAGAGAAGCTTTTAATGGTAAAAACTACCCCTCTTCAGCAAAGGATAAAAATATAAAAATAAAATGCAAGTATCTCACAGTTTCGATAGATTGTATAAATTATATAATCTTTATTACAACATAATACTAAAAGAGCGATGAACGGACTTTTTAGACCAACTTCTCATTTAAGTGCATATTTCTACCCTAGAGCAAAGACACCGTTCTTTTTTTTACAAACTTATACTATATGGAATACACCACAAACTAGATTTAATCCCAATTTTTTGGTTGTTAATTTTATTCATATGAAAAGTTATTTTTAACTGAGCGCAGCGCGGGCTTTGGTAAGGTAATTTTTCTATTTATTTATTTATTTATTTATTTATTTATTCATTGGGTTTATTTACGGGAGCTCTTTAACATATCAGATCATCAGCCTACCATTCAATTCAGGGCGTGAAATGGCCAATAAATTTTGCTCAGATGTCTCTTCTTTCAGAGGTTCTTTTACGTGTCGTATATAGAGCCTAAGGTTTTTCTTCCCTTCTGAAGGAAGTCATACTTACGAATTTTACTCCGAAAAAGTCCATCGACACTGGTCATAAATGTACCCGTGATCTTGGGACTACGAGGCACCACTAGACTACCAGGACCGACATGCTGGTAAGGTCATGCAAGTCGTTTGTCGTTATCAGCGTTGTCAATAGCATGCAATTAAATTTCACACCGACTTTTTCTAAAAAAACTTTCCAGCAAATTAATCTCTTAAAAGCACATAAAATAATAAAAATGTAACGTTCTTAAATGTTACTGAAATACCAAAAGAGCCATTTGAAGGTTTGCATTGTTTCTCAATATGGGTTGAAGTTAACACATCCATTATTGTCTGTTATACCTTCCTTAGTTGGCACCAAAGCCATTACGGTCTTTGTCTTCAGTCCGTTTCTATTAACATTTAAATTTTAAAGTGTCCTTAGTATTTTACTTAAATTTAGGAAGTGATATATGACAAAATAATTTCATTCGCATTAAACTGACTTCAGAGGAAATAAGACGTGGTTTAACATATACATGAAAATTCTCCAACTAATGAAAGAGGGAAATCATTCAATACTCGTAACTAGGCATTGTAATTTCTGAGCACTAAAAGCAAAATGAAGTTATGTTAGTTTGACTGTAGAAAACGGTAAAGGAGGGGGGTTTGCAATAAGTCATGAGCTTCCAATACCCTCCACCCCTACAAGTAAGCCACTCATCAGTTCTGGCTTGTGTTTGAGTGCACTCTCTTGGTATTAGGTGCTTAAGAATTCCGATGCCTAATAAAGGCAGTATAGCGTTATTAGTAATTACAGCAATGCACGTGCAGTTCAAAAGTGCGTTTCTTCTGATATTTGCAACAATAGAAAACTATATTGATGTGTTTATAAAGAATTTCACTGTTAATAAAATGAATCATTAACGTCCTAGCGGGCATAGACGGGATTCATCACAGAGAGGAAAATCACATTTTCGTTTTATTTTACCTTGTGTGTGATTGTTGACAAGAACAATTAATAGTATTAACCAATGCGGTGCATGAAACCAGTCCCACGTACAGTGATGCCTACTTATTCTTCTAAAAATCCTTAAAGAACAGTTTAAAAGTTGCTAATTTTCTATGCATAGGCATCTATCTAATTGTCGAATTAACAGATTTATCTGATCAGTAAATATAAGCATGAGCAATTAAAAATGAACCCAAATTATAAAATACTCAAAAATATACTCAATTTATAAATACTCACTAGCTTTCCAAATACCCCAAAATCAGGTAATTATCCACCAACTGGCAGACCTGGTCATAATAATAGACAATTTCCGCGTAAAGAGAACAGTAAATCGCATTTTTCTTGCGCGAGAACAAACATTTGTGCTGATATAATCACGGTTGCGGTCAAAAGTTTAGTATAGTTTTGTTATTACAGACTATTGTCATAACCAATATTATTAATCACAGCGAAATAATGAACTAAAATTTACTGTAGTGTATTAAATTTGAAGTGCTATCACTAGAACAGTGATTTTTATTTATTTATGGCACTAGTGATGGAATATATTCTACCATGGACATGAAGAGCCTTATCATTAACTATACAGTGTAGCTAAATCTTACCGCCACGGGTGGCCGAGGTCATTAAGGCGCCGACTCATGAGCGAGAGGTCTGGGGTTCAAATCTCACCAGAACTGTCCTACTTGAGGTTTTTTCCAGGTTTTCCTCAGCCCTTATAAATGGCAAATGCCAGGAAGGTACCCTAAAACTTAGGCCTGAAACGTTTCCTTCCTTAAAAAACCCTTCCCCAATATTCATTTCTTCTCATGCATCATCAGTGTCCACCGCCTGTGGTGCCTCAGCAGTAACGCTAAACACTAATCAATAGCTGATCTTGAACTCTGTCTAGCGTTCCGATGTAAACGCCGTTTCTTCATTGCAGCTACAAACTCTAACTTGCGCTCAGCTTATGCTGATATTTTGTTTCCAAAAAAGCTGTCCCATATGTAGTGACAACTCCATGTAGAGGCTGTGTAGACAGGAATTAGTGGAATTTGGGAAGCATAACTGTTGCGAGTAAATGCAGAAAATATTAAGCGGTGTGAGCGAACATGAGATGCAAAGGAAAGTTGTCCATGACGGTGTCTGCGGCTGGTACGACCTTGGCCCTGCGCGGTTTACAAATAATTCTCTGTAAGAATCTCAAACCTTTGAATTGTTTGGTTATTTGTATGTGCTGGGGAACTTTGCTTCTTTCCTATCAATCTTATTTACATTACTTCAAACACCATTACAGCTCGTATAAATGATAACTAACCTTTATATAAACTTTCCATATTAAAAATTAAAATTGGTTTCACTTCTCCATAATGCATTTTTACACATCTTTACGTCATTTCCACACAAGACAGAATTTATTTCATTCCTTAGCTCCTCAGTTTTTAGCATATATTATTGCCCATATAAATGTGTCTTTTCCTGCAGTTGTTAGTGAACGAGAGAAAAATTGAGAGACATTTTTTTTTCTTTGGTGATATACTTAAAGTTAAAGTAACGAAATACTAAAATATATGCAAATTTAGTTCTATAAAGAATTGAGAAGCCGGAGTAATGCATGAAGTAAAAGATACCTCAGAAAGAACAATAAACAGAGGAGCAAAATACCCCGGACAGAAACTGTGAGTTATTCAGGTAGGATGTTGCTGGTTGTGGGATAAAAATCAGAAAGAGTAAAGGGATAGAGGAAGGTAAGCCAGCAGAGAAAAAAAGACGAACAAGGAGACGAGAAGTAGAAGAAACGGATATTAAACTAATGAAGAATAAGCAGAAATAAGAGAAACGATAGGAAGAGCGTACAGAGAGGAAAATGTTGCAGGTACGGTAGGAAGGAAAGAACACGAGGTTTGCTCGAGTAGTTCTTTGTTCAATTTACATCTCTCCCCCGCAAAAGCCTAACTTGGTAACTAGTAACCCTGCTAATGAGCACTTGGCTTTTTAGAAATCTTCTATACATCATTAACAGCCTTACAAGTTCCATCTTTGCTATTTGTGACCTAATTACCGCCACTTCTGTAAGGACTTTCATTAAGTCAGATTTGCCGCAAGGTTTTCATGAAGATCTAACATGAAAGCAATATGCAGTAAATGGTAGCACCCTTGCCTATGTGTTCCTCAGGTACTTTATCAGGAATCCGGAATAAGATGCGGACCCATTGATGTTGGTATACACCCAAAAGGAAATGTCATTCTGAAGCCTTCGCATCGATATTGTAATATTCCAGATTTCTGTAGTATCAGTCCTGGGCGACGAACAGAGTTTGAATATGTGACATCTTAGTACACAATCAGAGTAGCTTTCTCAGCTACTCCAGTCATCGCCCGATGCAACCATATTTTTAGTGTAAAAAAATTAATATTAATTATTAATAGCTAGACTCTTGAAACTCAAAGAATTTTGCACTAATTTCTGTCAAAATAGTTATTATATTTAATAACTTCTAAAATTATTTTAAGTAATTTACAAAATAAAAAAAACAAAACACCCAAATTAAAAATAAATATACCTGTCAAATAACATTAGGTGTCACCCTATATTTTTAATTACCTTATAGATATGCTAACATTTAAGATCTTAAAACATGAAAAGACAAAATGTAATATAAAACAGTATTCCTCCGAAATTATGTATATATAATATTAACTTTGTTTAAAAATGCAGGAAATTACATAACTAGAAAAAAAAACAGATATTTAGTTGATTAATTAGATAGCCTAGCACAGAAGACCTTCATATTAACGTTACATCATAATATAGCACATGCTATTTTCTCCCATCAGGCAAGGCTGTACGCTTTCGCAATTATATTTAGAAAGCACCATCTTAATGATTTATTGTAAGCTATTTTCTTTTTGGTAAAGAAAGATCCACGAGGTTCAGCATTAATCTTATTAAAGCTATATTGATTTCATTCAACATTTTTCACTAACAAATGTTTTTAGGTTATTTATTTATTAATCTGTATTCCTTGTTCCCTAACATTCGATAGGATAATATCCCAATAAGAAATCATGAATCTTTATAGTCCTTTTATACAGTCGCTCTGTATTTGAATGACAGCATCTCAATGTTTACAAAGATTCGCAATTCCGTTCAGCGCCGGCGGCTCGCAGCAGCACAAAGCGGGGTAGTAAAATTTTACCGTTACTGAATATAACGTAGACTATAAGTTTCTATAAATAGAATTAACATTCATATGTTTGTGCCCGAGTATACAGAACAGAAGAGAGAAGAGAGAGACAGAGTTTAATAAAATTACTTTAATAATTTGCCTATCTAAACAAAATAAAAAAATCCATTCTCATGCTTTTCACGGTAGCAAATGTGTCAACCATTCTGTGTTTAAAGTCAGAAATCTACAACATGAATTGAGAAAGTAAGATATGCTTTCTACGTTTCAAAATCACAGTTTGACTGAAATGAATACTTGATGTTATTTTCTGCATACCAATGGTCGCAAATTAGAATATTTAAAATGTAAGTTTTGTATAGTGTTCATTCTCTTTACATTCAATTAGCACAAAACGAAACTAAGCAACTGTTATAGTTAACGAAGACATACGAAACTTCACTAGTCAGCCATTCAGCAACAGATCAGTGTTAACAAAACGACTGATTATTATCGCTGCTGGAGAGTCTGAATAGAGCATTGTTACTTCAAATGTAATACTGTTTCACACATTGGCAAGTTTTCACATATTTAATGTGCGATGTGTTTATATGTATACCTGTTGTCACTTATATACTGTTTTAATACAATTATTTAATAATCTTTAAAAATATTTTATTTAACTTTGCAACGCAACAATAATCGCCATGTATAAAACTCGAGGCAAACTTTTCTGGCAATGCCCGTGACGAAATGATACTTCACGTGACTTTATTATTTCAGGAAATGCATATACATAAATGACACTTAAGAGCAAGAAGCCCCTTCTACCTCCCCCGACAAAATACTCGACAAACTTAGACACATCGGTTTGCATCGTGATCGCAAACTAAGTACCCTACAGATAATAGTCGCAGCAAGGTAGAAGTCCCCTACAGATAATAACCGCAGCAAGGTATAAGTCCGCTACAGATTATTTTTTTCCTTCCCATAAAAACGACTTGTGCAATAGTTACAGGAAATAAAGTTAAACATTTTGGGGATAGCGGAAGCCAGCAACCTCCTAGAGGAGCAGTCTCTGTGTCCCACTCAGACAATGCAAGTGCTCTAAGCCAGAAAATTGCTCATCCTGCTTGCAGTACAAATCTAAATCAGATGCACTCGTGACCGAAATCGTTAAGGCGCGGACTCGTGAGTGGGAGGTCACAGGTTCGAATCCCGCCAGGACCGTCCTCCCTGACACAGGTTTTTTTTCCAGTATTTCCGCAGTCTTCATAAATGGCAAATGCCGGGGAGATACCCTAAACTTAGACCTGGAACGTTTCCTTGCTTAAAAAACCTTTCCAAATATATAATTGTAATTCATGTATCATCAGTGTCACTGCCTGTGGTGCCCCAGTAGTAAAAACGGGCGTTAAACACTTGGACTCATGTATGGACTCAGTTACTGCGCATTCTACTGTACAACTATTAAAACAGTTATCGCAATACTTAGCACTTGTCCAACGAGATGTTTTATCTGACACGATGAGCATTAGACCTCACTTAGGCTCTTTAAAATACATACATCAATGTACAACACTATGTAAGTAAAAAGCGAAGTGCACTTTCCTCCAGTCTAACACTATTCCTGACTAGTACTTTCTTCATTAGCTCCATGTTATTGCTTGTTTATTACTTTTTAGTTTCAACATTGTAACATATGTTTAATATATTATAAAGACATAGAAAGTTGGTACCTCTTCTTTACAATCCAATTTCTTCGCATGCAACACACTGTTTAGCTAGTGTGTAGCATATACGAGAATTGTTCGGCAATTCCGTGTAAAAGAAAGAAGGAAGGAAAACAAACACAATTACACATAGTGTCATTTCTTAGCATTATCTCCTTTCAAGTCGATATATTCATAGCAGCGATTTTCTAATTTCATTTTTAACTCCGCAAAATACCTATTTGTTCCATTTTATTTCCTGCTAGCCTTATTTCCACGTTGGGGAACAGGAGGTAGTCCGAGGGAAAGTAAGTCTAATAATTTTAGGCAACAATCGCAGATTTGTGCGGTGGTACATTATCGTGATGACACAATATTTTTTTTCCCGCCAAACGAGGGTGAATCTTAAAGTGTTATTTAAGGTGAAATGAGAGGTCTTATTTTACAAATCCACAATTATTAATTTTATGTACCTTTTTTTCAAAAAGTATAACAGATATCTCAGTGAAACTTTTACTGTTTATTTTTAATTACATTATAAGTTCTGAGCTCTAGTTTAGAGAAAGTACTTTTTAAAAATTGTAAGTTATACTTTTTGCAACAGACTTCTTTTTATAAAAATAAAAGTATATTAATATTGATGTAAAAAAGTTCTTATGCAAATGACCTGAAAATAGAGCTCAGCAATGAATAATGTAGATAAGCTGCAAAAATTTCATGATTCTATTTTCATTAGTTTATGAGAAAAAGGTACATATATAGCAAATTTTTCACTCACGACTAAAACAGCGTTAAAAGTTAATACAACTAATTGTCAATTTACACACTAAACCATTTCTTGCATCCACATCTTCACACAAAGTAGTATTATCACCAGAACATTTATTACAGGGGATAGTTTAACTGAACACTACAATTAAAATAATCAAACCAATCACTATATTAATCTTTCCTTTGTTGTCTTCAATAT
Source organism: Metallyticus violacea (assembly GCA_030762175.1). Taxonomy (NCBI): domain Eukaryota; kingdom Metazoa; phylum Arthropoda; class Insecta; order Mantodea; family Metallyticidae; genus Metallyticus; species Metallyticus violacea. The sequence continues at coordinate 43,408,529 of CM060842.1, forward strand.
CTTTCATATGATTACCAGATATCTTTAACTTGGAAGTACTATGGGGCGTATAAGTCTTTGGTTTATCATTTACTGAATTATTCTCTAGAGAAATAGGCCTATTCTTTTTATTATTACTACTATCATGCTTTATTGGATAGGGTTTGTAACACCAATTTCTTTTGTTTTTAATTTTTTATAAGCTCTGGTGGACTTAGGCATGATATTAGATATATTTAGGAAAGAAAACTCGGATGTATAGCTTGTAAAATTCAAAATAAATATAAACTTTTTCAATTGTTTAAAATATTAAACATCCAAGGAGTCATTATTGTAATTTAAGTTTGAAACAGTAATTTACTTCCCAAATACATCAAACCACAACCTTCAATATAGCAAATGGTTTGATAGGATATTTTCATTTTTATGCAATAGCACGGGATATTGAAAATCATGTTTGACACATACTTAATTAAAATCACTTGCAATTGGAATTTTTCATTAAATGATATACGAAGTGAAGCAGAAAAATTCAAGTGATTGTTTGGAACAAAAACTAAAATTTGATTTTTTTCTTCATAATTTCATCTCTGATCTGATCAATTGCTCCATTAATATAGCGTACTATTACCGGCTATGGTTTGTCATTTTCCAAAAAAGGAAATTAAAATTGCTCCATGGCATCCCCAAAACACAGTAGCAATCATCTTTCCTGCTGAGGGCATTGTTTTTGCCTTCTTCGGAGCACTTTCTTCTATTGTATCAACCTCACCCTTTGTAGACTGTCACTTAAAGTCTCCGAAATTCACTTGGATTACGTTTAAACAGCTCCAAATTCTGCGCGGAAGTGACAACTGATTCTCTTTTCTGGTAAATCGTTTGCAAAAGCGGCTTACATCTCACCGATAGCTGCAAATTATAATTCAAAATATTTTGCAACTCATCTCCAGAAATTTCCAGAGCTTCAGCAAACTTCCGCACCTTCAATCTCTGATTCTCCGATCGCTCAGCACCATGTCGTAGAGTTTTTTTTTCCAATCATTTCGGGAGTCTTACCCTACAAGACGTCCGGAATGTTCCGCATCGCTTGTGCTCTTTCGGCCACATCTAAACTCACCCAACCATTTGAGCACCATTCTAAGCCTTGATGCAGATTCGCCGATGTTTTTTCGGGTTCGATTAGTTTCTGCGGGCGTTGACCCTTTCAAAAATTAAAGGATATTCGTGTTTCTCCATTTTGATCATATACTGACAAGGTAACGTTGAAAACAATCTAGTGCTACCACATTTTGAGTTTGCACGACTAATCGAAGAGATTAAAAATCGTTCTAACTGATTATAACTGATTTATATTTTGTAATTTCAATTAGCGTAAAAATGTATCGCCTTATTCTTTTCTTGAGCTTCTATTTTTGTTTAAAACTGTAAAAGGCACATACAGTTTTCATTCCCAAGTACGGCACATTGTTCCTTGCAACCTGTTAGCGTCTCAAAATCTCCTGATAAACATAAACCTGCCATTCCATTATTTCTGAAGCCAACTGCATGGGTATCCACTTTGTGGGCACTTTAGTATATTGCAGCACATCATGGCTGATGTGACGCAATGAATATGCACTCAATTTGAAACATATCCGCCAGTGCTTTCACCCTGATGCATCGTTCATTGCGTTATCTACCCATATGCGGCCGCACTTGCCTAGGGAATGACATCTTGCGGCCTATCTGGCCACATTGCCATATTTAACCTGCATTTTAGGGCGATAATGGATTTCATGCTCTTGCTTACCACAAGCGGATGATGAAACACCTCCCTTAAACGTTAAAAGTTCAATTTATTATTTTTTAAGAGAATAAAAAAAGAAGAAATTCATTACTTCGCTCTAAAGCATATCAAGAACATTTTTCGTTATTTCCCAAGCACTCAATAGCCGAAAATCACCCAGACATTTATGGTATAAGAATACAGTGTAACAATTATGATGTTAGCTTATAATGTCACAGTTTATTGTACGAGTAAATGCTTAAGAAAGGAGCGAAGCGAAGATGAATTTACTGAGAGAAAATTTAGCCTAAGCTTAAAAGTCTGAATTCTAATACCGAGAAAATCTTATAAGTATTGCATGAACAGATTCGTTAATCGCATGAACAGTGAAAATGTTCAGAATATTTTTGAAACTTTAGTATAGGCGTTGCGAATATTATCAAATTGCACTGATTTATTTGGCAGCTAATGTTAATTTATTATTAGTTATGCAACCTTTCAATAACATACAATTTGTTTTCTTAATACTATGGTAACATAATATTCAGTTGATGATAGTATTTTGATAATGAAACAATTTAATACCATCAGTGCTACTATGGTAGCTTTATGCAACTAGTGTCGTAATGTACCATTTTATAAATGATTTTCACTACAGCAAAGAGAATTCATAATCCTTTATAAAATTGATTTTTCGACTATTTCATGTTTTTATCCGCTATTATTTGAAGCCAATTTATTGAAACGCATGTTACAAATGAAACATTTTTATTGACTGCGATAAGGCTCTAAGCATCATTGGCAGAAATTTATATCATATTTTAACACAATGTAAAGAGTCTGCTCTTAGAGCCGTTCATTCGAAAATGTCTCTGCGAGGCGCGTATTGCCATGAAGTTACTTCCCCCCCCCCCCATCAAAATGCTCTTGACGTAGTGATGAAGATGCGCGCCCTATCTTCCTCGGTTTGAAAACAACTTCAGGTATTGGACAGCCAAGTAATGTACAATTTACAGAAAGTTTCTCCAGATAATCCAGCCGTTAATGACATTTTATCCATAATTCTTCTGAAGAAAGCCCTATGCCAGTATTTTCACGGAATGAAGTGCCACAAATCCCCCTGCTGACCACTCACGATAGTTCACTCCACCCATATTCACACTGTAGTGCTTTATGATCAGTTTTTTTGTTTATTTTTCAGACCTGGAGCTGGTTGTTTCAGGTAAGTCGACATTTTCAGAAGCAATGAAATACATTTCGTTTAAATCAGGAGAAATATATTCTAAAATGTGGAACAGTTATTGTTACACAACCTATGTACTCGTTTAGAAGTTCATACCTAGTCGGTTATATTTATGTTTATTGGTTCCAACATTAAACTACGTGGCGCTGCCTTGTCCTCGCTGTGCACCTCTGTGTGCAGGCGATGCATTTTCATTTGAATGCAAACATCCATTAAGAATGTAATTTATGCTACCAATTCTTTATAATATTTAACTGGATACACTTCGTTGATGCCTCGACAAGAGTTCAGTTAGAAAGTGTGCTGGAAACAACACTTCCAGGATGTGGCTGGAGAAAGGTAACTTTATAACATGGGAGAAGACAATGAAAAAGATTGTTAAATTTTTGATATTGAGTTAAATAGACTTAAAATTGTCACATTCACAATAATGCATTCAGTAAAATAATTTAAAGCTTTTAAATCAATACCACATATCATATTTAAATTATTTGACTATACACTTCACAAAATCCAAATTTAAAGAATTTTGGAAAGAGTTTTAATATTAGCCTTATCTGACTGCTACATCAAAATTTTATAGCACACAAGTTCCCATTTCAACTGAACAAGTCAGGATATTAAAACACCAATTAGAGCAACCTTTACAATACCATGAATAAAAACCTTCCAAGCGATCATAATATCATGGTTAACGGTCGGACTAATGGAGAGAGATGCGGTCTGGATAATTTTGAACAAACATAAATACGTGTCTTACATTGATCCTATAGAATTAAGATGTATGAAAATCAAAATCTTGTTGATAAAGATCCTGTAATAAAACAAATTAAAATTGTTTGTAAAAAAAGAATTAATCCTATAACGATCTCTGCCAACGATGAACAGAAGGAGAAGCGACCAAGAGAGAAACGATTATTTCTGGTTAACTCTTGAAACTATTAACTGTTCCAGTCTATACCAGTAAGACGCAGGTAACAAGACCTTTCAGCGTGGACAGGGTGATTTGTTATGTTGATTCGTTTTATTAACGGACGCTCTTTATTATCTCAGGTCATCAGTGACCATTCAAATAAGGGAGTGAAAAGGTCAATTAATTTTGCTCGCAGGCCTCTTCTTTCAGGCTCGAGGTTCTTTTACAAGCCGTAAATCTACGACATGGAACCCACACCTTTACTTCCCTTCCAAAGGAAGTCAGTCATACTTGGGATTTTTATGTCCGAAAAATCGCATCGATCCTGGCAGGGATTGAACCCATGATCTTCAGTTTAGAAGGCAAGTGGGCTGATTAATGAAGATGGGAACGGGGGGAGTAATAGCTAAGAAATAGGAATGCGAGCAAGAACAGCACAAATCAACAAACGTTTGGAGCTGTAGAGTAGCATTTAGCATATCTTTTGGAAACGGGATATAAGCACTAATACAATAAATGTGTTGACTTTAAGGGAGATTATCATGTAAAATAAAAACAATTTTAAAATTCAAAACTTGGGCCGAGAATTATCAGAACGCTGTTATATTATGAGGATGCTGTGTTTTTGTGTGCTAGGTTAGAACCTATATCCTTTAGGACACTATTGCAGAGTCAAAAATGAGGCAGTCACTTGGTCTAGTTCCAATATTTTTTAAGGTTATGTGCAAGGACACGCTTAATCATTTCAGCGTGTGGATTAAAATTTTACTTTCAACGATATGTTTCCCTAAAAGGTCTTTGAATACTGTGATGACAACTTTTCGACAGATACTTGCATCTGTAAATCACAATTTCTCCTGTCACACATAATTTTAAGATAATTTATTGAACTGTATTATACATTATATTAACTTTTATAACAACGGAAGCACCAAGTTCTGCTCGATAGTAAAAATAGCATAATCGTTGTAATCCTTCTAAGGAATAATTAGCAAACAGTACAGAAAGTCTCGCTTTGTGATTTATATGTATGTGAATCCGTCGCCAGTTTCAAACCCTTGGAGGAGACGATGTAGCAAGGTACCTTAGAGACCTGAGCCAGGGAGAGTTATTTATTAAAGTGCAAATACTCTCGTGTCTTCGGAATGAGGATTCCGTCCTTCAGACTGTATACGTGTATGAGAAATTCATTGGGAATGCTGGACAGCGGGAGATAGAAGAGGGCCATGGATGAAATGGATACAGTGTTTAGGGGAGGAGCCTGGGGGCTATAAGTTACAGCAGCCGGGGGGAATGGGAGGGGAAGTGAAGATTACCAGAAGGCTCGCTAGATGTCGTCCCCGGACTGGGACACCAAATTTATATTCCTCGGAAATAGAGGCAAGAGGGAACGGGATAGAAAATGTCTGGTAAGACGTCAACTTACAGACTTAGGGTATTTCAAAAACTGCTTGTTCGCCAAGTGAAAGATGTTCGAGAACGAGGAGGAAATAGAAAGAGACAAAACGTTAATTGCGGGGTTTGTTAAACCCATTCTGCAGTGGCGTTTTTCTACAGCAAGCAAGGAATTGCTAGTTATTTAGAAGAAACAAACATTGTTATAGTGAAAAGGAAGGAAAGAACAGGCAAGTTAATATGGCGCATGTTTTATAATGTGCCCGAGTGTCTGTAAAAAGAGTTTTGCAAGATAAAACTGAAACATTAACCCCTTTCATCCGCGGCAACTTCTTCGGCAACTATGCGTAGCGTGTTGCGTATGTAACACAACATGGGTTTGCAAACTTTTATGAGCAGTGACCAAGATGTTGTGTTACATTTTAAAAACATACCACATTTGCTTAAGGAGCACCCATAGAGGATCATCATCATCCTTTAATCAATTTTAATTTGGGGGTCCTATTAGGTATTGTCCTCCAATGTCATGAGCTTAATGCAATCGATCGGTAGAGAAACTAATTTTTTTCTCACTTTTTTTTTCGCGGATTCTTATTAAGTCGACGTATATGCATGATTCTAGAATTAAGGACTTGTCTCTGAGTTGTTCTAAGTAAATTATCTGCTCTTCTAATCCTTTAGATATGAAATATTTAGTAAATGTTGAAGTACTAATATTACACTTTGGCAGCTATCAAATTCATGATTGCAGTATGTGTGAAGAATGAGAGATCAAAATTTTTGTCATATCTCTGATATAAGCAAGAGGGCAGCACAAGCATATACCGATATACACAAGCGAAGAGAACATGATTTTATACTTCCCTGAATCAAGTTGAAACAGAGAGAGTGAGAGAGTTAAATGGGTGGATTATTTGACTACATGCAGAATTTGTCTTCACCAAACATCCTTGGTTAGTTATCATTTTACCTTACATACCTTGGTAAACTGTATTTACACTTTGAATTGAACTTTAAGAGAATGGGTAATGAATCGACCCTAAAACCACAACCGTTATCGATCTGTTGTTCTAATCCTATTTTAAATTTAATTTCTTTAATTGATCCAGTATTTTGGAAAGAGGAAACCACGGAGGTTTAAGAAAAAAGGGAGATCTAGGATCTTTAGCGTGAGAATGGTTAAGCCTTCAAAGTCACAAAGGAAGTGAAAGGATGATAAATTTATTAGACATGTTCTACACTGAGGGCTATACACAAGGTGCGGTTTAATTTAAATGGCAGTGACCATTGGGAATTTTAATTACTGCCTTGAGTTTATTTATATCGAGATGCAAATTTTCTCTAGTTCCGCTCTTACACATATCTTTTTTAAAGAACTTAAAATTGTTTGAGTTTAGGAAGAGATTTCAAAATATGTTTCTGAGTGGCATAATTCATTACAGCCTGTTGGACATTTCTCTAAAATTTTCTAGAACAGGCTCAGTTTCTATAAATAGGCCTCAGTGCCCATTTAAGTAGTTTGTCAGCTTTTACACTGCCCCAGGACCTCTATATCCTTAACACTGATACACCTATAAAGAATTGTGTTAAGCCGATATCTCGATTAATGCAAACCGTTCTAACTTTGAGGTAATCATGTTGGAATCAAGTGCTTTAAGGGAAGCTTAACTATCAGAGAGGATATATGTACGATTATTTCTGTGCCATCTTCTAAAATATCTCGGCTTGTAAAACTGTACTGTGTTATACATTTTAAACGAGTTTATTATAGTTTAAATGAAAATTATGATTTGTGGAGTCATAGATATAGGTTTAATTTAAGTTATGCTTTTTATTTCCATTTGTTTTATTAGATTCTTTTGTTTATAATTATTGACTTTATTAATATTTGTTTTGGGAATTTATTATATTATAAATGAAGTGGTTGTTTTTATTCAGAGGAATATGTTTGAGATCCCTACACATTCAATAATAATACACTATTTATAACAAATAGCTGTTTGACACATACATTCGATTTAGTTAATTCTTTATCACTTATTCAGAGAGATAAAGGAAGGCCTGCAAAAGTTAGTGAAATATGTAAAAGAATAATATTATGAAGAACTAATGCTCTACCAATCAAGCATATATTATTTATACTATAACAAAGAATAGAGAAAACATTTAACAAAATAATTGTAACAAAAACTTTCATTTCTAACCAGTTTTCTCCACCATATGAAAAGTAGAAAAAATTCAACTTAGTTGCTCTCTCCACCGACAATTTCAATTAGGGGCGGGCAGCACTCGTTATCTGATTTCATTAGGATCAATGGAAAACGAATCGCCTAGGAACTCTATTATAACTAAGCCAAGCCAACTCTAATGATCTCAACGAACGTACAGTGAGGTTTAGAGAATTCAGTAATGACCTCCAAGAGCAAATAAGTCCCAACTTTAAAACCAGCAGAGGCCACAATCAAGATTGTTCAGCCCTTTGCATTATCTTAAGTATTTATGTCGTATATTCATTGGGGATAATAGTGTAAATTGGGACAGGAGTGGACGTAATAAGTGCTATTTTAATTTAGCAATTCTTTAAGCTAGATGTATAACTGAAAATATCTGACTCGAATAAGAAAAGTTTAATAAGTAATTTTAAATCATGGGATTCATACCACATCAATGTTAAAAAAAGGAAAAGATAAAATAATATATTAAAAACATATTTCTAAGAGATATCGTACATTCTACTGCATTGTTTTTTTGTTGTAAACTTTTCATCTGTAAAAAATATTATGTAGTATAAAACACTCGTATAGAACATACAGTTAAACTTCCAAGCTCGAGGAAGTAGAGTGGAAGCATAATACACACTATTCCAGCCAAGCGACCGACAAAGTAAAGAAAGACAATCAAAGACAATGCTGAAAATGTTTCTCATTGGCTGAGAGACCGTTGTAGGGCCTAACACATTTTACACATGTTGCAGCTTATCTTTCGAAAGGATGATGCTAGTTTGCATTTCATTCAGTATTCGCAGATTGAACTTATAGACTCTTATCTTTTAAACTGCCTCACAATAAGACAAACTTAATGTTCTGAAACTCAGTGCAATACTGCACTGTTGCAAGAAGGCTTGAAAAGGTGTTCATAATACAAATATATACTTATTTCACTTTTGTAAGCCAAATATATATTTAAATTCTCATTTTATTCGTGAAAAATACTTTATAAATATCACTCGAGGGTATGAGTTTTCCAGACAGATTAACACACTACGTTCGTTAATTTATCGGTAATGTCAGATCCTCTTGTAATATTACTTGTGACAATTTATGAACGGCATTAACATTGTTTTATATAACCTGATAAAAATGAATTTGAAATTTAAAAGAGCTGAATCGTAATTCAACCTGATCTCTGAAAAAGTTTTAATTATCAACAGTGTGCCATATTAAATATAAATAAAATGAAGTATTATGTAACAATATAAATGGATATCCCCTTCCAGACGGTAGAAAGGGGTAAAAGTTATCGGTGCTACCATAACTCCCACAGCGGCTATTTTAGAGACAGTTTGTTTTCTTAAAGCCAAAATATAATTTAGACAAAGAAATTCATTTACTACAGCAAGAGTTTTATTAAAAATCGGCCATTTAGTTTTCACTGGGTTTATACGTTACTTACGTAACGGAACATTTAAAATGTAACCAGTATAAAATTAACATAAAACCGGTAAAAAGCAAAGGTTTTTTTTTTTTTAATTCTGGCAGCAAGCAATTAAATGTCACTCAGTTTACATATAAAGAATTACACTTACAGAGCTGAGCAAGATAGTAAAAGAAAATTTAATTAACAGACATCTCTTTTTCATCGATTACAAAAAAAAAAAAAAAAAAAAAAAAAAAAAAAAAAAAAAACTTTCAACAGAGTACTAAAAACAAATTATGAAATATAATGAGCCATGTTGGATTTCCTGAACATTTAGTCAACGTAATGCATAATTTGTATAATATACTGCAATTAGTATTGATAAGAAGGCGGGCATTTTTAATATTCAATTTATACACACACGGTTACTCAGAATTAGCATATACTTTTCGGAATAGGCAACCCAAGTTACACTCTAATAGAAGACTAAAAGCAACAGCTGGTTTAACAACCGTCGATACCTGACTACTGAGAATGTGCTACAGATACTTGTATCTATATTCTCTTTTACGTCACTAACTATCGTTCTGTAAATAATTTACTCATGTGAACTGCCACTAAAATCATCTGCTCAGAATCACTAACAGACAATATATAACAAAACCAGAAAAGCAGAAAAGAATACAACAGCAAGGAAAAGTCACATATTAGTAATGGCTATGTTTCAAAATGCTTGAGAAGAACTTAAGCAATTCGAAATATAGTGATTATTAATCTGTGACTTTTCCTTAGTGTTGTATCCTTTTCTGTTTTTCTAGTTATTGCTATTTTAGTTACATTGTTGATCGTGTTACGTTATTTTTTATCTATCTATGTATGTATGTGTAAAATATAAGTACACAACTAGAGGAAAAATTAAACATATATTAAAACCCAAATCCTCTGCAAGATGAAATCAATAGGGCATGAATATCATTAAGGTACAATTTGGAAAAAAAAAAATGTACGCGATTCAGGAACACAGTATACCTATTAACGAGGCTGGCAAAGTTTGTAGGGATAAGGTAGAAAATGAATTAAAACTCGAGGACACTTGGTAGAGATTATAAGTCAAAAATCAATAATATGAAACTATTATTTTTCAGACTATGTCCCTATTCAGTTTTTTGTTCTGGGGCATTTAATTGAGCATTTAAATTTGGCGGCCTGTTTAACAAATTCCCTTTTCCATTGCTTTCAGCTTTTGGGTCAAATGAATTTTGGTTTTATGCATAATATGAAACTATATAGTTTGCAGACTATCGAATAAACTATTTGTTTCTTTAAATAATTTAAATGGTAAGTTGAATACGTCCATTATACTATTATACAATACACACAATATCCTTTTTGTTATTTGCCCTATCTTGCACATTTTTAATGTTAAGTACACATTTCTTAAAACATATATAATACGGAGGTATGAATTCTTTTGTGCATTTATACAGTTAATGAAAACATTTAACTTATGCATGAGAGCTCTAAAAAGTTTGAAATTTACATAAAATAATGGCACTATATGAAAATATTTTAAAAAATTAAACGTTTCCTTTAAATGAAATATGATTTTAAAACTAATGTTAAGTAACATATTTTCAAACTGATTTTAAAACCTGAAGATGCTGAGATTAATAGTTTATGGGAAAAGTACATTTAAAGCAGCAAAATGTTAAAAATAAATACCTTTGTGTTATTAAATAATTATAAAACAATAACAATTAAAGTTAGCCAACATTTAAAAACATTTTATATACAATTGCTTTTAAGAGGTAAAAATTTAATTTTGATAGATAGTATAGTTTTTTCAGAAAATACAGCTTGCATTCTGTGGAAATTCAGCAGGAATATTGCCATTATGTCTCTACTATGTAACCTTAATTATATTGTTTTAAATATACTATTACTTCCGACGATTAAATATTATTAGCTGCCTCAGAAATAAAATTAGAAAAAATTAGTAAATGAAATGACCAAATTAATGTCTGTTTCTAACTTCAAAACATCTGACACTAAAACTAAAGTAGTTCCTTTCAGAGGAATACATAGATAAACTTTTCTATTAATGACAATGATAGTGGAAAAAAACACTAGGTTTTAATTATTTCGGCTGCAATGTTTCATGTATGCACGAAATAATACAGACCTACAATTTCAAAATGTTCAATAGATTTGTGGAGCCATATGTAGATATTCAAGTAATAAACCTACCACTAAACTTATATTGATGTTTATACAACATTTACAGTATTCAATTTTGACATAATGAGCAGAAAACTAGAATCCAAACAGAAAAACAAAATTAAGGGTTGAGTTGGTAGAATGAATTCCCTTAAACATCACATCAAAACATAACAATTTAACACAAGCTGCAAAAAATAACAATAATTTTCTTGAAAAAAAATATATAAAAACTGAAAATAGACTGGTTTGAACATATACAGATAATGCAAAGTCACCGTAAACTTATCTTCATTGCACTATCAACCATTGAGCTACAGCGATATCTCAAGGCCACGCAGTAGATGATAAGATATTTTCCTCTGAAATCGGAAAGTTACAAGCCCTTTGCTTAAAGTACAAAAAGAAAATATAACATAAAAATCTACCTAATGGCGCAAAGGGCAAACATATGATATTAAAACTTTAGTTCCTGAAGAGAGTTCTTGCAATGTCCCAAACCAGACCACAGTAGCACCAAGTCGAGCCAAGTCCAGTGATTTTGCAGCCCAGAGAATTCTTGCTTCTCAATTCATGACTGAACATTCCCTCTTGTGTGCATTAGGGTGGTATGGATATTTGAAAATACCATTCTTTGCAGGAACCAATGACTACACTTGGTCTCTCTCTTAGGGTCGGTCCTGGTGGTGTAGTGGTAACCATACTTGCCTCTAAACCCAAGATCGCGGGTTCAAACCCGGCCAGGATCAGTGGATTTTTTGGGACGTAAAAATCCTAAGTATGGCTTTCTTCGAAAGGGAAGTAAAGCAGTGGGTCCCTTGTCGTACATTTACGGCACGAAAAAGAACCTCAAGCCTGAAAGAAGAGGCCTCTGAGCAAAATTTGTAGGCCGTTTCACGCCCTGAATTGAATGGGACGCTGATGACCTGAGATGTTAAAGAGCATCCGTAAATAAAGAAATAAAAAAATATACATGGTCTCGTAGCACCTGCTAATAATTTTTCATTTTTAAAATGAAAATTGCTCCCATATTTGGAAGAAATGAAAAGTGATTCATAGGTATCACCACATTACACTCTCTGTTGATGGCAAGTTGAGATTGTGTATCCCTGACATTCTTTTTAAGGACACTTAAGTTGCAAGGGGTTTGCATATATTTGGGCAATGTTCCATAAATATTTTGTTTATGGAGTTCCTTCCATACTATTTCAGAGAAATGGGAACTGCAGACGCTAGTAGGCTCACTTGAAATATCAGCGGTATTTTTGTTACGAAGCAACAGTCTTACTTTTCTCTTTCTGTCAGTCAGTTCACTTTTCCTGCCAGAACTTTGTTTAGTGCATGTTCTTCTACTGACTCTATCTATTGTCATGATATGACGCTAGACACAGAGGCTCTCAATACCTCCACTAGCCTAATGGAGTTATGGGCGCATCAGGTAGCCGGAAAGTTTGTAAATCTTGACAGAATGGCAGGTAACACATCAGTAGGTCCACATTCGTGCTATACTGGTGACTGATAACAGTGCGCTCGAGGTATGCACAGAAAACAAAGGAAGGTCATCTTTCAAGAAGAAAAAAGGTAAATTAAATTTTGATAATGGGGATGTTGATGTTATTTTGTTCCAATTTTATAATCGTGTTTCCCTATTATGCTATCTTGTTCCTGGATTATGGGTCTGCTTCACACATGTCAAATTCAGACATACTTTTTAACATTAATGACATTTTTCTGTTCAATATTATACAAAAGTTCTTTTAGCAGCATTGGTATTTAAACTTATGCTTATAACACTATACCACTGTAAAACGATTGGTCACGTAGTTCATTATCGGGCTCTATTCGTCGTAATGTTAAGGTATTTTTTATTCTTTTTGCGTGCATTTTTAATGAAATTTTTTTCAAAAATGGAAGTGTTCTGGAAATAAAAAGAATATGTAGTATCAGAAACATATAACTTACTAATTAACAAAATTATGTTTTCAATACAATTTTTAATATTTTTATTTACATTCTAGAAGTTATAGGTTTATGGTTTCTGAATCAAGTAATTTGTTATAGTAACCATTGCCGAGGCTCTTTTCCATATATGCATTTAAGTATCAATAACAATTTTCCCCATCATAAATAAAACGAAATTTATCCAGTATGTAATAGCACAGATTAATGCTGTTAACATTCATTACTGACAGTAGATGCTACTACAGCTCATATTAGCACCAGAAGGTGTTAAACTTGGGTAACTTTCTTCTTTAGCCAATAATACACCACTCAAAATTCTAGGTAAGGAGGTCATATAGACCTCAGGCACCTCTAATTTTCTGGACATTACAAGACGTTTGTCTGTTAATAAGGGAAACCAATGGGTTTGATCAGGATACAATAAATAAATGATGTGTTGAGTTCCTTGAATTATGTACTGGATCCTGCAACTTAAAACAGCTTCAGAAAAATGGTCTATGACTAGATTTATTTCTTGACACATAAAAACATTATGACGTTCACATAAGTTGTAAGAGATCCAATTTTCCCACAAAGCTCCTTAAATGTGCAATTGCTAATTTAGGGCACAATCATTATTAAAAAATTAACACATTTTAATAGCCAAATAAAACATTGCTTACAATGGTAAATTGCAAGACCTAAGAGATGACGGTAAATTAAACTTAAAGCGTACTATGGCAATAGCAGACGATTTGACTCAGAGAAACTTGCATTTAAGAATTCTGGGCTTCAAGCGAATCTGATGAATTGGACGAGGATGAATTGGTAGGGGGAGAATGAGTGTTGTCAAATCGTGACAATTTTCTCCATTTTGTGGATTCTATGCAAAAAAAAAAAAAAAAAAAAAAAAAAAAAACGGAAAATAGGGGAAAAAGGGGAAAAAGAATTAAAATAGGTTTTGTTATAATATTTGATCTATTTTAATTTCCTTTACTAATATTTACAGTGAATTTACTTATTACACTGAACAATACGCTGCAGCATAGCGTGTCCCCCTTGAAGGTAGATCCAATGTTCTCTGTCTACTTTTGGTAAAATTTGGAGGACTGCGCTGATTTTATAGCGTTTTATCCTGTAGTCCAACAGAAAGGGACTATGAAAATAAATTTCGTAACAGCACAGGAATGCGCGTTGAGGACAGGGGGAATGGATGAGCCGAGGGATACGTGGACGAGGTGTCGAATATTTATTTTTGCTTCTACCTCACTTCTTCAAAAACTTTACTTGAAGGCAGATGCAATTCTCCAAGTGATGCCCTAACGTTTCTGCAGCCTCTGTGACGTCATTCAGTTTGGAAACTTCCTGAAGTCGCTGGAGAGTAAGCAGCTCAGACCTGCTTTATCAATTGCAGACATTGCAACACAGGAGTGGCACCATGAAGCATTACCCTAAAGAAAGAGCACACCTTTCTTCAACTTACCGCGGAGGTTCTATTTGATTGCATCTTTTGATTTTGAAATTAAATTTTCTTAATAATTGACTACTTATTCTGGCTTCTCTCTGCAAAATGTCAACAACTTGTGCAAGAAAAAAATAAAATAAAATAAAATAAAATAAAAAAAAAAAATAAAACTTGAAGCTACATAAGCAGGGTTTATGCATTTGAAATAGTCTTGTGTTTCAAAACCTTATTCTATTTGCTATGTTTCAGTTTTCTGGTGGTCAAAAATAAACAATGCAATATTATTAAAACATAAATGAACAACTAGTTTAAATATTGCAGAGAACAAACAAGAAATATGTCAAAAAAGTTCAATTTGAAAATGTCTTTAATGTTGCACACAAGTGTTGACTGTTTGTCTCTCGACTATTTTTGAGTTGATGTCTACTTTCCAAGTATTACCCGTTTATTTTACGTTTACCGATTTTGGCAGGAGTGCTGTGAACCGTTTACATCCTCTCCTTTGATACTTTCTCCATTACCCAAATATGACGCTCGTGCAGCCGTGTAGGAATGCTAACTGAAGTCACAAACATAGAAACATCTATGACAGGTTGCATTGTTAATGAATATAACAGTTATGGCTTAGGTTAAGCAGATAGTTGATGTCAACCCAGCTCGGTAACGCCCACGTTCGTGTTGGCAGCACTCGATCCAAAACAATTATAATTCCTTTTTTGACCGTGGATAACTTAAAATTAACAAGTAATATTCATCTTGAAGTTAATTTTTTAATCTCAAATTCTTTAAGAAATGTTATATACTATAGTACTAATACCCGTTACCATATTTCTGATAGACCCTAGTCGATCTTACAATACTAAATAACGCATATATTTAGTTTTCTTCTATTGTAATCATTTTCCAAGAATCGCCACTATGTTCACCTTTACAGGAAGTTATATTACGTTCAAACGTTATTCTTTTTTACCATTTTTGTATTATACCGTAAAACATGGCACATTTCCTAAAATTTGCTGACTCATCTTGATGAATTTCAGAGACATATTCCCTTCTTTTGCATGTATTTAATTACATGTTGGATATGCTCCGTTTTCTTAATGAGTCAGCACTTCTTACACATAACTTCAACAGCCCCTATGACGTAAGGCAACAATGCAAGAACTTGAAGCTATACAAGCAGGATTTATACATTTCATACAGTCTTGTGCTTTACAAACTTTACTTTATTTGCTTGTTTTAGTTTTCTGCCAAAATAAACAATCCAATATTATTAAAGTAGAAATGAACAAATAGCTTAAATATTGCAGAGAACAACAAAAATGTGTTTTGGTTGTTAATAAAATCGATTTGTAAATAAAGACTTAAAGGGAGTCAGAAAATTGGCAATTCCCTTACCGTATCAATGCTGGGTAAGCAATAATAAAACTAAACAGACAGTAAAATGCATATCCAACAAGTTTCAAGCACAGTGGATTTATTCTGACTCATTTTTAATGCTCTTTACCCACCGTTCACATCAGGATAATGAAAAGAATAGCGGTTCCCGCACCGCAGGGTAAACAGTGCTAGTTTATTAACGGACGTAATTTCCTGCTTCGTCCCTTTTCAAAACAGCTGAAGCTCGCCAAATGTGGCATACGTAATTATTTAGGTAATATGTAAATGATACAACGTTGTTCTCTCGCACTAAATCTGTTTTTCCTGCCTTTTCTTCCAACTGTCCGCTAACATTCCGCCTCGTGGACACAAATAAGCCCTTATATTTATACTGTTATAGCGCGGATTTAGAGCGCGGCACGGCGTCATCCGAACAGGGATTTGGCATCATAATGAGATCGAGCGGAAGGCTACCTTGTCCAACATTTGTAAGGGATAAGCTACATAAGGGTATTCTCATTGACCTGCTTATGTGCTACAAAAATATTATTTTCCTGGACGTTCTCAACAAACGAGCTAAATATTATTTTTATAAAAGGATATTGTATATGTTTCTTTCTACTTCTAACTTGTATAGTACAGAACGTTTCAAAACCCGGCGAAATTTTAAAACATTATAAAAGTTACCATATTGAAGATAAGGAGAGGAAAAATCCCACTGCCTCTTGGGTAACATAAAGCTTTCTTATGAGATATATACCGGCCTTCGTTTGTTCAATAAATACACTATTTCTGCGACATTATGTCAGACATTTTGCGGACATTATCTCGAAATATGAATAATTTCTTGTGAAAGTTCAACTTTTAACACGTGCAGGTTTATTCGGTGCACAGTTTGCGACATGGATAGCTGGTCCTTGACAGATCATTATATCAGTCGCTTGTTTTTACCTGCTAAGGTAGTTTTGGTCTCTTGGAGCTGAGATGTACGCGTTGAAAGTTCAGAGGGGAATCGCTCCAATTCTTTCACAAATAAATAGAAGGCATATGGCAAGCGAACATGAGTAAAAATACTAGGTACATATGTAATTATTCTTATTCGCGCTGAACACGGCCATCCGGGATCTTTAATTGGAAATCTATGCTAAAAAAATTAAAAAATTAAAAAACAAAATAAAATTAATACCCAATGTAAGTAAAATACCGGAAAAAAAAACTTTCCCCATCAATATACAGCCCATAACGGATTGCAGAAGTATGGAAGTGAATAGAGGCATGGCAGCAAGAAAGCGAAATTTGTTGTTTAATGGTGTTGAACGCCATTGTTACTACCGAGACACCACAGGCTTTGATGATACCTGAAATGAACGGATAAATTGAGAAAGGAATTTTTAAAGGAAGGAAAAGTTCCACGTCTAAGTTTAGGGCATCTCTACGGCATTTGCCATTTATCAGTACTGAGGAAAACCTGGGAAAAATCTCAATCAACAGTCCTGGAGACAATCAAACCTCGGATCTCCCGGTCACGAGTAAGTGCCTTAAGGACCTCGGCCACCCGTGTCGGTGAAGGAGAAAGTTGCCAGCCCATCCCTGCACTAATCCCTCCAAAACTTACCGGCCTGAGGGGTAGTAGAACGATGAAACCGTGTACTCAATGCCTAGGGGGGAGGGAATATCCCGTGTTTACGTTAACCACCTTCCATTTCGCTGATTAACTTCGAAAGCTCGCTCTTTGACATAACGATGTAGACGTGCAGTTGGCCAGAATGAGATCTGGAGATCGTGGAAGTCAATTGGTTGGAAACTGCCTGTATATTTAATTAATTTTTTACATGCAGTTGAAGATTATGTTACGGAAAGATGCGAATTTTCTTTCAGGTAAAGAATCTGTCTATTCTTTTGATCCTGAGAGCAAACAGCAATGCAGTGTGGAAACCTCCACCACAGTAAGCACGCACAATCACACACACGCACACAGCAAAGCAAACTTTCTGCTGGAAAGTTATGATCGTCTCATTTATTAATTTTCAAGAAATGATTTACCAGCTTGTCGTACCTGCGCACAGCTGTAACTGGGTAATACTACAGAGATGTCCTGAAAACTCTAAAAGGCCATATGACATGTAAAAGGCTGCATTTCCGTGCAGCAAGCTGGATGCTGCATCACAATAATGCAGGGTAGCACATCGCAAATGTTATTGCTGAATATATCGCAAAAAGTAATGTCAGCCTCCCTACAGCCCAGATTTAGCTCCGTGTGACTTTCTCCTTTTCTTTAAACTCCTTCGTGGGAGGCATTTCCCATCATCAGAAGCAGTGGTGAAGGCTACGGGGGCGATTCGGAATGACCTGTCAAAAATGGTTTCCAGCATGTCTTTTCTGTTTCTTTCATTTACTTCTTTTAAATGATAGCTTCAATCTTACACTGTAACTGCACCAAAAATGGGCGTAGCTTTATACAAATGCATAAGATATGTTCGATGCAAATGTACAAATGCATATGTAAGGAACACTTTGAAAACAAATATATAAGGTCAGAACTACAGATCGATCCAATGAACTATGAACCAACTTTGGGTATTTGCCAATAGGCGTGAGCGGCGGGTATCGTAGAGTGACGGTAACATAGCAGTTTCCTTACTAACTTTATGAAAGGAGGTGCTGAAATTTGCCACTTTCTTGTACTACATTTCGGGCATTTCTTTAAAAAATGTGTCTCACTCCAGCAGCTCACGTTAAATGACGCTAGCTATTTTCTGGTGTATATTTTGTTTCAGTTCTTCCATTGTACATGCGTTTGTCTTTTGTATGGTATTTTTCTTTTTTACTCCAGAGGTAAAAGGGTTAAGGGCTGGAGAAAGGGACCGAGGGATACAAATCCTTACTTATAACTCTGTCATTCCGAAACAATCTTTAATTTCTCTCATCGAAATATTTCCTATATAAACTGTGACAGAGTCTTGTTGAAAAAGGCAAAAATCAAGCTCCTGTTTGTTAATTCTCTAAAATTAGTTACTTTTCACTCTTGTACATTTAACAATCTAATAGTTTTTTTTTTTTTTTTTGCATAGAATCTTAATAAATGTCTGTTTGTTGTGAAATATGTTAAAGTGATATTTTGAGGGAAATTCTCCAAACGATGATGTTTCTTCGGTGAGAACCGCACACTATTTGTTAGGTTTCTTACACTGAACCTATCCGTGGCCTGAAATTTATTATTAAGATTATACATTGATGCACGGCCCGTAAATTTAACACTCAGGGATCTTCCTTAAAGTTGTCTTTGAACTTGACGCGCCGAGTTAACACATATGAATTAAAAATAATTACGCATTATGCAGTAATTTACTTTGGGATTAAACACAGATCAAAACATTACTCATAAATACTGAATTGAAGTCAACCACTATCAGATCCAAACTGACAGCCATAATCTAGCGTATTCTAGTTCTAGTCAACTGCAAGGTACACACACTGACTGAGTGGAAAAACACCCCACGTTGATGCATTTGTTTTTGAGCCGAGGTGGGCCAGACAGACAAACCCTTCACCGGGGGACCTCCACCCTTCATCCTTACCAGAAAATTCAGGTAAATGGAGTGCGCTATTTCCAAACATACTGTATAAGGAGTTGCACAAAGTTCATTTAGTATGTACAACTGTGATTATGTTATTAATTAGAACATCTAGTTCTACTTGTGTTACATTAAATACATTATAATATAACATACTAAAAATCATCTATTTGAATTATTGATATCATTTTGTGTTTATTGATTGAATAAATGAATGAATGAATGAATGAATGAATTAAGCCCCTTGCGTCCCATTCAGGGATGGGGCCTCCGCAAGCGTTTCTCATATGGTGGCTTATCCATATGTATAAGTGTTTCTTATTTTAAAAGTTTAAAGTCAATTTAACAAGAAGGTTCAAGTGCTGAGTCTATTAAGTTCGGTTGTTCTTGCAGCTCTATTCCCAGACTCTTCCAGGTGTTGCGATTCCGTGCTAAGCTGATACAGAGTGGTCCGAATGTTTTCCTGAAGGAGTCTGCCCACCTCGTGCTCGGTCCCCCTCTTCCTCTCCTTCCGATATGTGGTAGCTATATTTCCCCATCTGCTGCTTGGTAGCCTTGCTACATGTCCACCCCATTTTCACTTCAAGCTGTTTGCACGTTCTGTCATGTAGTTTAGTTCTGACATCTTTTTTAATTCCACAGATGATATTTTATCCATGATGGATAAAATTTTACGCTCCATTTTACGTTGGCAGATGCATATTTAAATTATTTATAACAACACTTGATATTATTTATTGCTATATGCGCATTTTATTTTACTCTTTACATATTGAACTTCAGATCATGCACAAGTTTAAGATAATAGCAATAATAATGATAATAATAATCTTTAGACACTACATCCCTTAACCTGACGGGCCGATTGCCAACTTAATACATAGGCAGAGTGCAATAATGTGATCAGCTTGTCGACACCCCACTGCAGCCATCTCTCCATCAGGCCTCTCCCCAATTGTCCTCTCGAAGGCGGATAACGTTGCTAACTCAGAAATATGTCTAAGTAAATTTAATGCGTAATCTCCTGAACAACAGCCAGAAATGCTAACCACTAAACAAGGAGGCGGTTTGATTAAATCATTGAGAAATTTGCTAGCATATTATTTCACTGACCCTTCTCAAATTAATATTTAAATTGTAGGAATATTTTCGGAAGGTAAAGAACGAAAGAGGCGACACTCTTCGTATTATACTATTCCATCATATCTTTATGCTTCTAGAATTCTTGTATGCTTACTCTGTTTGGTTTCTTATTTTGTTACCGACCTTGAAGACTTTTAGTTTGTTATTCTATACATTATGTCAGGAGTTGTCATTACTTTGCAATACCGAGCCAAACCAGAGGTTTGCAACTTACATCATTGCATATCTAAGTGGTGACAGGATTCCAGAGTTGTTTTAATATAATTTCATCGATAAATAGCATAATGTGATACCTCGTTTTGCAGATGTGTAATGAGTAACTCTGATTGACTCTGCGTTGGCAACCCCTGCACCATGTTATCAGAACGCTCGTAGTTAAAATGTGTTTTACTTCCACTTTACCTATTACTGCCTTTTAAAAACAATTTAAAAAGTTCATTTTCAATCTGCGATTTTAGTCTGCAGTTTTCCAACACTACCTAACCAGCCCAGTTCAGTCCAAACGGCATGAGTGGACAAGTTTTATAACTATAGCCGGTAACTTTGCACAGAAAACTGCACCAATTAGTCTGATCAAGTTGAGGCAACCCATAAGTATCCGTATTTGTACGAAAAACGGACTAGAAACTGAAGTGACACGTCAGTGGAGAACACCGCGATAGCACAATGATGAAACTCCAATTTGAAGTTGTGCTTCGTTCCTCTCAACGGGGGGAACTGTAGCTAGGATGGTCTTCAATGATCTTAAGTTTACATCAGGATAAACTAACTTCATCTTTCTCTTCATTTCTAATTCTGCACTGTTCCATTCTGAGCATTTGGGTTTTCATATGCTATGAGCTACAGGTAAATATACTCCAGGTGCGTATGAATATGGATATTTCAACTCGCATAGACTTTATGGTTGCTGCTACCGAAGGCTCTTACGATGATGCATTTTAAATGACATGTGGAAGAAAGACTGGGGGATGCTGAGGGACTTCTAAGGATTGCGTCGAAGGTTTGGAACAGACCGTGCCCGGATCTTGGTACAAAGCGCGTCGTACCGGGAAAGGCAAACAAAACACTGTCGGGCCATAGAGAATTAGCCTCCTAGAGTTTACACTGTCACGACATCGGCCTCCCCCCACTCCACACCCTTACGTCACGCTTCGCGGGCCTCTGTACCACAAAACTTTCACTTCCTCCTCAAACTTTGCTCTCTAGGCAAGCTGCGGGAATTCCTCTCCTCGCAATTTAAATATTCAAATATTTCGCCCTGTGGACAGGTATTTTTGTTCTGTGTTGTAACTACCACTGACAGAAGTGGCAATATTAAAATGCTGAATTTCCTACAAGATATGTTAGCCTGCTTTACAGGAGAGCAACTACTTTCTAAGTTCTATCTCTACCAGTGGGAAAAATTGCAACGCTTTCCTGGCCAAGTGCTTCCAAGATAAAGGCCTTGCTCTGGCATTTTCTATTCTGTTCAAGAATATTATTCTAAGTGCCAGTGGAGCAAAACTTTTCTTCTCCTGCAATAATTTATTTGATAAATAATTTAAACGTCAAAGACACTCGTCAGTAACCTAAAGATCTTTGAAGCAAAATTTCATAGCTTTGTAGTATTGCCCCAGTAAGATCTAATTGAATGTTTTCATTGATACTATGCTGACTCATTAAGCAATGCATCCTATACTGACGTTGTAAATCTATACTAAAGTACTACTGAATAAGTGGGTCTTCCATCATTACGTTACATTGTTAATTCGTTGCTCCGGGCTTGCATTCTTACCTCGTTTATTAGATTATTAGCTAGCTGCTACCAGATTTTTGGTTACTCTATTATATTTGAAATGGTTTAATTGCTAGGAGCAAGCGAATTTTCCCATGTACAATATTTCAGCAAGGTGTTTGATATCCCCATCTCCTAACGTTTGTGCTAATTGGAAAATCTAGAAATAACTTTTCGCAGTTAGTATGAAAAAATATTTTGCAGCATTAATTGAACTCCTTTTTTAATAAACTATGTTTGTGATCTGCATGAATATTTCTTATTCTAATGCTTAATATGTTACAGTTCTATAATTGAATTAATGGTTGACTTCTCCAAGGTTTATCGGGACTTTTAACAATTCATAGCAAATTTATGCATTTCTTTACTTTCTTTTTGATTTAACTTGTTTACTTGTAATTAATTTTAACCATAGGATTTTTGCAGATTGAAGACGTAAGCGCCGTCTTATTGCAATTTCTGGCGTTTATCTGTCAGAATAAATAATGTAGCTTTTCAAAATGAGTGTGGTTGGTTTTTTATATGTTCATTTGAAATTTATTTGTTCAAAACTGTTTCAGAACTATCATACACTTTTTGCATAGATCATGGACTACATTAAAATTTCAAGTCATGATTTATGCTATATTATGGTTTATTCTGTAATATAGTAGTACAGAAGTTATTCTTAAAAAAATTGTCTTACATTTACCTCACTACCAATTGCTACTGAACTGTCAAAAGTAAAGTGATATTATATTTATCAAAATTATGTGTTATATGTTACTGAAAAAATTATGAATATAAACGCACAACACAATATTTAATATTAGAACATGGAAAAGATTATAAAAATAACAAAATAATAACATTAAGGGAACCAACCTGTGAAAAATGTAAAAATAATGTTCAAAAATATAAACTTTTTGCTTTTGAACATTAATTAAGTTCATTTTGATTTTTATTCATATAGTTCAGGTATTTTCTACTTTCACCTTAAAGATCTGTCACGTGACTTATTATGACCTTAGATATATAAAGTCGTTTTTCTCAAAATGATTTTTTTTGTACATATGGAATGTCTAATTGCTCCTTGCGGTTCATCAATCAACTTGACATTTTCACCAGAAGCTATTGGGGCATGGGCAAATAGTAATTACGAGGAAATTCAAGTAGACATCGTATTTGCTCATGTAATATTTAATTTATATTTAAAATTATAACAAAATACAACAAAGTAATGGCGTGTTTTATTAAATAATACTTTATTATAATAAACATGTACTTAATTGCTTGCTAATATGAGTATAGAATATAACATCTGCAGCTTTGTATTCTATATTTGAATACAGTATCGGAAGGAGCATTTTATTAGAGGACGCATAAAAATTACATTTTTTCAGGAAATATTTGAAGCTTTTGTCTGAGATTGCAGGATTTATTTTGAATTAACACCGAATAATTTATGGTCTAAAAATGAAATGAATTGATCAGGAAAAGTATAATTTTTGGCTTTCAGGTTGGTTTCCTTAAAAAGAAAATTAGAAAAGAAAAATCTTCAAAACAATAGCAAGAAACCTGGGAATACAGATATAGCATTTGAAATTTAAAACCAATACCAAATTCATTTCAATGAATATGAATGTTTTGTGAACACTAGACTGCAAAAAATAAAATAAATTGCCATTAAAAGTAAAACTAACGTAAAAAAGTAAATAATAGACAATTGCTTTATATGAATATGAGAGAAGAGGGCAGAGGAAAAATTGCCAGGAAAAGTT
The DNA here is from genome assembly GCA_030762175.1 of Metallyticus violacea. Lineage (NCBI taxonomy): Eukaryota > Metazoa > Arthropoda > Insecta > Mantodea > Metallyticidae > Metallyticus > Metallyticus violacea. Next base: position 43,432,715 of record CM060842.1, read on the forward strand.
TTTGAATGGAAGCCGCTAGAAGAATAAACAGTGGTTGGAAGGGTTGGCATAGAGTAAGGGTTTAAATAAACTAGGGAAGAAAAAGTATAATTAAAAGTTTTATGCTAGGTAATGAACCCGATTTTATACTTCGTAAAATTGATTTCAAATAAATGCAAAGAGTCCTTTATTAACCAAATGTTAAAAAAGAGTTTGTTTCTTTTTAAGCAAAATTTGAACAAATACATCTTAATTTATTATTGAAACATTATTTTCATTGATAAATATTTCAATTTTATTAATTTCTGTAATAATGACAGCACTAATAACAAAAAGAAAATAAAAAAGGGGACAAAATATAAACAAAATACATTAATAACTTTGAAACGGTGTTCTGTGAATGTGCACAACTATTTATTATGTGACAGAAAATGTGGATGTTTTAAAAATATTGTGGAATCCAGAATATTAAGAAGCTTTGTGTACCTAGGACATTGATTTCGAGCCTGGAAGCTTTAAACAGTTCCGTCGGCTGCCGCATTCCGCTCTCTTGTCGCTAACCACCCCGTTTATTTATTGTTAAACAATTAACGTCCGTATCAGCGAAACATTAGAAAAGAAGGTTACGCAGTTGCAACTTATTCCATTATTCCGTCCCATTTATTTGTTACTGTCAGTGCCTTCTGCGTGACTCACGAACTCATGGCCTACTCTGGTTTATAAACTCCATGCTCAGCAATTAAAACGTTCAATTCTTCCATCTCTCTTGCTTGCGAATTTTTTATCGTCCCATAGTGCTTTTTATTCTGTTTTGCTGAGAGAGAAAAGCGAATTAAAATTCTGATGTGGCTGACGTTAAAGTGTTTATACTAGAGAAGCGTATCGTCAAAACGGATGGCTGCACCAACAGCAAAATGCGATACAAATTCTAACTTCCCTCACTCGAAAGCGCTTTAGTCTTATTTCTAGTACAAAAGACAAATACGTGTTTTTACATTTTGGAATTCATAATCTTCTAGTGGGGGATAAAGTTATTTGCAGTTTTTCTTTAAAAAAAGGAAATGTTTGAAATTATAACTAAATATGAAACCATTCCTTAGCTAACAAGATATCACAAGCCTGATACTAGGTAGGGAATATGGGTCATGAGAATCAGGAAGGGATTCAAGAACTTATAGCTGCAATGCATAATCTGCTGTTGTTAACGGAACGCTAGGCAGAGTTCAGGGTCAGTTTAACTGTATGATTGAAGCTAAGGCAATTTAAAAGGCAATTTAATATCTATGGTAGCAAATGTTCCATCATTAGTTACAACCATAACTTGGAAATTTGGCAAAATACCCTTTCTTTCTGGGTGGATATATTTAAGAGTCAGATAGAAATAAACAGGTTTCCGTACATTTGCAGTCGGTAGGGCCAGCTTTAATTTTGCCTTTTCTTTTATTTAATTGTAATTATTTGTTGCTTATTTTGGTTTCTGTTGCCTATTTTAAGGTTTAAAACCTTTTTTTTTTTTCTTGTTTTTGGATCGTTATGGATTTTTCTGCGGCTATTAACGCATTATAAAAAGCAAATAAAAAGTGCAATATATTGAAGTGAAAAAAGTAATGAAAATTAAATGGCTTTTCACCTCATAAAAATATCCATTGAGAAGCTGGTTATATGTATTTATATATTTCTTTCTTTCTCTTTCTCTATCTCTATTTATTTTCAAACACTTCCTCCTCAACCTATACACTTAAGCTCTATAAATAGCGGAACCTCCATTAGTAAGAGGGACGCATGGTTACCTCGAGCATACAGATACCAGGAAAGAGAGAGGATGAGGGAAGTACTGTAGTTTTGAATAGCCCTCTACTACATAAATGTAATAAACAATAGTAAGCGGTACAGCTGTGCAATAAACAATATGCTCAGTACGGAAGTACGAGAGATACTAACCTGATTCCCCTTAAATAAAAATACAAACATAAAATGAACTCGATCAGAAACCACTGTGCATTCCTTGATACCTTGTAAAAACATCTTGTTGCTTGTAACTAAGGAAAGTAAGCTTAAGTACTTTAATTGTGTGATAAAGTATTTAAGGATCTTAAATTCATATTTTAATTAATAATGAGCGATATTACTCTCTGTTTACAATTTTAATTATATTACTGCCTAATTTTAGCATTTTAAGTACCTTTTTGCCTGCATATTTTAACCAAAATAAATACCAGAACTTCCGCGCGCTGGTTCTAGCGCATGTCAGAATCTGGGTATTAAACTATTATTTCCATAACACGTAAGCATAAAAAGTTTAACAACATTTTAGAAATACGGCACGTGATATCAATTGATTGAATGCCCAGAAAATACATTTTAATCACAATAAAACATGCTTTTTAAACGTAAGACTTAATATAAGTATAACACGATTACAAAGAGCCCGTTTAATGTATAATGTTATTTAACCAAGTCTACAATGATATCATTTGATACCATGTAATAGAGCATATGCCTCAACAACAGCTAACCAGCAATAGTGTATGACATGTATTTTAAGAATGAGCTGCAACAGTAAATATCAATTTACCTAACGAACTGTCTCAATAGTAGTTCACTGGCTCATGTGATATATGCCAGAGGCATCTGTTTCTGCGTTACAAAAAAGATTAGACAGCACGCCAAGGTCACTTTTTGACCGAAAAATATAAGCATTTTTACACGGACAGCCTTATCGTCCGAGGTAGCTCAACACTGGTAGAACAATGAACGTTGTTGCATGTAGGCGGACGTAATTTCAGTGATATGAATTAAATTATGGCTACGATTTTATCTGGGGTTTTTTGCTTTATTACCGAGTCTCTCTCAGGGACTGAAGTAGTGTTTTTAGAGAACACGCGTTCACTGTTTTATTATACATACGAGAGAACGAACGGTTTACAATCACCATTTAACTCACTCACGACTAAAAGACAATAAGAACGAGACAACTTGACCAAAAATATGCTTATCGGTTTTAGCTCCTTATGCTAGTTCGGCCACCTTCATGTCTTTCTATTTTATTCCTACACATCACATTTCTGACGATGATTGGCGATGATATTTATGCTCGGATGATGTTCTGAAGCAAAGTGGCGTTCTCCTAGAAGGCTTTAGGTGCCTGAATCGTTGAACAAGAATCAAAGAGAGCTTGAAGATTTTCTGAAGAACTGATGCGTGTGAATGACAATTTTCTAAAAATATGCCAGAAATGTGTGGATGCAGCAGGACAACATTCCCAACATTACCTGACAGAAGATGCGTGAGTATTTTTCCTTGTAACTGATAACTTGGATCAGCTGCGCTGAAGTTACATCCACTTCGTTGGGAGTTGCCTCTCTTGACAGCCGACCTGCCGGTTACTATGAAACGGGCAACCAAACCATGAAAAGATCCGGTTTTACTTTACCATAAACAATACAAAAACCCTTGTTCTCAGGTTAATTTCACCAGTACTATAAATCATAAATACCATGCAATTATAAAAGGTTTTGAGCAGTACTAAACGCAGTACCAAATAATGTGTGGTGGGCATGAACCGGTTGTAGTTTTCAATTGTAACCTTGCCCAATTATCTTAGGCCTTCTACGGTTTTATGTGTAGACATGCAATAAAAAAACTATAACAAGACGTATATTTTGCCAATTAAAATTAACTAGAAAAATTTAGTACAGTATCATATTGTGGCAAATGGGAGGGGGACATGTATTTTAATATTGAGTCTGCTAAACATTTGAAAATTGACGATTGGGATCGTTAGTGATTAAAAGTAAATCTGTGCATACGCAATAGGTATCGACTGGTGTTTCCAACGGTTTCGAGTCGAGACGAGAGCTGGGACTTGAGGAGAGTGGACGTTGCACAAGCCGCTCCCGAGACTGTCACTAACTGTTTCGGTAAGGCCATCTTGATCGACGTCCGTCATGAAAGTAAGTATTACTCATGGATGTCAATAAAATGCCACAAGTGAATTTAATAACGTTTGTGATTTCATTGAACTTCTCGGTCCATTTTACTATTTTTAGTTTATTTTAAGAGATAGACAGGATGTTATTAGATAAGTATTGTGAACTCATATCCGGCTCTATGATGATGAAAGTATAAATGATAGTTAATTAGGGTGGCTCTGCCAGGGGATCGCGGCAATATTGTTGATTAAAAACGAATGTATGAGTACAAAGACCTAAAAAATCTTAGCTTACCTCTTTCTTCAAAGAAACATTTTACTTCTTGTTTCCTTACCTGCAAAAAATAAAGAAAAAATTACAAAATAATAACAAAAAACAACCCCCCCCAAAAAACACCAATCTGTAGCTACAGAAAAAATTCAAGTCTTACTGAAGAACTACTTACAAACAGCCCAGAATAAATTTCTAATCACTAAATTATCTATGTGAGTTCGATACTCACTTAAAGATTTTCTGTCTTTTTCTCTCACCCTGCCGAAGAATAATGCAGTATAAATTTAAACACGCAAGAGTTCCCTACACACATGCTATTGTCATATTGGGTTGACTATTTCACTTATGTGACGTCATCTTAAAATTAAAACGAAACACAATTTTTAATTTTTAACAATCACAGTCGGATATCGCAGTGAAATTATCGATAAATTTATCAAATCCGTTCATAAGACGTGCATTTGTCTTGTAGTCAGTGTAGCCCAACACTATACCTCCTCTATATAATTCCTGAGCACGCATCACTGACCACTCTTCTGTGTTTTAAGTAAATGTAAATTTAATAAACTGAATGCGCATTCACTTAAGTAATTATTTGTGCGTATTCATCAAAACAGTCTGAAATTATTTTGTAAATTATGTAACAATATCTGCCTAAGTTACCATAGCTTAATAAGAACGTTGTTCAGAATAGTAAAATGTTTTCTCTGCTTTGTTTTCCTTATTTAGTGTTACTGAATCTAACGGAGCGATTGCAATAGTCAACTTTCGTCTATTTCATTCTCACGGTTTCTGAATAGGTAGGTATTCATAATAAGTATAACATTTTATACAAATGTTACTAATCCATCCGCGAATTTCAAACATTATATATATATATATATATATATATATATATATATATTATTTTTATTCTTATTCTATGCATGAACTAGTTCCCAATCCTTATTTGGTTCATTCTATTAGCATTACTGACAATCGACGTTCGTCTGTTGCAAGATAGCTTGAAAAGGTTAAGTTTTCTTAATACAAATGTACAATTATTACAATAGTTTAAGTCAAGTTTGCGGGAATTATATTTAAATTATTATTTTATTCGTGAAATAATTCTAATAAATATCACTTGAGGGTTTGAGCATTCCAGATAAATTCGCTCATTACGTTATGAATTTATTGGCAATCTTAGACACTCTTGTGATGTTACTTGTGATACTTCATTAATTACTTGTAGATTGCCGAATCAACATTTTAATCGACTGAAATCACAACATCTTCTATAACACTTATCATTCAAATACAGTGTGTCAAAATGTTTCGCGCTTTTTAAAAATGTTAATGTATCACCCACTATTTTAAGACCCTTTCGGGAGGTGCGAGGGATACAGCGAGTGGCGATACACGGAATCAGAATCATAGAATTAAATTATGTGAAAGGAAAGAGAGCAGAACTTTGTGTAAATGAAAAACCCATTCCAGTATCCACCTAGATAATCAGAGAAAACAAGAAAAAACCAAGGTCAGAATGACTGGTCCCAAGAAATATTAACCTGATACCTTCCGAATATAAGTGCCAAACGTTACCTACTCGGTCAAAGCAATCACAACCTTCTTTCTTAGAAACAAATACCTGCTCCAAATCACATTGAATTTTGATTGACCAGTTGCATTCCTTCTTATGCCCATTCCGTTAAATGTCATATGGCTGTTGTGGATTACAGATATTAATTCATAAATACAGGCTGTCCACAGAAACACTCCGTGATTATAAACATGTATGGTGTTGCTCTCGTTAGTCATATTTACATTAACCAGTAACACTGAAAAGAGAAACGAAAAGTCCGCCACGCAGCTAAGCGAATTTCTTACCTAAGTTAAAAAATGTATAAAATCAAAATTATGTTCTTATCTTATTTATGACAATGCTGTGTGGTATTAGGGAAGCAAAATTAGAATTTTTGCAAGCTCTAAGTAGCATAGAAGAGAAACATTATTATTATTATTATTATTATTATTATTATTATTATTATTATTATTACTGTTGTTGTAGAAATTAAATCACAAAAATTACTGATATACTATTAATTAAATGAAATGTATGACCACTTATAGACAAAGCTGCACTGTGTGGGTATTTTTAAACATTTTTAAACGTAACATGTTTATGAACTGAGATCTGCTATCATCTTTACATTCACTAAAATAGAGAAATAACGTATCTTTGCGTATGTACATTTAAGAAGATGCTCATGTGTTTCAATAAATGAAACAATTACAATGTACTAAGCAAATATACACAATCAACAATTACAGTCGAAAGTTCTATCATTTTCATTGTCTTTGAAATTTAATTTTAATGTTATTGCAGTAAAAACATGTAACGCAAACGTTTTTTGAAGTTGATTACAGATTGTACAAAAATAATTCTCAAACACTGTTACACTAATATTTCATATTCTATCTTCACGACGATGCTTTTGTTAAATATAAAACATATGAATATTTATAATACAGTTTATATGCTGATTTAGTTTGTCCTTTTATTTTAAAACAATATAGAGAAAATTAAAACGCAAGAGCACTTTTTAAATTTCGCTTTTCAAGTATAGCCCTACTCCCAATGATCCAATTTTCAGACCGCCACGGGTGGCCGAGGTCGTTAAGACACGGACTCGTAAGCGGGAGGTCTGGATTCGAATACTGCCAGGAACGTCCTCCCTGACTGAGGTTTTATCCAGGCCTTTTCCAGGTTTTCCTCAGTCCTCATAAATGGCAAATGCCGGGGAGGTACCCTAAACTTAGGCCTGGAACGATTCCTTCCTTAAAAATAAATCCATTTCCAATATATCATTTCATCTCATGTATCATCAGTGTCCATCGCCTGTGGTGCCTCTGTAGCAAAAACGGGCGTTAAACACTATTCAATCAATCCAATTTTCAGAAAATAGTTTTTCTTATTTTATATAAATGGCATATACACAGAATTTTGTTGTGAAGAATCAAATATTGGTGCCTATAGAACGAATTTTAAATTCCGGGTTTCAGATAAATCCCCGTCCTAATGGCCCGATTTCCACGATTTTCAGAAACTATTTTTCTTATTTTATTTAAATAGTATATACGAGGTTTCGTTGCCAAAATGCAAATATTGGTGCCAACAGAGAAATTTTTAAATTTCGGGTTTCAGGTAAATCCCCACTCTTAATTGCCCGATTTCCCTGCTTTACTGAAACCATTTTTTTACATTTTAGTTAAACGATATATACGGAGTTTCGTTGCGAAAAAAAAACAAAAAAACAAAACAAAACAAAACAAAGATTAATACCGCTAGAGCGATTTTAAATTTTCGGTTTCAGATAAACACCTCCTTCCATGTAGTCCGATTTCACTGACTTTAAGAAAATATTTTTAAATTTTTATTTAAATGGCATATACTGAGTTTTCTTTAAAAAAATTTAAATTGTGGCTGTTAGAGACATTTTTAAGTTTCACTTTAACTTTCTCTCGTTTTTCAGATGTACTCTTACATCTCCTAATGACTCGAATACCCTAATTTTGGGAAACGACTTTTATAAATTTATTTTAAAGAAATATACCGAATTTCGTTGAGAAAAAAATTGCAACTGCTAGAGCAATTAAAAAAAATTAAATGTTTTCCTTTAGGTTAAGCACCACTCTTAATGATTCAATTTTGTTGGTTAACGAACTCGACGAATCGTTTGTTAATTGATGGTTAAATGCTGAGTTTCGTTGAGAGGGAGAGGGGAAAAAATGCAACTGCGTACAAGCGTACAAATCATTGCAACTAAGTTCCTGTAGATAGCTCTTATATCACTAAATAGCTGGAGAATACAAACTGATTTTAAATGTAAACATTCACACAATTTGCTTCAATCTAACAATGTAGCAAAGGACAAGTGAAAGATCGCAACCAATAAAAACCGTTTTTTCTGTCTATAGTGGCAGCTATTGTTTCCACTAGCAATTACACATTTCATGATATTCATAACAGGAATTCCCCAAGGCGCTCTTTCTAATTACATTTGGTAATTTTTTGTAATACTAATAACAGTTTTAGTAGGTGTATCTTTTATTGTTATCATATTCTGTACATTACAAATATTTGGTGCATGGGTCGTTGACCACACATACTACGATATACAATTAGAGGATGGAAAAATTAAATTACTTCTTCCTTAATCTCCCCTATGCTTTTTATTTTCGATTTCCGCGGTATTACTCCCTTATTAAATGTTGCCACACTCATTTTACACTCCTCAGTTAATTTGTTACATGTTGTACATGTTTATTCCTCCTGTACTAATCCAAATTCCTTCGTTTTCTGCAAATTGCTCCCCCGCATCTACTTTTTCCATTATTCCCCATCAGGGTGGCTCTGTACATCCTTTCTTTCGTTCATCCATTATTTTTCCGAGTTATCAACTGTTACATAATATTAATATAAAGAAAAAACAAGGACATTTCTTCGTGCAACCTATTCAAGCAGGCCTGCGAACGAAATTCGTTAAATTAAATATAACCTATGGGTCACACTATAAACTGTTCAATTGTAACTCTAGGTTGGGTTTAAGTTTTACGTGAATCCCTGCTACTTACTTTAGGCTAAGTTTGCTGTAGCAAAACTATCTTACACTTGAGAGTCATTCGACATAGCCAGTCTTTTCGCACTATTTCACCTGCGCTGCGCTGGTGTTGACACAGCGACAGTGACGTCATCATCTTCGCCACTAAAAACCATTTTTCTTCCTGATGTCGAAATCTGCTATAGATTAAATAACTTTTTGGAATTGGGCAGGTAGGTTTATAGCTTCTTAAGAGCTAACAGCTTCTCCTAATGACTTATGCTATCATTGTATGTAAGTTTTGTAGCCTTCCGTTCACTATTGCGTTCAAATAAGAAAACTAATTGCTTTCTTCTACGAAAATGCTCACATTCAGCCAATTTTAAATGAAGATATTTGAGTTAGACGCCACCTCATTGCTTCTCGCAGTACCAAGCCGCGGTCGGCATAATGCCCATAACTCAAATAACCTCGTTGTATTAGCAAAATAAAACTTCATAAAATTAAAAAATAAAATGTGACAACATTTCACGCATGCATTATTTTGTTGATTTAGTTAGTAAGCGGTTGCTTATCGATGATTACCGTTTGATATAAATTACTTCCTTAGTTTAGAGGAACTGTGAAATTGATCCCTATTCGTGATGGTACGTGATTTCTCCATCCGTATTGATTTCCCCAAAGAATGGCGTGTGTTCGTTTCTCGAAAGGGCGCTGATAAGGCGGATTATATTCTATTTCCCCTTAGAGAAGCTAAGAATATCCTTTGAGCACTACTTCTTGCCGGTAGCGCCATATATCAAGTAAAGTGGCTATAAAACCGCATACTCACTGCTGAACAAAAAGAAACATTCTTCTAAGCATCGAAGCTTTTCCGATATTCAAATTCAAATTATATGGTGGCAGAATATAAATTACGGACCCGCGGGAGCCATAGCACACTCGAAAATATTAAAAGTTATATCGATATGACCGTTGCCCTCAGAGATGCCAACAGTAACGAGATTGTTCCAAGTCCAGTTAACGAAAATTCTTTTTATTTTTATTGTTGTTTTATGTGAGAGGGAACCAAAAGTTCAGAAGCCTACGGCCGAACGAAATTACTCTTAACAATCTGCTACGCTCTACCAGTCCTCAGATGTCAGTTCCGAATCCCGAGCAGCAATTTTTTGTTTCGGTTCCGCAACAACATAAAACATAGAAGTAATAAATTAAAATTAAATCAGAGCCACAAGACGAGGCTATAAAAACTGAGGGTAAGTTCGGAAATGAGACCTAGAGATGCTACATGCTGCGCTGATATGACAGCAGTCTCGAATTTAATTCCCGGTAGTGGACAAATTCGGACCCCTCCCCCCTATTTCATTCCACAAGCTCTCGCCATTTTCCTCGGCTCTAGTGAGCACTTCATCTTTCTCCTTGTAGCTCTGACCGAGCAGGGTGGCTTAGGTGTCAACGCAAGGAACTTGCGTTCCGGAGGTCCGGAATTAGATTCCCCTTGGGCCGACACACCTGGTTTTTTCGTGGTTTCCTTTGGTCACTTAGGCGAGTGCTGGGGTGGATATTTAAATTCCATGAATTTTACGCGCTTCCATTTCCTTTCATTGTTTTGCACAGTTTCGAAGTGTTAGTGGTGCGGCGATGGCTTGCGCCTAGGTAAAGTTTCTGCCCTAGTGTCTGGTGGGTTCTGACTCGGAAACCTCGGAACACTTTGACTGACACTTTGATGAAACCGGAGTGGTTATTGAGGGCCCCCGGCCTCCGGCGTCTTACAAACTCTGCAAAGGAACCCTTTGCAGAAACAACGTCTGGGCATCGCGCCCTCGTTCCTGGCCGCTCGGTGTATCTTCTTCCTGCAGGTGCTCCCTCGGGGTTATATATGCAATAGGCCAATCAATACGATATCTCGTCAGTACTAAATCCTAACCCTAACCCTTTTAATTCTGACGGCCTCGTAGCCTTGACAACACCGAGACAGTGGAGACTACCCATTTATTATGCATTTATGGATTACAACAAGGCATTCGACAGGGTTAAAAGAAAACAATGGGAAACATTAAGGAACATAGGTAACGAACATATTTAATTGCAGTCATACAATAATCATATAACAATAAACTTTAGCAATGAAAAACTTTCAGACGATATTAATTTAAGAGTAAGACAGCGATGCTTACCCCTCATCTGCGTTGTTTAATGTTTATATGTGGTACTTGTCCTTCTTTCCTATAATATTCAATACCACACTCGCCCACTAATGTCTTGACAAAAGTTAACACAGTATGTATGCTAGAGAGAAACCCTCCAGGATATGGTCGAGGGAAGATACTAATTATTGTGATTTATTTCACAATGAAAAAAATAGCATGAAAATGGTTCATATTTATTTCGGCAACAATCATGCGTTAAACAGCATAATAATTATTTAAATAATTAATAGTTTCCCATTGAAATGGCTTTTAAACTATTAAAGTAGCAATCGATTATCTGGGTAAACAGTTTACATAATATTCATTCAAACATAAAGATAAGTAATGTTAGACGGCCTTGACAACTTGAAAATTATATGCCCATTTTATCATAAAACCAATCAGGAACTTAAAATAACATTAAAGTTTTACGATAACGTTAAAAATGCTTACAAACCTTCATGCTACCATGGTCAGCGTGTCGGACTAACGGAGAGAGTAGAGTTTCTATAAATTTAGAATAATGACCAAAACACGTATTCCCCCAATGAATCCTGAGCCCTCTCTACAACAGGATAGAATCGATCACGTCACATTGGCAATGGAGGGTGTCTTACATGTTGAAACCAATACGAATTCGAGGCTTAACAAAGGCTTCGAGTATGGAGACGATTATGAGAATGGGAAAGGAAGGTGATATTAGATATACAGCCTGTGCAAGATGGGAATATATGGATGATATAAGTAAAACTGGGAGATAGCTTTACACAACATTTTTAATAATTATTAATAATACACATTTTACAATACATTCCCTTCTGACGATTTAAGGAAGATCATAAAATTAAGTTCAAGAAACAGTCAATTAAGCCAGAGGTTGCAGCAAACTATATTGTTAATGTTTCAACAAAAAACAGAAGTAAAGGCGTTTCAAGAAGTACAATCAAAGAGAGGTAAAATTGTAATATATGGGAAAGTTATAGAACAAATAAGAGAATCTAAATACCTGGGATATAATTAATCTTATAATAAATCAAATTATGTTAAGAGAAAACTGAATAGGTTTAGACAAACATTCGGGAATAGTGCAAAGTTTATTGAAGCACAATGTAAAAAAAAACAACAACAACAACAATAACTGTACTAGGATTATATTAATACCATCATTTTTATATAAATGTGAGGTCTAGACTCTAACAACTGTTTAGCTGAAACAACAGAAATGATATTGTTACGTTTCATATCAGCATACAAACTACAGAGTGATTTATATAGAACTAACACCTTTACTACTTTGATTGATTGATTGATTGATTCTTTCTTTCTTCTTTTCTTCCTTTATTTCTTTGTTTCTTTCTTTATTTCTTCCTTCCTTTCTTCTTTTCTTTCTTTCTTCCTTACTTCCTTTCTTTCTTTTTTCCTTTCTTCCTTCTTTTCTTTCTTTCCTTCCTTTTTTCTTTTTCTTTTCTTTTTTTCTTTCTTCTTTCTTTCTTTCTTCCTTCCTTTCTTCCTTTCTTCCTTTCTTCCTTCCTTCCTTCCTACCTTCCTTCCTTTCTTTCAAAAATAACTAGCCACACCTTATATACATTAAATGTAGATAATATTTGGGAGATTATTAACGTCCATAGAAAATGTTAAAGTTTTCCTCCCTTCAGCATGAGGCATAGCTCAATACGTCATTCCATGTTACTGGCCTCTCGATGGGAGAACTCTGTTGTCAATATTTTCGTTGATAATGAAGAACTCGCTGCCATCACTGTTTTACATATTACCCAACAATTCTTTGTCTTTGTTGCGAATGCAACGACATTTCCTGTCCACTATGGAGCACGAAACGTACTGATGGGTAAGAACCAGTGGGTTTCAATGTTTTATTTCTAGACGATAAGAATTGATAGGATTAAAAAAGATGCAACACAACTCATCAAATTCCCGCAATTAAATTTGAACTTTGTCACAAAAATTGGTCTTCCAATGAGCTGTTCATATCCGTTCTTCCTTCTCCAAATGGTCGGTCCTGGTGGTGTAGTGGTAACCATAAACCCAAGATCACGGGTTCGATCCCGGCCAGCACCGATCCTAAGTATAGCTTCCTTCGGAAGGGAAATAAAGCCGTGGGTCCCGTGTCGTACATTTACGGCACGATAAAGAACCTCAAACCTGTAAGAGGAGGCCTCTGAGTAAAATTTACCGGCCGTTTCACGCTTTGATTTGAATGGAGCGCTGATGACCTGAGATATTAAAGAGCGTCCACAAATAAACAAAAATTCCTCCAAATGGCGCAATAATTTTTTTTTGTGACGTGTAAAGCACAGTTTCTCTCATTATCCACCTTATGTACATCCATTTTCTTTTCAGACAACCATTTCAAAATATATACATTATCACCAACCTACTTCATTTGTTTGAAATGAACTGTTGAAACATTTAAAAAATAAACAGGCTAAAGCTTTCATCACCAAAGAATGAGTTATGAAATATATTTTTCTATGGTACAAACTTTCACTTTTGTTTACAAAAATGCTTTTTTTTTTTTAACCTAAAACGCTTTATAATGGAATGCTCATAAGCAAAGGGTTTTTATTACAGTATATAACTAAAATTTTTTCTTCGCTGTTGCAAGGCTTATGATCCCAACAATATGCAAGGGAAAAAAGAGATCATGCCAACAAATTAATTTTTTAACATTATTATAAAAAACGTGGGAGACTGTTCACAGTAGCGCGTTAGAAATGTTACCAAATTTAACCTAGAACACATGGTATTAAGACAATGAGTTACGAAATAAGGAATTTGTTTACTTTCAATGAAGGTCGCCTGTGTTAGTTGCCTTCAGCTCCATCCTCGAGGCGAGCGAGTTTGATCTGGCAGATGACGTTTCCTGCTAGCCCTGCAGGCCACATTCCATTCCACGAAGCAATAACATGGGTGGTACCGGGTAGCGTATGCGACCCTTGCCGGATGAAAAATGAACAAAGATTCCTCACCACGCGAGCGAGGTCACCATGATTATGGTTTAGGTACATTTCTGACGCATGATAGTTTGGCAAACAGAATCGGCTTTAAAATCATGGTCATTAAAAACTTCGGTAAAAAGTATTTTAATATATAATGTATTATTTTATGAAGTTTTAAGTTTTCATTACCATAGCTCCATCATTATCATTATAATCGACATCAAGCAGTCTTTGAGACTTTTCGGTCTCAAAATCATCCTACTATCTGTTTAAGGGCGGACCGATATACTTTTTTTTACTTTTTTTTTTTACTTTTGTGGATATAACACCGAGATACACTCAGTTTTCAAAACGATTCGCTTATTAATTTTTTATATAGAGAACACTTTATACATTTTTCTTTTTTATGAACTCAACATAAGACAAGCTTACGCATATGGCAAAAATAAATGTTCAATTGCATGAACATTTAATTAGTGAAACATGGGTTAAGGAAAATAGGTGCGCAATTGTGTACATTTTACAAACTGATAAACAACACTTACATCATCAGCATTATCATTATTATTATTATTATTATTATTATTATTATTATTATTATTATATCTATTAATATTTATAAGTTTAATGTTAAACTTCAAGAATTCCATGACATAGCCTAATATCTGTATTAATTTTGATTATTAGTTAATCTAGGATTTAAAAATAAACATGCTTCTTGGGAAAAAAAGGTTATGAAATTCACAGTAAGTAAATAAATGAACAAAATACAGTCAGATTAAAGATCAGGTCCCTCATTTAAATTCTTTTCAAAATATTTTCACAAATACAGCCAGATTAAAGATCAGGTCCCTCATTTAAATTCTTTTCAAAATATTTTCAGATAAATGTTAGAGTAGAGCTTTGGTATTCACGTACTGTAGGAATGACATAGAAGTTTGGCCTTCGAATACTTTTTTTTTTGATTGATTTATTTATGGACGCTCTTTAACATCTCAGGTCATCAGCGTCCCATTCAACTCAGGGCGTGAAACGGCTGACAAATTTTGCTCAGAGGCCTCTCTTTCAGGCTTGAGGTTCTTTTTCGTGCCGTAAATGTACGACACGGGACCCACGGCTTTACTTCCCTTCCGAAGGAAGCCATACTTACGAATTTTACGCCCGAAAAATCCATCGGTCCCAGCCGGGTTCGAACCCGCGATCTTGGGTTTAGGAGGCAAGTATTGTAACCACTACACCACCAGGATTGACTTCGGATACAACATTGGTACACTCTTAAGTGGTGTTTCATGATCAGCCTGGAAAAAGTTCTGTTTTTAGTAAAGCTTTGGTAAATACCGTTTAATTTCTATAGAAATAAATGAAATCTAGTTAAATATAATTCGTTTTATATAAAATTCGAACGTTTGGTAGTAGTTTCATTAAGACTAAAATGCCTATCTTGTCCTTTGTGACGTATTTTAAAGTGTTTTAAAATCTAAAATGCCTATTTTTATTCTTAAATGTGCATTTTGAATGTTTCTTGTAACGACGAAAGCTTTTAATATAACGGGATGGATTTGGTTCAATAAGTATGGCTGTAGAAATGACAGTTCCTGTTAGTTAAATGGTTTTGTTGAACAGGTAGACCAAAAGTACAACATATTTGCACTTAGACTACGTCATACATGTAAGCTACTACTTGTGACGACTTTGACCTTCGAACAACTGCCGAAACTAAAACTGTATATGGCATTTTAGTGGACAATTTGGATGCCTATTATCTTAAAAATACCTAACTAAGTATACGTGCTAAAAATGGTGTGCAGACACTTTCACTTTCACTTGTCACGCGAGTACATTTCTCACTCATGTTGATCGCTCATGTTTTCTTAGAAAAGATAGAAGAAGGATGTGTCGCAGGATGCAGCCGTGCAAGGGTCCAGCAGGAAAATAAACGAACAGCGCTACTGAGACTGGATTCTCTGATATGTTGATGAGAGGGTTAGGATGAAAGAACAATATAGTATTTACATTAAGGGAGAAATGCAGTTTTTTATAGCGGTGCTAATTTGTATTTGACTTCATTTAATTTAATAATAAAATGGATAAATTGCTGTTGGAATATACTTTGGCACACGGGCCATTTGTTAATCCATTTAATTCTAACTATTTTTGCTTCAGACCGATTTAGTAAGCAGTTTTTCAGCCTTGCAGACTGTTCACATAGACGTCGCATGGGATTTCCATTGTAGAAGCCCATAGGTGTTTACCCAGTTCTTTACAGGGAAAGTTCTTTCGTGTTATCTGATGTTCTTCTTGTTTCATTGATATACTGCAGCTCCAGTAGTTTCTTCTTTGGGCAGATTGTCTGCCGCTTCACTACCTTATATTTTCTGATGTCCAGGCAACCCAACAATTGATTCTTTGTGGAAATATTATTGAAAAATTCCCATACAAATATACAGTTAGCCTCATGAGATTTTTAATGCATTAAGTGTAGCTTGACTGTCTGTGAAAATGAGTATTCATTGATTAACGTGCTTTCTCTTCTCACAAAGAAGTATGGTTAGTCAAGTGCAATTACTTATGACTGAAAAAGTAACAAATTCCTATGACTTACATATCTTTGATTCATAAACTTCAGCTCCTGAAGAGTAGAGCCATCTGTTAACACCAGATAACCCTTAGTTTTACAAGTGAACTTGTTTTTCATCCAGCCAAATCGTTCTCCAATTCTGAATCTGAATGCTTGTGTTGTGGATAAATAATTATTATATAATGTGTAAAGAAAAAAAAAGTACAAATATGTACTTCTCCCTAAAGATGGCGGCAAATATTAATCTACCCATTATCGAAAAAGATATTTATCCTCTTATAAAACAGTTCTCTGTGATAAAAGGCAAATGTTCATAACGAATATTTAGAGAAAGCTCTTGTTGCGTACTACAATGCCAATTATGAATTTTAACACATAAAAATAACGTTTCTAATAATGACACTTTTTACTTCATTTACTGCATACGTTGGTGTAAAATACTTGAGTAGGCAGAAACATATTTTAGATACATAGACTTTTTTTTTGGCCTGCAATTGTTCAGTGTGTAATCTGGTAATTTAAGAGTCTATCTTAGGTACCTAAAAGTTGATTTCCTAATGATCTGGTATTTTCTTGCTAACGTTTAATTCTTAACATTGTTCAATGTCTGAATAAACGTTTCGAAAAACGTGATTCTTGAAATTTGACGAACTTTAACGTCACTTATTTTCCTATAATAGAAATGCACAAAATGCCATTACTCCTATAAATTTTGTTAGTTATTAGACATGCCTGTTCGTTGCATTACTTTGAATATGTTTCAAAGTTAGCAATTTTCATATCAAACCACTGCTCTTGTGCAGGAAGAAAGGTCTATGGTCGACAGGTAGGTGTGTCTGGAAGCAAGGAAATGATGTGCTAAGTATTCCTAGAGACCTTTAACTTCAAGTGAATAACCGACATTAAAAAGTATGTTTTTTATTTTTTTTTCAGTGTAAGAATATGAGAAAACAAAACAAACTTTTCTCTTAAATAATATGTTTAAGGGATCATTAAACACTTTGAATAATCAAGATGAAATTTCTGAAGAACCTCTCGAAGCTATACACAATAGCCGATATTGAATGGAATGCATTTATTAGTAAAATCAGCTTTATGGATATAATAATTGGTTTTGCAAAACATCTCATTCATTCATTCAGAATATTGTTAAACAACTACATAATTTTGAAACGAAGAATGACAAATTTTAGGTCACGGACGAGATTCGAACCTGTGATCTTCAGCCTTCCGGGCTGACGCTCTATCAACTGAGCAATGGTGTCCTTCTCTGAGTACTAAAACACGAACCTATCTATCTGATTCTAAGGCTTTTCCTTAGATCCTTGATTCAAGTCCGGCCATGACCGGAATTATTAAAGTCTGATTCCTCATTTCCAACTTTATCCTACACCGGCTAGTCAGAAAGAACAAATTTTAATTTTTTATGTTTTAACCTTGAAATTATGCCACATGGTTATAACTCATAATAAATGACAATAGATAGTAGAAAATGAAAATAACTCATGGCATAGCCCTCTCCTTCTCTCAACGGATGTTTCAATGTTATCAGACTTGCTTCACTTAAAAGACGATCAACATTTCGTGTGTGTGACACGACTGCAAAGGAAGAGAAGCCTTCACATTGCTCTGTTTAATGTAAATGACATTTAGGATGTTTCTCTAGGGACTCTGGAGAGTCAGTAAACATTTACTGTAAAGTTATTTGCGTAACCTGCCTACGAATGCGAGGGAATGTATGGTCGCCGCAACCTGGAAAAGGGAGCAGCCGCGCTTAAAGTTCTATTTTTATTTGAGTATTTGAAAATGTTGTTCCTTGGAATGAACATTTCTTTCGCAAGAACATGGCGGTTCGGGAACATGAATCTTGTAATTAAGAAAGCGATTGCAAAGGATGTTTTATTTGCAATCGTCTTAAACTTCTCTCCAAGAATCCATGTTTGCATATTTTGTGTACATAAAAGCCCATTCTTCAAGGCTATATTTATATAATGACATAATTCACGAAGGACAATTAGCACACGCAAAGAAAACACCGAGTAACACATAAATGCACAATCAATCTTTGAAAAAAAAACTCTCAAACTAAATAAAAGCTACCAGTATGCAGCACCAATTCTGCCGGCCCGTAACTAGGATAACCTCACTGTACAAAACTAATTTATAGGAATATACCGTCCTTCCAAAAACCTTATGAGCAACTACATGAGACAGGATTTCTGTGATTACCTCTGCAATCAGTTCAATGTAAGCGAATTTCAACAAGTGTGTAGCTGCTGCTTTCGCGGAAATGAAACAATGTTCAGTTAATAGAGATGAGTTTATAAGCGCATCCTCTTAGCGGGAATACCATGGTAGTACATGATGTTTGGAGGAAAGTATTTCTCTTGATCCCCTGTACCATACTTCAAAAGCTTTAAATTATCTTTTGAAACACTTTTTATAATTTTCTACAGCATCTAAAATTGGTTCTGCATTTTACTAGCTGTTACCTATTGCGTATCTAGTTTTCTACTGGTTTAACCGGGGAAAGCATTCCTTAAAATGAGGAGGAAGGTGGCAGAGCACCAATGATAAGTGACTATGATGTTAGCACTGAGGTGTCCTTAGGGACTGGTTCAGTTTTCCACATTCGTGACCTGGAGTTATCAACCTGACCTGAAATTAAGTCATCACTGTTTTGGGTGTTGAAATTAGAAATAAATTCCACTAAGTGGACAGAGAAGGTATGTCTTCTTCTGTTCTTAGAAATCATTAGGGGCAACTTAACACCAAACTGCTTGGATTTTATTGCATCATAGCAATACTTTCGCTTACATCACTAAATCAATCGTTTCATTTCTAGAGAGAATATCTAGAAACTGTATACACATTCGGTACATAATCTCAGAGCTTGCCACTGTGTGACTTCTTCCTGTTCTCAACTATGAAGATTTTCCACTTTCAGATTTGTTTTTACAGCATTGGCATGCACTCGAATGCACTTTGTAAAGATATAATAATGTTTTATCATGTCACATTGCATGATCCTTGCCCTTTCCTAAGCCATGTTCACTTTCTGAAACTTTCTCTAGAACCGTAATTATCACCCATTGGTTGGAGCACGTGGTTGTCGTATTGATCGATTCTATTTCGTGACGTCATTCATTCTTACATTGACATCCCACCTGCTCTTGGATAACTAAGGTTGACACACAGGGAAGAGATAGTTTCGACAAAGGCTTTACCCAGCGAGTAAACCAGCATCCCATTGTATGAAACGTTTTATGCGGATGACATCTCTTAGCGGGGATTAAGACGCAAACTCCCCTTTCATTGACAGGTTTACATTTAAAACTTTAAATTGTGTAATTAAGGAGTTTCCTTTGTCAAATTGAGTACATTATTTAGTAAATAATTTTAATTCAGGTAGGAGTTAAGTTAATGAAATGCTCATGTGGTAAAATTTGTTGTACTTTATTATTTTGCATTTTTTGAGAAAGTTAAAAAGGAATTATTCTGTACTTTATTGCTTTAGCGTATTTCTTCGAATTTGGGTATTATATTTCCTGCTTTTGCATTAAACATTCCTTTGATATAAGGTTGCTGTATGCGATATTGTAATACTATTATGCTGCATCACATGCTTTTAGGTCAAGATATGTCATTTTTGTTTTGGGGAAATTTTTGCATTGCCTTTTTTTGGAAATATATATGGAATAATTTTATTTGTTCTGTCTTTAAAATAGCAGAGTTAATCGATAAAGCCCAATACTTCAATACTGCTCGCTAGTTGTATTTAATACTTTAATGTGAATTTCTTTAAAGCTAAAACCTGTTAAATTTTAACAAGTAGCAACCATTGCAGTGTTCTTTAAATTCTCCTTTTTCCCGTCCTGTTGTATACATTGATCTTTCCATGAATACATTCAGCAGGCTTTATCACTTTTCGAAAATCTGTCACATATTAATGCTGCGCAAAGCTGACGGGGTAATGCCTGTAAAATAACGTAATGAGATCGCGACAATAGGAATAATAATATTTATGTGTGTATCTCAAAAGCTATCTAGTTATTCTAACAGCAGTACTTAACTGAGAAACTGGCAACTGCATTCAATGTAGCACAGAAAGAAGTTCTTTTTCGAATTTTCATAATCATTGAAGTACTTGATACGGTGATAGGAAACATTCTGTTATGAAAAACCTTACTTTGAAGTAACCACGACGTTCACTTGCTCGTTTATTTTCCAATCCATTAATGTTTTTCTCCAGCTGAGCTTCTTGAAAACTATTAATGCGGTCTACCGCTTTTCCCCCATCTTTCCCAGCGATCTGCACTTCGCCGTTATGAGATGCCCAAGCAATTTCCAGGCTGCAGTTCTCTATGAGCTGCTTCTTTGTGAAAAGAGGAAAAATAAACACTTTTATGTGCATCTCTCGGCGGGGAGTACAGTTTGAAAACAAGTAAGGGAATTTTATGAGAAGTCACTTTGCTTGTAAAGCAACCCGCAGAAATGAGCTCAGTTTTCCATTATAATACAGAAAATGTTGCAGAGTACTGTGCGAGAAAACATCTCAATGTATGTCCGTTCATTAAAAGGAAAAGGTTGCCGGAAGTTGTGTGCATCAGCAATGATTAAAACAACCTGCACTATTCCTTAACGCTTATCCGTAAAATATGCTCTATTTCTTGACAATAATCCTTCATTGTCATATATTTACTATTTTAATAATTGAATATTTACACGCAACAAAATTGTCTATAGAACAACACCTTCTTAAATATATTTGTTGTGTATGTCCAAACAAATGATAAACATTGAGTAAATGTAGGTGCGTTGTGCATTTACCCACCTACTATTTACCATAGCGGTAAATTATTTGTTTAATATACTTAAAATGCTACATTGTAACTGAGTAAAATTTTGCTTTTAATGTATGGGTTTAGCAACCTTTCTCTATTAAAATATAAGCGAAAAAGTGAGAGACAGTTTTAATAAATTAATCGAATACTCAACGACATCATTTTTAAGTTTATGGCGATAGAAATGGAGAGACAAAAGCTGATGCCCTTATAGCTCGAATATCGGAAGAGGCATAATATCCAGGATGTGGAGATAATACAACATTTTGGCAGTACAGGAGAACAATATCCAGGTAAACAAAGGAGTACAACTCCTGCACAAGAGAGATTTCTATGTCTAAGGAAGACAAGAAGTGTCCTGCAGGATGCTGACAAATTAACCATTTCAACCGAAATTGTTGGAAATAGACTGCACGAAATAAAATTTCATTCCCGTTCGCCAGCAATTCTCCGTGGAAATCAGGTATTTCGTTTGTATGGAACTGGAAGCATGTCAATTGACAACAGGAACAATGGGGCCATGTTCTCTTCACAGATTAGTCACGTTTCGTTGTGCATCCACATTCCAGCACAATACATGTATGGAGACATCCAGGCAAGTCAGAAAGACATACCGGAAGTTCACAAATTCAAAGGAGATACCGTTGTGTTCTGAGGAGAGGATGGCAAAGAGAAAAACAGTATTGATTTTATTCACGAAACAATGAATGCAAACAGGTGCATTGAAGATGCGGTCCTCCCTATTGCTGAAGCGTTTGCCCGTGAATTCCGTTATATGCTTGATAAAACCGAAACACGCGAATCTACGGGGTTAGAAAGCCACAACACTGCTCAGTTCCCAGATTTACATATAAGTCCTATCGAGCATTTTTGGATTACTTTCAACAGAGATATTATAAGCAAGATGGCAAATATTATAAATATTAAAATTAAAAATTCCGAGCAAAGAATTTTAAACCTAGTTTCCTTTTGTACATTAAATGTTGCTATATATTTTATATTAATTTAATAAATTTGTACATTTTAAATGCATTCTGACATTTAAACACCATTTAAACACCATTTAAACACCAATACTGCTCAGTTCCCAGATTTACATATAAGTCCTATCGAGCATTTTTGGATTACTTTCAACAGAGATATTATAAGCAAGATGGCAAATATTATAAATATTAAAATTAAAAATTCCGAGAGCAAAGAATTTTAAACCTAGTTTCCTTTTGTACATTAAATGTTGCTATATATTTTATATTAATTTAATAAATTTGTACATTTTAAATGCATTCTGACATTTAAACACCTTTCTATCAGAAAAGAATTCAACCTATAGTTTTTTCTTTGCATTGCGTATTCGATAATTTAATTTAAACTGTTAAATGTTATAAATATTTCTAGTACTTAAATTAACATGTAAAAATACTCGAACTTTAACAATAGTGTAGAAGACACAACGAGAGGAGATAAATTCTTAATTCTCACACAGAAACCAAACACTTGGAGATCTGGTTATAAGCAAAGAAATTGTGCAAACGATGCATACATTTCAAAAAGAAAAAAAAAATTGCTGTTCTGACTCTCTAGTCACACATTAAGTAATAGAAGAAAGCTTCTGATGCTTCAACGCAATATTGATGGCAAGATCGCATGAACATGAACATGAACATTGAACCAATAGCTCAAATCAGACACAGATTAGTAGTAACAAGCAAAAAATCTCTTTAGCTCAGCTTGTCTGGCATTTTCTTTAATAAATAATGTTGAAATTTCAACGATCCAGAAAGCGAATCATCGAACATTCTCAGCAAAGACACCAAGATCAGTCAGTCAGTACTTGCTGGGATGCGACATTTTCGAGGGAGGGAAAGGGCCACAATGTGCTGTCCAGAACGTTCGTTCCGAAATAGAAGTGGCTACTCCATGACTCATCCATGGTGATGAATCGCCTGTAGAAACTATCAGGATGTCTTTGGATTCTGCTCAGAAGTTTCAGAGCACTCACTATCCGTTTGCTCTTGTATCTGCAGTCAACATCCGGAGAAATCATTTTCCTGACATCTTCTTATGCTCAAAGTAGTCAATTAATTTGTCTTGACTGACGATATGACACCTCTGAGTTACTGTAAGTCTTCCGTCAGACGTTACCACACTGTGATCAATGTGAAGAGTTCCTTGGTGACAACTTATTTTGGACTCTTAGTCTCTTCACTAATTCTTGTGGGTTTACATTCATTCGTCAAGTACTCAATGAGCAAATTAGGTTGATGTATTGATTCACAGAATTTTTGTTCACCACAACCCTGCGTTACTAGGGTATTGTTTATCGTTTGTTAACTGCCATTCGTAATTTGAGCGTTATGCTTATGAATATGATTTGAAAGTATGTGAAGAAAATCTGAATTATCTGTGAGCTAGAAAATTGAGTGTTAAGAGGTAAATAGAACACTTCCGACATATTCTTATTAATTAGAGAAGCAAAGACAGTGGAGGCGGCTCGAAACATTTGTGCCGTCTACCGGAGAATGCCATTGGAGAAACCACGGAAAGAAATCTGTTCTGTCATTTCAAAGGGGGCCACTTTGACCTGAGCGATTCGCCACATTTAGGAAGATAATCGGACTTTGATGAAGACCTTCTGAACTCTGTATGATTATCCACCAGTGAGCCCGAGAATTAGCAGATGTGATGAGTTGTGACCAGTCAATCATCATGCGACATCCTATCCTATATATGGGTATCGCATGCTTTAAAGAAAAATCAGCTAGTAGCCAGCCATATGTGCATCTCTGCATGCTCATCATTGGTTCATTCATGAACATCTACCATTCCTATCTACGATTAGCATTTGGAGACATTCATGCATAATAGAAAGGATCATATATTATTAATTAATTTCTGTATGCTACTTAATGCAAAAACTATTTTTATCACAGTGAAAAGACACTGCGAACTTGTGTATCAAGAATATATACATTACTCATTTATTAAAGATGAATATTGACAGTAACAGCTTAAAACCAGAGAAGAAAACACTGAAAAAATAGGCTATGTTCCATAAAACCATCACTAATACTCTATAAGCTCAAAATTCCTTTTCGTGCCTTAAAGCTTGAGAGAGAATAAAGAACACAAAGACCCATATCAATTCTGTAAATATACGAAAAAAATCAGCACAAATATTTCTGTACACTACGCAATATAATTTTTCATTGCTATCATCCGACATGGAATGAAATTCACCAGGAGGCAGAACGTGATCAGTGACAGACTCACAGTTGGCCCACAAGCCAAAACAGATCTTACCATTCTCAGATTTGCTACATCGCCTAGATGAGAGAATAGGCAATGATTGACAGGAGTATGTGACATGAGTTAACCCTGTGGCTGACAGCAACTTGACATATTAGCCCAAAGGTAACATCGATAACGGGTTCGATTCTAGGTGTCACCAATTCATCATCGTAGTACGTTGTATGAATATATACAGCAGCTAATCACGAGCGAGTTCTAGTTGCCTTTTTTTTCAGAGGCTGTCTAGCGTTTTAAAACTTTCATTGATAAGTCCTGTTTAACAAAAGCATAGTCCAGAACTTTATAGGTTACAAGTAAATAGTTTTATCTTTAGATTTCACAAAATATACAATTATTGCTTTTTTATTATTAAATTAATAAGTGGATGAAATTTATGAGCTACAATTTTACTGCGAAAAATCTTATATTATTTAGTTATGCCATTGCGTATTTTAACAAACACTTCTATCCAATAGTCATGCTAATATAGATATTTCTTAAATGTCAACATCATTTGTTTCACAAAAAGTTTCTAGAGAAGTAAACTGTTAAAGGAATAGCAGAAATAGATGTCGACAAGGGAATCCTTCATGACCGAACAGTAGCTTCTGGTAGTTTAGTGGTAACCATACTTGGCTCTTAAACCCAAGATCACGGATTCAATTCCAGCTAGAATTGATTATTTTTTGGCGTAAATTTTTTTAAGTATGGCTTCCTTCGGGATCCCGTGTCACAAATTTACGGAACGAAAAAGAACTTCAAGCCTGAAAGAGGAGACCTCTGAGATAAATTAACCGGCCGTTTCGCGTCCTAAATTGAATGGGGCACTGATGAATTGAGCTATTAAAAAGCGTCCATGAATAAAACAAACCAATCAATGACCGAACATTTTTAACATATTTATAGAAAAAGTTATAAGAATATGACTGACAGAAATATTAACAGATTTTAAAATAAATTATGTGAATTTTACTACTGTTTCATTTCAATGACGAGGTAATGATTAGCGAAATGAATATTCTTTACAAGAAGCAGATTTTAAATTAAAGCAAAAAGCTGCTAAATTGAATATGAAAATATTTGCAAGCAAAACAAAAATATTGGCTTCCCTTGGATTCAGTCAATTAGAGTGAAGGCAGTTAATAATAAACTTGTGCAATAAGTTATATTTACATTTTTGAACTGCTTTATGACATTTGGAAAAAATATGAAATAGAGGAAAAGTTAAATAAGTTTAATTATTAATGTGGATTCGACAAATATTTGAGACAAAGTGAGGAAAAAGAAATACTATAAAGTTTTATAAAATTATGGCAGTCCCTGGTTATATACCGCGTGAATTTTCTCATCCTGCGGATTGGTAACTAGGCAAACCAGCATTTCATAGACTATGCAAAACGCAGGTGCTCACACCGCGTTCACCAGCCGTCCGATTACGGCTACTATGTTCTCTGTCAATGTGCTCTGCTGGCTCAACGATTAACATGCTAGATCGTCAGCGTGAAGATCCCTCGTACAGATCATGACACCGGAAAAAATTTTCTTTTCTTTTCTACGTAGTTTCGAGAACGTTAAAGAAAATCATGTTTTCTGTACGAATGCCTTGAACATTGTAGACAATGAGTCTGTCTGTTAATACAATGTTCCTGCAGTATGGCCAGTTCGAAAACACCTATTAAACCATAAAAAGGAAGCAAGTAAATTGAAATAAAACTTTATCTGTCCAGTATGGCGTCATAGTCATTATTGTTACGTGCACTACCTTGGAAACAGAGATTTTCACATCGATCACAATGTGGATTTCTTGCAACTGTTACCTAGTGTGTGCGTACCACAACGACTGCATTTGTAGACCTTATTTATCTCTTCCGTGCCAAACTATCAGCTCCCGTTAAATTGCCCTGAAGTAGCTTCAAGTGGCCGTATTTGAGCCTCGGACTTTCACCGGTAATGACCAGCACACACACACACACACACACACACAGCTGCACTAGAAGAACACAAGTCAAAGCATGCAGAGCGGTACAAAGCAGTTCATTCCGCCGAAACTGATACGAAGCGACACAGTGGACAGTGTTTACGACATGGTCTGTAAAACTCCGGTACTACACAACTTATCTATCTCCAGGATCCGGTATATGGCAAGGAATCTTGGATCTTAACTAATTGAAGCCGGAGGAATGAAGCCGCTTAAATATGCAGTGGTATATGCTTTATTGGAGAAAAGGAGAAAAGAAGACATTTAGAATGTATTTAATTAATTAATATAATAATGATAATTAAAGAATGTCAAAATATTTGTAAGATCATATAAATAAAATGTCAACTACACGTATTGCTGGGACAGCACGGGGAAACACAGTAAGATAATGGCGAGATTAGTTTTGATGAAGGCGGAAGTGATCAAGGTACAAACCTCAATGATAACAACGATAAAGTAATTGGTGCATTCAGGGAAAATTTGAAATAGTTTAATTTTTCGTCCACAATATTTTCCAAGGAGTAGCGGCGCGAAAATTTAAGGAAAGGTGTGGTTTTTCATCAGGGAGATGTTTCAAGCCATGCATATTTGTTGTAATGGCTACAATTTATACAGCATAGTATGAAATCCTCCAGATCGAGCTCCCAGCGATATCAGGCTGCTCCCAAAACTGAAAGAAAATCATCGACGGAGGAAATTTATGATAAGATTACGAAGTGACGGAGCTGGTAAATCAGCTCAGATTGGTAAACTGTTCTTTCAAAAAGTTATAAAAAAGGTTACATTATCGCTGAGAGAACTTCATTAATTTTTAAAGAGATTACTTTGAAAAGTGAGGAGAAATAAATAAAAAATACTTATATTAAAATTGATCTCAGACTACAATACAGATCTTATGTGTAGACTTAGGAGTGGGAGGAATGCCACGCCTCCAACAGCGAAGTGAGGGTAAGTCAGTCAGGTAAATGACCTGCCTCTGCGCTTTGGAATGTGTTAACGTATAGAAACTTTAGTTACCTTTCAGATTAAAATTAATATTCATAAGAAAGGAGACGTGATAATTCCTTCATTAATGCTCGATATAAATTATATTCACGTCAAATTACAACCGATAATAAAAAATATACTTCAAAAGGAATAGCGGGAATTAAGCAAAGTCACACATTGCTTTGGCGAATATTTTACTTAAACAAATAAAGAAAAACACAAGGAATTTCGTTTACTGCTATTTTTTATGTTTTTAAATTATATAAAGCATACGAAACCGTAAACGGAGATAAATTGTGGAAAATACTGGAAAAAACTACCAAGTAATTTAATTAAAGATATTAAATCATTATATAACCAATATTAAAATACAAAGTAAAAGACAATTTGATTACAGTATAATAATATAAGATCTTCGGCAAGAATATGGCCTTTATGTGCTTTTGTCTTTATACATATAAACTATGCTTTAGAGGAATAGAAGTCTATAAAATTAAAGGATATATAGTCCTAGGAAGAAATAAGGAAATAAAATCAGTTTTACTCGCCGATGATCAGGCACTATTGGCTAAAAGTGAAATTTACCTCCAATTTAGTGAAACAATGTGCCAAAGCAAGATGAGATGGATATTCCATATAATAAGGCAAAAGTAATGACAATAGAAATAAAGAACACGAGGAGGGTTAAAACAGTCATCTAAGATCAAGTTATAGAACAACTACAACTTTTCAGATGTTTGAAATGCAACATTAGTAATTATAAAACTAAAATAAAATCTGAACAAAACATACACGAAACAAAACGAATGCAAATCTTCAGTCAAAGTGCCAAAACATATAATTATGAATTATACCATTCATTCATCAAAATCTATCCTATTGTATGGCTCTGAAACATGGATAAGATAACAAACAACACAAATAAGATTCCCCACATAAGTTGAACATGTCACATTATTATATAAAACTAAAGGTAGTGATAAAATAAATAAACTTAAAACTAAAATACATTGTAGAACAAATTAAAGATTATCAAGAACAGCGACAGAAACATTTAGAGACTATGTCTTTAGACTAGGATCCAGCGTTCAGATATGATGCTAAAAATGTCCAGGTTTTTTGGTGAATATTTGTTAACTTTCATTTGAATAAATGAGGAAATAACTATGAAGGTCAAAAGTTCTGTTTTTTAGATTATGACATTTGCATAAAGCATTTAATTTTTTTGAGTATATTTATCTGGGTGAACAATGCTCACAGTACAGTGATATTCACAGTTAAAATAACTGGGAAGATGGAAGACGAATGACACTTCTGCAATTGATCGAAAAAGGACTCTTGTTTATTCTACTTTCCATCTTGAGAAAATTATTTAATGTTTCGGGTTCAGTTTTCTGTATTATGAAATACACATTAAAATGGCCGCAGCAGTATCAGAAAAATTAAACGTAAATTTATTATTTATCAAACATAAGTATTATTAGTAAAAATTAACCTCTACATGCGTAGACATTTTGACTTCAAAAGGTTGTAGTCATACTTTAGACAAACCTCAAGTCAAACTTGTAATAATTATAATGCTGTGGGCAAACGAGCGGTGGGCCAACCGTGAATAAGATGAAAAAATGAAGCTAGCCTCGGAACGAATAGCAATAACGCAACCTTGACGATAAGAAGATATTTCGCTGCTAGAAAAACAAGATCACTTATAAATAAGAAACCACCAATGAAACAAACAATTGAAAATGTCAATGGAGTTTACTTGTAGTAGTAAAAGGAAATCGCCGTGATTCTTAGGCAACTTCTCTGTCATGCATTCGTGAAGATTAGTAGTATTTCAAGGCGAATGACTGCAGCTCCGCAGGAGTTGATGACTACGACCAACATAGCAAACAGCCTGATACATTTCGAATTCATTCCTGTCAATAAGGAAACGTATCTTGTCATTCTTATGCATCTTCGTGATGCAGTGCGATGAAAAATACCTCATTTTTGGAAAGGAAAGAACTAGGTTCTTCTTCACGACAACTCCCCAGCACACCGGTAGCTCCAGGTAAGTGAATTCCTCTCAAAGCACAACATACTTGCCCTTTCTCATCCTCCGTATTCCCCAGAACTTGAGCCAGCTGATTGACAGCTGTTTCTGAAAGCCACAAACTTGTTCAAGGGGTGAAGGTTCGCTTCAGTCCAAGAAATGACAAAAAATGAACTGCAGAGCCGTCTAGAAAAGTGATGTGGACGCTGTTAGAAGGGTATCAAAAGGGCTTACTTTGAAGGTGAAGTTGTGTGAAAAGTTCCAATTCCTCTGTAATTAAAGTTTCTATACACGTTGGGCTTTTTGACTCTACTAGTATTGCCTTTGCAGAACACAATGCTATAAATAGCCCATAAAGGCTCTCAACTTTTAACTGAATTCAAAAGCTGCTAATCCCTGTCTTTTCAAGACTTCGTTTTAATGTTTATATTATTTCTAATCTAGTTAGAATGCAGTAGTTTCCACTCGTCAGATTTTTACAAGGATTAGGGTCATTAATCGCCATTTTGTGATGGTCATTTGAACTTAATAGCCGAGGCGCGAATATTATGACTTTATTCTTGTGCTTTTAGGACTTAGACATGTACTTTGTCATTTCAGTTTCTTAATAAAGAGCTGCTGTAATGGGCAAAATAATGTGCCGAGAATATAATACGACAGCCAAAAGGAATGATATGCAAGTATAATTTTACGAAGGGTCTTGAAAATGGTCGTAAAAGTGAAGTCTATGGAATGACCTAGTGTTATGAAAAGTCGCGACGCATTTTAGCGTGTTGAGAGCGTGCCGTCCCAACATAAATAAGGTCTGGGCTGTTGCTGCTCATTTGCATGTGGGAAAATTTTACAAGTATCGATGTGCTTTTGCAGCTGGCGTACCATGCACGACAGGGCATTGAGAGCTTCAAACAACTTTACTACAGAAGAAAAAGCATTACTACACCAGATTAATACATTTAAAATTAATTTATTAAAGAAAACAAATAGACGACCAACGTTTGTTATTTAATTTAAGCATTGTTATACAGGCTGTCAACAACAAACAAGAATTTAAGACCCCCACATAAAGATAGGGATTTTTGTATCTGCTGAAATAGCGAGTAATGTCCTCTTAAATATTTTAGATCCACAAAGATTAAAATCTATCTTGGATCTTGCTGTCAAGAAATTTGGTTTAAACGAATATATTTTGTCTTATATATCGAATTAGTTCTTTCACACTAACTGTATAGAAAATGAGATTTCTTATTTATTTTTCCCCATCCCAAGGAGATAAATTGACTGTTATCTCTTAACAGTAAATCGAGCAAGTTAAAGTTTGCAAGTCTTTGAAGATTAACCTTTGATACACATTATTTTTGATTTGGTTTATTTACGGACGCTCTATAACATTTCAGGTCATCAGCGTCCCATTCAATTCAGGTCGTGAAACGGCCGATAAATTTTGCTCAATGGCCTCTTCATTCAAGCTTGCGGTTCTTTATCGTGCCGTAAATGTACTTATACACATTCGTAGCGTTGATATTTATATATTGTATTTCAACATTAATAATATTTTATAGTAACTTATTGCATAATTATTTAATTTTATATGACCGAATATTGGGAAATATTTAGCTCTTCTTAATTTCATTTTTGTCTCTTTTAAATCTATTCTTTTATCTTTCCTTTTATGTGATCAAAGTTTTCATTCATACAATAACTGGTTTTATAATTATTTATATAACTTTACCTTATTAATTCGTTATTTTATTTTGAAGCTTTAATATGTATTAATTTGTTAATATGTATAGATTAATTTATTTTTAAATGTCTTTTCTGTTTATATTTTCTTGCATATTCTAGGTCTATTTCACATCGTAAATGATTGAAATGAATGATTTATCACAAAGGGCGAATTCGTAGAATTATTCTAGATTGAACATTGTTTTGCTACCAAATGTCAATATTTTAGTCTATTTTTATAAATTTATGTACATATTTTAATTCACTTGAGTATGTCTCAGCAGTTATGTACATATTTTAATTCACTTGAGTATGTCTCAGCAGTTATAACAAAATTTAACATATAAATAAGTTCAATATCTGCTTTTTTATAGTTTATCTTTACACAATGACAAAAAGCATAACAATCAAATTACATTAAAATTATATAAAGTAATAAAATTAATATTAACCATAACTAACAGATTTTAATTCTTAAATAAAATAATTTATGTATTTCACTTACAAGCCATAATGTGTAGGATATATTAAGAGAAATTTACAATTTAGCGACCGTTTCTTTAGTGGTTTCCTACTTAAATTAGTGAAATAATTATTTTATTACAAAAGCAAATTGTTACGAAAGGCATAAATACTTTCATGACTACTTTGTGGAGGGCGAGCTTAGAAAAGATGCGTGCAATTGAAAGAGTAGCTATGGCGGTATATATGAGTGCTCTGCCAGGTTGTTTTCAGCTTAATTATATCCTAAATTTGTATCTTCTTTCTCTTTCTCGTAACTGATTGTTTATATCTGTACATTTAAGAGTAAATGCTGTTAACTATAATACTTTGTGAAACCCAAGGGGCAACACTGGAATATACATATATCTTCATAACAAGTACCCAAAGTTAAACTTTTTTATTCTTCCTCTAAGTGATCTAAATCAGTGAAATACTTGGTGTTACGATTGCATTTCATACCAGACATTTAACTTAAACTTTTTTATTCTTCCTCTAAGTGATCTAAATCAGTGAAATATTTGGTGTTACGATTGCATTTCATACCAGACATTTACCATCACGAGATTTTCCCTACCATTTTCAAATTATCTTGCTCTTTATTAGTAGAGGTTAACAATCCTAAAACAGTTTTCTTTTTACAGGCATTTAATAAAAACCTTATTAAACCTCCCATTTATGATTTAAGATTTGTTTAAAGTTTGTTGACTGTTCTCATTTGTAGTAACGTTTCGAGTGGGCAAATATTTTGTATTAAATTGGTTAGATTATGGTTGTGTTCTGATTTATTTTGTCTAAAAATGACAATTAGCGACAATTTTTGTTAATCTTATAAGCACGCTACTATCATATAGGAAGCAGATGGGAGAAAATTGGGAAAAAAATGTTTTACAATTGAGCTGGATAATTTTTGAAAAGAGACAATCTACTGACAACGTTCAAGAATATTCTGGTTTAAGGTTAACTGAATTATAAATTGGAGTCATAAGCGAAGCTTTCATGTTTTGTGAAAGTGTGATTTCGGTTTAAAACCACAACAGTTGGAGTATGGGTCGTGTCGTAATTTGATTATACTTACTCAAAGAAAGGAGGAAAAATTAGAAGCGAGGAAATTCAAAGGTAGCGAAAGAAGTTTAGCAAATGAAGGCTTATTAAAGTAAAGTTGGCAAAATGTATAAGCCATGAGGCTGTCAGCATGAGCAATCATTTTCAAATTCTTTAAATAAATGAGAACCGAACATGTAACAAAAGTTGGTAAACGCAGTGATACTTGTAGTTCACCTGACCCAGAGGTGACAATGAAGTCTGTACCAAAATCGTTTAATCCTGTAATACCAAAATATTTCGTAATGAGTTCAATAAAGAAAGAATGAAATAGTGTCAATATGTACTATAAAGCAAGTCCTCCGTGAAATAAATTCACGGTACTTAAAATAACCAAGGAAGTCAGGAAAACACTCGAAAAACAGGACCAACACAGAACTGAAGCATTATAATTTAAAATCGAGCTTCTGTAAATAAACGCAACTTTAGTTTCAGTACTTCATAACTGACATTTTAACGACAATATACTTTATTCTCAAAAAACAATGTAAATGTACCACAAAAACGAGCCCACTTCAAATATATTACTAATTAACAATTACACTGTGTATATACTTTAAATTATATTTCTGTATTTTAATTTATAGACCACAAAATATTGTTTTAAATCTGTTAATATTAATTATATTATAAAAATCAATTCTGAGAAAGATAACATTCTTGTAATTAAAATGTTTAGCTGAAACCATGGAATAAAATGTATACATTCTTTGAGATTGATTTTTAAGTGCATTTTAATTTTAAAATTTCAACTTTGCACCTTATAGGATTTTTATGCCTGTGATATTATGGCGATATAACCACCAAGATTGTGTACTAGTCCCACTTCTTCTTTTTTTCTACATAAGCATTCAATATCGTTCCTGAAAGTCGTGCCAGCTGTTTTATGAATCCCGGATTTAGCGGTGTTGCTGTTTTCGCCTAATGAACTAATTGTTTGCAGTAACTTTTTGACTCACGGCTGTGCACGCGTTATGCAGCACGTTCCTCTAAACCGTACTAGTTTGCGTTTCACAATTTTGAGTAATATATACTTAAGAGGATGACTTAGCTTAATCTTAGATCATTACAGGTACGTAGATAGTTCTCATTAGTATTGGTGTAGTAGTATTTTTCATAACTAAAATGTGTCAGGACTTTTATAAACTTGGTAATATTCAGCATTGCAAATTTTAAGTTTGTTGCATATGAAAATTTTCCTGGATATTTAATGTTTTGTTTTCTAGTAATTTTTCATTTACATTGCATTCTATAATGTATATATATATATATACTTTGCTTATATACGAATATTTTGGTTTGGGTCTTTTTGAGTTCCCTAGTGTTTGTTACATGCTTAATACACTTTGTTAAATTAAGATACCATTGATTTATTTCACCGCCACGGGTAGCCGAGGTCGTTAAGTCTCGGACTCGTGAGCGGGAGGTCTGGTTTCGAATACCGCCAGGACCGTCCTTCCTGACTGAGGTTTTTTCCAGGTTTTCCTTAGTCCTCATAAATGGCAAATGCCGGGGAGGTACCCTAAACTTAGGCCTGGAACGATTCCTTCCATAAAAATCCCTTCCCAATATATCATTTCATCTCGTGTATCATCAGTGTCCATCGCCTGTGGTGCCTCTGTAGCAAAAACGGGCGTTAAACACTATTAATTCATTCATTGTTTTATTTCGAACTGTAATATTTTCATTAGCCATGTATTAATTTTTGATGCAGTTTTATATAAAAGTATTTATCTTATTTTAATTATTTACTCACCCTATTTTGTGCATGGTAGTGCATTTTTTCCATGAGTAAGCGTTTCATGTGCTTCTTTCTCAAGTTAAATAGCTACTACTTCAAATATTTTAAAATAGTAATCCTTTTAAAAGCTGTACAGGTTTGTCTTGTTTTTAATTAATATTTGCTCCATTTTCACTGTTTAAGTACTATGATCCTTCCAAAATTTGTATCAGCGTTAGATTTCTTTGCATGTGCAAGCCTTTAGCTTCATTTAATTTGTGGATATATCAGTCTGAGATCTAGTCAGATTACAAAGGGCAAAGCTAATAACTATTGAAAACCTGCCACTATTTAAATTCAAACGCAGAGAACTAGGTAACTCAAATTCATTAAATTTTGTAACATGTGTACCCTCTATTAGTCGACACTAATATTACTTGTCTGCATTTTAAAACGTTTGTGTTTTATTGAACATTTTTTGCAACCTTTTATTTTATGCTGACTTGTTTAATATTCCTGTGAAAGAAAATTATGACCAATCGCATGTGCTATGTGTCGACTTTTATGTCGTTTTAGGTTGGCATAGCTTGCAAACTTTTTGGCAATGTAATAATTATTATGCAAGCAAAGCAATTTCTTTAACTTGTAGATACTTCATGTTTGATATTGTAATGAAAAGTTTAACTACATTGTTAAATAATTCTTCTCTTGTGTTCTTATTACCCATACGAGAATTTCCTATGATAAATTCTGGGAGTTTATGATCTAGTTAGCTTTACACATTTGCATCCTGCATGAGTTCAACAATAAACACTGAGGGGGAAAAATAGATTTGGTTATTGCATGCCCATATTCATGTGGAGTTTTATGGTGTACCAGTATTGCAATATATTAACTTATTTGTAAAGATAGTGCTTCAAAATCAGATTAATCATTTATCTCTAATGCCCGAATTATCTTATGATCACATATACATAATATGTCCCAAGGACTTTCAGAAAACAGGTTCCATAAACAAAACAGTTCAGGAAAACTGCTCCTATATCAATATGGAGAGCATAAGTGGATACATAACATAGCTACTAGGAAGGTAATGGAAGCCTGTCAGGCACAAGACATGCCGAGTAATTGAAACGGCGCAGAACGTAGATTTCCACTTCAAAGAGACGCCCAAGCGCATATGCAAACCCGCCAAGCAAAGGTGACAAAAGGGTTGCCTAGTCAGACTGGTTACGGCATTCAGAATCGCCTTTTCACAGGAGCTGCTTATTTTTAGCCGCTTTGCTTTATTTGTCACGGACTTGTTCACACGGATATTGAATACATTCGAGTTGGACAGCACTTTCTGCTGATTTTGCTGAAGCCTTAATCAGTGTTATATGAAACCATATTTTTCTCGC
This sequence comes from Metallyticus violacea, assembly GCA_030762175.1. Taxonomy (NCBI): domain Eukaryota; kingdom Metazoa; phylum Arthropoda; class Insecta; order Mantodea; family Metallyticidae; genus Metallyticus; species Metallyticus violacea. Next base: position 43,468,785 of record CM060842.1, read on the forward strand.
TTTGGGCTACATAGTTCTCTGATTTGTGTAATGGTTATTCAAATCAATAGAATTTCTTGTTTAATATATATTTGTGTAATAAAATGATGATGATAATAATAATAATGTGGCAGTAATCAAATATTACAACAGGTAATATAAATATAACAATCCAATTCTTATTATGTAAAAGTACTTGAATTCACAATACTTTTAACACATAGCAGGGACAGATTCTAAGAAGCCTTATAATATTATTTTTATCCTGAAAAGATCTTTCAGACCTCTCTTCAAGCTACTGCACTGGTTTTTATAGCCTAACATTCAAGCACCATATTCCGATATACCTGCCGAGTCCAGGGCAATGTGCGGACTCTCCAATATCAGGGAAAGAAAGGGATGAACGTTGATGAAATTAATCTGGGGTAACTAGAGAATACAAAACCCAGAAATGCATGCCTCTATGGAGATCAAATTCGAGTCAACTGTCTGGGAAACCCAGTCTTCTTAGTCAATTGAGTTATTTATACCAAAATTTTAATGATTGATGTGCGATTTCAAAACTTATAAATTCAGGGAAACACAAAGGTAATTTAATATGATATTAGTATAAATTACAAATATTCTCTTCCTGGTTTTAAGAAGAAATATATTGTTCCATTTAGAATTATTATCGATGATGCCATAACGTTTATAATAATGATCGTAAAACTACTCTATTTTCATAAGAAATAGTTTCAAAATTTAAGAGCTGATGCAGCTGATGCAGCTGAGAGTTAACCTCCTATTTTGTTTTTATGTAAATTATACTTTAAGTTATACAATTCTATCATTAAGGTTCTCTTTATTCCAGGTTTCTGTTTTCTTTAAGTTTCATGTTTTAATATAATATTACAATTTTACACGAATTTTAATACCAATATATAAATATAAACAATTATAGAAATCACCATTATAAAGAAAGTTTACAAAGTTACGTATATTATAGATTACAAAATATAACAAAAAAGTAAACATATAAAAATTGATAACTAGCAAATTGCTGCTATAATGTATTATTAGTATTTTAACCGTGATAAGTGTATAAACATTTGGATGTGAAAATAAGAATATTGGTTATCAAACGTTTTAATTATAAACCACTGTTTTAAGCAACATTTAAAGTATGTGGGAAACATCAAGCTAAAATACAGAAAACAGTGTTTGCTAAGCTACTAAATGGAATAGCTCATTTTCTGACATATTTAATATGACATTAAGAGATAACATTCAAAGTTTTATAGCTACAAAGTAAATTTATTGAGTTATACAAAAAGAAGCACATGTTTAGAAATAATCATTAGGAAAAGTATTTCTCTAATAATATAAATAGGTCAATGATGGGAAGCAGCAGTTAACCAGAACAAGATAACATGCCCGTTTCCGTTTATCTAGCGTGACAACCTGGAGGTTGAATCTTGTACACCGCCAGTTTACCTCGCATACTTCCGATCTCAAGAATGGCCACAAGGTGACTACGCTCGACTAATTATAAAAACTAGATTTTCGTTGCTAAGGTTTCACCGTGTGAAAATGATCTTTCACATAGTTGAATATGAAGGTGGATTCAGACCGGTGAACGAACATTTGTATTTTAATGTGTACTTTGATCTTGCATTTAGCGTAATGACGATTAACTGGTGCTTTAAAGACTTTCTCTAACTAAACAGGACTTGGAAGTCAGTTCGACGCATGAATACAGACAGATACATATAAAATAGTCAATTCAGCGTCAAGGTTTAAATGGTCACATTTGTTTTAATAGCTAGCACAAATGTGCATAATTAAAAGCATGTACGGCATTGTAAACGCACATATATTTTCTTTTCTTTTCCAGTGGAGCAACGTCGTTTTCCTGAGTGATGCCTTAAGTACTGTACTGTATTCTGAGTCGCTGGGGAAATCTAAAGATATATTTTCCTTCTTCCGCTCAACATTCATTTTTGAAACGTAAAAACCTAGGTTTTATAGTAAGTTTATGTTATTTTACAACGTTAATAAATATAAAATAACTTTAGTTTAAAAAAAAAATATGGGCATAAACATTGAATACGGAGAGTACTGACAAGGGAACTGTATTGTCTGGATCATCCCATTGTAGTAAACTCAATTACGGTATACTATATTTAATAACAATAATGTTGCGTGAAATGAAGTTGATTTTACAAACTATAAAAACAAAGTGGCAGGGTACAGTCACTAGCTAATGGTGACGTTTTATACTCTTGTTTGTGTTATTATCAATACGTATGTAGACAGCAGTACGAAAAGGTAGGTTAAGGACAGTGTTAATTGTATCCATTTAGAACACATGCGATGAAAAAAATGCAATTAATATTTTAAACGTATTAGAGAAACTTTATAGGCTACATGGAGCCAAGTGTGCAATAACAACTGTGTGTAATCATTCTTGAAAATATGTAGGAAAAAACACTACATGAACGAAATAAGTGTATGGCATTAGATTTCGCTGATGAAAACGATTACACGTTTTAACACTAATGTAGCTGAAAATGAAAATGACGGGAATAAAATGGATGGTAGTTCCAGTAGTTATGTATTATCCACAGAAACGTCGTGAAAGGCTGGATATCTTACAGAGCTGATGTAGAAGCAAACATGGAACTTAGGTTTAAAACAACTGAAGCAGTTCTTAAAAAAATTGGAACACTTCTATATAGTATGTAATGGAAATTAGATTACGATTTCTTCGGCTTAGATAGTGTGAGATTCAGACTATCGTGTACAAGCCTGTTATAAATAACATTTGTTTCAATACTAAACAAGAAACTACCGGATTATTGTTTGTATAACTGATCCTGTCGTTCTCTAAAGGGTGACTCGGTGGTATTGTGGCCACCAGTGTGTGACGTTTAGTAGCCAAGCCGTGCTGCTGGGGATACACCATGATGCATTAAAATCAGACGTAACCAAAATGCACTGTTTAGTGGTATAGAAAAAAGATAATTACATTTAAATTGGATCACAATCTGCAGAATATAATCAAATTACAAATTTATGCTGGTATTATATCGGTAATTAACAAAATTTAACAGTTATTTGTATGAACAATTTAGCTGCAGTATTATATAATACTGTAGTGATTTTTTCTTATCCTCGAATTTTTCATTTCTGTTTAATTTAAGAGCAATTTTCTTAGGTTAGACATATATGGATGGTCCATATCTACATATCTACAAAATTAAGTTCAATTTTAGATGGCTTAATTATGTTTAGTGATATTTGTCTGGTTCAACCAAAACAGTTCACTTGTAAGAATTATATATCCTCCTGGAATTTTAACATTGCAGAAATGTTAAAAAATGTTAAAGGTCCCAGAGTGACAGCTGCTGACACAAAAAGAAGACTAAATAAAGGAGAACAACTGCTGACGAAGAACTGAGCGACTCTAAGTTATAGCAAGTAACACCTGAAATTCAGGCAGAATTAGTTTAAATCGCAACAAGATATCAACCATTACTATAAAAAGAAGCGTGTAGTCCACAGCTATGAAGAAGTCCCTTCTTAGCAAAATAAATCAACAGAAACGTCTTCATTAGCAAAGGAAACTGCATTGTTGAACGATTAAAGAATTCAAATTTCAGGCTTTTAGAAATCGACGATAGACCTACATTAGTGAGCAGGAGCACCAGACGGTATAAGGGCTTATTGTAGTTTTTCATCCAGTGGTGTGTATCAAGAAGATACTGGATAAAATGTGGACAGGATCTATGGGCAATGACTGTGCGAATGCAGATTGGGTTCCTAACATGTTTCCAAATAGGGAACCCCGACGCCGTGAAGCCCGTCCCCCTTTGTTAAAGATAGCTCGCTTTAATTCTAAATGCCGGGTCAGAAAAAAATTCGAAAGTGCAAGTCACTGTCACGCCACGTCAGCTCACCTCGCATTGGAACCCTCGGAGTGAAATGAGAAAGAGCAGAAAATTCGTAGGATGTAAAGATCCATTCAGCATTCCCCTAAGCGATCACGATAAAATCCAAAATCAGGATGGAGAACTAGCAAGAACCTGCCAAATGAGTGTCACAAGCGTCACCGCCTGATCCACCCCGCTCGGCATACTTTGCATATACACAATCCCAAGGGTGAGAGGTTAATAGATTGGGGATTTGCCGTTCAACAATCGCATGTCAAACTAATGGAAGAAATGTCTTGAGAACAACAGAGGCGAGGAAGGTGAAAATTATGGGGTGGCCACCTCAGTCTGCTGATCTCTAATCAATTTTTAGAGTGTGTGTCCTTCCTCAGAAAGGAAACTCCAGCATATTCAGAGAATGCAGAGTGTGGTCAATTTCAACGAAAGTATTTTTTCACTGCCAAAAATATGTAAATTACTAATATAATTTTAAAAAGTGCTATTACCTGATTATTACCCTATTAGTAAATATGATTAGATAAATATATGTTAAAACTTTTTGGATCTCTATTTCCTTTTACTTGCTTTCTTTTGATCTGCTCTGAATAGGACGTGTGGAAGTTTTTGATCCTCACTGTACGCTAGCAGACGGAGCGGATAACTGGACTGATGTACTGTTGCATCAGAAAGGAGTACAGAGATGGCATATTCCCACCTTTGGTTGCTGAGTGCCCTAGGGGTTTCCGAGTGACTGCTCTCTGCTGGGACACCTTCAGTAACACTGCAGACCCTGACAGCAAAGACCTTGTTGTTTGCGTATTCCAAAACAGGGAGTCACGGAAATAGAACGTGAGAGAGAAAATTCAACTACTCAGTATCGATCTCTACTGTCGCTTGGTTTGTTTGTATCTAGGTCCCACTGTATCGATCTTACAACTTCCGTCCACAGAACACGATTACAGAAAACATATGTGAATGTGGGGCACTTCCCTTCGCTGGTAGTTAGTAGTAGTTGAGAGTAGTAACTCTCAGTAACTCAACCTGATGCCCAGGTCATGACTTACATTCTCAGCTTTGCAAGACAAAGGGTTCAGGTAACTAAGAACCTAAAACGAAGAGCGCAATGGTAGAGGCAGGAGGAAATTTGAGAGCACGTACCATAAACTCTTGAACCTACCTAAGTTATCTGCCCTCTCTTGTTAACATTATTTTATGTCATAGGCTTGTATTCCTAGATAGTTAGCAGTGAATAGGGTAAATTGACAATAGTTACAGTGTTTACGTTTAGGTTGCTTTTGTGGGTCATTAGTATGGACATGAAAAGTGCTAAAGGAGAATATAATGCTGCTGCCAACCGAATTGCGCTTGTCAAGTCCTAGTCACCCGCTGCGGAGAGACTTTGTATACACACGTTATTTTACGGCATTATGATAATGTGTTCATTATATTTCCAACGGTATTTTGCGTATATTTATTTAATTAACTCAATTATCACATAACTGAAAAAAATTACGCATTTTTTTTTAAATGGACATGATTTTATTATAACATTGAAATTGCTCAAATAGGTTGAACAATCTCAACATATGACATGAAAAGCTGAGCCAACTGTTTTTCCTATCTGACACTTAAAAATGCAACGTAAATTATTATTTTAGGTAATTATGTAGAAACAGAAAATGAACAATATTCTTAAATTTAAGTTTTGAAATTATAGTGAGCCTAGATATTTGACAATATCGGTAGCAATTTGGAAGGGTAAAAATATTGGCATAGCGATAGAGCTAACGTTAACTATTCTGTTGAGGAAAATGTCTGTTTTAATACGGTCAATAAGGCAGATAGTGAGAGTCAGAGTTTAGTAAACAAAACTCGGTCCCAGATGACTGAGTGGGACTTTAGCGCTGTCAGTATAGGAAAGGGGAGCAACAATCTTCATTCTAAAATGCAGCAATAATCTGAAGTGTTTAGTTTATTCTTCTTAGTTAATAAACCTTCTAAATGTTTAACCTTTTGAGTAATGCTTTATTAAGAGTTTTTCGCCCTGTGGACTATTCTCAGTATGCTTCCAAATGTTCGATTAAAAATGATATTTTTTTGAGAAGTGTTTAACGCCCCTTTTTACTACTGAGGCACCACAGGCGGTGGACACTGATGATATGTAAGATGAAATGTAAATTGGGAAAGATTATTTTTTTAAGAAAGGAAACGTTCCAGGCCTAAGTTTAAGGTAGCTCCCCGGCATTTGCCAGTTATGAGGACTGAGGAAAACCTGGAAAATACCCCAGCCAGGGAGGACGGTCCTGGTGGTATCCAAACCTCAGACCTCCCGCTCACGAGTCCGCGACGTAACGACCTCGGCCATCCGTGGCGGTAGTAGGTCGTGATAATATTATATACTTTTGTAATGTCCATGTTATTTTTATCCAATTACCAATAGCCCACTATGCTCTATGTAACGAAAACGGAGATACGATGAAACAAACGCCCTGGTTGTTGATCACAGAAGGCTATATTTCTGCTCATTTGTAAATTAGTTCTAAAAATATCCTCTCAGTTCAGTCCATTATTTAGTTATTAATCAATAAAATGTTCCCCCATTGAACTTGGTGTAGTGCGTTCTGCTCTAGACCTACGGTTCGCGGGTTCAAATGCGACCGAGATTTTTCAGTGTGTAAAAATGTCGAGCCCAAGTACTTTCCTTAGGTCTAAGGTAACGTTCGTAGATCTATGGGACGTTAAAAATCCATGCATAAAAGAGGACCGTGGAGATAATTACGGGCTATTTCACGTCCAAACAATACCTTAGTTCCGTCTCATAAGGCGTTAGAGTCGATGGCCTTATCACCTATCTTCTGCAGGAGGTGCCCATATTCCAGGATGGAACGGCGGATACCAACTAATGAATAAAGTTATCAATAAATAGAAGCACGCGACTTTTAAAACTGTAATAATTTAATCGTGTATGAAACTGTTTTGCTCATAATAACCTTCTGTGACCTAACGTTGATAATTTCTCTTTTGCTTATTTGTATTTAATCATCGAGGCTGGTTGTCATAAGTGGTGCACAAAATAAGGATTTCAGTCTTCTTTTCTCCCGTTTCCCGGTTTTTATTCCACCAACAATTTTCATTTTCTTCCCCTTACCTATTTCATCACACTACAGTTTCATTGACAGTCAAAGGTGCAATCATATGACTAGCAGAGATGCATGAGCTTCTCGCCAGCTTTCTCACCTAGTTGACTTACCAGGTTGCGAAGGGCGCTACCGGTGGCATTCAGTCGTTTGCTTGGAAGGGAGGCTAGCGAGTTGGGGGGATCACTAAGTGATGCTGTCAGAACAGTGATATCCTACAGATTCCTTCATATCATTATTACCTTGCTCTGTTTTCCACAGAACATAACATAATGGCATTAATAATTAGTAACATTTGTAACACGATATTCTTGAATCTACGAAACACACTTTTTGGAGACAACTTCAATTGCTAGAATTCATAATGTTCAAAATTTTGAATGAAGGAAAATATAGGGAAAATATAGGGAACATTTTTACTGAAGAAACTGCGTAGAGATGCTAAATTTAATGCAAAGACACACACACACACACACACACACACACACACACACACACACACACACACACACACACACAAGGCAAACTATTTAAATTGATGTAATCTATTTCCTCTCTATATAGAATATATTGTTGATTTGGTTTATTTACGGACGCTCTTTAATATCTCAGATCATCAGCGTCCCATTCAATTCAGGGCGATATATTTTGCTCAGCAGTCTCTTCTTTCAGGCTTGAATCTTTTACTTGCCGTAAGTCTACGACACGGGACCCACGGAGTATGGATAGTAAATTAATAAAGCAATGAAAACGAATACTAGAAATATATTAAAACGGAAACTATCAACTATTACTTCCCCGCATGCTCCGATAAGACTTCCATTTGGCGCAATGTGGAGAATAAGAGGGACCATGGTACAGAACCTCAGATCACGAGGATAGAAAAGAGCAACAAATTCGGTTTGTACATATCATAGGAGTTACTGGAATAGCAAAACTTAAACCAGAATAGTCATGGCCTTTGTTGTGAGTTTCTAGTGTAAATAATTATTATTGAAAATTTACGCCACAAGTGTAACTGCACAATGCCTGAAAGAACAATTTTGCATTTAATTGAAAACATTTACAAACCTATCTAAATCTGCCAGCATATTTATGAGACTGCAAGAGTGGTCAAACATCAGGTTTCTTAAAAATAAATGAAAGACACCCAATCATCAAACAAACCTTTTCTTTTCACAAGCTTACAGATCTAGCAGGGTGAGTAAAGCGGTAACGCTTGGGATTCACATTCGAGAGGCTCAAGTTCAAATCTCTTGGGACCGGCAATCCTAAGGGTGACTTTTTTTTCGTGATTTTCCCTATTATTTTCTTTCTACAACTTTTCCGCTCTCTCGTTTCATATCATTTTGTTTCGTTGGTCTTGTTATAGGGTAGAAAGTGTCACGCGAAATGAGCTGGTGTGACGTAGCGGTGGCTTGCACTTTCCTGACGTTTGGTAAGAAAGCGATGATTTTGAGATGCTCAAAATCTATAAAGGGAGCTTTGCCGGCGTCGGAGTATACTATCTGGAAATAACGTTATGAACCATCTGTGTCCTTGGATACTAGCGGCTCAGTGTCGGGGTGTAGGCACAAACGGCCAGCCGTCCCTGAAAACACAATGCAAACCAAACCAATAAGCTTGCAGTCTTTGACGCAAAAACTTCTGCCAGTGACGGAGGCTGTTGCATTATTAAAGTGTAATTGATGCATCTTTGGACAAAATATCAGACCTAAAGGTCCTCCGCACCCAAAGCAGTGTTTATGTCGAGCTCTACTGCGTCTTGCACATGAGGTTTTTATTAATATCATACGATTCCTTTAGTTTCCAGCGGAATGCTTTCAAACATAAGTGGAAGCGTGTGTTACAACGTTGACACACTGTTCAAAATTAATAAACAAGGAGGTGCTCAGTTTGGAGATGTAAACCCTATCGTGAAATACTACCTGATAATTTTATTCTACAATAACGCTTTCATCCGCTTATTAGCGGATTCAAACTTGTTCAAATGCTCTAGTTCGAGCTCTATCGATTGCGATGCATCCTTGGTAAACTGAGTTACCAGGAGTACATTCCAGCAGTTCTCCTCGAGGAAACATTCGAATGGTTTAAGACTCGGTGTGGCAATCTGTTCCCACAACTAGGGGTAACTGCAATGTGAGCTAAAAAAGCGAAACTCGCCTGCGGCTGGATTAGGAAACCCAACCAGTGATACTGGCAGCCTTGCCGATACCTTGCAATTGATTGGTTTTGAACACTACGTGCCGATTTAATAGAAGGATCTACCGGATTAGTTCCCAAAGTGTGTATCTCACCGAGGAATTTCTACTGAAATATCCCTTATCCATTATAGCTACATATCAAGAAAAACGTTTACATTTTTATAGACCAATCAAAAACGTCTTTTATATTTAAAATATTAAATTATAGAGAACTAGAACGTATTTAATTATACAAACTCATTAGATGCTAAATGTTTTTGATCTCTTGGCCCTTACATCTTACTAATTTGGCTCATCACTAACTGCACTCGTTTAGGAAATATTTGTGGTGATAATTTTAAGTGACTCGCCCGGTATAATGTAAGAGAAGAGAGAATGGACGTTTTATTGCCGCCAGATTTACAGTCTGAGAAGAAAGTAAATGTGTCATAAGCAGACGTAGTCTATTAAAATCTACGTTAGCTTTAACGATGAATAACAAGCCCTTAATTACATTCACTTTGCCATGATACCGCGGGAAGAGGAAAGAGCCAGTGTGTAAATCTATTTGGGGCAGTCTGTATTTGAGAAGCTTATGTAGAGCGTCTGCTATGATAACATTGCATTTATCCCTTAATAACGGCCTCTCTTGGCATTATACAACTAATCCTCTAATCCAGTTTGTTACCACATAAGTATTATATGTCATTTGTTCATTAACGTTTAAAACGTACAGCATAATCTCTCGTTGATTTTCACGCTCTTGTATTACTGTTCAGCAATACAAAGTACATATATAACACATGTAATAATAGCATAAAGTATGTAATAAGCTAGAAATGGAAGTATCTCCCACCTAGGCAAAGGCTATCATCAACACACGGAATTACAACAATATTTAAAGTGGTTTAGAAAAAGGAAGAATTTTCAAATTTATATAAAGAAATTCATGGGAACAGATGTGTAAGGTGAGCAGCTGAGGATTCGATGCTACAGTGGTGTTTTCCTCATCCAGTTTGCTCTTAAACGGCTGATTTATTACACAATAACCATATTCTGTTAGGTTAATGAACAAATGACATTCAATAAGCAACGCAATATTTTTTTTTTCTGTGGGTGAGCTGATCTTGGAAAAATATAATATTCACGCGTAGTATCTTTGAACCTCCGCACACCATTTTATGAAGTTTCGCCATTTTCTGCTCCGTGATAATGATACACTTAGATTTCAAAATGGAATCTGTAAGTGATGCATCTTTTGAAATTGGAATTGTTTTGGCAGAAATGGAACCAACAGCAGCATTTAGAGGCTTGTATGATACATATATGAAAATATGACGGCGTATAAAATAACGGTCGAGACATTCTTACTGATTATTAAGGCTAGGATTCTTAAAGAAATGCACATTTTTACCCATTATTTAAATTATACAAACGTTTTTGCATACATGTTTCGATTTTCAGGGATCACGAATATGAAGTGTTTATTTAGCACATTCTTAATGATTCCGCATGTATTAAACGACTGTGTATATCTGTTAGAAATTCCGAATCGTCAAATTCGCACATCTATTTTAATGCAAGTTATAACACTTTATAAAACATCAAAAGAGCATCAAAATATTAGGCAAAAATGTCACTAATACTTGTCAAACACATATCACACTCACAGTTCCAGCACACTATAACATCCTTGTCGAAAGACTGACACCTAACGGGCAATCAAATGTTCATTGTTACATACCAGAGACCCAATGATAATTTCTCACGTTGCTGCCACATGCCATCTCAACTTTAAACTCATATACGCTGCTTACTTTTAGAAAGCGTCGGTTTAGGGAGGTCCAAATTTGCATCACCATTTAAAAGCTTCGTATTTGTCAGTCTGCACGCAGTGTTCTAATGAAGCTAGGTGTGTCGAACAGCTATGCCCTTCCGTAGCGCTGATAAGAACAACAACCTTATATGCTTCAATATTACATTGGCGACAGTATTACACTATTTTCTTTCCTGTGATAGCATTTCATGAATGATATAAACGAAGAGTACTAATTAATAATAATTAACAACGCTATGAAGAAAGAAGCAAAGAACATTAAGCTATCCTTTCAATTTTTGGACTGAATTTCTATAATTACAAACCCATTGTTAAGTAGCGATATAGCACAAATTCTAAGCGTTTAAAAGCAGATATTAGACACATTACGCTTAAAGTAACTGTCAGAAAAGTATGTTTTCAATATATTTAAAATGTTTCTTCTTTGTCACAGAATAACCGATAAACAAACTTCAACTTTACTATCATGAATAGTTCCGCTCTGACCTAAAATTCAGGCAATGAATTCCCTCGCTATACAATCTGGCCTTTTTACGACGGCGTTATCTAAAGCGGCGCTGTTCTCCTTGTTCTCATTCGATGTGGCGCTCTTTTAAAGAGTACAAAAGAGTGAATAAATCCCTGCCGGATAGTCGCCTCAGTGACGCAGAGTCGTTCTCCTCCAAAAACATATTTACTCGCAATGTTTGCACGTAAAGCGGGACACATTTCATTTGTTTATTCCAGGCTGCTTTTTGCGGGCTATAATTCTCTGTTCTCTCATTCCTCTTTTGTCTTGCCGATAAAAAGAGTTAAAGCTTGTTTGTTAATATTTCTTTGACTGCAACAAGACTCAGAAAAGTTCATGCTTTTTTCCGCCCATGTCAATCGCCTCTTATTCCACTGGGCTGAAGAACATTGTGTTTTTGAGCAATTAGGACTTTTTGATAAAAAATATTCTGAGATCCCCACTTAGCGAAGTGTATTATGCATTAAGTGTTTTATTATTAGGATCCATCAGGTATAAATGAGCAAAAAAAAAAAAAAAAAGAAAGAAAGAAAGAAAGAAAGAAAGAAAGAAAGAAAGAAAGAAAGAAAAAGAAAAAAGAAAACGCTGTAAAAATTCGTACTGTATAGAGTGTGTCCCATAATGAACGAAATTTTTTTTAATAATAAAAACCATCATTTGAAAAGTGATAATGTTATTAAGTCAATATGAAGCATAAACCATGAAACAAAACATCAAGCAAGCGTCCTCTGCTACTTCGTTGACACACTTTCACTGTGGTGGTGAATTTTTCAACGACTTTATAGCAAAGAAATTTGCCCATGACACGTCTAATTTCTGCCTGTCCACAAAAGCACAAGATTTTACATGCCCCCACAAAAATATACACATGGTGTCAAATCACACGATCTCGGTGGTCAATTTTGATCGCCGTTGTAAGAGAGATAAACTGCAAATGGTCCGTAGGCTTCAGAGCTTGTGTTAGTTCTATCTTAAAAGGATGCATATGCAGATCTTTTGTTAAAATTCACTGCAAACTGCTTCTCGAAATGGTTCATTGTTGAGAACGGCGATGAATCGACTTCATTGCGTTCGTAGGAACGCTGTTTGACGAGGCCAACATTCTCTACTGATCGACGAGAACATCCAGGTGATTTTCATACCGGTCTCTAGAATTTTGACATGTTAGGCGCATTTCATCTACCAAAAATTACTGGAATTCTTCGAACGTTCTCTGCGTAACATTTACCATACTTTAAATATAGTTTCAGAAATTAGATGCTTACATACATCGTGTATCGCTCGATTTTGGGTGAAAAAATATACACAAATGACAATCGTTAATTGCATTACAAACAGATGACAAGTTGTTAAATTTCAGGCCCGGCAACCTAACAAACCGACAGAGGCGCTCAATTTAAAACTTGTGTTCTTTATGGAACACACTATAATTGTCAAATATTTTAAAAGACATATTCCTGTAAAATAATAATTAAAAACATGACCCTGAAAATATTTATTAAGATTTTCTTTTGATAACCCTGAACGAAGTAAACTCAAAATTCTTTAAAGACAAACATATTTGTCGTTAGAGCACGCTTGAAATTTATTGTCTTTAGTTAGCTTTGTAATTTGCAGAGTAAAAAAATATTAGGAGAGAGAAATAACTGTGTAATGTAATTAAGTTTAATAAAATGAGAATATATCATAAGCTCCCTGGCAGAGAGTCACTTGCACAAGAATCTATCTAAGCTTGTAGAGACTGTATCATTGGAGAGGAGGTTTGCAGATCCTGAGAGACCGAGAAATATCGCTTGAGAAACAACTTGCACTTAAGGTAAGCAAAAATCCAAGAAGAATTGCACTAATGGAAAGACTGAAATATAAGTTTTTGAAAAGCTCTCTAGGAAAAGTTTCCTAAATCACTAACAAACGAGTAAAAGAGTACATTGCTCTGAATTTTAGACCATACAGCTGATAATTATTTAACTTCACTTCTGCGAAAATTCTGAAACGAGTCAACTCAAAATAGAAAAGAAGTCTGCCTGAAAAAGTGAATAACAGATCATTTTAATGCGCTACAAAAAAAAAAAAAAATATTTCGACCATCTCCACTTTTCGGCGATAAAATGAGCGCAATATCTTCTTTTGGTGTACCTGGTAACAACACGAAATGTCATTTAGAAGACCTAGGTGATAAAAACGAATACACAAATATGGCAACAATTCTGCCATACAAACAAAACTAATAACCACCTCAGTGAGCTTCTGTTGGATTTATGCCTTAAGGTAGTACCTCACAATCTTAAATTTGGCTCTAAACGTTCTTGACATTCTCAACATCCTGGTTGATCAGATCAGCATTATCTACAATGAAAATAGTGAAAAATAAGCAGAGAAATATGCTTGAAGATGATATACATGGTGGTTAGTCAACTTGACAAATAGTTTGCAGCACGCCATTTAAAGACAGACTTCACACTAACAGAATAAATTACAATATGCACAAAACTTCTCTTAGCGGTCATTCAGGGTAGTTAGGCCCGCATTACAACATTTATCTTCGCTTTCCTTGCATGTTACTCCCAAAGAAGAACATTAGAAACCACATAAAATATTGTTTAATATGCTAAATAACAATAATAATATTATTATTACAAAACACTATGTTGCGAGATCACCAGCGATGAATAAAGTGTGTCATTAGACCAAAAAGATCGGAAATCACTTAATTAGTGTACCAAAATTTGATTATAGATCTCCGCATTCTGAGCTTAAATTTTTATAAACAATAAGCGGTCATACACTATACCTCATCTCGCCCGGATTTTTGTGGAAAACGACGACATAATACCAACATTAAATTGACTCTGCATTCATTTATCGGTCGGATGGTTTTATTCATATTTATAACAGTGTTAATGACACTATTTTGAGGGAAAATTATTTATATTAAATTGTCATTATTACCAAAATTTTATAGTTTTATATATTCAGTTTACAACGACCGTAATAATAACACAATGGTATATTACGATATAATGTTATATTTTATTGCATGAGCAAATGTTTAAGAACGATGTTTGTCGTTTTGTAATTTTTACGAATGCAGCAACTGCATTATAAACGAACTGCATTATCTATTTTATACCAAAATTATTAAAAAAAGTATTAAAATTAAATTGAAATTGTCGTTTTTATGAAATGAATGCCTTCTTTTATTATACTTATGACATCATTGCATCGATGGAAATTATTTAGGCTTATTTGTCTATTATTCTTGTTAGCAAAGTTGGATTCACTGCAAGAAAATTTCGACCGAGTTGAAAAAAAAAGGATGAGCAGTATTTGAATGAAAAGTAAAATATTAAGTATATTTTACAAATTTTAGTATTGACAGTACAATTCAGTATTATAAAAATTTACTAATTCATTTGCTAGCTATTATTAATTTATTCATGTTTATTAATTCATTACTAATTTATTCATTTTTATCAATTCTGTTTCCGCCTACATAAATTATTTTCTTAATGTTGTCGTAATTTAAATTCAGTTGCTGACAGCATTTTAAAATTAAAACAATTTAATGATGTAATTTTTGAAACTTATGTATTAATGCAGAATTTTATTCGCGACTTTGACGAGCAATAATGACTGCTTATTATTTTGGTATACAGAAAAGAATATTAAATCTTTGAGCTCTTAAACCATAGTATTTACTTATATGGTAATTTAAATCCGTAGATCCCATATCGTATATTAATGACCGTTAAAAACTCCATTATATGGAGAAAAAAAACCTAGACAAAATTACTGGTCATTTCACGTTCAAGTAATACCTTAGCATCACACTTGGCACTTGAAGCATTGGACTGACGCGTAGTTGCTAAGTGCAACTAATTCAAATAGTGCATATGATCCGTTTGGAACCGGAAAGGTCTAAGGGTTGTAAGTTGATAATAGTGATACTTTGTAAAGAGGAAATCTTATCAATTGAAGTTAATAGCCAGTTGTAGTTTTACAATGTAACTCATATGCTATATTTTTTTAACAAAACGGGGGATTTATCCGATTTTCCTACGGAAAAAGGTGACGCCGTTTTCCCGTAATTACATTATATTTTTATTTGACATTGTTTATCAATAACTTTGCAGTATGTTTTGGAAATAGACTGTGTTTTTTAGTGTTATAAATTTTTCTTATTTGAAGTTTGTTTCGTCCTATTTATTACGGTAATCAGAGTTACTGTATGTAATTAAGTACTGTTCATGTAGCTGGAGGCTTTAAAGTTAGATTACAACCTTTATCTTTGCCATGATAAACTCACTAACTTATAGATACACTTTTGGTACAAACCACTAACTTATATTTAGGAACACGCTCAAAATGTAGTTGTAATATTTCACATTATAAGAATTAATAAATGAACAAAATACTATTTTACTGATTTTGACAGGAAAATTATTCAAACTATTCAATTTCATTTTATTTAAGAAAGAAAATCAGTTTAAAAATACTGATGCAATAAATGATTCCTTAGAGAAAATGGACCGCCACGGGTGGCCGAGGTCCTAAAGGCGCGGACTCGTGAGCGGGAGATCTAGGGTTCAAATCCCACCAAGATCGTTCTCCCTAACTGGGTTTTTTACCAGGTTTTCCTCAGTCCTGCACAGTAAATAAAATAAAAAACCACCTACGCCGTTATCAAGAGCTGATAGCGTTAGTCCCTATAAATGAGCTGATCTCAATTTTGTTCTTAATGAAATACTATTACGCTGTCGTGAAGCATTGGTGTGAAAACGGTTGATATTTCAAATTAATAGTTTTTACGTTGTTTCAGGCATGTAATAGAGCTGTCATGACTATGCCGTCATTCGGGCGGCTGAGCACCATGATGAGGAAAATGTCTTCCCTTTTGCCCTCGTGGGAAATCTGCTAGTCTGTCCGGCAGAAGCAATTATTAACTGCCAGGTAGTTCAGCTTCACTCGTCATCGGGTGAAAATGAAGTCGGATTTATCTGAAACTCATCAGATTGGTTCTTTAAGGGATGCACAAGACTGCTCTTGACAAATGAAGTACGGGAGAAACACTCTATTTCATCAGCAGTGTCGCTAGCCAGCAATACTTCCTTAAGTTTTTACTTTCTACTACAAGGATCAATCCTTTTGACCTGTTTCCACTTCAAGATGTTTAAAATGGTCTTGCCTTCTACAAAAAGCCTGCTTTTGTTCTTTAGTTTGAACTTTTGGAAGTCTGAAATCTGGCACTTATATCAGACCTTGATACCAGTTATTACTTGTCATCCCCTATCAGATTATAAATGTTTAACTCTTTCCTTGTGTCTTATTTATTTTCTGGTCTACTAATGTGTATTCTGCTTATGATCTGAGAAATTTCATTTCTGCAGCTTTTATTTTCCTTCTTTTCTTCTTCCCTTCCAGTATAATACACCCATAACAATGATACTGCAATGATTTTATAGTTTTAGTTCAGTTATTTTTCGGTTCTTTTAAAAAAGTATTATATTGTTTCACAAAACCTTGAAACTCTTCCTAAGCCCCCCCCCCTTTGAAGTGTAAATATAACGTATAAGCTGTAAGCCTAATCATCACGTTTTGTGCAGCTTAATTAGTAATGTAGATATTGTGTACATTCGTGTATACCTTTAATATATTAATTATATATCGCCAAAAGAGAAAGTTCTCTGGTGTAACTGTCTATGGTAGAAACAGGGCAGAGCCAAGGAGGCAATAAACCGCTATACAAAGGAAAGTACAAGTGCTATGCCACATCTTGGACTCGCCAGCCATTTGTGCAGTTAACTTGATTTCAAACAATGTAAATAACTGTTTTAAACTTTAAAAAAGTGTAGGGCGGCATGCATTGACATGTGAATTTGAACCAACGAATAGTAGATGTCTATTTTGAATTTTTAAAGCAAGGCAGGAAACTTGCGCGTGCTTGTGTTTGGTTTGATGAAGCCAACGTTTAGTTAATTTGAATCGAATATATGAGGAGACGTTTGCCCCGCTGGGGTATCAATTTTGAGTTCCTCATTTCAGAATTCAATTCACATAGGCAGTTGATGATACATCAAATCAGTTAACAGTTCTCAATTCGCATCAGTTGAGATAACCAGACCACCAATTTAGTTCAGCAATGCAGAAGTTCAATTCAAAGAGAATCAGTTCAGTTCAGTCAGTGCAAATCAGATGTTCAGATAACCAGATTCAGTTTATCTCCTCGGAAATCGCGGCAGTTAAGCTTATATTTGACGTAGCTAAGTTCTATCGTAAGCAGAGGACGGGGAAGATCTTGGGAATAATAAATTACCATACATATTATTTCACATTGCGTGATTATTTACAGAGTTGATATCCTCTTACAATCCTGTTGAACACGAGTCACAAAATATCCGAACAAAACCCTGAGATGATGATGTTATGAATGGTGGACAACAACACTAAAGCGATAAATAGTCAATTAATGATGCGCCGCTACAAAATATGGCAACTAGCAACTAAATCACTTCTAATAGGCGACCAACCGGTCCTCGCAGACAAAAATAGCTTCAACCTTTGAAATTTATTTAATTTATTTTCTAGCTTTTGACAAAATGAAATATAATAAATTAGTAATTTTTACGAAAGCAATAATTGTATAACATTATAAACGAGTGCAATTCCGTATTTTTGTATACCACGATTATAAACGGAAAGCAATAAAATAAACTTTAAATTTATGTGAATTTTTATAAGTCAATGCCCCCTTTTCTTATGCTTACGACGT
Source organism: Metallyticus violacea (assembly GCA_030762175.1). Classification (NCBI taxonomy): domain Eukaryota; kingdom Metazoa; phylum Arthropoda; class Insecta; order Mantodea; family Metallyticidae; genus Metallyticus; species Metallyticus violacea. Next base: position 43,487,112 of record CM060842.1, read on the forward strand.
CATTGTATCGATAGAGAATATTTAGTTCATTTGTCTACAGTTATTGCTATTATTGAAGAAGGGTTAATTCCATTAAATTATGGCCTTAGTTGAAATTGGTAACTATTAAATATGGATTTAATGGTTGGTTGTATAGTAAAATATACGATATTTCAGAATAGGCTATTATGAAACTGTATTAATTTATTTGGTAGCTAACATTAATATATTAAATTTATTATTAATTCTGTAATCACGTGTTATACATTGAAAATGAATGGTTGATTCTGTTTTTATGAATGCATAATTGTTGCTCTAGAATTGTTGTATAATATTCAGCCGAAATTTCGGAAATTAAAATAATTTAATGATGTATTTGTTACTATGGTAATTGAGTGCAGATAGTTTCATAATATAACATTTTATTAACGACTGTGACCAACAATAATAGTTATATTTGTATATAACAAAAGAGCGAAATAGAATTTTTATGAGAGGAAAGTTTATCTTAATTTTTAGGGATGAACAAACGGTGTTAATTCTCGTGTTACAATGCTTTTTCCATTATTAGCACGAAAATTATATTTAGTATCAATTAAAGATTAAGTACAATGTGGACTGTTGCCAACGGAAATAATGCTGTTTATTAAGTTTAAAAAATAAATAACATGAAATATTCTTGTAAAGCAGGTGACTGCTGAATGAAAATGTCCAAAGAAAATTATATATTTGTACCGGAAGATGTTTTAAGTAATTCTAAAGTTGTTGTCCTTTCATTAGTTACGAATATTTTTGCTTCGTTATATGAAAAAGAGTGTAATTGTTATGTAAACGAAGAAAAAGTAGACGTACAAAAGGAGTTAACGAAGAAATTATATTGACTTATTTTTCACAAAAAGTGGACAAATGCTGGTAGAAAATTTAATTTTAGTGCTGTGTTAACTAATTGGTTTTTATTTCGTTTTTAGTTCTTAATAAATACATGATATTCCAAAAGCTATATTACTTTATTTCTCCTTAAATCAATTTTGAGCAAGTAAAACCAGTGTTTAAGATTGCTAAGGACAAGGAATAAAAATCGTTTTAGGTGCTAGTGGCGCAAAAATATTATGTTATTGGTATACAAAAATATTTTTGTTTATATTCTGTTAAACTTTTAGATAATGTTTCTACTGGTTTCCCGCTCACTACAGTATTTTAATTTAATCACAGTACAGGTGACCACAATAATTTAAGGATATGAAATATTTGATCGCGGAAATAACGCTTCAAGAACAATCAACATGTGCAGGGTCACGCGATAATAAGCCGCTTCATTTGTTGTTGGTATTCCTTAACACGTAATGTAATCTATGTGTGGTCCTCCGTAATTTTCTAGCTGCAATATGTTGTTCCTTATTACAAAACTGAGCTCTCACTTTATGCCATGCGTTGTCTTATTGAATTTCGTAATTAATGCATATGCACATGCATACATACATACACTAACCTTAATGCTAACCTCGGGTAAATCCTAGAAACCGGTGGACCCAATGGTTTGCTGCGACGAGCAGGGATTGTGTGCCATTAAGTAGGCGGCTAAATATTGCAACAGTGGCAAATCTCCTTTGACTACAGCAGGAAAATATTCGTAAATATAAATTTATAGCGGATTGTGTGCATGGTACTGTTAGGGTGTAATAAATCATTGCAATGGTGGCAAATCTCCTTTAGCTCCGGCAGAAAAAAAAAAAAAAAACATCCTAACATAGGGATTCTGAACCACTCTTCACAACTATAATATTACGCTCTAACAGTCTGAACTATCATGCCGTTGCGCTTGAAAGGTTATTATCTAACTATATCTGTGAAAGTCATACCACCTTCAGCTCTCCCCGCGTCGCTCAGAATTACATCTCTACCACACTGGCAGTCAGATCTTTCTTGTATGGATAGTTTTTCTTAAATAACGGCAAGAATAAGAAGTGAGACGAAGAGAGCTGAGAAGGGCCGTTCAAGCATGTCAGTATATCTTGAAGATGCATGAACCCTACAGTGCCATAAGCTTCATACTCCATGTCCCCTTTTTGTACCATCTTTAGACTTGGGGCAAATATTAAATATATGCATAGGTAAATAATTCATAATTTGAAATCAACACTTCATGACACAAGCTCTGTGATAGGAAAAGAGACAGAAAATTCAGGGCAAAATGTAACAAGTGTCAAGAATTTGTATATCACGAACACAATAATTGTATAACATTATAAATGAGTTCAATGCCGTATTTTTGTATACCAGATTATAAAAAAATCGTCATTGTATCGATAGAGATTATTTAGTTCATTACATAACCTCATCAAATAGTTTCTTGTAATTAGACAAAAAAAATTAACCTTCTGCTACTACACATGGAATACCAAGCTTAAAATCTGTGTTAAAACTTATTTTCATGGTTTGAAGTTAAAGTACTTACTTAATATAATTCAATACATACTTTTAATAACATGCTACAGCATTTTCATTGTTATTAACACTGCTCAAACAATGTTACTGGAATCTTACTGTATTAAAGTTGTTTTCATCGGTTTGAAGCTGCAGAATGTCTTTAAAGCGCACTTCATTTTATATAATATAGCACTTTCATTGTTATTAATAGTACTTAACAATGGAGAACAAGATTACTGGAATCTTGGTCTTTATTCAACCAACTATTAAATTTCTTTTATTCCTTCTGCTAAATATCATACGATTTTCGTAAAAATTACTAAACTATTATATTCCATTTTGTCAAAGGCTAGATAGTAAATTAAATAATAAATAAATATTCGTATATTTTACTATTCTGACCGGTTTACTCACAACAATTATTGCACACCTTTACTTTTTTAGTGTCTGAATAGGATAGCAATAAAATAAAATTTATATTAATGTGAAATTTTATAAGTCAATACCTACTTTTATTATGCTTATGACGTCCTTAATTGTAAGGGATAAGGAATGCGGTGTGTAATCTAATAATGCATTATATTTAATTTATAAACCTCTTTCAATAATGAAATTACTAAAATAAATGTATGGGTATCTTCAGTTTATAAATGCCATAATTTATGTAGCACGGACTACCAAGCAAGTTAGAGTTGTATCCCAGTAGTATTTCAAGTGGATGACTAAATAGACATTACTTTCATTACTATAATCATATGGTTTATAAGAGATAAATTAACAAAGTAAAGACCTAACAATGCCATATTTGAACTATAATAATTACAAACAAAGAATTACAGAGACTGTACCCCGCTTAACATCAGTATGGATCAGAATTGTTTATTTTTCAAGGTTTAAAATATATGCCTTTGACACAAGTGGCGCTTTTGCACACTCCAACATTTTAGCCCGTGGGGAACTGAATTGGAAGTATTATGTAGAGGTAGAAGTTAAGGAAATTCACGACTTCCACGCTGTCTGAGTGGCCGTTAGAAATCATTGGATGAAGACGTGGATAATCTCCGCAGTCGAACTGCAGCAGGTTGTAACACAATATGCAAGATGCCATAAATTTGGGATATTTCTCGCGGTGTAGTGAGACATGGAAGTGACGCTTGTATTTAATAAAAAGAATTAAATGTCCTACACGGATTTTAAAAACCCGGAAGCCAAATATTTCAGAACCAATATTGATATAAACTAATTTTACTGCCTATATATGAAAAACTTACTCCTGAAGCTCCATTTCTCCGTCATACACCTACATACAACAGACGATAGTTTCGCAGAAATATATTTTTAGGAAATTGTAAATTGGTGGATAAACTCAGTACATTAGAACATATGTACAATACGTGTTACAATACGTAAGTGTTTTCATATAAACCACAAAATTCTTACACACCTGGAGAACAAAGAAAAGTGTGGGATTCAAATCCGACAATGTGGAGCCTGTTCGACGAGATCTCTACGAACAATCCAAAAGGGAAGTTATCATTTAGTCATTTCATACCGATATAGTTTAAATGTGGCGGGACGTCGTCCTCCAGCCTATAGCCCGCAGTGCTCAAATCCGACATTATAGCAGTCACCAAACACCTGCAGCTATGGTTATCAGTCACAGTTGCACTGAAACACATGGCCAATGATGAGAAGTTTCTCGTAATTTGATGCAAGTGTAGTAAAACGTTCCATTGGCGTTGAAATACACTTTCGTTTCATGGGAAGGTAAAGTTTGATAGGAAATTCTCTTCTAGTTCGTCTTGTACGGGAACTAATTTTTTTTTTTGAGTAGTGTTTAACGCCCGTTTTCACTACTGAGGCACCACAGGCGGCGGGCACTAATTAAACACCCAGTTTTACCAAAGATCACATGATCACATAGCTTACTTTTTACATCTTCTTGAATGGTACACAATAATAGAATCAAACTATAATCTTAATATATTGTGCATCTTGCACTAAAATGTAAAGAAAAGTAAGCTAATTTAAGCTAACGGTTCATGGTTTAGATGTTTTGGTTTCTATGGTTTGTATATACGGAAATTATTTTTTAACGTGCAATACCTTCCCACGATATACGAAGTCTGAACTGGGTAAATGCGCGACAGAAGCAAAGACCTGAACAGTTCCAGGTATCTTTCCTTTTGTATCTTTTGTACCGAATTGGGATGTCAGTGATTGAGCTCCACATTAAGAATAATTAAATGACATATCTAAACAACAGTGGAAAAAACACTTCCAATGCAATGGCTAGCATTGAACGAAAAAAAAAAAAAAATGACTCCCTGAGTTGAGATATTTATGGAGCACATTGTACTTCTGTATGTAATAAACTTAAAACCCGAGTTCATAGAGCAACTATAAATATCAATAGTTATACATTAGAGTGTGTTTAAGGCTAACAATGCACAAAAATGAAAACAATGACATACATCACAAGGACAATGACCCTTTAAAATGGTTTTACCGCTGTTTCAATTTACTTATTGCGGGGGGGGGGAGGTTTCTTTTATGGTTTTTGCGGGTTGAAACACGATTGTAATCGTTCGTCCATTCCTGAGATTTACTGTTCTGTGTTTACCAACAACAATGAATACTGCTTGTAAAATATGCATGAAAGTTATTAGTATGAAACCTAACGTTTAATCTTTGTTCATTTAGTTAAACCGTAGTATACATGCATAATCATTGTTAAAGGCTTTTTAGTTAAACAAATGACTACAGGAGACATTTCTTGAGTAGCATTGTAAATTACCAAGGCTCAAAACATTTATATACCTTAACGATTATTAAAGACACGCGTTTATTCATGAGCATATAAAAAATTTAAGAACAGTTTCCGGGTATAAGGTTACTGGCAGAATATTTCATCTCTAGCTAAAGCACCAATACAGTGTGTCCCATTCGAATGTAGTCCAAATTTTGCACCTCTACTTTTGATGAAATTTGAAGAATTGCGTTGACATTTTAAAGCTATGTTTCGTAGCTCAATAGATAGAAAACTTGGGAAATCTGCTTCTAGGAACAGCTTAGATTGGAAGGCATGGGCCTTCAAAGTGAGAAAGGTGTTAGAAAACATCGGATTGGGAAATATTTGGATAGCAGGTCAAGGTAATAGGAGAATGTATAGAGGAAGGTCAGGATATGTACAGGCAGCATACAACCGCGCAATGTAGGGATATCTCGCTGGAAGTGCGAATGGGGTTAAAATCTTGGTGAGAGATGAGGCTGTACCCAATACAGGACCAGACTCATTAAACAGGGACTCGCATGGTTTAGGCTTGGAGCATGGCGGCAGATCAGAATCTCAGGTGTAAATGGACTGAGAATTTGCTCCTTATGTGGAGGGGAAGAATCATAGTCGCACATCCTAGCGAACTGTAGCAGCACTGAGGTGTCCTGGAAGTACCTGCCGCCTTCCTTTACTGACTCTAACAGAGGGCAAGGGACCTGCTGGCAGGCAAGGATGAGGAGCAGTAGGCAAATTCATGTCGAAGATGAGACAGCTCAGATCTGAAAAGACTGAAAACGTGGACAACTGAATTAAAATAATGTATGTATAGATGATATTGTGTTTTCTTGTTTCACTGACAGGGGGAAGAAGTACTTTGTTCTGAATGTTTACATTAAGCTAATATTCATATGGTTAAGTTTATTATTATTATTATTATTATTATTATTTTAACTACGTTAAACAATGGAGGTATAACTTATTTATTTAAGTAATGTACTTTTGGTGTATTATGAAAGTAGGGTCGGGCAGACCCGTGCTAAGGTTGCAATGTTAATAAATATTATGTACTTTAATTTGTATAAATACACTAATTCATTCACAGAAACCTTGGCAAAATCGTGGGATTGTACGTTGGGAGGAAACTATAGTGATAGTGCGTCGCGACGGCTTCTTGCACATTGGGTCAGTCTCCTGATAAGACGAGGTGTTAAAACATACAACAGTATTATGAGAAAGAGAGTGTACTTCTTGTGAAAATTGGATTATGGCCCAGAGGAACTTAAGGTCTAGGTATAAAAGTGCGACCTGGGAATTCCTAATGTTTTCACAAATGTCCACTTTACTTCCATAACTGAAAATATTAAGGACTGCTTTTGAAGTCCTCTTCGCGTTCAGCACGGTGTTCTCACGGCTGTCAAAAAGCCTGGATCATGTTATACTCAGATGTTTCATTGTCAATGAACTTGATGTTCAGAAACTCGTTATCCTCGTAGGTACACTCCAGGATGTCCTAAGCGAACAAGGAATTGTTTTGGGCACAAATTTCACCGCCACTTTACACACGTTGAAATTTTCCGAAATGTGCAGAGAAGGTGCTGATTCACAACGATCTCCATAATCATACAGCGCACTTTCTGGACAACAGCTGTATTTTCTAGAATTCAGAATGTGCAATGTGCGCTATTCGTTGAACTTGTAAACTTTCACTTTAATTTGTGTAAATCTCGCTGGATGTTCACCAAGAAACCTGTTGAATCTTCTGAAATCGTTGTGCTTGGATATCACTTAACTTTTGGCAAAGTTGTTGCAGCACCGCTACTCCTGTGTCGTCTACCGCGAAAAAGGAAATCCATCAGTAGCACAGCCGTACACCGAATGGGGTGGCTCAGGTGGTAATCTTGGGCCCTGTCCTTGGATTCCTTCGTAATTTCCCTTAGCAGATTAGACCAAAGAATCTTTCCATTCCAAGAGTTTTCTATTCATCTTATGTTATTCCGTTCGTTCCGTTGCAGGGTCGAAAATGCCAAAGGAGGTGCGCTGGTGCGGTTTGACAGTGGCTTGCACTTCCGAAATATTTTTGTTCCTGGAAGCTGCCTTTTAAGGGGGATGGACACTCCGTCTATGTAATTGCCTCAGGGTCCTTACCGCCCACATCCCATCCATTTCTCCCGAAAGCAGCTCAATTGGGATCGCAGGCACAAACTGCCAGCCATTGTGTAAGGTTGAACAGCCTAAAATTTCCCCTCTGTCCCTAATAAACCAATATCGTCTCGTACGTCACTCTGAAAGGGAACTAACCACACAGTGATGCCATTAAAATTACGTAAACTCATGAAAATTCTCTCTCATTTGTTTTCTTCAAGTTCTTTTTAAATTTATATTTAGGTCAAAACAGGTATCCCTAGTAGTGTAAAGCCTTAGAGGGTTCGTGGCAATGAAGAGTTCAACTGAAATTTGTCTTCACTATTAACGAAATAAAAGTTGAAATTGCGATATAAATTGAATGGATATAAATGTAGAAGTTATGCTGATTCAAAAACACATTCTGTTTATGAAAAATCTACGAATTCGACTTGAAAGTGACTTTTCTACGATTTGTGCATATGTTTGATATAATTGCAAGATCTGGAAGATGTTAAGATGTTAAAAATGTAACAAATAACAAAGTTTAGAATTACTCAATGCCTAATATTACATAGATCATACATGTCAATTGCAGATCCGCGCAAACAGAATCTACAGCGAGCAATGCCTTTGGGATGTTATTTGAAACAACCGGTAGTGACAGCATTTCAGTTTTTTCCCCTAAGGTGCATTACATTTATTTTTTCAATGTGAAACATTCATTTGTAGAAAGCATTAAATACCAAAGTTCGCAAGAGTTTCCACAGGTGGGTAACTGGAGGGCACTATTTGTTTTAAATTTCTATTTACTCTTAAGCTCGTGGCAGTAGGTAATGAAATACAAGTAGTTGCTCAAACTTCTAAACATACTTTTAGGTTGTTTTTAAGTTGTAAAGTCAGCTCTACTTAAGTAATGATTCATGTCTGGATTTAGTCATTCTGTACTATTTATTTCTTGCCAATGTGTGCTATTGGCATATAGATAAACATAAATATCGTTGCCTAATCTACTAATTAAATAAACGAATTACCAATTGTACCTTCTGCTTTTATTTCTTCACTTGGGCTCATTCGTAGCAATGAACTAAAAGACTATTAATAATTGGTAAAGCTTTTGACTTACTCCTAGAAATAAATTAATTAGAATTAAAGGGAAATAGGCTTGTTTTGGGGGTAAATATATAAACTGAAATTATGACAAAGTTTTTTTTTTCATTAAATAACAACCTTTCTTCTAAAAGTTTAATCTCCAACGCTTACATGTCCGCCAACACATCGAAAACGTTCCATATATTTATTACGTAACAATCAATATTATTGTCATCGTTAACACTGACTCCAATTTACACAGTGAAAAATTACGAATTTTATTAAATTACATAATAAAATTAATTTGATTTAAATACTAGTAATGGAAAAACATTCTATGTTACACAAGAGTCAACAATCTGCATATGCCATCATGGAAATTATAGACCTGACATTAAATTTTCCACTCTTGAATAAAATTTGAATTTACTCTCTTATAACCGATATAGAAGAAAATACTTCATAACTGGACATTATTATTTCTTTATAGGCAACTGTTAAAAAATAACATATACGAGTTTAACAGGGGCGGCGGAGTGCCCTGTCTCTCCAATGTTAAAATAGCGCTTATTAGGTGAAAATATTTTTTTCAGATTCTATGCAGAGTTGGGAGCTATATTTTTGCAGATTTTTATGAAAGCATTGAGAATAACTTATTACAGAACTATTTTTATCTACGCTTTCATTAGAGAAATATGCTTTTTAATATGTAAATAATTTTATTACACTTTTGTGGAGTTCATGTGTAAATTCGATAAAAAGCCTTAATCAAATACTATGTTAAGTTCAACAGAAGTGTTAGTTAAACATATCCTAAAAATTTGAAGCAAATTGGTGAATTAGATTCTGAGAAAACATACATTCCAGACATAGGTTAGAGTATGTTCTTTTTATACAAACTCCTAATTAACATATGTGTAATATTTGCCCCGTTATTACATCATAAAATCATCAAAATGTACCTTTTAGCATGAAGTTTGGAAGGAAAGACATTTGTCAGAGTGGGAAAATGCATAATCGAGTCTTTTCATGCAGAACATATGTACTTATAGCACTGCATAAACTGTACCTCGTTTAAAGAGGAGCTTCTATCGATTTTGAAAATATAAAAATATAAAAAGTAACTATTTAATCATTTTTGCCTTTATGGAGTCCATCAAGGAAGTCGTAAAAAATAAAACACCGAGCGAAACGGCAACTGTTGAGACTCGTATTTAGAAGCTGCTGGGTTCACCTCCTGTTGGGTCGGCGAAACTGAATTTTTTTTTTCGTGGTTTACCCGGTCACAAGGAAAGTATTTACAGTCCATGAATATCCCGTTCTCCCATTCCACATTATTTCATTTCGTTGGTTTTGTGCCAAGGCAAGGTTGCCTAGCGCGGTGTGATGGAGGCTTGCGATTTGAAAATGTCTCTGCGCCGGCCTCGGAATGGAATAGAGGTGCGCCTTTTGAGGAGCACGAAAAATTCTATTTGGAAATATGTTACGGATCTTATTCGTGTCCGCGCAGTCGCCGCCTTTTCCTCACCTCATCTGTTCCTCCGTGGGCACAAAGGGTTTGCCGTAGGCATTCTCCTCCATATAACAAATAAATAAAACAGATATTCAGTTTGACTTAAGATAATATTAAACTCTTCCTTCACAGTACCCACTTTACAGTTTAAACGTACCCTCAGTGAGTTCTTTACATCTTAATGTGATTTACATCTTACCTCACGTAGAAACTCTCCAAGTTTTGTAACAAATAAAAAAATTGACGCTAGTGCAAATGCGCATGGTATGACAACATACAGAATTTTGTGAAATGGCATGAACAGCTGTTAGAAACAGGTTCTGTGCTAAGAAAGAACGGAAGCGGGGAGGGGAGTGCCTGCCAATAAGAAATATGAATATACCGGCGCACTTTACCACACGTATGAAAGATGACTTCATCTGAGAATGCCACATGATTGTAATCATCAATGTGAGATAACGTTGAATTGCGAACTCTGCCCGTCCAAGTTTGTTATTTGACTGCAGCTTGTGCACAATTTGGATTTTATGCTGTAAGTCGCAATCTTTTATGGACAATATCGTGAACAGTGAACTTTGTAATACCCAGATCTGAACTGCTCCATGGAATTTACTACTTTCTCTTAAAGCATTAACTGTTTTATTTCCTTTCCAAGCTCCAAATCCGAGCTATGAGAGACCACTTCTTTCACGGACATCTAGATCACCCTCCTTCTCCACTGCCCCTGATCTATTTGAGCCTGCAGGTTAAGAGATATTTTTTCTGCGCATGGAGTCTCAGATTTTGCCTATCTATATCTCGCAAACGCCTGTTAACTATTTTCCAACTATTGTGCGCAATGGGCTCTCCCCTTAACCACATATATTATAGTCCAATTTTGTCTACTAGATTAGTAAGCACAGGTAGTCTCTGCCGTCTAGACTTTTTCAAAACGTGTATACCTTAAGAACTGCAATTAACATGCATACTTTAATTATTATTTTATAAAAGCGTTTATTTGGTCTTTTAGCACTGTAGAGTAGATCTTCCCGAGTTTCGAACAGCCGATAACTACTCAAATTAGTATACTTGTCATAATTAAGGATGCAACAAATATTTATTTAAGTTCTTAAGTATTTTTGCCACGAACAACCTTTCATTTTTGATCTAAGTTACTATGCCAGTTTCTCGCTAACTGCCGCGAAAGCATATTTTCATTTCCTTAGCAAGAAGCTACTCCGGTAAGCACTTCCTTCCCGCTGTGATGCTATCAGGGCGCTTCCCGTGACTGACAAATTTCCGGAAGTGACGTTATCGTCGCGCGAGATGTGGTAGACCTGACAACGTTGCGTCTATTTCCGTCCCGCTGAGACAGCGCGCTGCTAATCCATTGATATAAACACGCGCCCCAATATATCGGTGGTTTCACTATCGATTACGGATATTTGATATGGAGTGAAGTTCCGCTGCTTCTTACTTCGCACTCGTCTGTTTGTTCCTGGCAGCATCCGGGACCAAAGATGAAAAATGTATTAGCTATCCAATGATAGTTCTTTTATTTTGCGGCTATACGGCAAACATTGCACAACAAAATTGAAGGACAGCGTATGAATTTTTTATAGATCTAAAGGAATACAAACAGAATGAATACTGAAACCAGCTGATACTAAAGTTTCTTTAACACAAGGAACTGCATTTTTAATATCCAGTGCTATAAATACTCAGTGTGATGATTATTTAAAGTACATTTCTCACGACGGTCTTGAAACTATAGCTTCTTTCAGCATGATAAAATTACATTTTTAAACAGTAATTTAGTGTTATATATAAAGAAAAAATATAATACTTAGGGACAAACAATTAATTTGTTCATTTACCCGCCAAAGTACGTTAATCATTATCTTTATGGATTAGACCCCCATGGCCTGTTCCGGCTCAATACTCCATCACTTTCTACGTCTGCCAATGTCTCTTCTGCCCCTTGAATCTATATATTCATACCTATTTTAGAAATTAGATGCTGTTCATCTTCTATAGATGTCCAACGCTTCTTGTAATTATGAACTTGATGCATAATTGGCATAATTTCTAACTCTATCAGTACCGCCATTGGTGGCCGAGGTCGTTAAGACACGGACTCATGAGCGGGAGGTCTGGGATTCGAATCCCGCCAGGACCGTCCTCCCTGACTGGGTTTTTTTCCAGGTTTTCCTCATCTTCATAACTGGAAAATACCGGGGAGGTACCTAAACTTAGACCTGGAACGCTTCCTTCCTTTAAAAAAATATCCTTTCCCAATTTATCATTTCATTTCATGTATCATCAGTGTCCACCGCCTGTGGTGCCTCAGTAGTAAAAACGGGCGTTAAACACCACTAAAAAAACCTCTATCAGTATCTTTTCGTTTCTTATATTATCTTCTCTTGTACATCCTTTAACTTCTCACAAAAAGTTCATTTTAGTTGATTTGATGTCCATTTAACGAGTAGGAACTGCCATAGTCTTATAGAATATTAGCTATGTTTGTTATCTCATTTTATTCCTCGTTTTATAACGTTTTATTCGAAGATTTTTATCATAATCGTAATGGTACAGTGCTTCTTAAATAATTCAAATGTTACAGCTGATTAAGTTTGAAAACCACTAAATACAGGTATTTTGAAAATGTCTCACCCCTATTGCATTTTTTGCAATCAATATTATTTATTAGTATTTTAAATACGCGCGCTTTCATGCTGGTCCGTTATTATTAAAGTTGGTAACACTTGTCAAGGCAGTAGGCAGAACAGTTACTAATCATTGTTGTATTATGAGAGCAGTATTGCTTACAAGCAAAGACACATCTACATTAAATTTTAGTTATAGGACAGTACACACTTTTGAGTGCAAAGCATTAAGTATGATACAATACGCGCGAGTAAATAAATAAAAAGTTGATTACATGTTATAACGCACATTCTGTAAAGCCAGTGCTGAACGCCAGGTCGATGGCACTCTAGAAGTTATTAGCATGTCTGTCATGCTTAACATCTATAGATTCAATGTAGATGGTAGAATGTTATTACGTGATAAAGAGTTTTGACTGCAGGTTACTGGAACGTAACCTAATAAAGTCTGTTATTCTCGAGAAGTAGATTTTATATTGTTTGAAGAAATATCTGATCAGAGGTTGTGCATATTTGTTAGCTTTTGATAGAATGATTGTTAATAGGCATTGTCGGCATGAAATAGGCACAGGCCTACAACGGATAACGGAATAATTTCCTACAAGTGAATACCAAGCAGTAAAGGTGGTCATTCTCTCTTAGTTCAAAAGCGACTATGCTGAAGTGCTGCTACGAGAATATCATAAATCGAGAGTGAGGAGGCTACTACAAAGTTCTTACAGCCATAATAATCTTTGGAATGAAACTTACATAGTGACGAAAGAATATAAACAGAAAACGTCGTTTTTCGATCTATAAAGTCACTTCCTCTTATTGGTGGTAGAACTTTGCTGCCTACGAAAAAGTGTGATTTTCGAGTCAATGGCGCTCTCGCCAGCTATCGTTGGTGTCCCCTCCCTCTGAACAAGTAAGGCTGCCCAGAGGTGCAGGCTGAAGACTTATTTGACCGATTTAAATCACCAGGACAGTAAGGGTCACCTAAATGACTTCTTACAAGATTTTGGTGTGAATGCATTTTTTCCAACCTATTTTCTTGTTGGCCATGCAATGACCTGTAATTTTGTTCAGAGACTTCCATTTTCAGGTATAGAGTTGTTTAACGTGCCGTAAATGTAATTAAAGTAGGCATTTCTTAAAAGTGAAAACAGAAAATAATATCATCCTTAAACGCAGACTTATAGACCTAAACTTTTGCGTCCTACTGATATTTTCTATATTAATATACTTTATGAATGCTGTAAACCATTGCTGGGAAACTTGCCCATGGCGACATTGATGTTTGTTGGTTCTCCACTGGTAAACAGTGATTCTGATGACATGAAAGACTTTATAATACTACCATTGACCTAATAACGAAGACACAATAGCAAGAGAATTGCCATTACGATGTCGAGCAAATTAAAAAAAAAAAAACCTCCATTCGCTTTTGAACAGCATTACAAAGGGTATCGCTGCAGCTAGCGTTCTTCAAAGAAACAAAAAGAGGCAGAAGCCATATTCTAATGGAGTATATGTCGAACACACAACGGTTTTAACTGTCAATAACAAAAACACATGGAGTCGCAAAGCTACAGCAGCTCTCATTCACTTTGTTGAGCACTGTGCGTTTTCACACATCAATTAGCAACATGAATGCACCCGTTTCTGAACGCGGCCTTTTTGAAACCGTGTGGGAATTAATCACACAGAAACGAAACAAATCATCGCCAATGCGCTCCATCAACTTTCCCCGTCCCTGCGTTTTAATGTTTTCTGCAAAAAATATTGTTTTATATCTGTGCTTCAACATCTGTATGTTTGTGAAATTGGCAGCAAAAAACACTGCTCTCTTTTGTGCCCAGTACTTTATGGTAAAAATTTAACTTCATACTCCAATAGTTGAGCTTGGCCTGGTGACCAGAATTTGTACAGGAAATATAAGAAATACGGTACCATTTATTTAAAATCTAAACATACAACTGAATGATACATTGTGCCGTTCTTACACATGTTTCTCTCCCATAATACCCCCTCCTCTTCCTACCTCATCTCGCTGTCCACACTGGAAGACCTTCATTACCTGTGTCGTGTTCCTATCGATTGGTAGAAGAAAGGAATTTTCGAGAATAGTGTGACGTAATCTTTCCTAGCATATTCGGTATTCCTTTGTCCGCTAGCAGAGATTATTTTGGTTCCCAAGGAGTAACACATGTTTAGGTCTTTCTTCAAAATTTATAGGATTGAATCCCCCCTCCTTTAATTCGACCTAGTGACTTTCGTATTATGCATGTTTGTTAAGATTTATTTATCGTATTGTAAATTTTTAATCGTGCTTTTAAGTTTGATATTTTGCTCAACTGTGATAGGAAATCGAGTACTGTAACATTTTTAAAGTTTCTGTCAAATTATGGTAACCTAAACGTCTCTTAAAATCCCTGAAATTAAGATTGTGTTAAGTGTATTAACCCGAAAAATGCTTTGATGTTTTCAATTTTAAAATTGTATTTAATATACGGCACGCAGGTAATTTTCAATTTTTATGTTATATTGCTGAGTACAGTAATATTGTAAGCCAATGTTAAGTTCATTTTTGCATTTTAATAAACTTTTGTTATTGTTAAAAATCACAATTTTTATAAATGATATTTTTCCATACTCAAAGTTATCGTTCTCCGACCATATCCTGGGGAATTTCCTTCTAGCATACTTCCTAACTCAACTCTTGCCTTAGGCATCAGTGGAACGTGTCGAATTGAATATTATAAAGAATTTGGTAACAGAAATGGAGGACAAATTAAAATATGGCAATCACATAAGTCAGAACGCCGTTGGTTAAATTTAGCAGCGTAAAACACGGAGACACTTGCGAGATTGGTAGGTCGTTGGTAGGTCTCCCAACAGAAATACAGAATTATAAACACTGGATAAGCGATGATTTTTAATACTTCTCGCTCTGGCCTTTCACAACAGCAAAGCTGCGAGCGACTTTGAAATGCATTGCAGACGAAATTCCAATGGTTCAATGAGTTCATACAAGGTTGACAACATCTGCTGACGAAAAACGTGAAGGTCGACCTTCGGCGGCAGTCACGCCAGGAAACGTCGACGAGACACGCCGTTATGATTAAAGAGGACAACTGGTTAACCTACACAGAGATTCGTGCAACGGCCCAGTGCAGATTTTGCATGATCAGCTTGACCTCAGAACGGTATGTTATTCTCGGGGCTCACAAAGGAAGAAGTGAAGCACACGCGATTCGGTGCTTGATTTGTTTCATCAACGCCAATCAGATGAAGTGACATCATCACTGGTGATGAAACTTTCAAAGCAGAGCAGCCAGTGAGTGTTTCTAGGTGATAATCCCACAACATTAATCAAGAGGAGAAGTTTATGGAAGAACTTGATTGCCAATTTTTTCAGTGGAATGGAACATAGCCTAACACAGCCACTAGAAGGACATTTAAAGTCACTGCAGAATGAACACTAAAATGAATTTACCTGCAGTCTTGGAGACTTTCAAGAATGCATTCCCGAGAGGCCTGAAGATGCTAGGACATAGATGTTTAAATACTGTTTAACGCCCATTTTTACTGCTGAGGAACTCACAGGCGGTGGACACTGATGAACCTCATATGAAGTAAAAAACATTGGGAAGTATTTTTTGAAAGAAACACGCGTTCCAGGTTTAGTTTCGGGTACCTCGCGGCAGTTGCCATTTAGGACTGAGTAAAACCTGGATAAAACTTCAGTTAGGGAGGACGGTCCTGGCGGTACTCGAACCCCAGACCTCCCTATTTTAACGATCTAGGTCACTCCGTTTTGGGACACATTGTTTTCAGAAATGGCTTGAAAAGATGAAAAATTTCCACCAGCTTTATTTAAGTTTGTCCAAAAACTTTCATTTAGACCTCTGTACGTTATTTCTTCCTGTAAAGGGGCACCTTTACAAGCAATCCCAGTTTTCCACGAGGGAAATCAAGCAAAAATTTGCAACTTTACGCACGCTTGTACCGACCACAGTATAATAATCTTATTGTATATGTATAGAGCTTCACGGATAACTACTGCTGACATGCGCAGAAAAAGTATTCCCTTTAGCAGTTTCGCAAGGACAAAGGGCAGAATGTAAGCGTGTAAGGCTTATGCGTGCCATGTTCAGAATGGCAGCGCTACTGTACGACTCAACATTTTTAATGTTACGAGAAAGTCAATCCGATGCAAGCGCGTTTTGTCAAACCTACTTTCGCTTTATCGTTTGCATTAAATAGCACCACCATAAACTATTTACACAAGTGAAAACACACGTCAACGGCTTCAGGCTGTAACGCTTAGGACTCGAATATGGATATACCGGGTTCAGGTCCCTAGGGGCTTACCATAATGACCTTGGTTTTTTTTTTTGTGGTTTCCTCTAGTCGCTCAGGTGAATGTTTCCTATCCACGAAATTTCCACTTTCCTATTTCATATTATAACTTTTTGTTGGTTATGTTACAAAATGGAAAGTTCTAGGCGAGGTGGGCTGGTGCGGTGTGACATTGGTTTACCCTATGAAAAGATTTCTGACGTCCTGAGGGGCTCCAACTTTTTTAAAAGAGGTGGGGAGGTCTCCGCTTGTGTCCGGGTGTTCTATCTGGAAACAATGATAAGGACCAAATCTACATCCGTACTTCCTTGCTTGAGGATTTTGGTCGCCCGGTGTCCCCCACATCTCATCCCCTTCTCCCGGAGATGTCCCCAATGTGGGCGTAGAAACAAAAGCCCGATCCAACAATACAGTTCAATTCGGTCCAATCTAATCCAACATAAATGGGTTATACAAGAAAAGACAGGGCAATTCTGTTAATGTATTCTGTACTACTCAAGGGCTAATAGCCTGCATTTAGAAACATTGAGATTATTTTAGGATTTTTCCATTTGCGCAACTTTTAAAGAAATTACAGGCACTGAGTATTAACTTCCTAACTTCTGAACTGTATACACTCAGCGTTGCTGAGATAGATATCTAATTGGATTTAGAATTTCTCTAAAATGTCACGATTTCTTCAACACGCTTCAAATGCTGTGAGTACACCGAATGCAGTCATAAGACAAATACTGGCTTCAACTACGGACCGCCTTGTCGCTCGAGCATGTCTATAAATTATGTGTGAATTTATGAAGAAACATATTCATTTTAATATAATAAATATTTGTTTTTTGATTATTGAAATGTTAAATTATAGATCCTTTTAACTTAATTTTTCATTTACCTTTGGCTTTTGCGATTTTTCATTTTTCATTTTTAACAAAAGATTTAATGAGAGAAAACGTTATTATAAATCCTCGAACACAAAGAATTTAGTCAACAATGAATCATATTATATATACGCTTATACCGATAGTTAAGTTACTCGCAATAATATTAACTTTAATGTTATTTGGTGAAACATGGCCTCCCCAATCTTACGTCGTCACCATCTCCTCTACTTACCGGGCTTTTCCATAATGGAAAATAACAATCATAATGAAGAGTTTCGGCAATCGGCCTTGTGCAGACTGAAGTTGTTGCAGAAGGCATTCTTATGCATATTATGAAGCGGTCCTGTATTAAATTTTGCTGAATTTGACTAGCAACAACACTCGGAACAACACAAGACTGTTATAAAACACTACGAAGGTTACCATTATTTATATTTACCTATTTCTAGGGAGAAAAATCATGCAACATTACATAATTAAATCAAGATGATGATAAAGAGCGTACATAAAGCGTACTTTGTAATTTTAATCGGATTTTATAGTACAAAGTGTGTTACTGTAGCAATGAATATAGATTGATTTATTATCGAAGCCCTTTGAAAGTTAATGGATGAGATTAACAAGCCATAAAATGAGAACCAATTTATGTTGTAATATAATTTTTGTTTGCACTTACGAGAGTCGTTATTTAATTTTCGGGATTCGAAGAAAATATGAGAGAGTTAGTAGCATCGGAAAAAGCATATGACATGACTAGTAACCATAACAGAAGTTAGCGCGCAGCTGCAGAATAAATTGTTGTTGTTGTTATTATTATTAATATTATTATTATTATCATCATCATCATCATCATCGTGCACTCGCTTCCTTTGTTCTAATATGGAGGTAACTCTAAGCATTTTCGTTAATACTTATTTTAGTGCGGCCTGAGAATGTCTGAAAAATTACAGAAATTCTGCTCTTTTACGTACAAAGTACTACAAGTGTTTTGTCTACTTTAGATGAGGAAGAATAGCCTTGAAAGACGAAGAACACACGGAGCTCCAGCAATAGTACATTGCTCGTGTAGAAGCCATAGTGAAGAACGTTTGCGAGTGACTTTTAGGGGGATGTTAATTCGTTCGCCCCAGGTGTTTGAAATCCTGCTGAAATTCTTCATGTGAGGAAGGTTTGTTGTTCTTTGGTACCCCACAATCTCACAGAAAGACAACAAGGCAGCAAGAGTAGACTGCTACGGTAAATTATTTATCATCTCGGCAATGGCATTTCCCTACGTGACTAATGATGAAAGTTGGCTCTACCAACGCGACCCGGAAAGTCAAATTGGGTGTTTGCAAATAATCACCCTCTCAGAGAATGCTAAGTAATGTCAAACAATAGAGCAGAGGAAGGTTTTCAGTGTTTTCTCAGGAAGTGCTCATATTCCACAACCAGATCTTCAGAACAACAACAACAACAACAGGAAGAAGACCAGGCCTAGGCCGCGAAGACAACTGCTTCATAACGACAATGCTACTGCGCACACCGCTTTGAAAACAGTGCACTTTGTACAAGAATCAGGAGTTACACTTAAACCATCAACAATCCACATCTGGCTAACTGGCCTTTTTCCTATTTCCAGTTGTCAAGGGAAACTCCAGAATCAGTTTGGAAATCCGTAGGAAGTTGCTGAACTGTCCGAAGAGTTGGCGCAATCTCTAACGCTTGGCTTGGTTGCTTTCATGATTGGCTCAGGAAGAAAACATTATATATTGAGAGTGGGGAGAACACTTCCAGTACAGTTGGTCAGTTCTGGCCTACTACTTAGTAAAATTTCGAAAGTAAAATATTTAGAAAAATGTCGCACTTAAACCTAACCTTGTGAAGTATCTTTAATTAAACATTTGCGTATGTAGTATTTCACTTGAGGGGAGAGAAATACCTCGATAAGCTATCCGCCAGTGTCGTATAAATGATAATCCTCAAATGAAAATAATTTTGAATCCTAAAGTAAATAAACAAAGGCTATCAACTAAATAGACATGACAAAAGTACCGGAGGAAACCGATAACAAAGTTACGCCACTCGCACAAACAACATGTGTGGAATAGCGCAATGTGCTTGTGTAAAACCAACGTCGCTGCTTACGATTTTATCTGCAGAGAACTCTATTGAGAATTTTGAAAAACTAAGAATATAATACCAACCATCAATGTCAAAGAGGATGCTTGCGGAAAAGCGATCATTGCCTACCAGTTTTTGAGGACAGTATGAAACTGGGAAATGTGATAACTTGTTACAGTTTATAGCTTACTTGTGATACTCTTTGAACAAACAAAGTCGCATTAAAATTCAGTTATAGATCACTTGCCCCCAAATTCATTTCTTTAACAGTAGTTACTCACTGAAGTGCTTCGTTAGTCACTCTTAGCTCTCGAAGTTAGTCGATCTTCAGCTGACGCGCTTTACAGAAAAACGAAATTAAATTCAGAGGTAAATAAATGACATATTTTGATACAGTTTTGATAGTTTGTTCGAACGCGAGAGTTTTCCTTGTAAGTATATATGATACCCACCACAAACCTTTCTGCAGTGCTCTAGATTTAAAACACAAAATTGTTATGATCAAAATGTCACAAAATCTGCTGGGGGAACGCGGTCGACAGAAATAAATTGGCAACAGTCAATATTCCCTTTCTCGTATAACTTTCGATTTTCCCCATTGTGTAAAGAGAAACTCTTTCTCTAGCTAGTTCCATCCATGATGGAACATTGAAACATACAAAAAACGGGCTATAGAGAAAAAAGTTATATTCCATCGGTGAAGAGGTTTTTAATTTTCCGCACAAAAGTTTTAACATTCATTTCCTATCTTTGCAGTGTATACTGTGAGTGTGCGACGCTTCAGTTAAACCTTTAATGATAACATTGCATAACTGAACTTTTATGCATCCCGCTAAATGATTCCAAAGCATTCCGGTAAAAACTAGTCATGTCAATATATGATATTTCAAACTTAAAAAGCTTCTTGGACAATGAATTAAAATACATATAAATCTGTAATGTTGAAGAATTCATTCTTAGTTTTCAGTGATTGGATAATAACGGTTTTATCCCGTATCTTTATATCGTTCCGCATTCCAAAGTGGAGATTATCTTTCGATGTTGCACAGTAGTTGCAGTAAATGGTGGGTTGAAGTATACTCTATTAAAGCAAATAGTAAAACAGAAAAATTAACTGAATGCTACTTCAAATCTCATGTGTCGGCTGGTATATTTGAAGGAAAGAAACGAAGGAAGAAAGAAAGAAAAAAAGAAAGAAAGAAAGAAAGAAAGAAAGAAAGGGTACTGCATTCGAATTTCGCTAATTTATTTTACTTGAAAAGATTTGCCGTTTGACATGTAAGTTGCAATGCATACAAAATTAAGGTTTTTAAAATCTCCAAATATTATTATCATGAGTCATTAAATACTCTTAGATTCGAAGATCTGGTCACTACTGGATTGAATAATTAGGTTCGGAGGAAAATATTTAGATACTTCAGCCGTTTGTACCTTCGCCAACTTACGGGGAGGAAAGGCTGAGATGAAAGAGATATCGAGAAGTCAGGAATCAAGTACGTGAGTCACGGACGTAAATACGGTCCTTAACGTTGTTTCCTATCGATCCTGATGTTGTAGTGGTAACCACACTTGTCTTCTAAACCAAGATTGTGGGTTCGATTCCGGCCAGGACCGATGTATTTTTTGAGGTATAAAAAATCCTTCGGAAGGGAAGTAAAGCTGTGTGTCCAGTGTCGTACATTTACGGCACGATAAAGAACCTCAAACCTGAAAGAAGAGGCCTCTGAGCAAAATTTGTCAACGGTTTCACAACCGATTTGAATGGGACACCGATGACCTGAGATGTTAATGAGTGCCCGTAAATAAAACAAATAAAAAAAAACACTGTTTTCAGATAGAACACCCTTGAGTCGGAAGGAGAATCCCTCCAAAGGCTCGGTCCCCTCAGGAGTTGTGTGGTAAAAGCGTTTGCAAAGCGCAAGCCACAGTCACACCGCACCAGCCCATCTCGTCTTGCACTTTTGCACCTGTTACAGAACCAAGGGAATGACCTGGAATAGCAGAAAATGTGTGGAAAGTAAAAACTTCATCCTAGCATTCGCCTAAGCGGCCACGGAAAAAAAAACAAAAAAAAAAAAAAAAAACAAAAAAAACAAAGAAAACAAAGAAAAAGAAAGAAAGAAAAAAACTGAGGTCAGAATGGCCGGCACCAAGGAATTTAAACAGTTGAATGGAACTGTGCGTCTTTTATGCATTTTATAAGTATTACTCTAACTGAAGTTTCTTTTTTCCAATATCATTATTGTTCTTATGTTCATCTACTGATATTTTTGCTACAGATGGCAGAAAATTCATTTCAGAAGCTACTAAACGCTTTTCATCTCCTTTTGACGGAGTCCAAGTATCTTAACAATAAAGTAAAACTGTAGTTACATTTGATTTTTAGAATTTATGAAGAGTTTCTTTTGTTATTTATTTCTTAAAATTCTCATCATTCCACAAAACCGTTGATATTCACACAGCTTTACCTTAAAGTCAACATGTTTCAGATAACCTAAAAGTTTTACATCAGTCACTTGTTCAATAATGCGACTTTAACTATGTTTGACATATTATATTTGACTGCAATAAAAGTTGCACCTGTTAATGCCTTACTAATACCTCTTCTTAATACAACAACTTTTGTGCTTGTTTTTATTTTAATTTGATAGATTAAACACCATTACTACATTATTTATCGTAAAAGCAGCAAGGTGGGGTGTTCTTCTGAATTGTTCATCCGCAATAGGTAAAGTGTTAATCAGTAATCTATTAATGATAAATTAACAATTTAAAATATTAAGCCGTTTCAAAAGCATTGTTAAGGTATGTATTAAAGCGGAAGTACTTGTCTTTATACCGCTACTAGTTTCAGTAATTTGTTTACCTGATTTCTGTGTCAACCCACATTTTAGTGTTATAATGTAAAAACTGCATAGCTCTAGTTAATTGGGGAGGATATCTTTTTTAAGTTTTAACAGTCTTGTCAAGTTTTTTTTTTTAAATTAGGATGCGCTTTTTTTTCAAGGGATGATTCTGTTCAATGCTTAACAATCACCAAAAAGCAGTCTCTGTTGATTAGTGGCAGCTTGTGCGGGAAACATGCAATAGAGGCGAAACTCATAGTTACAGATGAGGAATTTATTATAATAATCTGATGTATAGCAGTCGCGGGTGTGTTGCTTTGAAGGTGAAGTACCACCAACAGCGAGGAGGGTCAGAAGTGCTGGGGAAAACTGACGTCATCTTTTTTCTCAAAAAGTGTCACATAGCAACCGCTCTACTTAAAACCAACGCAAAATCGTAAAGCAGAGCTTGCCCTCCAGAGGTCTTCAAACAATGGAAACAGCGGCGCCCAAGATCAAAGACGCGAAATCTCTTGTTGCATCATGACAGCACTTCCGCCCATAGTGCTTTTTGAGCGAGGAACGCGTCAGAGTACTTCATTCTCTAGCCTTGGCCCTTAGTGACTTTTTATTTTCCTGAATGTGAAGGGAAAGCTGCATAGACGCCGATTTTCTTCTGCTAGTAAAATAATTGCAGTACATTTAGGGTCTCTGGACAGTATGGAAGAAAAGTTATGCTAGAAAACGTATTGCAATTAGGTGGCAGTCGGAAGATTCTGAAAAGTTGACATTCGAACTTTGGTATTCTATTTAAGAGGTTAAGAAATGCAAAGGAAAGTCTTAGTATATAGTGATAACTTGTAGACCTCAAGAAAGTCTATGACGATGTTCCAAGCAAGCTACTATAATAGAGCTTAAGAGAAGCTTCAATAAAAGAAGGTATTGCACATTGTTATATCTCAGGAATGAATGACATTATATCAACATTTATTTTAAAAATCATCAAAATAATAAGACCTTTCTCTAGTTAACAGAAAAGTCTTAAGTTCTCTTGCACACTGTATAAAATGAAAGGACTACAAAAGAGGATAAAAGGCGAATGTTGAAAGGAAAAGAAAAGAATGGATAAACGATTTATGGAGTGGACTGAACAGGAAGCTGAAGATACATTTATGGACATAACGTGCAGGTTGAAGGAAAACAACTGTATTATACCCTTGCACTCCTCACATTTATTGGGACAAACTGCTGTGTTATAAAATCTACTTCACTAGCATTTGTAGCATTTACTTGATGTTTATACTTGTCACTATGGGGACCGGAACTGTAAATATAATTGACTAGAGATATTAAGAGATAAGTGTAACAGAAAGAAAAAGATAATAAATATATTAACACATTTAAGTATCATTACAAGCCAATTTCCAAAATTAAACCCTTATTATTTATAATATAATACGTTCTAAAACAAAACATTAATAAAGAAACCTGAAAATGTTACTTAATAATTAGGAAGAAGAGAATAACTTGATAAAATTCAAGTTAAATAAAATTTATGTCACATAGATATTTGTAGCATCTAAAGCAATGAATATAAAATGAAGCATATTTGAAATTTGCATGACGTGAACTAAACGTGCAAGAACGATAACAGTCTAAAATTAAATATTAAAAGATTTAAACAAAAGTCCCTTACGTGCACCTATTACAAAATGTGGCCCATTTTACTACCAGATCGTACTAAATCTCGGATAAAGTAACTAAATTACAGCGGTTTAACTTCATATCTAAAAAAACAAACAATCCAATAAATGTAAAAGGATGCATCTACACAATAAATTAAAAAGGGTAGGAAACTCTGAATCAACGCCTCTTGCTCTATAAATCATAAGAAAGCACTAGCGGAATTAGCTAAACAAAGACCCTTGCTTTACAAATCACCAAAACCTAAAAAGAGTATAAATATGCCGCTTTTACAATCTAAATACCAGGGTCACTGGCAAATCAGCTAGGGAGCTCCTTGTACATACTTTCTAATTTTACACCGAAAGATTTATCCCATTTCGGAGCGATTAGACTACGACGTCTCTCTCTTTTCGATACATACGAAGGTCTGCTCCCTTAGAAGTTCGATAATAGAGAGGTGTATTAGGCAATGAACGATCGCCATTGGAACCGTTCCAAAGTCACGATTCGAGAGGGTACTTTCATTTCTTCACCTGGCCTCTTACCTCAGAGGTTTGTATTTTCCTTTGGAGCATGTCTAGTTAATACACCTGTACTTAAGGCCGGCATTTAACACTTGTTATATTTACGAAATTTCTATATGTGCCGATTTTGCATTACCCAGTCACTTAAAGGAGAACAAGCCACTGACATTTTTAGAAAATCATGAAAAGGGCAATGGAAATGTGTGGTTTTGCTTCCCATATTGTGTACAACGATAAAGTTATTTATTTAAGTAAATCATCCCAAAATTAGGTGTATTATTGAAATACTGGTGATTAATACTCAAAATACCATGGAGGAATATTAATGTACAAGAAATAGGTTATATGAGTTTCAGCTACCATATTTCTTCCAAGTTTCTTACATGGAGAATGGATAGTAATATATAAAGTCTAAGTAATTAACACGTACCTCTTCTAAATATTAACTTCTTCACTTAGTGAAATTTTATCTGCTTCATATCCACAATAGCATTTGTATCCAACTTTTACATTGGCGTCCTATATCTCCTTTTACTTTTGACTTGTAATTTAAATTGTTCATTGGTAATTTTACATCGTCCATTCTATTCAATGTTTCCAGTGTTCCTGTATTATTGAATTTCATTATTATATGGACATATGTTGCTTTCTTTTCGGGTGTTTTTATTTTTACATTTTATATTATGTAAGAATCTCATTTCGGCTACTTATGTTTAATTCTCAACTCTATTAGTTGTTACCCGGGCCTCGCTTACATACAACAGAACAGGAATAGCCATATTATTTTAAAACTTAAATTTGGTTCTTTAAGAGTCGTTCCACCAAATGTTTTTTTTTCTTTTGTTCCTCATATGTCTTGAAATTTTGGATTTTCTCCTATATCTTCATTATACCTAATTATAGCTAATATCACAACTCAAATGCCTGGAATGAAATACCTAATATAATAATAATATTATATTATTATTATTATTATTATTATTATTATTGAACATTAAGGTATCTTTGGAATACCAATGTATGTTTTTTGGCAATTTTAAGTTTACAAGATTTGCTTATTTTACCTAATTTGAGGAATCTTTTTTTTTTATTTTAATCTTATTTCTACTACATTTTTACATTGTTTCATATTATCAATATAGACGTTAATAGGAAAGGTTTGTCTAACCCCCGTTTCATTAAAGTTTAATTTTATAGCCTAATACCTGTATTAATGACAATTTTGTTTTCATTAGGTTTTGAATTTTTTTTTATTATGCGATTTGGAATACCTGTCTTTCCATTATGGACCTTAATTTTAGTCTATTCTTCCTATTATATCAACAGTTTATTTATATTTTGCATACATTTTGTATGCAAAATGCAATAGACTAATAGCTATATAGTTTTATAATATAGTCTGTTGCCTTTTTAAATGTAAATATAATTTCTCCTGATTTACAATTTTTGGATATT
The DNA here is from genome assembly GCA_030762175.1 of Metallyticus violacea. NCBI lineage: Eukaryota > Metazoa > Arthropoda > Insecta > Mantodea > Metallyticidae > Metallyticus > Metallyticus violacea. Next base: position 43,513,477 of record CM060842.1, read on the forward strand.
TTTCACATTCTGCAGCACTAATTTATGAAATATAATAGTATTATTTGTATATAGAATCAATATTGATATAAATTTCCTTCAAATATTATATCTGAAAAAACTGATAAAACTGAAAAAATAAGTATTGGTTTTGTTTATTCAGAAGAGTGAAATAAATTTTAGTAACTAATGTACTTATAGCTTGTAATCCGCATTTGCATTTTTTTTTTTAGTTTCTTTAAATTTTATCCCTTAAAATTTCCTAACAGGTACTAAACTGACGGCCTTTCCGATATAATTTGCTTAGCTTTTAAAGTGGGATAGAGATATTTTTCTATAGGTGGTTTTCGCTTAGATTTTGCTGATAAAATAAAAGTATTTAAGAAGCAGAGCTTCCATGTGTTTTGATTTCAAGTACCAAGCTTCTATTTTGGTTATACATATATACATAAAACACTATTATATAAGTGTTATATATACTATAATATATATAATGGTGTTTAACGCCCGTTTTTACTACTGAGGCATCACAGGCGGTGGACACTGATGATACATAAGATGAAATGATAAACTGTGAAGGCAGTTTTTTTTTAAAGGAAGGAAACGTTCCAGGCCTAGGTTTAGCGCACCTCCCCGGCATTTGCCATTTGTGAGGACTAAGAAATATCTGGAAAAAAATCTCAGTCAGGAAGGAGATTCTGGCGGGAATCGAACATCCAGACCTCGAATACTGCTCTAGAGCTTAATAACATTTTCTGTTCTTTTTTCCAGTCTTAACCACCTGGATATGCTGCAGATCTGGTCATCTCTTCAATTGAATGTTTACTTTCCACGGAATAGTGTGATAACTTGAGACTATATAGCTGGTCCCCTAGACCTTAAGCCATACGGATAAATGCCACTGTTGCGTGAAACCCTGGATGAGCAAAATATTCCATTATTATTAATGAGGAATGCGAGAGCGAGTATGCAAAACTTCTACTGATTTCTCCATATTTCTACTGTAAGTATGACAAAAATCTTTTAAAAGTGTTGTATTATTAATATCTCTGTTTAAGTTAGAAAGAAGTCCAAAGAAATCGCTGAGAAAGCTTGCACAGGAATCAGGCATTTTGCAAACTCGGCTTGGAATGTTACTAGACTTTAAAAATTAAAACCCTATAAATAACTGTAGTTCAGGAATTACAACCACGCGATAATGTGAGTAATGTTAATTTGTGCAATTGGGTGTTGGGTATTGTTAATGTTTCCCTCTACTAACCCGCGTTTAATCATTTTTATAACGTACTTTATTTACATGACAAAACAATAGATACTGGAGTGCAGAAAATCCCGATATTGTAAACGAAATGCCATTGTATGACCAGACAATTGAAATTTGGTGTGCTATGCTCTTGACTTTGAGGGGCTGTGAATATCCGACTCCTTCGGCAAACAGCGTGCTTCCCAGTGAAAAGCAAATCCCCGTTAAACCGGTCACAAGTCCAAACGAGGGCTCTGTACTTGTATGGTTCCAAAATCTTTTTCTCAAAAACTGTGAAGTAAAATTTTTAAAATTTTTTCGAATTTTCCAAAGAATAACCGAGAAAGTTTGGGTATCCCTTATGCTGTGGTAGCATGAAACGAAATTTAAGCACCCCTGGCTAGAGAAAGGGGCGAGCATTGATTCTCGGGAGCCTGTAAACATTTCAGCGGCCGGCAGGCTGGTCCCAAAGTTACCTAGAGAATCAAGGGTTAAGATTCACCAGACATTTCACGGTGGGCTCTTTATTCATGGCCGGTTCTGATCTCCCGCCACAAAAAGACTCCGATTTTCATCTACTTTTACGGGCGCGCAATCTCGACCGCCATCTCTCAGGATCTTCGACCGCTATGACAAAGAAAAATGACAACAGTTTTTCTTGCTTAGAAAACGCTGAAATGTGATTTATGACCTATTTTCCCCAGTTACTTTTGCTGTGAGCGAGTTTGAATTAATGTTATAACGCTTTTTCGACCTCCGAAAATAAAATCTGAAATGCAGAGTGCTCTTATCGTCATCTTCATTTCATGCTGCTACTTTTATACTGTTATTTTAGGACAGAGCTCAAAGTGTTTGAAGTATAAAGATCCACCTAAGTGTCTTATTGCTAAGGCAAACTTTTGCTCTTTATTATTCCTTTCTATTACTTTTAGTGTTCTGCAAATTGCATTTCAGAAATATTTATGCCATAAACTTTTTAAAATATTTGGAGTGACAAAAAATAAAAGAGAACTATGAAGGTTAGGAACACGATTATCGGTACATAATAGTATATCGATGCAGTTCGCTTGCATAGCAGTGGCCTCAGTATTATTCCAGTGGTGCACTAGCGGTAAATAACCCGCTCAAGGCTTCGTTTATCATCTGTGCTATACTGTGTCAGTTGCTGCCTTCTGTTCGAGCTGTAAAAAGAGTTTGTACATTGTGCATCTTAAAAGTGAACGTTTATTCAAGATATCTGTGTTGTGTGTGAACTCTTATCAGTCCATTGAAATGCCTACCAAAAATTCACGCTTTAATAAAGAATTTTTATGTATGATGCATACGTAAAAACCGAATCATATAGATAGGTGTGTAGACAATTTCAGGAGAAATGTCTTGGTATTCCAGCTCCAGGTAGAGAAACTGTTAGATGACTGGTAAATAAGTTTAGGACAACTGGATCCCTAAAAGCTCAACCTAAGAAGCGAAAAAGAAAACTGAGGAAAAAGCTACTGCATCATTCGAACGCTCTCCAAAGAAATCTCTAAGACTTGTTGCATAGCAAGTGGGTGTTTCAAAAACCTCTCTTCATAAAGCTGCTAAAGTTTTAAATTTGAAACCCTACAGAGTGACAATAGTTCATGAATTCCAACTTCTTGGTAATGAAAAACAAGTAAATTTCTGTAAATGGATTTTACAAAATATCGTGACGGGCAATATAAGGAACGCACGGTATCTAATTTAGGGGCTTTTTATCAAGTCAATTCTATATGCCGATAATATTCCACAATAGATTAATAAATTACATTTGCTTTAATGAATGAATGAATTTGTAGTTAAAAAGGAAATATTTTATAAATACGTATATATTTTTTTTCACAGGTCTATAACTCATCTAAAATTACTCTGCAACACATTTTATATTCAATTACATAGCTTGATTAGCGTTTCGAATCACTCTCTGTGGGTAGTGTATACCACGGCCTTAAATATTTGACTATCGAAATGATGTAAACAGTACCAGTTGTCCTTGACATTACCCATTAGCCGGAAATTTCCTTTGTACTACCATATGAAGTACGATGATTTGATTGATTTATTTAAGGACGCTCTTTAACAGCTCAGGTCATCAGCGTCCCATTCAACTCAGGGCGTGAAACGGCCGACAAATTTTGCTCAGAGGCCTCTCTTTCAGGCTTGAGGTTCTTTTTCGTGCCGCAAATGTACGACACGGGACCCACGGCTTTACTTCCCTTCCGAAGGAAGCCATACTTAGGATTTTTACGCCCGAAAAAATCCATCGGTCCTGGCCGGGTTCGAACCCGCGTTTTGGGTATAGGAGGCAAGTATGGTAACCACTACACCACCAGGACCGACTATGAAGTACGATGCGTGATAGCGTTTACGTATCCGGTGTTCATGCAACACATACATCTCAGCTTAACCATTAAAGTTACTTCATCATGCACGTAATGCTTGGTTATGCATTCTCGTGTCACTCATCTTTGCTCAATGGATAGAAGAGAGAAAATCTTCAGTTTATTAACAAAATTTGCTACTCTTAAGTTATCATTTTATTGCCATACTTCTTGCATTTCTTTTGCATAAACGTGTTCGACAAGCAACAAGTCGATGCAGAATCAAGAATTATTTTAAGTACAAATTAAAGGCAAAAAACAAAACAAAACAAAACAAAAACAAAAACAAAACACAAACAAAAACTTTGAATAAATGTGCAAATTGTAGATATAGAGTTACACGAAAATTATATACAGGATATTAATGAACTACACCGAAATAATTTCAGAGAGTGTAGGGATGTCGTATGTAAGCAATATGAGATAGGTAATGATTGGTCCACAACTAGATATAACACAGTTTTATGGTATCAGCATTTTATGCCAAAATGTTAACAAGTCAGTGTTAAAGCCTAGCGAGTGAAAAATTGGTTTAGAATGTATTTAAAACTGCCTTGCGAGCAGAAACACTGACTTTTCGCGGACTGTTATCAGCGTTTTAAAGATTTAGTGCCGTTAAAATCCCTCAAATCACGAACTAATCATTTGACAGTGCGACACTGAACATCTATTAACTGCCTTCTTGCATTATGTAGCCAAGAGCGACTAAATAAATGTAAATGTAGCTTACTCTAGAAGGAGTTCTGTAACTACGTGGTGACGTAATGCATAACGCGACGGCTGATGTCCCGCAGGCCGCGGGTTCAATACTTGTATTGTTGTTAATTTCCTTTTTAAATATAAAATGCTGTAATACGCATACTAAAGAATTATGAATGAACATTACTTAGTGATTTCAAGTTTTATTCTCTTTCTCAACAATGAATATATTACCAACATAAATGACTAATAAGCTTACAACTAACATGATACCTAAAACTTAATTTTCCTAACACTGGTAAGTGCAATAACAACTATAACAGTTGTAATTTTAATAATTCACATATTAAGATTTAAGTGTTTAAATTGAAATATCAACTTAAAACGCAGGCTAATAGTTGTATTATTAGGCTATAGTCTGAAAAAAATTATGAAAAACCAGACTCGAACTAGAAAACAAATGACTAGAAATTTAATGTCATCCATTGCGCATCCCTTCGTTATGCTTTCGAGGGGCACCTTCATTAGCCAGTGGCGTACTGGCACTTTAGAAACTTATAGCCGTAGCTTCGAAATTTTAACAGATAGGCCATACGTTTTCTATCTCATATTATCTGCCTAAGACACCTTCACACTCTCTGAAATTATTTCGGAATAGTTCATTAACATTCTGTATGTGATCAGGAAAACAAAATAAATGAACAGAGCATTGTGTAATCGCACGTCCACGACAACTGACAAGTATTTTATGATGAAAATACTAAGCACGAGGATAAGGAAAACTGGAAAAATCCTCACACAGTCAGTTTTTCCCAACTATGATTCAAAGGTACGCCCTATTCGTTTTTTGTAGTTCACACAGGTGGCTCAGAACAATAATGTCAATGAAAACAAAAAATCATCTTAATTGTCGATTTTACAAAGGTATTTGACAGGGTATTAAGAGATGTGCTGTGGAAAATAACAAAGAAAAATGGATATCTACTACATTTAGCTAATACAATTAAGGAAGTATATAAACATACTAAAATAACAGAATTTATGGAACCAATTGAGAGAGGTTCTTAAGTCCGTGATTGGTATATGATAACTTAGTTGGTAGAGCTTCCACCAACAGATTGAATACCCGCATGGCCCAATTTTTTCCAGCCTGATTCTTCACTTTCAACACACGGCTAGCGCGAAAAAAAATTGTGCATAAAAAACATGCGTTCAAAGAAAATAGAATCCAAGAAGAGACCAATTTGGGAGTGGGCCAAGACTGTCCACTGTTCGCTACATCATTTAATATTATATGCACAAACAACAATGCACACTCATACACATCATTTTACTACTTAAGATAAGAATATATACAATATCTACTGTGAAAAAGTCTAAAATATCCTGTGTGCCTAATTTTGTTATTATTATTTTTATGAATATATCACAACATTTTAAGGAGCGTATATACGATACTGCTAATGAATGGCAACATGAGCTAAGACTTTGTAATAAAATAGGGGACTTTGATAATTTTTAAATATCCCTAGAAAAGTCTAAAGTAATGGCTTTCGACAGAAAGCTCCCAATTAGATCGCTATCAAAATACCTGCAACCTAACCTGTCTTGTTCTTTTATTTTTGAAAACTTTGTGATTTAAATTTCTAGAGTTTTAGAAATATATTTTGCTTTCTTTTTCTGTTTTTATTCATGTTTTTAAAATATAATATATTCAAATATATATATATAATTTTTTTATTTTCCTTTTTGAGAAATAGTATTCAGTAAGGATTTTTATTAAGAGATTTGCTATACATATTTATAAACTGGCGCTGCTCTAATCTGATTTTTACAATACGATTATTTCTATTTAAATAATTGTTCATCGGCAGTTAATATTCATTTATTAGAATTGAAAGAACTGTCACGAATAACCATTCCATAATTTTGCAATTTAAATGTTAAAACAATTGTATTTGTAATAATAAAACCTCCAAATAACTGAAGCATGAACTTAAAATACTTAATCTATCATTTTAAAAATTGGAAGCACAGAAGAAAAAAGTGGAGAAATGTGGTAGAGGTTTAAACAAATATAAAGTACAAATAAAATACAAAATGACGGAATGCTGTAAATAGTTTTCGGATCGTTCTGCAACGGGGCGGGGGGGGGAGAAAGGATAAGCTTAGAAACTGTGGATGGATGTAGTGGGAATATAACAGAGAAACAAAGGAACTGGCGAAGTAATAAACAATATATTACGTAGAATTAAAAAAAAAATTGAAACTATCGAGGAAATCTAGTATAGATAATAAGTTTCAGAGACAGCATAGAAGAAAATGAGCTTACTTTGCCTTGATATTATTGATAATGGTAATAACCATAAATTAAAAACAAACAAACAAATAAGACAAATGAAACTTTCTTGTGCAAGAACTACGCTATACATGCTGTTGCAGGAAATGTACATAGGGTGGAGCAACTAATTTCCCTGCCGCCACTCTGATTACACAGCACGAAATTCAAACATTCCTAGCAAAGCACACACAACGGCGGGGGTGGGGATGGCTGTGACGTCTACAATGGAGACGCCTGATCGGTAAGCAACACGCTTCACTAGCTGCCGCTGGTTTCCTAATCCGCTCATTCAATGTGATGTGTTCTTTGCATATCTGTGTCCTCTTTCATTTAGAAAGCATTGAGATAACAGGACATAATCTTTGTACATGTTACAGGAAATTCTTAAAGGAAAAGTAATTTCAAGGCTAATGAATAATTCCGAAGTCATTACTCAGCAAGTAATTCATTTCTCAAAGGCACAAAATCTGACAGTAAACCACAACATCAACAACAATGTTCGCATCAGGCGGTATAAGAAATTCAGCTTGTTTTAAAAGCACAGAAATTTCTGAATAAGATAAAGAAAATACTCCAGAATTTTAATTAATTATTGAATGATATGACATCTAATTATATCTTTAGAATTTTAAGGCGCTTTATGGAACATTTTCAATGAATTTATAAATGTTCGTTCTACAGTTAGAGCCACATAAGTATTTACCACTCGCGTGGCCTTTACGTTCGCAGCGAATGCGCCGCTAGTTACGAGCTATGAGCACCCATTCAGTATTAAATTTTGTGACACTGAAAAATGAGCAAACTTATATCTTCTACATTTTGTAGCTTTATAAATTCTGCCTTACTTTCCTACTAGCTTAAAATAAAATGGATTCTTCCAGCACATGTTTCCTCACTCCTATGTATCCAGGAATCATCGAGTCTCTCCCTCAGATTTTCAGCATGTGAAGTTTTCTCTCTCGATTCTCTATGAATTTAAGCAGTCGATCAAAATGGACCTGAATGTACTGCAGATTACAAACAGAATTTGCATAGCACGATTTTCCCATTTAAAAGTTGAGAACGTCAATCTCTTCCACTTTATTTCAGTATCTCGTTACAGACCATGCTATACAAAATAAGACAGGAGACAAGAGTGTGAAGCGAAAGTCTCCGATCTACCAAATACCAGAATGTTCTTCAGCATTGTTATAGGATTTCCCTCGATTAAGGCAAGTCCTTTAAAATTTCTTGTTCAGCGCTGGTAAATTCTTAGGCCGAACTAAACATTCCCACAATTTTACGAAATTATTCATATGTTTATAAAGTACTGGTGCATTTCAGAAACGCAACTCAAATCCTGCAGGTGATATTTAAAACACATGGAGGCTCAGACCTGCTATCTCCGAAATTCATCGGATTCGGAACCCAAAGGAGGACAGGTCGGTTACTTCTTTCAGCTGAGTGTTAATAATACAAGTATATGAATAGGAACAATACAATAAACGCGTCAGAACTAAAAGAACATATTCAACTTGGGTTTTCACAGATGTAAATTAAAAACCCTGTTAAAAATTAAAACCGCAGAAGGACACTTAAAAAAAAAAAAAATAGAATAATATGAACAAATATTAAGACTCGCTCATAATATGAAGTATTTTACGAAGTGTTGATGAATTTTGAAAAATGAAATGACACTTATTGAATACTAAAAAGTAAAAAGTAAAAAGTATGCTTTTCAGCTCTAGGACACGCAATTTTACATCTTTCCGCTCTCTACTGATAAATGATATACTTCCGATCTCGAAAGCAGAGTGATGGCGACTGGCGGGACTACCAGTGGTCAATCTCACCCCCTCCCACCCCCTGCGAGATGGAGGCAGAGCTACCGCCTTGGCCCTTTGAAGGCTGTCACGCCTACAGAAATGAAGTACATATACAAACATAAATATATATTTTATTACAAGGGAGTTGAGCTAATTACAGGGGTATCAGCTTATTATCAGTATTAGGTAAGATATACTAGGGTTTTGGCTGAAAGTTTGCAAAACTGGGCGCAAGAAGAGGACAAGGTATTAGAATTTTAAGCAGGTTTTAAGAGGATAAAAGAACAAATAATAATATTTTTGTTATAGCTACAATGGTAAATATTTGGCAACAAAAAGAGGAAGGTTATATATGTTGTTTGTGAATTTTGAAAAAAAAAATACAATTAATAGGTAAGCACAATGAACCAAATCGAGTGTAAGGGCATAAGTAACACGTTTATAAGAATGTTGTAAAGTATATTAACCAATAATGATTTTTGTATAAAGATTTCAAATAACAAAGTTATTAAAAGTATTCATAGTAACATAACGTAAGGTCCTGTACTTTTTAATTGGTTCATTCATGATATTCTAGAGGCAATTAATGTAGCTAATAAACATGCTTCAGTAATTAACAACGTTTGTTAATTGCAGATGATCTCATAGCACGGCCAGTATCCAAAGTTGGATTAATAAAGTAATTGAAGCACTAGATAAGATCTGTAGGAAATGGAATGTAAGAATTAATATTAGTAAATAAAAAACTCTTACATTTAACGAGGGTAATAAGCAAGAAATGGTACTGGCAAGGAAGAGAGATTGAAGTGAATATTAAATTTGATTAGTTGGGAGTAATATTAAATATTAACAGTGAAGAAGTGAGCAGAACAAAGCCAAAGGAAACTTTCCTTAAAAGCCATAAAATCATGTTTAGAGAAAATACGAGGAATGTAAATAAAATGGTTGGAGAGAGTATACCTGGTAGTAGATAACGCTACGACGCTTTATGGAGTGGAGTTCTCGGGTTTAGAGGACGGGGGGGGGGGGACAAATGAGAATAGCAACTTTGGCAATGATATCTTTAACTTTCCTAGAGCTTTACCCAATAGTGTTGTGCTAGTAGAATTAGGAAGAATTGGAAGCAAAGAAAAACATTTGGAAAGAGTGTGTTGAAATATTGGTTAGGGATTATAAATTTAGATGAGCAAAATGACTTACATCAGTGTCTGAAAGACAAGGAAAGACTAAATCAAGGAGAAATTTGGCTCAATAGGTTTGAGGAAATTTTTGAAAAAATTGCTTTTGGATAAATTTGCAGAGCTAAATAATCATTATAAAGTACTTTCTGGAAATAAATTAAATCAATAATAGAAGATATTTAAAAACAAGATATATTTTCCAGAATTAATTTCAAAACTTCATTGAGTACACGTATAGATATCTGAAAACAGTGTGGAGTAGAGAAGACTATGTTGATCAGTGTGATAAAGCATAAACAGAAGGTTTTGCAAGGGATAGAAGGAGGGCTATGAAATTGATAGGGGTAACAGTACCAGAGAGTTAAGAAAAATGACCTTTCTATAATTAAAAGAATAATAATCGGCATATATTATTAGAAAGTTAAAAAAAAAGTAGCATTCTTAGAAAGAAATTAGAAATGGTCTAATTTCCCAAGAGAAATCAGGAGGGGAAGATGATGAGCGTAAAATTAAGAAAGAATATAAAGAAAAACAGGAAATTATTTAGGTAAAGTAAGAGGCAAATGACTCAGGAAAATCAGTACTCAAGATAACGATGAAAGTATGAAATATTATTAGACAGATTTATAGGGAAAATGTGTCCAATAGCTTGATAATTACCATCTTAGAAACTATTGGGACCTCCTTGGGAACTCGGCAACTTAGTGTAGTGATTCGTGAATGATTGATTAGGTGAAACATTAGAATGGTTTTTATGTGCATTTTGGTTAATTTTAATTTTGGTAGTGTTAAATTTCTAGATATTTTATTTGCTTGTCCAGGGATAAATGAATAATTAAGCAACAAGGGAATTCTTGTGTAGAAATTGTAGTTAATTTGTTTAAATAGTGGTTTATGTTTAAAATATGTATAATGTGACGTATATGCCGCGGTGACGTTGCTAGCAAAGGTAGTAAGAGAGGGGAGGGGAGAGTGGGTAGGCATTGAGTAGACATTGGGGGTAAGTGGTAGACAGTAGTAATCTGAGCGCTATGGCTCGAGCTGTTGCCTGAGGGAGGTTGCTAGAGGGGACATTACGCTAGTCGCACGGAAGACCCAGGACGTGTAGACGCCGGTCGTTACATGGTTCACTTGTATTGTATCAAAGTATTAATAAATACGTAAATGATAAGATATATTTGTTAATGCTAACTTTAACTAAGGTCTTCAGGTCCTCTCATTGCTCATAGGATGTCTGAATTATGCCCCATGTCTTGTCCCGTAGGGCACGGTTGTGGCAAGGCACGCTACATATTGACGAAGGCGCCGTTGTTAGCGCTAAATAATATATTTTTCTTTTATAGGTGTTTTAACTCTCTTGTTATAGCTATACCGTAGTCTCGGCATTAGTTGAGTTACGAGACGTCCTATATGTTCGTTTTATATTGTGTTATCCTTTATCTATGCATATTTGCAGCATTTTGAGTGGTTCTATATTGTATCTTATATGGTTTATGTGTACTGCGTCAATTTATATATTTTCAGGGGAAGATTTAGAATGCATTAATGTTACTTCGTGTTGGTCCCATTCGATCATATGTTCGCTGTTATAGCTACCCATTTCCTTTGTACTTTGATTTTTTGTCTATTAAGCTGTATTGTTGTTTGCTGCAAATCAAGGTGACTGTGCCCGTTTTTCGCAATTAGCGAAGTTTATGGTATGCGTATTTTGCATTTCTATAAACTGTTCTTTTGGGTTGTAATTGCTTTTCATAGTTAAAATGCCTAATAAAACAGGGAGACGATCTTCTTATCCTCCTGTTTCACCTGAGGGTGAATCTAATCCAATGTGAAACAGTGAACTTTTAAATATAGTTCAAACTGTCATTTCTACGACTATGTCTAATTTACCATCATCTCTCTAAGCCTTATTTAGAACCGAGTACTTTCGATACTAATTATGCTATTCCTGTTGCGGATTTTCTTAGACATTTTGAGCTTGTTGCATGGGGTAATGGCCGGAATGATATTCAAAAGACACAGTTTTACCTTGTTACCTTCAAGGTTAGGCGGCTTCGTGGTTTGAAGCTTTTCTTCGTAGACATCCATTGCATTCCTGGACTGAACTGAAACATGATTTTTATTTGGCACTTCAGTTTGCCCACCAAGAAGACAGTTGAGATTCGTTTAAGTCAGCGTGTACAAGATTCACATGAAAATGTTCTGCATTATATTTATGTGTGTCATTGTGTTAACCCACATATGACTGTTGCTGAACAGATGAAGAAATAGTTGAAACGATTAATTGCTCAATTTGTACAACCCAGAATCCTCAAACAAATGACCAATTTCTTGATGTTGTGAAGAGAGTTGAAATGGCTAATTTTTATGTGGCTCAGAGAGAATTATTTGTTAATATTCAGTCGAACTCTCAGATAGCTGATGCTTCATTACCTTCTGCAACACAATTGTCGGGACCACCACATTTTGGATTTCCTAGCGTTACTTCAACTTTGAAAACTGAAATTTGTCGTCTTTCTCGTCAGATTTCTCAGCTGTCATTATAGTTTCAAAATATGTATTCTTCGCAGCCGTTAGGACCGGCAATGTCACGTAGAAAATTCCTAAATTGTCAGCTTTAGATGCGATCATCCAGGACATTTTGCTCGCCAATGTTCGCTACCTCCTGGTTCAAAGCAACGCTACCGCAGCGTTCACAGGGAGGTTCTTTTTCTCCTGACTCTTTTCGTTCCTCCCAATATCATGATACAAACTTACTGGTTCTTCTCTTCAGCTAAAATTGTTATAATGTTGATGGACACACTTAATGGCGTAACAGTACATGTTTTAATAGATACGGGTAGTACTGTGCGCCTGGTTAATCATATGCAGTTATAGAGTTTACCCAGAAGCTTCTGCAGATGTGTTCCTTTGCACGGCAGACAACAAATTGTTAGTTGTTTCCTTTCAGATTGAATTAGATTTTCAACTTGCTAATGTATATTTTACGGAAAATGTGTCGATTGCCGGAGACCTTTCTTTCGATCTGTTATCTTGAAACGATTTACTTGATACATACAAGGCAGTAATTTATTATGCTAAAAAGGGCATTGTTCTTCAGATCCACGATGGTACGCCCTTTGCGATTCCCTTTGCTAATAATGCAGTTACGTCTTTTGCAGATATTGCAATTTCTCCTTGTGAGGGTGACGATTTTGTTATGCCTCTTAAGGTCGTATGTAAGTATGATGTTAGAATTCCTCTACGTTCAGTTTGTGATATAATGATTGTTATTTCTTGTGATATTGCTAATGATATTTTATTGTAACCCTCTGTTCGTCTTATGGACAGAAAACACATTAGTGTTCCTGCCGGACTTTTTAATCATGTTCGAACATGGTTTAATCTTTTCGTAGTTTGTCTTCTGAACCACAATCTGCTCATGCATTAACCCAGGATCAAGAGCAGAATTTGCAAACCTTGTTGGACAAGATTTAAGTATTGCCATATTTTTGCCATTTCGCTGCTAGATTTGGGATCCGCTAATGTTGCCGAGTTTTCCATTCATATTAATGATTCTAATCCGAATAAACAATGTCCCTATATGGTTTCTCATAAACAGAATGAAATAATTACTCAACGTATGCGAACTGCGAGAATCTGGTGATCTCAATCTCCATGGGCTTCGCCTGTTGTTCTGGTCAAGGAACGTTTTTGTGTAGATTATAGGAAATTGAATGCTGTAACTGTTACTTCATCGTATTATTGACAAATTTCTTAGCTACCTTTATGGAGCCCAATGGTTTACTTCCCTTGATCTGATGTCAGCTTACATTCAGGTTCCGGTTTAGCAAACAATATAATTCTTTTGTCACCCCTAATTCCCAACTTCAATTTAATAGATTGTTGTTTGCGAGGTTCTTCAGCTATAGATGATCAATTGTTGTGTGACTTAAAAGTTTAAAAAAGCGCTTGCCTACTTTGATGAATGCAATTTGGTTTTCGCTCCTACCTTGATGTTAGAAAATTTGGATGCTCTGAAACACAGTTGTCCACTATCACCCCCAATGTCTACTCAATGCCTACTCACTCTCCACTACCCTCTCTTACTACCTTTACTGTAGATTGCTAGCAACGTCACCGCGACATGTATGTCACACTACAAATATTTTATACATAAACCATTATTTTAACCAATTAACGACAATTAAACAAGAAATTCCCTTGTTTCTGAATTATCCATTTATCCCCCGAGAAGCAATTAAAATATGTTTTCAGGAGTGAGCACCTCCAAGAGCCGACCTGCACGCTCTTCATCTTCAATGCTTTCTCGACCCATTCGAAAAAGTTTGGCCCGTTATTTTAAGGTGCAATATGAAAGGAATGCTTCCCCATATACCCAGTCCAATCGCTGTTTAATTTTATTTGCAATAAGTCCTTCTTTTGTGAAGAACTTAATAACAGTTCGATACTCCATTTTGAACATGTCACAATCTTCTACACATAGCCTTCTTTATGCAACTATATATGAATAACTGAACACGCGGAGCGGAAGTTATCGCTGCAATTATTTATTTAACAGGTAAGGTATGACACAAGATAAGGGTTCTGTGAAGACGATAATCCTTATCTGCTAGGCCAGAAACTTATGGACCTTCCCTCATATATTACTTCAATCTTCCAAGGGAATTATGAAGCCAGTAGGGTTCGCTAGTAGAACGTTGTGTAAAAGTGAGAAAAATTACCTTACCTAACCTAACCTAACCTAAACTGTGAGCCTGAGCTTGAATTGTTGGGTATTGTTTTCCACTTTTCACATTTTCATTCATATCTGTAGTCAAAAGATTTCAATTGTTTCAGATCATCATCATTCCTTGTGCTATTTGCATAACATAAAGGACCTTACAGGTTGGCAGGTTAGACGGAGCCTTAAAAATCAAGAATATAAATATGAAATTTGTTATAAGTCTGGTAAGAAACACACTGATAATGGTGCATTATCACGTCTCCCAGTGTTTCAAACGGCATCCCAGCCGGATGACAATTTACAGGAAATTGTTACATGTCTTCTTTCTCCTTTACTGATTCGACCTTAGTGGACATTATCCGTGCCACCGACTTCTGTTCCACCTAAAAATGTAGCGTGAGTCGGCGTCGTATCTTCTGAAATCTGGTGTTCTTTACCGTAAAAATGCGGGTGCTATTCATATTTTTTTCATTCCGGAGACTTTGAAGCGTGAGATTCTTCTTTTTATCTCATGGGGATTCTTTGTTTGGCCATTTAGGTTTCAGAAAAACCTTTCCAAGATTGACTGAAACAATGGTTCACGTATAAAATATTTACAGTACTGTGTTATTGGTTGAATCGGAGCCTGTTCCCCTGGATGAAAGGACATTTACGTCTGAGTTAATAAAATTGGAAAATTTTTCGATTGAACTATTTAGAATTAAATTTTTGTAATGTATTGTATGTGCATAAATATGTGGTATATGAAATCATAGAAATATTTCTTTTACACTAGTCGTGTAGGACATTAGTTAAAACGGAAGAATAAAATTTGAAAAATTAGGGTTATGACCGAGATTTGGCATGGCATGACGATTATCCATAGTTGAAACCCCGGCAGTGACCCAGTCTGAATCTTCCATTTCATGAGATAGACGAAACACGTTGATGGGGCTAAACTTAAAGCTAATACGAAAGCCGCAGAAACTCTCCGTATACGAAACAGAATTCCAGATATGTTGGTAAGGCTGTTAGAGATGTATATGGGCAGTAGCACTATCAACAATGACTTATGGAGGCGGAATTTGAGGTTAGGAACAGATAAACTGCATCGGGTGAGGACGGGTTCCTGAAAGGTATTTTAAGAGTCGGGAGGGGTACAGTAAATTGCGTAATCTTTAGGGACTTTGGTGTCTATAGCGAGGTTATAGAATGCAGGATCCAACAGCGAAGTACTGAGTACGAATTGTTCACGAGGACCAGAACCCAATTAGAGCTATCTGCTACAGGGAGCAGCTGAGAATGGGGGAAATAAGAACGGGTTTCAAAATTAAGAAGGGGTACGGAAAATATAGTAATGGTAATATTTGGATCGCAAAGCGGGGAAACAAGAGGGGGTTTGGAGGAAAATTAAAAAACGCTTGAGGACATTAACAGGTAGTTGACTCTTTCGGAATGTGCAGAAAAAGTGTCGCTGGAGATACAATCGGAACTGAAAATCGGATGGGGGGGAGTGGAGTATTAAATCCAAAAAAGAGCCAAACTCTGCAATCAGGGGCTCGCTTGGTTTAGGTTAAGCTGGTGGCGGATGACTAAAGTAACAGACAGTGAGGTTACCAAAATGTGCCCTATATGTACGGAGAAGGAATCTTTGGAACATATCTTGACGTACTGCAAGGGGACGGAAGAATGGAGAAAGATATATATCTACAGGGCTCGTTTTTAACGGGGAGAGAGGCAGTGGCAGTACTAGACTTTGCTGGCAGATAGGGAGGAGGAGGGAGTAGGTGAAAGTTTAAACAAAGTGAGACAGATCAGATCGGAAGAGTCGGACAACCTAGAAGGGGGGGGGGTTTAGGGGAACATAAATAATATTTTGTTTGAATTATTTATACTGATGTACCAGGGGGTATATATATATATATATTTTTACTTTTTTACTGGTTTCTGTTCTGTTTATTTTTTATGTTATTATATATAATCCACTTATTTATTTATTTCATTATTATTTATACTGTTTGTCTCTTAAGATCGGAAGAGTTGAGCAACCGGGAAAGGGGTTAGAGGAACACAAGTCACATTTTTTTTAAAATTATTTATGCATATACATATGTGAGGGAGTGTAATTATTTACTTTTTTACTGTTTTCTGTTCTGTTTATTTTATTTTTCTATTATATATTTTCAATTTATTTTTTATTTCATTATTATTTAAACTGTTTTTCTCTTAAGAGTTAAACATTGGTTTTTGCAATTACAAGTATTTCCTAGAGTATTGAGAAAGCATGTACGGTCCCAGGACCCATGTGACATAGATAAGCTAGATTTGTAACATATATTTTGTAAATAAATACACCACTACCACCACCTCCACCACCGGCGCCGCCGCCCCTACTACCACCAGCACCACCACTACTACAATAACAACAAAACAACAACTAACATCTACCATTAATCATCATTGCAGGTCAGGGTCTACCTTAAGGACCTACATTTAAGTATTATCATGTATGAGTATAAAAAAAGAAATTTTAAAAATTTACATTCAAATAGTACGAAAATAGGAGAAAGGTTAACTTTCTTTACTGTTACATTGCAGCACAATTTTTGAAAAGCATGAAAAAGTTTTGCAACAATTTTTGCGGATCACAATGGCTGTAACGGAGTACAAAATTGCTAAGTAAATTGTGTATGGTATTTCAAAATGCCTAGAAACCTCTAGAAGAATTAAAAATCAATAGATAAGTTGTGATATAATGAATAAAGAGAATTGGAAAATATTACTGGTTGTGATGCATCTGTTACATAGTCTTAAATTGGAAATAACTAATCTCATTTCAACATTAATTTATATTTTTGTGCCACTTACGTGCTTGGTTTGTTTGTTACAAAATCCTCTGCGACTGATAAATACATCAAGACGTCCATACACCGTTCATTTGATCTAAGGAAATTCCAATTAGTGCACAACTATTCGCAAGTTGCTAAACTCAAACTAGTAAAGGAAATTTACAGGTTGTTAGCGAGACATTGGAAGATCACGCTACCTTAGTGAACACACCGCGCTTCTCTACCACACCCACATATCTTCTCGTTAATCAGCTCATTCCAGCTTTAACAGGAGCTGTGCTGTGTTTGAAGGCGCTTTGAGTTATATCACCCAGTATAACAATTATTAGCATCCATTATCTGTGAGCACATTGCCAGCAATTTTGTAATACTAGAAAATGAGTTAAAATATTTCACTTCTCTGACTCGTTGAAACTCAACCTGGAGACATTAAATGTCACATAAGCATAGAGTAGCATTAATAAGACCCATTGCAAATTGTTTCTCTTCAATGACAGAATAAATATGCTGCTACATTAAATTAAATTGCAATATAGATTGAAGTTGATATTTAACGATGATAAATTACATAACCGGAATGAAAATTATTTCTGGTGGTGCACAATGAAAATTTACTTTTAGTTGTAGTACCCGAGTGACTATCTTTGAAGAGTGTTAAGACGAAACGCATGGTTAGGGTTATAGAGCTTGAGCTAAGCCAAATAAACCCTACAAATAGGGTCTTTCTTCTCGGGAAATAGTTATATGTAGTAAATAAGTTACTGAAGCTAAGAAATAATTATTAAACGAAAAAGTCGTACGATAAAAAGCAAAACTAACTCTACAAAAAAGAGGCAAGTAATCAGTGGCTCGGTGCTGGTGAATCAACGTTGTACATCTCATTATGATGCTCACGTTATTCAGGATAGTCAATACCGCCACGGGTGGCCGAGGTCGTTAAGGCACGGACTCGTGAGCGGAAGGTCTGCGGTTCGAATCCCGCCAGGACCGTCCTCCCTGACTGGGGTTTTTTCCAGGTTTTCCTCAGTCTTCATAACTGGCAAATGCCGGGGAGGTACCTAAACTTAGGCCTGGAACGCTTCCTTCCTTAAAAAAAAAAAAATCCTTTCCCAATTTATCATTTCATCTCATGTATCATCAGTGTCACCGCCTGTGGTGCCTCAGTAGTGAAAACGGGCGTTAAACACTACTCAAAAAAAAAAAAAAAAAAAAGGATAGTCAAGACAAATAAACAACTGAGCTAATGAACACACATCAGGAAGGAGCAATACATGAATGATACACAATGATGAAAACAGCTGATGGTGGTCATACTATTGGAGTGGTTTTATTTTTACTTAAGGACACTCTTTGGCATCTCTGGTGATTAGTGTCCCACTCTATTCAATGCATGAAACGGCCAACTAGTTTAACTCACACGCCTTTTCTTTCAGGCATGTGCCGTAAATGTGCGACATAAAACTAACGAGCATCTTTCATCCCTGTCTGGGCTTGCAAGATGCAAAATTAGCCATTAATGTTACTCAAATTAAATATCTCAGTTATGCAGTTCGCAACACATGCAAACATACGAATGTAAAAGCACATGCGTTTTCCTGTATCATTACTATTTCAGGAGACGTGACTGCAGCCCAAGAGCCCTGTACGGCTTTCTAATTCAATTGTATATATATATATATATATATATATATATATATATATATATAAATATCTCATGATTTACCTATTGATATAACTTTTGTTAAATTTGCATTATAAGCAAACAGTTTCCTAAGCTGGTCTTTTCACTTTACAACGGACATCATTTAATTTCCTAGGTGTCATATTTTACTTTATTTATGTTTTTAAATAATCTAAAGATGCATAAGTTTATACATCATAATAAGCTAAAAACTTAGAAATATGGAAGAAAAATATTAATCCCGGTGTTTAGGTAATTTTAATTACATGAAACTTATCCCGACATCTCTTGGTCGACAAATTTATGCCACCTAAAACAAAATTCGGTTTACTGTGACAGATGGCCTTAGTTGCATAGTCCCCTTAGGGCTTATCATTTATGGTTAGCTTACTATGCCATTTCTTTCGTTGTTTACTTGATTGTTTTTGCTAATCTATTAAAAATTACGCTTCATTAGGAGCTCGTGGCATGAAAACATTGAAATATTCACCATTACCAAAGTTGGCCGGCAAGGACCCTACAAATGTAATGCTTAGATGCTTTCCTGTCAGTGAGGAAAGGTGTATTAAATATTGTAATAGTTCGATGATTAGGTTCTTTTAGAAATTCAAACACTTAAATGCTTTTCTTGTAAACCGCCATTATATATATAGTGTGGGAATGTCTTAATTTGTTTTCAAAAAAATAATTTCAATATTAGCATTTTTTTGAAGAATGGATATAACTTACACTCTTCTGTTTTTAATTTTAAATTACATTTAATGAAAAAATAATAAATGTAAATAAATATATGTACTAAATGTTAAAAAATAAGGTAATCGTTTATAACAATATGGAGAATAAGAAAAGCAAAATGAATAAAATATTTAAAAAGTTACACAAATTGCAATGCAATCTTTCATGTTCTTCTTCAAAGGCAGAAGGCAAGTGAAGGCGGTAAAAGTAAATGTTGAGTTTCGAAAGCAACGTAATGTGAGGAAATAAATTATACAAGTCACAGGGGGGAAAAGAGAGGAAGAGGAAACAAAAATAAGATTATTATTTGACATAATAATTTTAAAAAAACTAACAACAATGATAATAAGGGGAAAAAAAAAAGAAATATTAACATGTAAGATTTAAACCTGGTGCAATTTTCATTTGCAAAAATATAATCAATAAATCTCTATCTCTTGAGTTTACTTTCAGGGGCATGAATTGATAACGTATAAATAATTAGCGTCCATTTAAACACAACATCAAAATTCTTACAGCGAGACAGAGCCTGTTGAGCAACCGGTAAGGTAAGGTAAGGTTGCTCAACAAGCGAATTGGTTAGATAATATGCAAATATGCAAATCGGAACATAAAACTTGAATCTACAAATGACAAGTGATTGTGTGACACAGATCCGGCCGGTATAAGGAATCATTCAAAAATGTACATCGCCGTAAAATTGATAATTTTATTTTATTTTAACGTTGAAGTTATTGATTTGAATTTCTGTCTTGATTCGTGGGCTAAATATTTAGAAAATAATGGCAATAAGTGAACAAAACGACAGAATGTTTGATAAGGTGTTTAGTTTCAAACATAGCGAAGTTCACTCTAAGTTTCAGATATCTACAAGAGGTACCAAATAAATGAACTAATGAAAATATCACGGCAGAAATTTGTGCAGGACAAAGCAAGAACGTCGTTTTCTTCATGATATATCCTAATGACCTGTTAATGTAAAATTAGCTTTATATTAATATTCCCTCCCACATGGTTAGGTCAATGTCTTTGAGAGAGTGGGCCATTTCAGGTAAAGGGATTAGATTCGGGAGCAAATAAAACTGTCAGAACACCAGACTTTGAAGATGAGGTTTTGCAGCGGTATTCAAATAATCCACTAATTATCAATAGAGTGTTCTGATTCAATTAATATCCGCTAGTATCTGTATGCAGAATTTAAAATTATCACATCAAAAAAGTGCAAACGCTAATCTCAAATATACTACAATTTGCTGAATGGATTAACTATGACGCATATTATGGATAGACGAGGTGAGAGATGGCTCTTTCAATACACATAGGAGCCACAAATCCTCAACGCTGTTGAGAATGGCCGTAATCAATAGAAGTTTTCTGCAAACATTTGGATTAGAATTCTTATTAATAATGTAGTGGGGCCATATTTTCTGCCTTCACAGGTAAACGAATGGGTTAATAGAATTTTTCTGACGAATACACTTCCGGAATAATTAGATTTAGATAAATGTAGCATTTCGACTTGATGGTGTACCAGAACATTTAGAATTAAACTGTCGAAGCTATTTAAATGAACATTTTCCAAATCCTTGGGTTGGGAGAGCAAGTCCTACTGCTTGACCTTTAAGTTCTCCAGATACAATTCAGTTCATTTTTGTATCTGGGATATTAAATTTACAGTTTATGAGGTACCTATTAACACAAAAGAAAAGTTGTTAGAAATCTTTTGGCTTTTTATGTGTCAACAATGCGGTTCGTAATTTTGAACATTTCTAAATAATGTTTCAAATCCAGTTTCATAATCTTTTAATAGTTTAATGTATAACCATTGAAATTAAACAAAAAGTTACTCCATGTTAATTTCTTTCAAATCTTGTTTCTCTCACATCGCTACATCCCGATACAAAAGCATCTTTGATCACTAATTTTTATGAAAATATTTTAAATATATGCTCCCTAGCAAATCAGAAAATTATTAATGGTATTATGAAAAATTTTAAAGCAGTAACTGAATTAAGAAGATTAGGAATTGAGGTAAAGGACATAAATGTTGGATATTTAAATTTAGGACGTCTTAATATTAATAAATTTTATTTAACATTTTTAACAAAAAATGTTTTCTTTTCGTTCTCTAAACTAAACTGCACGTCACAATGATGAAAATCGTGCATCTAGTTTTGGGTGTGAGCGAAATTAAAACAAGAGCATTTCTAAATAGATTGTCTCGTATCAGAGAACTACTTTGCTTTAAGGAACCATAGCTTCCTAGATTGTTAATGATTATAACCTAATCAAAAGATGTCTTAAAATAGAACAAATATACAAGAAACAAATAATTCACAATAGTTTGTCTTTTAAATTGACTATTTTGAAAGTATGAAATTGTAATAATTTACCATTTCCAAAACTTATGTAAGAAATATTATAAGAAAAACGCTGTATTAGTTGACAATAACAGAAGTAAAAAGTATGATAGAATTTTTTTATTAGTAATCTTTATGACTTTTGTTAACTGTACGTATATTTATTCCTCTCTACGATTTACTTCTAAGGTTCTTGACGATTTTGAAGAGGAAATGACACTAAAGATAAAACACATATTTTACATCAAAAATAATATATGATTAAATTTTTATAGTAGTGAAAAATTATCATTGAGGCAAAACTTTTCTAACTAACGTTGATTATATATTATACACGTTATTTCGGAAGGATATTAGAATATTAATTTAAATATATCTTTCTATTTTTTTTATTTTACATTCAATAAAAAGAGATTATTTTCCGTGTAAAAGTGCACGGTGTCGTCATTTACACCTCGTTATTTATCAAAACGACGGAAAATTTTCAGTTAACTAACTCTAGAAAATCCGGAACAAGTGGAACAATAATTATAAGATTAAATTTGAAGTTCAACAAAAATTTGAAACGTTTCACTGAATAGAATGGAAACATAATTTTATTCTTTCTGTAAATTTAAGCTTTTAGCCTTTTTAACAAATAGCGTTTAAGATTAAAGTGGATAGCCCAAACAAACAACTAAACTACATCGCAAGGAGGTAGCAAACCAGGTCACAAAGACAATATGAGAGGACAAGATATGAAAGAGGAAGAATGTTTGGACTGCGTTTATTTGCTGGCAAAAACATTCTTTTTCTTTTATGAAGGAATCTTCTTATACGGGAAAAATTCCCTTGATAAAACATTAAATACAAGTCCATTCAATAAAAACGTTCTTGATGAATACGTTGCGCTTTGGGGACGCAATACAATGTTTGGTTGACTTCAAGCACAGGGGCTGCACGAAAAAAACAAGCTCCCCCATCGTGCGACGTTCACAGGATCCACTTAAAAGCGACACGAAAAGAATAAACTTTGAGTGGCCGAATTGCATCAGCCTTGGAGATAAAAATATCACGCAGGCTGAGCCGGACTCCGTATCATCACAAAGCGAGTGGAGCTGGCTTTGGGTACACAAACCCTCTTTCATCAAAACGTGCTGGGAAAATGAAAACAAAAATCCTAATATTGCCTTGTTTTGCTTCCTTTCTGTTCGGACTAACGCATGAAGGCTTTTTGCGTCAGGAGAAGCCTGGATGCCAAGTCTCTCGCAGAGATAAACTCCACAGATGTGGCCACAAAGTTTCTGTAGACTTCTGTATATGCTAAACAATTCTCGCTGTACACACGGACTTCAATAAATTGCACACTTTACATTAGCCTAAATGCCCAATGCAAGGAACAATATCAATCTCCAAGATCACCGGACAGTTTACAAATGCAAAGCTGCAATTAAGCCACGCCTTGAGTTGCTTTTCTGGCGATTTTCATGATAGTTAACTTGGGCAGATAAGATTATACCATGACCTCATTTCACTACGCAACTGGAATTTATAAACACGTGGAAACCGGTTCAACTTCAGTATACGCGCGATTCCGAATAAAACTTTAAAATTTCCGTGACGAAGGTACTTGGCCTTTCTTAGTCGTGTTTATCACCCTGTTTAATAAGACATTCTACTGTGTATTTGTGTGCCGAGAGTGAGATATACCTAGAACATACGACATTTGTTTATTATTATATACAAAAGAAATCTTACCAGTACTGTAGGAAAGAATTTCGTGTAATTTCCAGGAGACATCGGTAAGTCAATTTTGAGATTAATGAACAATTATAATCCAAAGCGTTTTTAATGACAAGAAGCCGAGACCATAAAACATGGTTTTAACAGAGGAGAAGCTTCTAATCGAAAATGTTTATCTTAACACCATTAGTCCAGCAAGTTGGTGTATCTGTCGGCAGTGAGTATAAAGCTACTCAGCTGCTACATCGTCATCCATGTGAAATTACTGCTGTACTTGAAATAAAACCCACGAAGGTGCTGAACAAAAATAGCTGGGAGACACATTACATTATGATGCATTACTGCTGCAGTTCATTTTTTTTTCTTTGTGTGTGCTAAAATTAATATGCCGCGTTTTACGCTTTATTACTTTCAATTGATTATATTTTTGCATAATTATGTTATGTACATGATATGGGATTGTTACGAAACTATATGGTTCAAACCCGGCCAGGACTGATGGATGTTTTCGGGCGTAAAAATCCTAAGTATGGCTTCCTTCGGAAAGGAAGTAAAGCCACGGGTCCCGTGTCGTACATTTACGCACGAAAAAGAACCTCAAGCCTGAAAGAGAGGCCTCTGAGCAAAATTTGTAGGCCGTTTCACGACCTGAATTGAATGGGACGCTGATGGCCTGAAATGTTAAAGAGCGTCCATAAATAAATCAATAAAAAACACGAATTTATATTGAAATAATTATTGCTGAATCTTGTGTAAGCATTTTTCTCTACTATTATCGAGTCACCTCCTTCCAAAAGGAAAAGCTTGCAGACATCAACGGAAAGAAATCGTTGGATGCAACTTGACTGTACTTTTTGTTAGATTTTTTTCCATGCCTTTCCTTTTACATATCATTCCATGGTGAAAATGCAGCTATTCATATTTTTTTGTTCATATTGATGGTTACATATTATAAAGTTTTAATTACATTTTTTCTTAAAAATATCAGCGGTTATCTAGCTAGCCCTATGCTAACTACTATGCCAATTGCAAATGCATTGGAGAAACAGAAATAAGCCCTTTTGATTGACATTCAACAGTAGTAGTGACAACAAATATATATCTGGCGTGAGTTTTAAACATATAAGCAAACAAATACATAAATAAAGGTATATCCGATTAAATGGGACAGCAGAGACAGAGGCAGAAAACAACGCTTCAATTTAACTTCGAAACCAACGCTGTAACTGTTATGGCTATACGCCAGAGATTTGCTGTACAATACCAACATCCCAAAGTGCTCTTTTTAAATCCTCTGCAGACCAGATAGACCATTCTCATTTAAAACAAAAACAGGAACTACAATCTAGATTATCGAATAAATAGACAAATGTGCATAATGTTTTTCTGAAAGGTCATGTTATCTATGGTTGAGCAGATGTATTGACCGTTGATATACGAATTAGCCAATAAATATGCACTATCAACTATGCGTTAATATTTATGACTTTCAAACTGTCAGGGATTTGCATAACCAAAAGGAACTTTAGTCAATTTGTTCTTCTATGTGTAGAATAAAGAATTCCAATATGTGTATCGTTTTATAATGAATTAAATTAATGGGAGCATTGATTGCATATTTTAAATAACTGCTTAGGTTTAGAATTTTATCGCATATTACAGTGAAAAGAGGGTGGGAAGACTCTCATACAGTATGTTTCAAAAGGCAAATCATAAGAATTTACATGACTCTTATATAATTATATATTCTATCCATATTTTTATGTTTTTGAATCAGAGATATAAGTTAATTAAATACTTATATTTAAAAATATAAGTGCCTATAATTACACGTTTGTTAACGATAATTGAAGAGTTCAATAATGATTCATCCCCCCTCCATAACTCAGGAAAAAGAGCAGTTTGAAATGTGTTCCGGTGTGTGCGTCAAGATATATAGTACCGCGTATAGTCAGCTGTATAAACGTTTATATCAGCATATAAACTTTGGACTTTTTTCATATAGTGCTAACCTATGCGTGAGTGTTTTAATTTATTTTTAGTTCCATTTTCATAACAATGTTGATTTTGTAAATCATAAGTCTGTCAAAATTTGCACATGCATTATTTAATTAGTTCATATAAGTATTGAGAAGGTAAAGGTAAAAATTAAACATTTAGAATAAAACCAAATTGTGATTAATGTGATTTATTACTGTTAAAAATTGTTTCCAATGCTGTTGTACTATCCATACTATAATTCCATATGTCATTATGGAATGAAACACACGTCTGTAAATGACATCACAATTTAGGAAAGAAAAGATGCAACTGGAATATTGTGCTATTTTCAAGGTAAACTTTTCTTTTTATATGTTGCATATTTTTAAGAATTTGATAAAGAAAACAGTATAATAACTCATTCTTTATCCAATTAAATGCAGTTAATAAAATAAAGGTACTCCATCATATAACATTATCAATATTTTAATTAAACTCAAAAAAATGATTAAACTATAAACTCTAGATGAGTTCTGAATGTTGCGAACTATATAAAAAAAAAATCCCAATACTATAGGAGTAAACATTTGTTCAAAACTTATCGGGGGAGAAACTTGTTTATATATTGACAGAAACGCTTAACATCACAATAAGGCATTAAGAAATTTAAGAATTGTTACTAGAGAATGAAATTCATATTACTCCTTTATGTAACTTCCCATTAATGAATTAGAAGGGTATATTTTATTAAGGAGAGAGTACATTACGCGAATTAGCAGGAAAATAGTTAACAGACTTTGCGAGGTACAGACAGGCAAAATACTGAGACTCAATGCGCAGAAAAAGTATCGCTTAACCTGCAGGTTCGAATAGATCAGGTGTGGGGAAGGGGGGATTATCTAGATGATCGTGAAAGAAGTGGTCTCGCATGGCTCAGATTAGGGGCTTGGAACGGAAATAAAACAGTTAATTTCTCGGGGAAAGAATTTGCACACTGTGCGGAAAAAACGATACCTGGGGCATATACTGGCAGAATGCAGGGAAACGGAGATTTTAAGAAATGAGCATTTACCACCGCGATTTCTGAATTCTAACAGAAGTGTGAAAATCTGCCGGGAAGTGTAGATGCATGAGAGATACACACACAAATCGGGAATATTTCTAGCGAAGACCCAACAAAGAAAGTTAATGGCTATAGAGAAGAGAAAGGGGTTGGAGAGGGGAGAGTGAGTGAAGAGAGGGGGGGCCTCAGGGTTAAGAGTTCTATTCATGTTTGTATACATGTATATAAAATTATTCATAGAAAATGTGTGATGTATTTGTTGGTTTGTTTTATTTATGGACGCTCTTTAACATCTCAGGTCATCAGCGTACCATTCAATTAAGGGCGTGAAACGGCCGATAAATTTTGACTTTCTTCTTTCAGACTTGAGGTTCATTTTCATAGGACATAGGACTCACGACTTTGATTTTTTTCCGAAGGAAGCCATACTTAGAATTTTTACGCCCGAAAATATCCATCGACCCTGGCCGGGTTTGAACCCGCGACCTTGGGTTTGGAGGCAAGTGTGATGTAAGTATATGGGTATTTTTGTATATACATGTGTATGCGTGTATGTTTGTATGTATGTGTGTATGTATATAAACAAGTGTATTTCTAAACACGTGCGGTCTTAAGGTGCGGGCC
Source organism: Metallyticus violacea (assembly GCA_030762175.1). NCBI lineage: Eukaryota > Metazoa > Arthropoda > Insecta > Mantodea > Metallyticidae > Metallyticus > Metallyticus violacea. The sequence goes on from CM060842.1 coordinate 43,540,843, forward strand.
ACAATTACTACTACCTATGGAATGAAAGTGGTTAAAGCATATAATTTTTCTAGTTTATAGGTTGGTAGTTTGAGCTATGCAATGCATATTAAAACAAGCACAGTTTATTTTTTTAGCTATATATCGTATGTGTTCATCGTATTTTAGCTGACAATTTACTTAAATGCCTAAATGTTTTGTGATTTCTGTTTGATTTGTGTATTAATTGACATACTGTTTTCTTGATACTTCCCTTCGGAGGCACATGATAGATGTTTTTGAAGAATTAAGTTTTAATCTGTCGTTACTAAACCATTTCTTTAAATTAATTAGGATATCTGTTCTATTGTGTAAAATAGATATATCGCCTGCATACATAACTGTTTCAAAGTGCGCTGACTAGCAATTCAAATTGACTAGTGGTAAAGTCTGAATAAATCTGATCATCCAGCACAGTGGAGTTTAAGGTACTGTTTGTGTGTCCATTTGTACAGTACTCAAGAGTACTTGTCCATCATCAGTAGCGTAAGGTGCTCACCACCAACCTGCTTTAAAACGGTACAATCAGTAGTAATGCTTAACAGGATATGCAGTTTGAACTTGCAAAGGGAAATGAAACCATTGTGCAATGTGAGGGATTAATAAAAACATTATGTAACATATTTTCTAAATCAAGTAGGTACCTTAATAAGACTTTTCAGTTATTAACACATCAGTAATCTCATCTACCAAAACCAAGCTTTATCTACCTCAGGTTCTCACACTAAGTAAATGAGGTATACACAGTGCAGTTGCATGAGGAAGAATGCTTCTGTATTTTTTTTTTTTTTCATTAATTGCTTAAAAGACTATTTTCGGTCATTGGAAAATCAACTAATCAAATATTTGCTCAAATTATTGTATTGTACCGATTAGCAGGCATGTTAGAAATGGAAGATTATTTCTGTTCTTTATAGACTAGAGTTACAAAAATGTTTATGTATTGCAATGAAATGTCTTTTATTTTCTTTTATTTCTTTTTGGCATGTGTTTTCGCCTTCCTTAAATGAAGTGCTAACTTGTAAGATAACCTGAAACATTCTTCAGGCCAAAGAACTCTTTCGGTAAAGAAAGCAGACCCAGTAATATCAGCCTAACTGAATTTTTATTAATTTAAAAGTGTTTAATTTAATTTATTAAATTGTTAATAAACTTCCTCTGCCTCGGTACACCATCCGCTTCCGAAGATATCCCTCATCTGTCCAGGTTTTACGCCGATGTCTTACATTTCTTTGTTCGAACCTAAGGGCCCAAGTTTCGGTGTGAATCCATCTGCTGAAATCTCATATCCCGTGTCCTGCTCACCTCCATTTAAGATATTGTAGTCTCTACCTCTTGGATGTCCGTCCTTTTCCTGGATTAGTTGTTATGTGTACGACCTCTCAATTTCTAAAAAATTCTCTCCATTTCCCTTTAGATTATTGTTATCTTACCCATCAAGTTCCTTATCTGTGAGCCGTAAGGAAAGCTGGTAAGATGCACAAGTTCATGACTGTATATTTAAACTTCAAATTAAAACTCTTATCTGAAAGAATACATTTTAATATCTTCTATTATAGCAAAGCTCTCCACACATGTTCACTATCTTAGCCATTGAACTGCGGTACGAAATAGTGTAAATGAGGTAGGGTGCTGCCAAGCAATACTCCATGCACATTCACACTATTACGGATTTCTTGGAGCTTTTCGGAGTGCAAACGCAAAACTGTGGTTATTCTTACACATCCTGAAAAGATGTAACCGACACCATTCCTTATGAAACTTTACAATACAAGAAAACGCCATTCATGATACGGGTTAAAAGATAACCACCATCATTAGTAATAGTTATAACAGAGGGAAAGTTAATTAAATCGTAACCTACACAATATTTACAAAAGTAATGCATGTTCATTAAATTTAAAACAATTTTAATACTCGAAGCATGATGTTCCTTACGAACTACTCTTCGGGAACATTTGTCTACTTTTTTTATGCAACATATTATCGCCATATTGAGAATCTTATCTCTTAAAATTATTTTAAAATAGGATGCAATTTAAAAATGTTATTACATCCTTCCTCTTGGCGCGACAGTCTCATGGGCCTTGATAGATTGTAGCGATAACTTCTATCTCAGGCTTGGCGATATCATGGATAGAGAGCATGAGGTGAGCACACCGACCACCCGCTTTATAGATCAAAGGATGCCACCCACCTACCTACAGGCAGCTCCCCACTTGTACTAAAGAGGCTGGAGAACCCTATCCCACAAGTCTAAGCATGTACTAGGGATCAAACCCGAAACCTCCAGGACAACAGCAAGAGACGGTGACAATTATACTAGTGAAGTTTCAAAACATATTTGATATTTTCGAGTTTTTTCACTGATAACACCGCCACGGGTGGCCGAGGTCGTTAAGTCTCGGACTCGTGAGCGGGAGGTCCGGGTTCGAATACCGCCAGGACCGTCCTTCCTAACTGAGGTTTTTTCCAGGTTTTCCTCAGTCCTCATAAATGGCAAATGCCGGAGGGGTACCCTAAACTTAGGCCTGGAACGATTCCTTCCATAAAAATAAATCCTTTCCTAATATATCATTTCATCTCATGTATCAGCAGTGTCCATCGCCTGTGGTGCCTATGTAGCAAAAACGGGCGTTAAACACTATTCATTCATTCATTCATTCACTGATAACATATCATTTAATATTAATATTACGAGCGATATGTACTTATGAAAAAGTTTGTGCATCATTTAAGAAAATAAATAAGAAAAAATTCACTTCAAGTCGAGTGCCTTACTAAAATAAAGTAATTCTGCGTAAAGTCTAGAATATTTTCTTGGTACAATATTTGTGATTGTGAGCGAGTGTAGCTTCAGCTCTAAAAATTTGAAATAATGTACAGAAACATAACGTCTGACAAAGTGAAGGCAAGAAATAGCTCTATGTTAGTCTGTATTATTGTAGAGATAAGTCACATAATTTTGCAAATTTAATTTTAGAATGGTTAGAAGCAGTCAAAGTTTACCAAGACAATGCTGCAGGGCACAGGTCTTGCAATCAGACTTTGAACTTATGGTACATTCAACTTTGGCACGAGATTTGACTTCCAGCGAAATCGAAGCGTTCCCATCTTCTAGAAAAGACAATTTCATCGGGAAATAAAGTAATAGAAACTAGTGATTAGTACATGGTGGACAACTTCCATGAAGCTGTAGAAAAGTGCTTCAGTCTTCCAGCTGTCTATATTGAATCCATATGAGTCCTCGTGTTACTGCGCGAGCTGTCATATCTTACTCCTTGCTTGCATTACAAGATGCTCAAAAACTTCGTTTGCTCTCAGAAAACACGCGAAGTTAGCGTTTCAATGCTGGCGGATGCAGCTCCCAAGTACAATGAACTACTGCATTAAATGTAAGAAAGTGAAGTTGGAAGGGGAAAGAGAATAGTATTATGTATATTTGCCGACTAACATTTAATTCCATTACACGTGAATGAGTGGGAATCTCAGACTTGTGTTTACACTGTTGATCTCATAACACCTTACAGTTTTCATTTGGGCTGTCACCCTTCATAACGCTGTGACGTTAAAAGAATGAAACAAATGTACAGCGTGCTTTGACGGAAGGTGAAACGGTATGGAAAATATTGTTCTGCTTTATTCGTATATTCGCAGCGCAGCAGTCGGTTGTTGACTTTTCATTGTAGAATGAAAGCCATTTCCATCATGACGGAGCGCCTGCACTGTACTGTTTGTGCTCGCGCCATTCCTTCATGTAATGAATTAATAAAATATGGAATGTTAGAGTTATATGAAAAACCTCAATTATTCCTGAAGAGAACGACAGAGAGAAAAATGCGTTTAACAGAAACGGAAAGGGACGTGTTAACGAGTAAACACCAGAGGTAGAAAAACAAAAACGAAAAAAACGTAATTAAATATTTTTAATTTCAACAAGAGTTCCATAGCAGTACTATTTGCTATTCTCCAAAGTGTTCCATGCACCATTTAAATCTAATTTCATGAAAGTGTACCTCTTGTAACTGTACATAGTTATATTACTATTCTTACTAACTTTTACAAAAGCACCTGTTAAAATGTTTTATGTATTATAGTATTGAGTAAAAATTAATTTCTGTTCTGATTACAAGTAAGCTTACATTTGGAGGTTGGCTAAGAAGGGAACTGTTTCGGTTGCAACACAAATTATGAATTAAGGGGACACTGGGAATGAATTTTCAAAGTACCACGTTTTTTTTTTTTTTTTGTTATTTTTCTGAAACTTTTACTGTGATTGCATTGCTTTTAAATTAATATATAATACTAAATTTAATTCAAATTGGATAAATACTTTAAGAACTATAAATTATTCCATTTTGTACGTAAATATGTTACATAATCAAAATGTCCCACATGAGTGAGAAAATTGGTGGGCATTTTTATAATTAGAACTTTGCTTTTTTGATTCATTTTATTTAAGGGCGCTCTTTAACATCTCAGGTCATCAGCGTCCCATTCAATTTAGGGCGAGAAACGGTCGACAAATTTTGCTCAGAGGCCTCTTCTTTCAGGCTTGAGGTTCTTTATCGCGCCGTAAATGTACGACACGGGAACCACGGCTTTACTTCCCTTCCGAAGGATTTTTACGCCCGAAAAAATCCCTCGATCCTGGCAAGGTTTGAACCCGCGACCTTGAGTTTAGAAGGCAAGTATGGTTACCACAACATCACCAGGACCGACAATTAGAGCTTTGAGCTACACACAAAAATTTTGTAGAAAAATATTTTAAATAAACTTGATTAGGAAACTGTGATAATTGTTTAAATCTACAAGAAAATTTAATCATAAAGATTATTATTTTTTTCATAAAATTTGTTTTTGACATTATTGAGTTGGTATGTATTTTTTCCTATAGAATATTACAATGGTTATTTCTGCACATTCTGAGAAATTTTAATTAAATTAAACAAAATCTGTTACCCTTGGAACATTTAGAATGTGTGGAAATGAAGGTTTGAGAAATACATCGTTTTATAAAAAAGTATACTTGGAGAAATGACGCGCGGAGCTCTTTAAATGGCTGTATAGCCCGAAGAGAGAGAGGGGGCATGCAAATGTTAACTGTCTGTGGACGTCCAAAGGCTCAAGAAACCACTTGCACAAAAAAGGCCGATCCCAGTGTCCCTTAAGTCATTCTGAAGTTAGCTATAATGATATTTTTTCCCTTCAAATAACACACAATGTTTTAAAAATATGTATTTTGGTTGCGACCGATTTTAATGCAATAGCGTGGAGCACAACGCCAAGGCCACCTGAAGTAAGAAAGTCATCCATTCCCGCTGCTTTACCATTCTTCATTGAACGTACACGTTTATTAATTAGTTCCTCCTTTGTAATGACCGAATCTAATACTTGAATCAGTGGGTCCCTTACTAATTGTTCACTAGTTATCTCTGGTTCCATGCAGTTTGCCCCTCCCCTATATACAGAATGAATCCAAAATGTTATGTTTTGTTTGAAAACAACCATATTCAGAGTAAGCAAATACAAAGGTAGTTCAGTTATTACAAAACGAAAACAATGAATTTACCCATTAATGAGCCACGGAATACCATGGGTTCCTTATATCAAAAGACTCAGAAAAGACTCTTGAACTACTTGTGAAAGTTTGTCGGTGTAGTTCGGATTCACTCTGTATATAAAATGTCTAGCCCAAGATTTCGCCATGATTATGTATTTGTGAACGCCCATGCCCTATTTTCTAAATAATTTTCACAATATTATCTTCTTGTTTTTAAATAATAATTTTTTCTGCCATGAGGTTTTTCCTCCTTCAGTGTTGCTTTATATTGATTTTCTCATTTCTATGTATCCTTTTGGATTAAATTCCCCACCCTCCCTTTGAAAAATTATTGCAGTTTTTTCGATCTTCTCTTCCCTCCCCCCCTACAGAATTCGCTGTACTATCCTTTATTATTTTTAATTTTACTTTTGACCTGCATTCCTTTCCCGCTAACTACAATTGTGCAATGATTGTTTCAATAGCTGCATTCACTGTCCATATTTTATTGAGCCCGTATTAGATTGAAATGTTCAGCCTCCGCGGATCTCCAGCGAAAACACTTGATCGCTCTATTTACCTCCGCTGTATCTCCCGCCCTAAAACACTAATTAGATCCTTGGATATTAAAATGTACTCAATGACACTCCTCCTTTACCTTTTTTGTTTGTGAAAGTAAGTTATTTGTTTGTATCCTCCCCATTTAATATTTCTAATTCAAAAGCCTAATAATAAAAGTGATTCTTTTTCATCAGAACATAATGTTGAGGAAAGGAGGTTATTTCGTAAACGTTTTGGCACATGACTTCGTGTTGTGTACATGTAATTCTGCATGTTTGTGTTTCTAATTTTTTCAACACTTCTCATATGTAAACGGGAGCACGAACGGTTTAGCTCAGGGATTCCCAACTGGCGGGCATCTTAGGGTGCCCCGAGATCAGCCAGGGGTGCCACGAGATTTTTGGGGGAAAAATTTACTAGGTACTACCTAAACATATGAATTAAATTACAGTATATCAATTACTGGTATTTGTGATGATGAAGAAGAGGAAGAGACGAATCATTAAGTTTCATCTAAGGTGCCAACTCATGGATTAATAAAAACAGACGTTTTTATTATGCAGTTTCGGGAAAGTTTCCTTTTTGGGACAATAGTAATATCCTACACGAGGATCGAGACCAAGGTTATTACAACATCCAAAAACAGAACTCGCTGGCATATTGATCACATTTAAAACTATGTTGTACAATAATACAAAAAATAAAAGCTTCAATTCTTTGAAAACACAACAATGAAAGCACTCATACCACGCAAACTCACACACAAAAAGACATATCCAAAGAATGAAATAGACTGCTTAGCTTCGAGGACGATATGCGTGTTTCATTGTCAACTGCTAGGCCTGAGATCAATCATTTGCGTTCTCAGCATCAATCAAACTCTCACATCAGCAAGACAAAATGCGTTTTAATGATTTATAGTTACATTATAGTCCTCTAATTTTGAAATTGTGTTGGTTTAATGTAATAATTCATAGTCAGTGTACTTTAAACAATTACATAGTATACTTTGTCCAATGGCAAGCCATAAATTTTATGTTAAGTTACTATTAAAACGAACTATATTCTTATGTTTGTTATGGATTGTTTATCTGAATATAATTTAGAACATTAGTGTATCACAGTGAACGTTAAAAATTTAAAACAATTTAACATGTTCGTATTTTAAAAAATGTAACGGAGGAGCCCCGAATTTCTAATGTCATTCCTAAGGGTCCGCGAATGCAAAAAGGTCGGGAATCACCTACTAGTATGCAGCGTACAGCGTGCAATAGGATAGCGATGTTTGCCTTGTAATGAAATTTATAGAAATTGACAAAACCAGTATTATTTTACTCTTGAATTATATGTAAATAATCTTTTAATATTATAAGTTGTAAGTAGAGTTTAGGAATGTAGTTTATAACCTAAAACCACTTCGCTCTTGTTTGTAATGTTCGAAAATAATTTATAGTTCTTGTTTTTTACTTTTGGTTTCAGATGCCATGAGGTGTTGTGTCTTTGGTTGCATTTCAACTATTGATAGCACTTTGAAAAGTGCAAGTCCTGTAGTTGGCACATTGCTATTATCCATATACGAAAAGCTGCATAAAATGTGAATGTAAGTCTGGGAGTGTACAAAATCAGCTGCTGTTTCAAGCACTTTGAAGCAGGAGGTTTTATCAACGTTTTGAAGTTGGAAAATGGTGATGTGCAGCAGATATTGTTTACGTATCCAAAATAAAAATGTGAGCTGCAGAAAGGAGGACTCTGTAGACATAGTAACATAGTGAGGGTTGCTTTGTTTACATGTAGCATTATTGTAATTTATAAATAATGATAAATGGAAGCGTAAATGCACTAATAAGAAGAGATTGCTGGTAGATGCAGCCGTGCTGAGCTTAAAAAGCAATAATATTTAAATAGGTACTACTGGGAAGTGGAGAGATGGCTTAAGGACGTGTGCGGGGAGAGAGCTTTATCTGCTAAATGAAATATTAAGTACTGCATGCACGTCATCTTTTCAAATACTTAAGAGTAGGTCCATCAGTTTGAGTTAACAAAAGCAGAATATTAATAGTGAACAGCTGGACATTATCAATACATTCCTCTGACTAGCCATCTCTCCAGCTTCCCGCTGTAGACACCGCATGCTCCTATATTAATAGCGAACAGTCAGACGTTATCAACACATTTTTCTGACTAGCCCCAGCTGTAGACCCCGCATGCTTTCTAAATCAATAGTGAACTGTTGGCCGTTATCAGCACATTCCTCTAACTAGCCATATCTGCAGCTTCCAGCCATAGACACCGCATGCTTTCTTTATTAGTAGTAAACAGCTGGACGTTATCAACACATTCTTCTGACTAGTCAGTTGAAGAGAGAGAGAGAGAGAGAGAGAGAGAGAGGGAGAGAGAGAGTCGCAACGAGAAACAGTTTTTGAAAATATTTGGTTCTTTCTTTTCAACTAATTTCCTACACAGGCTAGTGTAAAATACTATTTATATGTTTTCTAAAGTCACAATTGTTTTACAATAATAATATTATCATTCATTATAAGATATCATAAATGACATCTGTAGGATCAAACTAAAAGCCTTCTCTTATGACGGTGAACAACAGTAATGAATATTCAACATTCTCTTTCGTGATCTTCACTTTAGTAGGAGAGAAATTACCTTGTGACGTTTCTGCTGCCACGTTCCGTCACTCCAATGGCTGCACTCCAAGAGCCTCTTCTTCCTCCTGTTCCTCTTCGCTGTTTCCATTTCTTATGTTCACTATCACTTTCAACGAAATCACTGGAGCCACCTAAGTTTATTATAAAAGTTCCACTACTTTTTCTAGAATGCCATCTTTTTTCTAAGCTTTCTCTTGAAAACGCGTTGCTACTGCGAAATTTACATTAACTGTTAACTGTGGCAAAGCCGATGTTGTCATGCCTCTGACGATAATGTGTTTTTGTTACCTGGTTGGTCAACGATAAGATGAGCCTCCGGCTTGCTGAGTCGCCGGCATTAACCCCGCATAAAGTGTCAATCACAAACTAATTTCTCGGCTACTGTACACATTTCGTTGGCTGTCAGCCCGGTAACCGCCGAAAAGCCTAGTACACAACCATACATTTCAAACATCATTCACCTTCACCATAATCTGAATTAACTACGCTGCGCCCTGAACAATTTCAATTATTGTTAAACTTTGGATTTGTGATTTTATTAATTTATTATCAACCTTAATTTTGTAGCTTCCAAAACAAACTTTTTATCAGTTACAGCCAGTGTTTCCTTCCGCTTTCCATTCCCCTAAAATAGACAGTAGAACCGACGAAATGATTAGAAAATTCAATGCTATATGAAATAACACTCCGATGGTTGATACCTTTAAACAAAAACTGGAAATTACAAGGCCCCATGAGCAAAGCCGCACCAAGTGCTAGCTTTCAGTGGCGTGCGGAACAGAACAATCAATACTTGAGCGCGAAAGCTGCATTTCTTGCACTGCTGTTTGCTCTGAAGCTGGGATATTTTCATCAAACTTGAACAATTTGAAACTGAAGATACTACAGATTCATGGTCGGTGCATCTTTATGTAGAGCAAGGAAGTTTGCTAGATTACACTAATTGATAGCTTTCAACCGAAATGTCAAGCATTGTGTCTTCGCATGGTTGGGTTTTTTTGAATAATATTTCATTTATAATTGCTTACATTACATATGCCATATGAGTATGGACTAAATAGTAGAGAATGGAATTACCAAAACAAAAATGATTAAAAATAAACAAAGATACTCGAAATTTTATATATTATGTATATTTTTTGAATGTTTAGGGACTAAACAGTACAGAATGGGTTTGGTTAAAAAAAAAGATTAAAAATAAACAACGAAACTGAATATAAGAAAACATCTGATGATAGAACTGAGTTATGGCCTTGGGGGAATATTTGTGCAATGCTAAGAGAAAATTGACATTGTAGTTATTGTTTTAGTCTTAAGATACTGGTTGCGAAGGTTTTGGAAGAAAATAAAGTAAAAAATTAAATACTTGTTTGGGATGAAGAGCTCCAAGTACTAGCAAGAGGATGCATTGGGAATTTATTAGCAGCTGAATTGCAGAATCGGTGTCTTCTTGTTAACGAGAGAAAAGGTTCTGGTTTGGTTTTCCGTGAATGGAATTAAAGACTCCTGATTATCCAAATACTCGTATATCCTTAATAATCTTATCCGCACTGAACTCCACCCTGAATCGTTAATTGCAGATGTCTAAATTTATAATGTTAATGCAACAGCGCCGTTATAGCACTGATATCCTTTGTTTTCACGATTCATAATAAATTCCAATTGACTTAAAAGTTTTTAATTAATTTATGTATAGTGGGAAATTTCGAAAGAATAAGGGAAAAGACTATGATTAGAATATAATGGGGTGAGTATTATGCATTTGTAAATTGTTACCCCCCCTTTTTTTAAACTCGGTCCTGGTGGTGTAATGGTAACCATACTTGCTTTCTAAATCCAAGAGCGTGGGTTCAAACCCGGCCAGGATCAATGGGTTTTTTCTGACGTAAAAATCCTAAGTATGGCTTCCTTCGGAAGGTTAGTAAAGCCGTGGGTCCCATGTCGTACATTTACGGCACGATAAAGAGCCTCAAGTCTGAAATAAGAGGCTTCTGAACAAAATTTGTCGGCCGTTTCACATCCTGAATTGAATGGGACGCTGATGACCTGAGATGTTAAAGAGCCTCCATAAATAAACAAATCCGTTTTTTTTTTCTATTTTATTACTATGGCTGGGCACAGAAGTAATGCTGAAACCAAGTCGTGACGTACGAATTACATTTAGCAAAATAAATAAATAAATATAATAGCAATAATTATAAATGTTAAGTATAACAAAATTCATGTATTTAGTTTATTAAACTCCTAGATTCCCAATCGTTTGCAAACTAATAAAATGCGTCTTATAGCTTAAATAAATACACGGTGTACAACGACGTGGCAGTTTTATAAATTCAAAGACAACAGGCATGATTGCTATGGCGTTAGTTATTGCATATATCCCAGCGACCAGAACCTTCTCCGATTCAACTTCCACCTCGTGCACGATGGTGATCAAGTGTCATCACAAAATAAAATGAGGTGTAGTGAGGTCAGGCAAAGGGTCCACCGCGGTCAATCCATTGCTTGCGGAATACGCGCTTCAAATGTTGTCAAAACTGCAATGAAGAGAGTGCACCATTGTGATCATACCGCATGCGACCCCAAATGCCACGTGCTCGAACAACGCAGGCAGTGAGTTTTGCAGGAACTGCAGGAAAATTTCGTCATCGAGAGGTCATGGGTACTTAAATTGATAGGCATTGAACAATAGGAATAATCGATTAATGAAAACCAAAGTCCTTTTATTCGCAAATACATCTCCCATTTCCATTTTACTTCTCTGAGAATTAACAATAAACTTAATATTAATTTTAACCTATGATTACTTTACACAAATTGTTTTATTTTGGTCTTTTCAAATTTGAGTATTGAATTAAAGAAAGATCCGGTATCGTCAATATCTACTATGGTTTTGCGGTATTAGCGAATCCCAAAGGAATGTAGCTATTGGTGTTGTACCCATGAAAACGATTTTTGAAAACTTTCTTCAAATCTCCATCGATCCTACCTACTAGGTACCGAATGACAATGAAAAAAGTATATGTATATTTGTTAACGCTCTAGTGGTCGCAATTTTTTGTTTTATCTAAACGAAACTCAGCATTTTAACCATGAAAAACTATTCATCGAGTTTGTTAACCAGAAAAATTGTACCATTATAGGTGGAGGTTAAGCTACAGCAAAAATGGGGGGGGGAAATAATAATAACAAATAATAATAACAATCTCCGCAATTTTTTTTCAGAAAACGCATACTTCATTTAAATAAATACTATACTTCATTAAAATAAATTAATAAAACATTTTCTAAAAGTCAGGGTAATTGGGACATTAGGAGTTCGAGTAAAGCTGAAAATCCATTGGGGTTTCGCTTTAGGGGGAGCAATTTAATTTTTTTAAAGGAAATTCGGTATATGACATTGAAATAAACAAACAAAAAAATTCTGAAAAATCAGTGAAATCAGATTATTAGGTATGGGGATTATCCTGAAACCAACATTTAAAAATCGTTCTAGCAGCCCCAATATTTGATTTTTCGCAACGAAATTCGTTATAGACCATTAAATAAAACAAGAAAAGTATTTTCTGAAAATCAGGGAATTCGGGCCATTAGGAGTGGTGGTAGAAATGAAAACCGAAATTTAAAGAGTGGGGCTTATAGCTCTAACCTCCCAAATTTTGGTTTTTCTCAACGAAATCAGCATAGGCCACTGAAATAAAATAGGAATAAAAGTTTCTGAAAATCTGTGAAATTAAAATATTAGGAATGGAGGTATACCCGAAACTCAAAATTTAAAAATTACAATAACGACATACATATTTGTTTTTTTAACAACGAAACTTGGTATACATATTAAATAAAATAAAAAAGAATAGTTCCTTAAAATCAGGGAAATCGGACCATTAGAAATGGATATTTGCCTGAAAACTAACATTTAAAAATCGTTTTAGCGGCACCAATATTTGTTTATTCACAACAAAATTTGATATATAGCATTTCAATAAATAAGAAAAATATTTTCTGAAAATTAGGAAAATCGGACTATTAGAAGCACGGGTATAGGTGAAAACCAAATTTAAAATATTCTCTAAAGTGTTCTCTCTATTATTTCAAAATAAAAGGACAAATTAACTCAAGCATATAAATGGTATTTATAACGATTCATATATTTTACAATTGGCAAAACATTGTCGCGAAGAGAGCAAATGTAAAATATGAATCTAATATGCGTGAGAATTATATTTGTAGGTAAGAGCGGTCTATTATAACATTCAGAAAACGTTTTCGTTATACGTTTACTGCAATAACATTTAAATTAAATTTCAAAGCAACGAAAATGACGGAACTTTTGATTGTGTGTCGTTGATTGTTTATATTTGCTTAGCTCATTGTAACTGTTTGTGAATAGTAACATGTTTTTGTTTTATTGAAACACATGAACATCATCGTTTTAAATACACATACACAATGGAACTTTGTTATTTCTCTATATGTAAAGATGATATTAAGGGCTCAGTTCATAAACATGATTACGTTTAAAAATATTTAAAAAATACCCTCAGTATAACTTTGTTTATCAGTGGTCATACATTTCATTTAATTAATAGTTTACCATTACTTTCTGTGATTTAATATCAACAAAAATAAAGCAATAAAATAATAATAATAATAATAATAATAATAATAATAATAATAATAATGTGGTTTATCGTTTGTGATACAGATTACAACAATTTCTCCCCCTAACCACATAGTAATGTCATAACTTATTTCATTTCATTTATTAATAAGGCCAAAATTGGATTTTGTATTAATTTTTATTAAAATGTATTCAACTTGCTGAGAAATTCGCTTGGTCTAATGCTCTTGTGGGACGGACCGTTTATTACTATATACTATCTTCTTATATAAAAAAAAATGAACATTGAAAACACTTTATTTTCAGTTATATGCCATATATTACAGGAGTGATGGTAACTGGAGTATTTACCCTAGCAGTGTCAACTACCCTATTGTTTCCTCACTTGTGATCTAGGATAAGCGGCATCGATAATCGCGGCTGCGCTATTAGCAATGTCAAATTAACAGGTCAATGCCACTGTGATGTGGATTGAAACCTGATCACCGAGCCGAAATAACAACTTTGTTGGTACTCAAAGTAATCAAAGAGGAGTCTTTAGCCGAAGATCTGCATGACCCTTTGATGTGCGGTCAGTGGTTCGTGCCACGTGGAGTAATTCCAAGCGAGTCCTCGCGTATCATTCCGGATTTGTGAAGCAGCAATAATTGTATGTTTACAGTGTTACAGCATTTTGTGTCAAAGCTAACCACTACAGCCTGCGGCTGGAGTCAGATGCGTAGCTCATCTACAGGGTGTCCGTTTTACACATTTTTAAGTGAATGTCTCTAATCTGCATGGGACCGCCCTCTGCCAGCATGACGTGTGTGGTTTCCACATGCACAGAAGCTTTGTATTTAAACAACTCGATGCTATGAAGCTACTGCCATTTGTGCAATTCTCCTTTTCGTAAAGAGCTGTTTTTCGGGTGAAAATTCCCAAAGCCCTGGGCTCCCCAAATTGCATGGGCTTGTTATAGTAGCGCTGTCACCATTTATTAATAATAACGCACTTCAAAAGGCAAATGCACATATCTAGTAGATTCTCGAAATTACAACCCTCTGTCACGTCACCGACATTTTTGGGAATATTCCTGGAAAGCGTAAACAGTCACTCTCAGTAGACGTTTATCAATGTTATGTATCTCTGGGGTATTGAAGTTAATTTCACACACTGTGTGGCTTAGCTTATCACAAAAACATAAAATATAATATAACAATTGGGAAATTTCGGAGGCCACATACCCCGACTTTCTAGTTGATCAACAAACACTTAGAAAATCGCGGTAATCAAAAGATTCTGTGGGTATGAGAAACGGCGATGTTCTGCATCATAATATATGTATTACATCATAATATTACATTTATTTTTTCAGTGTAGGAAAAAAAGCACATTAAAATCAGTAAACATTGGTTCAGTTGTCTTGTGTCTAATGAATGCGCACTAAACGCCTAATTATAAATCATTTTAAACATTTACGTTGCTTCTTTTTACCAGTTAATAAACTCCGAAAGTCGCAAAGCCTCTATTGTTGCTAAGGAAGATATTAGGACCTATTAATTCTTGATGATCTCATAACGGGAGCATTAACTATAATAAGATAACAATATGCCATTGACGGAATTACTTGCTTTTGTGCAGAATGGGTTCTAAGAATAAATAGTAAAAATAAAAAATAATGGTATTTAAAAAGGATAAAAATTAAGGAAAGATGAGAGATAATTTATAAATAGAGACCCGATAGAGGTAGTGAAAGAATTTAACTATTTGGAGGCGAGATTTGCAAGTAATGGAAGGTGGGAGGTCCACAAGCATAATGTAAATAGCTATGAAAGCTGTCACAATAACTTTCCCACGATGCCAGTGAAAAGGTTACAAAGATTATATGGCTGTGGTTTAAGTCAAAGATAATGTATGGGGTAAAATTTAGGGAGTGTCAAAGGGGTGGACAGAGGTTGATGTGCATTAAAGACCGCCACAAGTGGCGGACTCGTGAGCGGGATGTCTGGGGTTCGAATCCCGCTAGGACTGTTCTCCCTGACTGAGGTTTTTTCCAGGTTTTCTTCATTCCTCATAACTGGCAAATGCCGGGGAGGTACCCTGACCTTAGGCGTGGAACGTTTCCTTCCTTAAAAAATTATTTCCTAATATACCATTTCATTTCATGTATCACTAATGCTCACTCCCTGTCGTGCACAGGACATTAAACACCATTCAAAAATGTAGTACATAAAATGTTTTGTAGAGAAATTTTGGGGTTACCAAAGAGTTTGGCAGAATTAGGAAGAGCAGGAAGGAAAGATATAATAGTGGAGAGAATCTTGAAATATTGACACAGATGTTTGAAATTAAATAACAATGTACTAAATTAATGCCTTATGTAACAAAGAGATGTACTGGAAAGACAGAGTTGGTTTGCGGAGGTGGAGAAAGTATTAGAAAAAATTGAAATGAGAGATGTATGGCGATTGGGTAAAAATTAATGTTAGTGGATTTTGGAAAGAAGTGAGACATAGGGTAGGAGATATAGAGAAACAAAAGATTTGGACTAGCTTAAAGTTATTTAGACTTATATAGAATAGTTAAAAGAAATTGGGGAGAAATATATAGATAATTGTGATCAAATTGGAAGAATAGCATGGACGCGTACAGGATATTATTTCTAAAAGGATTAAGAAAAACATTTAAAAAAGGATGCATTATGTATAACGTGGAAAATGTGTTCCATTGTCTAATAGAATTTGAAATGGTAAAATGTGGAGGCATGGTATCTAGAGTGAAAATTATGATAAACCACAAGATATAGTAGCATTTAAACTTTTGTCAGCTTTGAGGGCAGAGAAAACATACATCGGTTGGAATGATAAATACGGAAAGCATTTTTTTAAAGGAAGGAAGCATTCCAGGCCTAAGTTTAGGGTACCTCCCCGGCATTTGCCACTTATGAGGACTGAGGAAAACTGTAAAAAACCTCAGTCAGGGAACACTGAGTCCTGGTGAGAACTGAACCGCAGACCTACCTCTCACGAGTCCGCGCCATAACCACTTCGGCCATCCGTGGCGTTTTAAAACGTGGTTAATGATAAACAACACATAATGCATTTATTTATAAAAACTAGCTAACAGTAATAGGAATTATTAGGAAACGTATGAGATAAGTGGAGAAGTTAAGGAAGGATGTGTGGACCCACACAATTGTGAAAATAATGATTTATATAACGGGTTCATTTACTATACATATAACCAGGTGGTTAAGGTATGGGAGAACCTTAGTTTTGGTATCGTAAATTTTTAGATATTTTGTTTGTTTATGAAAATTGAATAACTAAAAATTAGTAAATAGCAGGGTATGTTTTATTGTAAATATTTATGAATAATGTATGAGGCTGAACCCAAGTCTTCAGGAAATTCCAATGAATAATCACTGATGAGCCGATGGATAGTGAATCGAAATTGTTAACTGTTTATTTAGAGATATTATTGATAAATAAATTTAAATTTAAATTAATTCTCCACAATCTGTTGAAAGTAGGTACAAAAATTAACTCTATTATGTTTAATCAGTGCACACCACAACTATTTTTCCTTATAATTTAAAAACATATATGTGTTATGAGCCGAAATTATTTATTGCTGCAAAGACCTTCTATGATAGCCTTAAAATAATATCGGTTTAATTTAATATTTTCTAAGTTATTATATGTCTCTTTCTGTCAACTCAAACAAGCAAATGTTACTCTATCATGAATGAAATACTTCGGGAAAATTCTGCGAGCATTTTAGCACATTCTCAAATTGGGAATTTCAGCTGAATATACAACTAATAAAGACTATTTTGTTCTGATATATAGTTCACCATCTTATTCTTTTTCTATTTTCAAGATTAGTGTTGCAAAACTGTTCTGTTTTTCTATGATCAATTCCTTTTTATGAGATCTTGCTATACCGCTGTTCAATTCATAACTAAACATTTACTTTAATACGCAATTTGTAAATTTTGTTCCCCATTGATTCTACATTATTACATTTCTTCGAAAACACAGAGGGTTATTTTTCTCCTACTCCGCAGCTGAACGCAAGCTGTCCAGGACTAGGTTTGCACAGATTTAATCAATAATAATATTATTTTCATTTCATAACGAATACTAATCTGTTCTATAGCAATTATTCTAAATGGTGGTCATATGCAGTAACACACCTCAGAAAAAGTTTGATTACAAGCTTTATATAAAGTCACTGAAAATCCATTAAACTTTTTGTTGTTTATTGTTAATTGTGTATATTTGCTTAATACATTGTAATTGTTTTTAAATATTAACATGTTTTTGTTTTATTGCCACATATAAATTACTTCTTAAATATACACGTTTTTTTCTGTTATTTATCTATGATTTAGTGAATGTAAAAATGATACCAGACGAATCGTTTGTTAACTGATGGTTATATGTGTAGAGTTTTGTTGACGAAAAAAAATTGGTACAGCCAGCGCGTTAACACCAACTCGCGCGCGCGCGCACACACACACACAATATACTTTATAATTATATATATATATATATATATATATACTTTACTATTTTCCATCTTCGGACACATACATCTTTGCAAGCACCAAATTTAAAAAGCTTTAGTTTAAAAAATGTTCAATTTCAGTTGCTAACCAGTTTTTTTTTTGGGGGGGTTACTCTTCATGCTTCTTATCCTTCTTTTAATTCAAGTCAATCTACAAATATAGGTGGAAAGATTAAATATTCATATTCAATTATGAATATTTAATCTTTCGAATGAATTTTTAATGTAGAATATTTTGATTGACTTCTGCTAATATTGCTTGTAGCTGCATTGTATCTTTCATTAAAGTCTCTCAGATTAATCTATGTATATAAGTTGTTTAATACCTATACTTTTTCCTCTTTTCTGTTAGATAGTTTTGTAATAAAGTAGTATGTGTTGTTTATCATTAACCACGTTTTAAATTGCCGCGGGTGCCGAGGTCGTTAAGGCGCGGACTCTTGGGCGGGAGGATTGGGTTTCGATTCCCACCAAGACCATCTTCCCTTACTGAGGTATTTTCCAGGTATTCCTCCATCATAAATGGCAAATGTAGCGGAGGTACACTAAATTTAGGGCTGAAACGTTTCCTTTTTTTTAAAAAAAATCCTTTGCAAATTTATCAACCCAACTGATGTACCAGTGTCCATCGCCTGTAATGCTTCAGTAGTTTAAAAGGGTATTAAACACTATATTATATTATATTATATTATATTGTATTATATTATATTATATACAAAACTATATACTCCATAAAACTTTGGATCAAAATGACCCCAAAGATAAAGCTATATATGTATATTTTGGGAAATCATGAACAGACATAAATTAACGAAACGAAATGCTAATTAATTCTCCCTACCTGCAAATATGCATGCTTCGTATCGTATCAGGAAGACTTGGCAACAAGTGTGAAACTTTAAGTCTAAAGAAATACCTTCCTACATATTCAGCAAATGCCATTAAAGGCGACAGAGTAGGTGGATTTCCTGTCATTTTATGTAAGAAAAAGAACTTCTAGAACAGAAGAAAATGTAAAAAACGGGACACAAGGATAAAACGTTCTTTAAAGTATTTGTAATTAGTAGAAAGAAGCTGTTTTTAATTTCCTAATTTGTTCAAGGCAAGTTTGCAAACCCCCCTCTCTTTATTTATGGACTGTCAAAAAGTTGCGCTCAAGTAACATATTTGAACAGGTGGCTATATTTGTTGTACCTAACGTGGTGATGAGCCCAATCCGAGTGGAAAACATGGCAACACGGAACCGCGTTTGGTAAATCAGTAAACACCCCTTGTTGGTCAACATTTGTTGACCGAAAATGCTCAACTGATGCACGACGGCTAATCAAATATACCCCGCTATCTGCTACCACTGATTACGTGAAGTCAAACAGAGCATACTAAACGTGAAAAGAGACGCGTGTTTTAAAAATAACATTGTTGATATCTAATAGTAATTGAGCTACGTTGGAAGGGATTAGCAATAAGGCCTTGAAATTTGTGATACTCTTAAGATCTTGAATAATAACGCCATCTGTAAACATTGTCCAACATTGTATTAAATCAACAGAAAATTAAGAACAAATTCTTTGTAATATAGGTTAATTTGGCCCTTGATGGGCCTTATAAGCATTGACCACTAGCATGTTTTCATTCCATGATCAAAAGAATCATGAAAAGAACTTAAGTCAGTTGCGAGAGAATTAGTAAAGGAACGCAGTACGGAACGTTTCATAAATTGTGAAGTGCCGAATAGCACATCGTGTTTTAAGTAAATATTTAATTAATACATCATTTCCAACATTTAATCTATAGAACTGTCAACCACTAAACCCAAGATCGCGGATTCGAACCCGGTCAGGACCGATGGATTTTTTCGGGCGTAAAAATCCTAAGTATGGCTTCCTTCGGAAGGGAAGTAAAGCCGTGCGTCCCGTGTCGTACATTTACGGCACGAAAAAGAACTTCAAGCCTGAAAGAGAGGCCTCTGAGCAAAATTTGTCGGCCGTTTCACGCCCTGAATTGAATGGGACGCTGAAGACCAAAGATGTTAAAGAGCGTCCTTAAATAAACAAATCAAAAAAAAAAAAAACAAGAACTGTCAAAAAGGGAAGCATATATAAGCATTATATTTATTAGCAAACGCAGTCGAAAGCCTCTCCGTGGACATAAAAGGGGGGGGGGAATCATATAACTATATAGAGGAAAATAGGCATTTAATCTCACACCATGTATTAAGGATATGAATTCCTGACATTCCGCAATGTTCTGCATATAGTATAGTACGAGGAGTGTACTAAAAGTTCTTAGTCTGATCCAGAAATGTCGAAAAATGGTCAAATTACCATGATAGTTGTTAGATGGCGCATTGTCAAGTTTCAGACGCTTAAGGCTAGTCACTTGGTGACGATCGTGTAAACAAACTAGTGTTGACATTTTCTACAAAATGGATAAAACTGAATACGAGCTGTAATGTAGTGTTTCGCATTGAAGGGTTTAACTCCACAGAAATACAAATATTCCGCACTAAAGCATTCTTCCCCATAGTTTTCGATATTAAAAAATAGGCCACTGAATTTAAGTGTGGTCATACACCCAATGCAGATGAAGAGCGCTCAGGGCGTCCCAAAACTGCTACACCGACGAGATCGTGACAAAAATTCACAATGATCGTCGATTGAAAGTATGCGAGTTGCTTTTTTTTTTTTTTTGAGTAGTGTTTAACGCCCGTTTTTACTACTGAGGCACCACAGGCGGTGGACACTGATGATATATGAGATGAAATGATAAATTGGGAAAGGATTTTTTTTTAAGGAAGGAAGCGTTCCAGGCCTAAGTTTAGGTACCTCCCCGGCATTTGCCAGTTATGAAGACTGAGGAAAACCTGGAAAAAAACCCAGTCAGGGAGGACGGTCCTGGCGGGATTCGAACCGCAGACCTCCCGCTCACGAGTCCGTGCCTTAACGACCTCGGCCACTCGTGGCGGTTTGCGAGTTGCTGACATCGTAAAGGTCTCGACAGTCTGTGTCCACCAATTTTACATGAAGTTTTGTGTATGAGAATGCTTTCTGCTAGTTAACAATGGACCAAAACGGATTCGAACGAATATTTCGCAAGAGTGTTTAAACGCATTTCCAGTGAGTTTCTCCGACGTTTCATAACAGTAAACGAAACATGGATTCGCCACTATACGAGATTCGAAGCAGCAGTCAAACATGGCGGCAATAGGTGAATGTGCATCAAAGAAAGCAAAAACGGTTTCATCTGTAGGAAAAGCCATGGCTACGTTTTCTGGGATTCTCATGGCCTGGTGCTCTTACACTGCCTCCAGAAGGGCAGAACCATCACCGAGGAGTATTAGGCTTCTATTGGATCAACTGAAAGATGCTATTCAGCCTTTTCATCACGATAATGCGCTTTCACATATCTCAGGGATTGTTGACGTACAATTACATGATCTTCGCTTCCAGTGTTTCCATGTCCCCCATATTCACCGGATTTGGCGCTAGCGATTACGTTTTGTTTTCAAGCTTGAAGAAATGCCTGAGTGGACGAAAATTCACATCAAATGATGAGGTTGAAACTGAGACAGACTCTTATTTTCCACAATTGGGCAATATTATTTTACTAAGAGTATTAAAAGGTTGGAAAGTTGTTGGACTAAATTTATTGATTTACAAGGTGACTATGTTGAAAATTAAAAAATAAACAAATAAAAATAAAAAATAAAAACACTTTTCTTTTAAATCTTGTGTTTTCTTGTTCAGACTGAGAACTTTTAGAACGTCCCTCATATTTAAGATTTAAAATATGTTACGTGTATTTCGATTTGTATTAATGATTTTGTAGTATTTGTGTAAAGAAATGTGACACGTTCTAGATGTCTCACGCTTTATTAGGAACATAAATTCTTGACATTGCACAATGCATGTAAATATTATAGTACATAAGTTTCGGAATATAATTAAATATATTTGGATTTTTTATCATGCTTTTGAAGTGTTTATACAAATAAATGTGACTAGTTATATAATCTAAAGTGATGAAAATACAACAAAGAAAGAATGAAAAAAGAAACAGACAAAGGCTGCTAGTACAGCTTTTGAAGATCAAAGTTTTAACTCACTATATATAATATATAATAAAAATCTGTGGAATAAATTGGAAACGGTTACTACCATATAAAGTCTGTTATTGTATTATCTAATTGAATGGGCTACGACACTGTCGTTTACGTTTCCTGTGGTCCACCGCAAGCAGAACATGTATCGGGCTTACACAAAGACTCTCCTCGATGATGCGAGAGCTATAGTTGAGAAGAGCACGCATATTTCGGTTGGAAACTGAAACTCTGCTCTTATATATTACTTTCCTTCAATTCCTAACAACTTCAGAAGTGTGGCAATGACACCAAAGAAAAATACTGTCGACTTAAACAACTCTAAATGCTACCAATTAGCCCCTTCATTGCGGAGAGAATTTGTGTGCGCATTGTAGATTGTAAATCGTTATTTATAATATTAGATATATAGAAATGTTAGAAGATTTGCCAACATGCAATGTATCTTGAAGAAATAGGTTCTATTTGTTCAGCATATGACAAGGAAATCACGTTAGAATTAGTGGTGCAGGATTGTCATTTTGTTCGGTAGAGTCATTTTTCATTGGACCCGTTTTGTCAGTGTCGACACCGTGACAACGCCACATATCGCGGTATATCTCGGTAATCGATTGTTGTACAATACACCTTCCGGCCCACAGCACCTCCTCTTTGTGGGGCGCCCTGACATATCCGGCAGAGCTGCGCGCCGACAATGATGAATGGCAGTTTTCACTACGAAACGTTTCTTAAACGCATAAGGAAGCCTTCATGCATCTGCTTTGGTTTGCAATTTATAATGAAATGAGCACTCACCAAGTCTTTTTGCTGTTCTTTATTTTTTCAATATTTTCTTTTTACGTTCTTCTCTGCACATTATTGAAATACCAACCTGAGACATATAACAAAACTAGCGGTGTAGTTAATACGCGTTACCGTTCAATTGAGAAACTTTTGCTTAATTGTCATTTAAGATATTCATTGGGAAGTATAATCTCGAGCACATTTCTTGTCATTTCTGTATGAACGCAATGCTTATCGGTGAGACCTGAGTTCTAGGGGCATTTCCTATGTCATAGGATTACCGCTCACACAGAACTATGAGAAGCAATTGCAATAGGATTCCACTTTTTAAAGTCGAAATATCTGGACACTAATGACTATAGATAGATTTCGTTGGGGAAGAGATGGTAAATTCTTATTAGGAACATATATATATATATATATATACATATATATAGAGAGAGAGGGGGGGTGGAACACTTAAAACTTGCACCGCAAATATTTCTGAAATGGAAGGTGCAATTAATATGCTACTGTCACAGAATTGAAGTTTACAAGGGCTCATAATTGCAGCCCATACAAAGATACAATTATTAGAATATGTATTTCTTGAAAAAATTACATTTTTTTAAATAAAATAATGCTTATTGACACCAATAGAATAAAACTAAAGGAAATAAAAATGTCAGTTTTTTTTTTTTTTTTTTTTTTTTTTTTTTTTTAATTCTAATGCAAGAGTTTGCGAGCTATCGTAACATGAACTTTTTTGTCGGTCAACCATACTTGCCTTCTAAACCCAAGATCGCGAACACTCTTTAACCTATCAGGTCATCAGCGTCCAATTCAATTCAGGGTGTGAAACGGCCTACAAATTTCGCTCAGAGGCTTCTTCTTTCTGGCTTTAGGTTCTTTATCTGCCGTAAATCTACGACACGGGACGCACGCTTTGCTTCTCTTCCGAAGGAAGCTATACTTAGAATTTTAAGCCGAAAAAAAGTCATCGACCCTGCTGGGATTGAACCTGCGATCTTGGGTTGGGAGGCAAATATGGTTACCACCAGAACCGACTCTGGTGTGGTCGGCATGTTCTTGTAGGCAGTGCTTTTAGCTTTCCCCACAGAGAAAGTCTAAAGATGCCAAATCTGCTGAACAGGTATATCACCGACGGCCCCCCTTGTTTATTGGAATATCTTTCAGTGCACACATCACAAGAAAGAACAGCATTCTTCCTACATTCTCCATGTCGATTTTTCAGCATTAGTAAATACCATCTTCCAGTATGTCCTACTTCAAGAACTGCCATAAAGCACTGGCAAGGAAGTTCCAACAAAACCAGTGTAAAGGAAATAAAGTGTAAACAAACATACGAACATCTAGCCTAGTAACTAAGCAGTTAAATGGAATAGACACTGTAGATATTTAAAATGTTCTTATTGATAAACTAATTTCTCTAGAATCGTGCAAAAACACCATTGACATTCTAATTTCCTCTAGTTTTTCTTGATGCCAATAGGAATTGTTCCATTTGAAAAATGTAACTTTATTCGAGAAGTATATATTGTAATAATTATTAACATCTGTGCATGGGCTGAAATTATGAGTCCCTCTCTAAGGTTCAATTCTGTGAAAGTAGCACATCAATAGCACCTCCCATTTAAGAAATAGTTGCGGTGCAAGTTTTAGATGATTCGCCCAGTATACACACACATACACATAAATTTACTTTTAATTTTGCTGCGGTTTTGTATTTGATACTACAGAAAACTGACTCCTTAACATTAAATCTTCTTTCTAAAGATAGAAAGTAGAATGGGCAGTCATGATTTCCCCATAAAATAGCAGGTTTTTCATCTTTTCAGACGTTTTTAATTTTAATATAACTGTACTCTTAGTTTTAACCCAGATGAATACACTCAAAGAAACTTCATCACATTTTATCAAATAAAGATCTTCGTCGTTATTTTTCCATGTCTTCAAATTACATTTAACGAAGAATCCGAAAAGGTTGAGACAATTTTTAGCGCGATGTCTGGATGCTGGACATTGTTGGACTTTTTAGACAAAACCCGGACAGGTGGCAACCAAAAGCACAACTCTAACTGGTGTTGTCGTTAGTTGCGTTTGTTTCGTCCCCCATAACGACACACGCAACATGACCCTAATGCTCGACAAACAGCTTTAAACCAGTTTAGAAACAGCACACGAATGCTGTGTGAAAAGCGTTTCATATTTTAATAATGTTCAAATAGCAATTTATAGGAGAAAATATTTCAGAAAAGTAAACTATTTAACAAAGAAAAATGAAATACTCATATAATTGAATAGATATTAATGACACACTCAAACTGCACTACAAGAGTGAAAGAGAAGGGAAAATAACTGAGGTTTTCATTATCAAATTACAGAAAGGGTTTCATTTTGTCGCTAAATTCATAAAACACTTATGATAGGCGGCTTTTTTCAATTACCCTTTGACTTTTTGCCGTTCTTTTATTTCATTAAACTTTGTACCTCTATTTATTTTTCTCGTTCATATATTGTGTGTATTACTGGATGTTATTGCTACTGAATTCAATGAAACATATTTTTTTTCCAATTTATGCTTTCTTTACGTTGAAGCATTTATGATCATTAATATAAGCAAACATAATATGTAATTACACACGCAAATATGTATTTGACAGTTGCAGTTTTGAACAAACAAATTTAAAAATTGTTTGCCAATGAATTATAGAGATTTTCTGTAAAAAGTTAACTGGAAATATTTATATAATTAACAGAAAATAACGTGTAACGGCAGTTTCAAAACTATAGATAATAATTATGCATTTAAAAGTTAATGTAGTAGACATTTATAGGTTAACTCGTTAACTAATCAATGCGTTCAACCAATCGGAGCAACTATTGTCAGCTTTTATGATCACTTTCAAATGCTGATATTGATGCATAGTTGTTTCCCGCTTTGTAGGCAAAGTATTTAAAGGAAAATAGCAATAATTGTTCAGGACGATGCATTAATTAAAATAAATAATTAAATATGTGTAATTATATGCTATGGGTAGGTAGTGACCGGGAGAATCTGGCTGGCAATTCCCAATAGCTATGGGCTATGTCAAGCATTCTTGGCATTCTCTGTTGGAAAGTGTGCTTTCTGTTCTTCTGAGAACTAATATCTGATCGCCGCGTGTAAAAAAAACTCCCAATTCAAGTCGGGAAACAGTTTCTTAAAGTCTCTGAAGTTGGAGTTAGCATTTTTCCTACTTCTTCCATTCTTTCTGTCATCTAAGTTACGCTTATTATGCAGGCTTCTGTGTAAAATCATCTTTCTTAGTGATGATCACGTGCTCTCCGCATGGCAATTATTCCTTTCTCTGCCGGTCTTGGTGATGTAGTAGTAACCATACCTGTAGTTTTTCCTGAGTATGGCTTTCCTGTCGTAGATTTACGGCACGAAAAAGAACCTCAAGCCTGAAAGAGAAGACTCCTGAGAAAAATTGATCGGCCGTTTCACACGCTGAATTGAATGGGACCCTGATGACCTGAGATGTTAAAGAGCGTCCGTAAATAAACCGAATAAAAAAAAAACATCTCTCTAAAGGAAGGTCTGAATAGTGTTTAACGCCCGTTTTTGCTACAGAGGCACCACAGGCGATGGACACTGATGATACATGAGATGAAATGATATATTGGGAAAGGATTTTATGGAAGGAATCGTTCCAGGCCTAAGTTTAGGGTACCTTCCCGGCATTTGCCATTTATGAGGACTGAGGAAAACCTGGAAAAAACCTCAGTCAGGAAGGACGGTCCTGGCGGTTATTACGTTATTCGAACCCAGACCTCCCGCTCACGAGTCCGAGACTTAACGACCTCGGCCACCCGTGGCGGTCTCTAAAGGAAGGTGACAACTAAAACCTCATAACGGATTATATACTTTATACAGCAATTTGCATTAGAAAATCTTAATTCCCAAATTCAACTCAAAGTTACATTGGAAAAAGACACGATACTTTTCATCGAACTCTCTTATTTATTACTATGACATTCTCTTGGCCATATACTAATTCCTGGGCTGGAGGTTCGAATTGCACTAGGACCGTCTTCCCTGACTGAGATTTTTTCCAGGTTTTCCTCAGTCCTTAATCATCAGGGTGTCTCAGTAGTAAAAATGTGTGTTAAACCCCATTAAAACATATTAATTGCACTTTATTTTCTCTGACACATGCATTATTTCGTGGGTTTGCACTTTGCTGTAAAACGTTTTTACTTTTAAGGGAATAATATTATGAAAAACATTTCTTTACAATGGAACATTCCTACAGTTTGCCTCAGTCAAATAAACATTTAATGAAGACTTTTATCTCCATCAGTAAAACCATCCATTTGAAATAAAAAGAACAAATGTCAACGAGATTTAATAAACTACAAAATTATGATTGTTAAAATGCTGCTCTGTTGGAGAGAGTACCTAGAACGGAAAGAAAAACGAAAGCACATTAGAGAGACAAAAGTGACTTGTTCCAATGCATAATGTACAATTTAATACACACAGACCATTTACTGCTCTTTACGGAAATTCGAAACTCTACATTACACATGTTAATTTTTCGTCAGTCATTTCAAGCACATTACTGAAAGTTAAATTACTTTATATTTTACTGTTTTAACAGAAAATTGCGGTTATGAAATCAAGAAAACGTCTTTATTTACATTTATTGCATTAAAATTCTAATGAATTATTGTCATTTAGTATCTTGGGCCCCGTAACACATGTCTTTATTCTTTTTGAAGTGTACCTAACCTATTCATTAACATTAAGTATTTTCCGAGGACAAAGGTGCTACTCAAACTACGAATCTCTCTTTTTTTTATTTGTTTATTTACGGACGCTCTTTAACATCTCAGGTCATCAACGTCCCATTCTATTCAGGGCGTGAAACGGCCACGAAGCTAACAGACACCTCGTCTTGATTTATAATTAAAAACTTCTTACCAGTTATACTGCTAATGTCAATATTAATTTCAGCAGTACTATACAACTTTTATATTACCTTGACTACACGTTCAGGCATTCCAACAAGACCCAATATATGTCATAATTTGTTTGTCATTACTCTTGTCTAAAGGTTTTTAGTAATCGATAAAAAGTTATGTTCATCAAAATGCTTTTAGGTGTATTATTATTATTTTCTCCACTCATTTAGTTAATGCAATAGGAACGTAAATAAAAACTACATACATTTGAAATGCCGGAAAATATATTACATGTTAACTTACAACAGATGGGTCAATAGAACAACCATTAAGCATTAAAAGTATTAAAAGCATAACAGAATTTTACAGTTATGGTTGATACCATATTTTATTGTGATAACGCATAACGTATAAATGCCTAATGCTTTTTATTTTAAAAATATATAGTTGATGAAAAAATGTAAGTAAATTTAAATTACGAGTGTTTTCTACAAAAAGAATGACTCTTAATGAGGCATTGTTCTTGCTACAAACATTCTAATTGTCAGTTGCCTTCATATCTAGTGAACTATTCCTCTGTTAAACAGCCAGCAGTGTATGTGTTTATTTAAAAATAAGCAACAAGTCAAAAGATTTTCAGCAGATCATTTTCAGATTAAAGGTGGAAAATTATGTTGTAGTTTTTTTTCTTTTCCTTTCTTTTTTTCCCCTCCCAGAATGTGCAGTTCTGTGTTCTTTCCTCAAAACACATAGTGAAGATGAAACTGGGTGCATTTTGGCCAGCATTAATGCGCAGCTATGAAGCCGTATTTCTTAGTCTGGTATATTCCACTTCATGTTTTAGAAATAAGCACATCAAATATTTGAGAGAAACATCCATTAATGTTAATGATCGACCCAGTGATCAGTTTGGGTATGGGTGATAAGGGTACAGTTTCAAGTACTTTTGAACAATACGCTGACAGGACGAGCATGATACATTCATCTCTGCTGACAGTCGTCTTAAACTTTTCATACGGCTCCTTATTATAGCTTCAGAGATAGCTGCTAATCATACTGGGTTTGCCTGCGACCTCCTACATCATTTTTAACCCCAAAACCTGTTTCTAAAAATGTTCATTATCAAAACATTATGGAATCTTATTTAGGTACATTACGCACACCATTTTCACGTCGAAATGTTTAACACTCTCAAATTTAGCACATTAAAGAACACATTGCGGTCGCTGTTGATTTATGGTAGACATTTCAATCGTTTACGATTTTCATTTGTTATTATGCATTGTTGATTTTCATTCTTGCCATGTACGAAAACTCTCGCCTTTTAAGCAAAGTATTAACAGTAAAAATTCTCCTATCATATTAGATTTTATAATAATGTTTAATATTAGCCATACTCAAACGTATCAACCTGTATATTAAGAAAATATATACTTAATTGTGCAGATGATTTTCTGGTTCTAATACATTTCAAATGTGAAGAAAGGGATAAATTAAATGATATTGGTATTAAAAGAAGTCAACTTTCCAGTACTAATATATATTCTTATTACTTAATAATACAACTTACTTAAATAAATCTTTTCCAATGTAAATAAAAATAAAACATGTAATGATAAAAGCAAAAATCTCTTCCCTAGAACAGATCCAAAAGTTCATCAAGATGAAAGGGAATAGATAAACCATTTAGAAAGTTTAATTTCACATATGGTAGGCGTTTAGCTGCAATTGTTACTAGACTTATGCAATCCACTTGCTGGGCAAATATCCTTTACCTATGCGCGAGAGAGATTAGGAATACTTTTTTATTATATACCTCTCAGACAACTTGACTTATGTCTTAGAAGAAGATGAGGCGTGTTCTTGCGTGATCGAACCTATATTGTACCTTCTCGTGGATGATTATTAACTTACAACTGAAAAAAATGCAAAATACTATTATTGTTTAATTTTTTATTATTATTCTCAAACTATCGATCAAATTAGACCACCACTGTGCACTACAAATGTTAAGAACTATTGTGCATTGCTCCTTTGGTTGTTCTGCAGTTTGTATCGTACGTTTTAAAACCGGCGTGATCGATCTGCCTTTTAGAATTTCAAGGAAAGGAAGATTACGGCCGTTCCCCCACTTTTTGTTTCTGATAATGTTTACCTTTCATTCTGCCGTGAGTAGCAGGATGGTTTCTGGGTGCGGCACGCAGTCTACATCGTTATGCAGGCGATGATGCGAGGGCGCTATCCGCTAAAAACGGGCGCGAAAGTTAGGCGATATCGAGAAAATAAGCAAGAACGGAAGAGGCGCTTACGAAACAACGTGTGTGTAAGTTTCCCCGCGGGTTTCTCCGATACTCTGCAAACTTTCCTACTGGTTCATTAAGCTCACCGCCTGCCTCCAGCCACGGGCTTCTGAGGTGGCGAAACTCTTCACATCGTCATGTAGTAAGTGCAACATTAGTTAAAGAGGATTAATGAGGTGGCCTCTTGTTATTTTCATTCATGGGGTGCTATAGCGCACCGGAGGCTAGCGATGGGAATTTGGTCCTCTCACTTCCCGACAGACTAGTAGCTTTCTCAATTTTACCTCTTGCCTTTCGTGTTTCTCAAATAAATCGCAATTAAAAAAAGCACATTTGTTTGCACTTTTCTTTAAAATATTATCCTGATAAAAGTTTAATTTTTATTTTCATCCCCTCTGTTTTATATCATCTTGTTCGTAAAGTTTGAGGGGAGTTCAATAATAAATTATCTTCAGTTATATCACGATTTCTGATATCTTTTCGATAATTTAATTGAAGTTCACGAAAGTTTGTTGTCGAGAAGAAGGTCTCGAAACTGAAAGCTTAATGAGCAAGAGTTTAAAAGTTCAATTAAATTACCTAAGAAAAATGATATGCAAGAGGGACACTCCGTAAGATAATTGCAATGCGAAACGATGTCATTTTTTGTATTTTTAGTATAATAATTAAAGTGATTTTGGTTACCTGTTTGATATTACTGCTAACATACACTAATTTTATTAGCTTTTATTCCAAGCAGATCCGCGTGGATATATAAATGTATTAAAATATAACTGAAAACTATTATCACAATTACTGCTATCTGTAATTGAATATTTAAAAACAGATGGACATTTAATGTTAAAACAACAGTTAATAGGAAACTTATTTATTTTAACATTAACTTTAAAATTTAAATTAAATTGTTACTCTTTTTTATTTATTATTAATTTAAATTTTATTATTTAATGTTTTCATTGTAATAATTTAATGTAAAGTTGTTGTAATGAATAACAATTTCATGGTGTAAGTTCGAGATTAGGGACTGATTTGAATGTTCGGAATAAAAAAAAAAAAAAGTAGTAGAAAAAAATGAGTCTTCTTTTTTTGAGAAGATGAGAACTATCGATTAAGTTCGGTGAATAAGATGTCAATGAGACCATACATACTGCTTGCAATTATCTATATAATATAGTATTAAACCTAAGGCTGTTCAGGGTCTAACGGATTATGTGAACCATTCGAATTTAGCCGCACTAGCGACTTACAAATTTAAGAACGATATGTAGCCAGCCCAAAGCTTAACATTTAATGTGATGCTAAGTTATTACGTTGAGTAAAATCGCCAATAATTTGTCCAGGAACTCTTTACTTGGGTATGGAGTTCTTTAGCGTGTCGTAAATCTATGACGCCGAACCCACTGCTCTCCATTCCGAAGCGTTGCATACACCCTTCCCACCTCTGTCAACTGTTTTCCATGGACAGACTATGCAGTACTCAATTTCTATGTCTCATTTATTTACTGACAAGGATGCCATTTTCAACTCAACAAGCTACCTTGTATAGGCTTAAGAAAATCCCTCATATTATGCATAGCAGGGACTATCAATGCCCACCTAATCAACCCCACTGAGACTTATTGGTGACATCTGTAACCTTATCCGAGGTACTGAAAGTAGTGCCTTTGGAAGTCCAAGTAGAATGAGATTCCGATATGATGGTGCTCTAGCACACTTGACTAATGTAGTCGTGAATGTTTGGATGAAGCCTTTGACAACAAATAAGTTGGAGGCCTCATATCTCTCACTTCCCTGACAATTCTTTATGATTTCTTTCTCTAGAGGTGCATGCAAAGCCTGTTCAGGAGGTACCAGTGCAAACAGAACCAGATCTAATGACAAGAACTGCAGTGGCAACTGAAACCACTCGAGAGTCTCCAGAAATCTTTCAGAGAATTCGGGTAGCATGGTTAAGCGGTAAAGAACGCACGGAAAAAAATTGGCGCACTTTTACAATGTAAAACAACTATAACTTTCCTTAAAAGTTATATATTCTTCCAGAAAGGCTATGCTTTTAAGTGTCAAAAAGTAACATTTCTAGGCATTGATATATTAACAAAAATAATAAAATGAAACCCATTTATTTACCATAGAGCGCTATAACATTTATTTATCTGCACCCCAAGTTGCAAGCTTCACTACATATAAAAAATTAGTATTTCCGATAAGCAGATCTAAGAAGTTAGTACAAACATTACTTTGGCGAGTAGAGCGAACAGAAAAATGACGTACGAAGTCTTTGCTCTTCTTTCATGAGATGTTTCCGTCAAATATAGACACAATATTCTCTTTCCATGAAAAACTTTGACAGGTTCTCTTTCTTCTTTGCTTTTAGTTTATATAGCATGCTTGTAGCTGGGTGAAAATCTGTTTTCACATAAAGCAAGCAATAATTTTAAATCTCCCTTACATCTGCTCCTTCTCAAACAATTTTCCACACTTCCTCCCCTCTGATCTGAGCAATATCTCACGCTCTATCCCCTGGCCTCGCCTTCTCCGGCTTTGCACCACTTCTTTACACTTCAGGCTACTGCATCCAACTGAAAATTATGCAAACAAATCGCCTTACATTTTGTGAATGTAACTGAGTCGAAAATCTATTATAGCTTGTAAAGCACAAAAGATTTATTTTTAGACCATTTAAAAAGGACATTTCAATTAGTTTGAACACATTTGTATGGTATGTACCAAATATATAACAATTATTTACTCTAGAACCTGAAATTCCCTGTACACTATAAATTATGTATGTCGACCGAGAAAGTTTAAAAAATATATTCGCAAAGTACATTATCCATTAGTTGTAATATTTTCAATTATATGGCTAATGGTAATGTCCATGAAGTTCATTAAAAATCAGACGTTACCATATTTATTTCTACTATTACATGTTTATAGAATTGAACCACATTGGTCAATGATATCCAAACACATTGGTGTCTCTTATTGTTAATTGTGTACAGTGAGAGCAGTTCAAAAGTCCCGCAACTTAGATCGGTCAACCAGCGGACCTAGCTCCTTCCATTCTGAGATTCCCTATGCAACACGCGCGGCACCATTCTCTCTTTCAGTCAATTGCGAGCGGGATTCCGACAGAATCCGGCAGTTGTGTTGTGCATTCATTAAATAATGCAGCAGTTTCACTTATTGGTGAGATATTCTCTGCTTTGCCGAAAAAATTCATCCGCCAGGCATAACCAGGCGCAGAAAGTCGTGTGGCAGAACGAGACAGGCAGTTAGGCGTAAATTTCCTCGTAGCCTGTTCCAGCACAAACAATAATATTCAGTTAGTACGAATTTTAATGAATCAGATTTTGTGATGAAAAAAAAAACTGAAGGTTGTATGTGGTCATAGAAGAAATACTTGATGAAATAAGAGCTTTTATTATAGTGCTTTTCGTTCTCCAAAGCTGATCCTTATATTTAGCGGACATTGAACACTATAATATATTTAAATAACTTTACACATTGGAGGAAGGTCCATTAGTGATGGGGGACGATAAGTGATAATGTAATTTCCTAAGAAAATGTGGATTGAGTGTCAGGGAAAATGGGCAACATTTTCCACTTCTACTGTAATGAGAATTTCAAATTCTACTATTAAATATAGAGTATCTAAGTTTTAAAATAGTGAAGCGCTTGAAGGTGCAAGTCTTAAAAAAAAGAAAAAGAAAAAGAAAAACGGCGGCAACGGGGGGTCTAACTGCCAACCGGCTGAACTCTGTATCGAGACTTTCAAACTGCTCTCACTGCAGATACCTTTGTAATCGTTTAACTAAGCTCTATCATTTGCAT
This sequence comes from Metallyticus violacea, assembly GCA_030762175.1. Lineage (NCBI taxonomy): Eukaryota > Metazoa > Arthropoda > Insecta > Mantodea > Metallyticidae > Metallyticus > Metallyticus violacea. The sequence continues at coordinate 43,574,762 of CM060842.1, forward strand.
TCCAAAAGCACAAGTTTCCACAATTTTCCGCATGTTACTGACCTATTGACATTCATGAGCACAGAAGTATATGATTCTATACTGTTATGAAACGCAGATGGGCAACAAAGTTAAACAGAATATAAATAATACTATTGTTAAATATGTAAGTTATTCAAACGATTTTGGCAGATTTGGCTACATTCGTTATAAGTACCCATTAAAAGGGCATTGGTGCATGGTATGTGCTCGGGCCTTTCCTTAATGTTAAGCAAAGGTAAAAATATATCGTATACAGCAGATAATCTGATAAATAAAATGTAAAACATAAAACAAAATCAGCGTAGTTGAAATACAACAGAGTATGAATAAGTTCTTAAGACAGTTTTTTTTTTCTTGAAGTTAAAGAAACCTCTTGCTGATGTTAATACAGATCAAATATGTATATAGCAAGTATGACATCAAATGGATTAGTTACGGAAACGTTCATAATCAATGGGCGGGCTAAGTTTGATGAATCTAACTTAGAGAGAGAGAGAGAGAGAGAGAGAGAGGGGGAGAGAGAGATGAAATTCTCCTGAAAGCTGCTAAAGCCAGGGATATTTAAAATACATTTTCTCAGTTATGCTAGGCATCAGGTTCCAAATGTTCAAAATTCAGGATGTGACGTATGGGAATCTGAATAACTGAAGGAAAGAAATGTGTACAATGACTTTGTTGGTTTCTTGTATGGCATTTTGAACAATGCAAAGTTATTGTTTTTATTTGCACATTTCTATACGCGAAATGAATACCTTTCTCTTTAAAATTATACATTAAACATTTATAACAAGTTTATTGACAACACTTGTTCAGGATTTTCATGTATTTATTATATGCAAAATATTTGTGATCATTGCTATTTTAATATTTGTAGAAATTTGTAGTTTGGTTAAATTTTTTGAAAAAAAATATTATTTCCTAGTTGCACCTTAAAGAAATATTAAGCATTTATTTTTTAAAGTTTTATTTAACTGCATTTGTGAAAGAATGAACATCAATTGATCTTATGCACATATAGAGAGCGAATAAAGTTTTTCAATGCTAATATTATATTCCGTCTGTTCCGTTTTGCTGATTTAGACATTCTTTTACGAAATACTTCCTTATCACTAAGTCTTCTTAGTTTGTAATTAAATATCTGTTTCCGTAATTTATTTCCTGCATACTTTCTACTTGTTTCGAATTATTTTATTCTTCCACTTTCAGGAAACTTTCATTAATGTTTAGGTGTGCATCGAAATGTGTTCCGTCGATTTCTGAATCTGTTTCCTGCATCGAAAACGTGCGGAATTTATTCACATTTTCCCTCATAGTATCATTACAGAAGTGCAACTTAAAATGTTATATACAAGTTTGAACAAGATGGTTCAGTCTAAAATAAAAAATGTGAACGAAAATATACGGTGTTCACAGAGGAAAACTGGATGAAATTTACACAAATCTTGAACGTTCATTAAAAAAAAAAAAAAGAAAAGAAAAAAGAAAAAAAGAAAAAAAATACCACTTCCGAAATTATAATTGGAGGTTTCGGAATTAAAGGAAAAGTCACGGTGGACAAAACTAATTTTGGGGTAATAATGTGTTTTTTCCGATACAATACACGAGAGATGTTTTAAAAGTTCTTAGCTTGACACAGAGATGTCGTCAAGATGGCCAAATTACTATCATACTTAGGTATCATCCTTTAGATGACGCGCTGTAAAGTTTTAGACACGCAAGTGTAATCATCTATTTGTGACGATCGTGTAAAAAAACTAGTGTTAACATTTTCTACAAAATTGATAAAACTATAATACAGTCTGTGATAATGTACTTCGTTTTGAAGGGTTTAACCCGAACAAAAGTACAACAGGAGTTAGATTCCACATTAAAGGGACTCTTCCCTTTCGTTTTAAAAACTGAACTGCTGAATTAAATACATTCAAGATGGGACGCGCTCAGGGCGTCCCAAAACTGCTATGACTGACGAAAAATTACCACGCATGTTCAATGATCGCCGATTGAAGGACGCGAGTTGTCTGACATTCCAAAGACTGTGATAGGTTCTATCCACTACACTTTACACGAACTTTTGGGTATGAGAAAGCTTTCCGTTCGATGTTTGTTAATAATGGACCAAAAACGCATTTAAATGAACAATTCGCAAGAGTGTTTACACTTGTTTAAATACAACTTCAGTAAGTTTCTTCGAAGTTTCATAGCAGCAGATTAAACGTGGATACATCACACGCCATAGACTTAGGAGGAGTCCAAACAGTGGGTGGCAACAGGTGAAAGTGCACCGAAGAAAACAAAATGGCTCCATCTGCATGAAAAGTCATTCTGTTGTTCTCTGGGATTCTCATATTGTGGTTATCGTAGACTACTTCTAGAACTATCACTTGGGAATATGACGCTTCACCACTGGACCAAATGGGGGATGCTATTCAGACTTACTTCCACGCCTTGCGAAAGAGAACTTTCTTTTTCATCACGATAATACGTCTTTACACGCGTCTGGAATAGTTGCTGCCAAATTCATGACCTTCACTTTTAAATGTTTCCACATTCGCCATATTCACCGGAATCGGCTCTCAGCAATTACTTTTTATTCCCAGACCTGAAGACATGGCTGGGTGGACAAAGATTCACAACAAATTTTTAAGGTTGAAGCAGGGACAGACCCTTGTTTTTTACAGTTGGACAAACATTATTTTACTGAGAGTATTAAAGCAAGTCCTTGAACTAAATTATTAATTTACAAAAGGAATATTTTGAAAAAAAGTTCTCTTAAATCTTATGATTTTTGGGGGGGGGAGACCGAGAACTATTTTACAACACCCCTGTAATGCGAGCCCCCCCATCTGAAACTGAGATTACAGTTATTCAGCTGCTTATCATGTCTCTGCAATCTCTTTCGGTACTGTTTAGTGCTAGCATAGATCGAACGAGTAAATGTGTTTAATTAATTAAAACACCCTTATATATTCTTATTATGATAAACAGGAAATATTCACACTTTCTGCTCAATCTTTGGTGTACGAGAGTAAATGTGACTACCTGGAGATTACCTACTACATATTTCATGGTAGTGTGCTATTGTTTACACGAAAAGGATAACACTAGATACTCAGAACTCCATGGGATGGGGTGAGGTTTTTACAGTCCAGGCTGTACAGACGACAATTTCAGCATTTTCTAGAAGGTAACTTTACGTGCGTGTCGCTCGGTTCAATAAAATGAAATCATTTCTAGCGGAACGCTATTTGTATAGTAATTTGCTTTTAAACATTTTCAATAAAATCGCAGTAGAAAAATATTCAGATACTGAAAAATTAACTGTTCCCTTTACTAAGGATATACCTTATATTTTAACCTATACATCCTGAGGGCGTTTTTATATCCACCGCTTTAGGATCAATACTAAAAGACTGCCCACTTAGATAGGCATGCAATATTAATTTAGATAGGGAGGAGGAGAGAAGGGTGAAGTGGGTTTGCCAAAGATGACGTTATGACCAAAGTCAACAAAACACAAAATCGATGCGCCATCGGGGCGTTGACGATGGCGGTTAAAGAAGTCAGCATCGCTTCATTTTCCACTCCAATCCTCATAGGAGTGGATGTGGTTGTTGGCTTCTTTTCAAAGCAATTTCCTTGTTTCATTAAACATTTATCTCAAAATTATTTATAGCTTTCCCTAAACGACTCAAACAAAGCTTTCTCGCCTTTTACGTTGTATATAGTAGTAGCTGTATCTTTATTGCTATAAAACTATATACATATTACAAATATATTCTATGCATGGGTCGTATACCGTGGATGCTTAAGTATGATACACAATTAGAAAGAGGAACAAATAATAACAAAAACAAGACAATATTAATAACAAATAAATTAAACATTTTAAATGGGAAAAACAGTATTTAAAGACATATGAAAGGAAACAATTTACACATTATTTGTAATCAGAAAATAAATTGCTTCTAGCTTCTTGGCTAGGACACTTTGGCTAGGAAAATGCTCACATTCAACTGATTAGTGTGATCAGCAAACACCTTCCAGCATGCCATTCGGCCTCTAGTTGCCTTAACATTTTTTTTCTAGAAACAGCGTTTTTCTCAGGTGCTCCCAGAGGCTCAGCCAGAGTATGTATCCATTCCTCATTCCCTCCACAATATGGACAGATACCACTACCAAAACTATCCGTTATTTTTTAAGTCTGCCAAACTCCAAGTTCAAATCGGGCATCACCTCTCCCTGGAACGAGCATATACACCTCTTTACCCCAGGTTAGTTTCATTTCATTCGATACGTTCAAGTAGACTTTTGTGTAACATTCTGTCTCGATTTCTTGCCTGCTGATAACCTCTAGCCTTATTCTAACATTATTCCATACATTTTTATTATTCTCATTGCCACGTTGCCATATTGAACCCAGGCCAATTCTTCTGAGTGCTCTTTCCATCTTTGCAGCCCAAAACGTTGGAGTTATATTTTGTATCTGGTGTCTATAACATTTAGCGCGAAGTGTTGACTAGTCTCCTTGCATTAGTCTAAGCCGGTATTTCACCGTCCTTGTTTTACTATTAACCGTATCTTTAGCAATCCACCTCCCTCATGACCCCACAGTTTGACGTTCCTTTGGAGAGCCCGATATTCCTTTTTCAAAAATAGACTTGAATTTTATTTACATGTTCAGCTCTCCTCCATCCCCATATTTCACTTCCAGACTTAATCAGAGCATTGTACATCCTCTCTAGTGTATCTACTGGTATATCTGAAACGCGAGTCAGAATACGTAGTTGATCACATGCTTTATAATTAATAAAGATTAGTGCATTTCCCATTCATACCATTTTGCAGGTAACTCTTTTAAAGTCGTTGTTTTGATTTAGCTCATATTTACCAACATACCCCATTTTAGGCAATAATCTTCTAGGATGTAAATGTCTTTCTCAAACCAACTCTTGATAAATATAAAAAAATTAGATCATCAACAGACAAAATAACAGGAATACAGGTACCGTGCACTTCAGGGACATTCATTTTCTCTGCTAATAGAGCATCCGATTATAAATGGATTAAACAATAACGTGACGAACTCCAATACTGGCTAATCTACACTCCGGTAGAGTGTTTTACTCTATTTTAACACCGAATTCATGGCGGTGTAGATATGTATCAGCTTTTGCTGGAGACACCTTTCTGACTGTTTTACCCGTAGCGCATCTCTCTG